>CM034548.1:38504295-39754295 GCA_020055645.1 Tomocerus qinae
CAAAAGCCGGTTACTAGTATGACTCTGTTCGGCACGTCAACGCATTTGTTTTTGTTTGTTTAAACGTCTGATAAAGCTATTAGGGAATTAAAATCTTTAAAGTTAGACAATTCTCGTGGGTATCACTATAATACTAACTAAATTTACATAAAGGTTGCATTTCCTAAGCACACAAATTGTGGAATCACAAAATGCTCTCACAGCTTTTGGGCTTTCAATTTTCGGGGCAACTCTATTCTTAAGACTTTTGACGATTAAATTGAACGTCTTCGCATTAGGAATAAACAAAGCGACAATAAGTGACTGGAAAAATCTATAGAAGAGTGTGAGAAACATTATGACCATAATAGGACAAATAAACAATGTGACAATACAAATTTACATATATGAACACGATCCAATCATGGCAGTAATCTTTTATGTATAATATCTCTTTGTTTTTGCTGCAACATCGCACGGACACGTTAGCAGGAAAGAATATGCATGAACGTACTGGGGCTTTCATAAATAAATAACTTTGTACTTATGTACGAGACAGATATTGGAATAAAAAGCAATGGCTTTCAATTTACTTACAAGTAATCCGGTAGGAGCATTATTTTATGCAGTCAATTGCATCAGCGTTCGTGAAAATAATCCTGGCCTTGGACGTTGAAAAGACTACAATTCTATTTTTATTATTTCCAACTTTTCTTCTTTAAAGGCAAACCTCAACATAGTAATACGCCACTTTAAAGGTCTAAAGAAATATATTTGAGTTCTTATTGGATATTTTTGATTACTTTAATGTTTGTCAAAATAGCGATTTTCAGCTACTAAATAGTTAGAACACAAAATTTGAAAATAATGAAGTCATAAAGACACAGTTTCACACAAATATTGAAAATCATGTTGGAATATACATTGAAAAACACCATTATGGTAAATGACGAGTCCTGTTACATTAATATGCAGAGTAGAAAGCATAAACCTCTCTATTGGTAAGCAAAACTGTAAGTAAATAATGTCACCAACAGTGCGTGGGAGTGAGACGGAGTTTTGTAACACGCATATCGTTTTTCTTTCACACGGGCTGAGACACAGATTCAGACACCTTCATCTTTTCAGAAAGGTTTGCGTCGACACATAAAAGAAAGTGCATCTGCTGCTTAGGCTTCGATTGCCATGGATTTAACAATCCGTTGAAAGAAAGTATCAGACCACAATGTATAACATGTCCAAAATAATGAGGTGAATTTTTCACAGAATTTTTCCTATTCCTTTATTTCCCTAAAAAAATCTTCCCGAGTTTTCTAGAATTTTCCACCACCTTTTCAGATATCTACTACAATATTCTATGCCAAAGGCTCGTATCTTACGATTCCGTTTTTTCAAATAGACTAATGGACTTATTATTATTACATTTGTGCTCCATCCGCATTTGTAAACATACTTTGTCCTAAATGATCCTTTTTTTGAAATGTTTTATACCTTTTACTAGTAAACATTTGACCAATACTCCCTTCATTTGACAAATATTGCTAAATATTAGAGCAAAATAAGCTTTTACTGAACGAGCATTACTTCTACATTTCTTGAGATTGTGTTTACCTTATCTTACTTTTAACGACACAAATGAAGATCATTTGTCTACAACAGAAAATGTAACCTGAATCCAATGTTTTTAGAAAATAATACCTCATTATTTTTTTGCTATGTCGGATGATAATATTACAGCATTATACTTATGTATCTTTTTAACCTATCCTATTTTCTTAACCCATGTGTGCTTCCTATTTCCGTAATGGTCTCATCTTCATCTTCACTGCCTCACGAAGACAAAGATATAAAAGTGATTGCCAAACTTTCAACGATTGAGGTGGGATACATTATGAAGCTACCTACATAATCATAGTACAGTAAAATCTATGTGAAGACATCACCACAAAAAATAGGTTTTACATCCACAGGTACAAAGTAAGATTTTAGACAAACACTCAGTATGATTTCTGATCTTCTTCGTCAAGTCATATCATAAATGATTATGGTTGCATTTTGAGCATTGCATTAGATTATCAAAAGACATGTACGTCTGAAGATTTTAATTATTCGAAATTAATTATTGAAATCATTATTCAGTAAAAATTAAGTGAGAATTATACCCATCGTATTTTATAATGCTCACTACATTAAAAAGAACAAGCTTGACTTAATTGTTCAGTCGATTTGTATATCAGATTGATATCAATAAGGTTTAGTCATAATATGAAACATTTTAGTAATATTTGAGTTACAGGAGATTTAGAAAATAGATTGTGGAGGCTGAACCAGAAGAGGTCTGTCAAAGGTTTACTGTGTTTTAGTATTTTTTATTGTGACTTCTTTTTTTGTAGTGAACTGAATAAATGTAGCGTGATACGGATACAAAGGGGGCTATTTGTATGGAAAAGACAATTGCCATAGTCATATCAGATCTATTGTCTCTTCAAAAGAGCTTTTGTAGTACGCCAAGACACTGTACTATAGGCAATTAAATTGGACATAGTTTTGGAATCAGTGGAGCGTAGTCGGAATATAGTATCATTATTTTGTGTAGGATATAAATGCTCATTCCTCCAAATTGAATACATTAAAATATTGTGTGTCATACACGCAAAAGTGTAATAAAAATGTAACTAGGTTTAGCTTGTATTTTATGTCGTGTTTGTGTCCGCATTTGTGCACTCTACTTTCATTCTTCAATCGTAAATCTCATCATAACTGAGTATAACCTTATCTATTTTCATTCTTCAGCGTCAGTTAGCTTTGTAATGTTTTTGTCGCAATGCAACGCTATAAGCCATTGTTACCAACTGCATTTGGTGTGATATTGAATTCCACGGCGTAATTCAATGTATTGTGCAATAATGTCTTTTTATCTGCAAGTAAACTGAATAGGTACAAATTCTAAATTTTTTTCAAAAGATGACAGATTAGCTAAATTTTTTATTACGTAGATAGATACGTATGATAGTGTCGTTTATAATGGAGTGGTGGATGAATATTTATTTTCTGGCGTAGTGCTATTTACCATATTACACTGCAATAATAATATTAGCACAGATAGCAGTAGGTGTAAGCAAATATTGATGAGCTATATAATGGAGGATTTTGTAAACAGCAATTGAGATGGGCACGGCATGCATAGCAATTTGGGATTATTGCATATTCTGTAGGCTATCGAATTCTTCAAAGATAACATGCGACATAGAAATCTATCATGGTTATGTAGATATAGGTACTTATACTGTGCACACAGTGCTATTATGTGACCAATGGCGCCTTTCTTCAGTAGATTAAATTTTTATTTGAAGATGAAGCAGTCAACAGGAAAAGAAACTTAATTCTTCTTCGGATAGGAATTCCGTATCATGTCTCTGTGTGCAGTGGGATTGATATTATGGTAAATATATAAAGGGGAAGCGGATTTACATTTACATTACATTACCAGGAAAAGCTAGTTTTTTAAGCTACTACTAGCAGAAGGAAAAACTGCCATTTTCTATTCCCTAGCAATGTAAACTAGAAAAGCCAAAAAAACCGACTTGTTGTTCACCCTGGCTAGTTGTGATAGATGGCTTATCCAACCCAATTTACTAGGCTTGGTATTCTATTGCACAAACAGTCTGAATACTTTGTTGTGTTGCTTTCACTGAAATTGAAGAAATAATGTGTTTGAGTTACGGGCTTGCATGGTGTGATGATGACTGTCGTCGTCTCCATTCTGTATTGTATTGCAAATCAACCAACATATTCTTCTCCATCACAAAGCATGCTCTTTAATTCTAATACTACTACTGGACCAGACCAAACTATTGACTAAGCTACTTCAACTCTGCCAGAGAAAACAAGGAGACAACAATTTCTAAATGAAAAAGTGGATTTCTTTACGCCACAAAACCCACGCTCTATTTCTCTTTCACTTTTCAAACCAACACGTTAACTGGCCAAAGAATTTCAATCATCTATAAAACCTCCTTTTTACAAGGAGGTATTTATTGCTTTTCACCAACTAGATCTAATATAAATATAACAGCCTCCATCATTTCAATATTAAAGGGGAAACAATTCCTTATTGTTAAACATCTTACAAAATTGATATTGGGGATACCATTTAATGCTTTCTCTTATAACTCGTCATCTGGACAAGCATAAAACTTGCTATATCATTTCATTCCAATGAGCAGTGAGTTAGTATTGAATTTTTCATTTTCTTCGTTTCAACAATTTTATCCATATTGATTTCAATACACAAGGGCGAATGGAAAGGGAGGGTTCTCAATGGATGGACCACATCCGAAATTCAAAAAAGGAATACTTTTTCTCAAAATGCTAAAAATTATATTTTTTGAATAATGTTTATTTAATTGATTATTGGACCCCGTCCGAAATCAATTGCTCCGTCCACCTTTGAAAATCTACCAAAACTCTTTGAAAGTGCGCTTTTCTAAAATATTTACCATAAGATAACATCATGACTAGAAAAACTATAAGGTCATCTGACAACTAACAAGAATAAGCAATCCTTGCATCACGCAAAAATTCTCAGCATTGCTTTTGAGACATTATCAGTTCTTAAAGAATGGAATTTGGACGTTTAAAGTAAATAATTACGCGAAGTTACGATTGTGTTGTCATTGCCCCAACTTCAATTCTGTAAGTATAGTAGTCTCATTTCAACCTAAACCTGCTTTTAAACATTTAGTATGCAAATATGACCAAAAATCAATAGTCGACAATTATGAACTCTAAAATTAGCTAGTATTTTTTATCTGGGACAATTTATTGCTGAAATCAAGAAGTTCGATAGAAGTTTGAAGTTGCATTGTTAATGTTAGCAATAGTAGAAGGTACATTTGCAGTCCTTCTCGTTGAACAACATAACATTACGAAGTGCCATTTTTGCGAAAATGTAGTATGAGCTTTCAAAATTATGCCAAGACATTTAGAAATATAAACGGGGCTTAATTTAAGTTAACAATTTTGCTATTCACACCAACAAGATTTTTGCCAGCACAATTTAGTGGAAAGGTCAATAGGAACATTAGGCAGGGTTGGTCATGTATGTCTAAACTACAAAATATTAGTTTATACGATTGTCTGGTGGAATTATCTAGATTTAGACAAGTATTCTTAACGACATTTGGTTGTGACTTTGCATTGGGTGTTTTTAATGAGGTAAAGTGTTGTAGAGTACATAAAAAGTGAATGTAGTAGTGAGTATTGACACATTTACTTAGCTTCTTATTGTATTTACTTAAGCATGTCTGTTAAATAATGTATGCATTGGAGTACATACTCGGGACGGATAACGGTACCGAGCTCTCGTATGGTATGATGCAATGACTTGGAGAGAAGAGTCTTTTAGTAGAAATTTCATTCTTAGTTCTGTAGACATTTTGACTCCATAATTATATTCGCTTGTCAATCCTAGTTACTTATGGGATCAGTATTTACATTTGAATGCATACCTAGTAGAGCAAGAGGATCACTTCCACAAGTTCTACATTAAACTCTATTGAAGCATTCAGACCAGAAATGTCTCCGATTGAGGTAGATATTATGCATGCATGAAGAACATTATGTGGAACTATTGGAACTGGAGAACTGGGAGTTTTCTGAGAAGCGAAATGGCATGGGCATTCTCCTACCGATCCATTCTTATTGTGCTTTGACTTTTGACTACAGATGTTGCAAATGCGAAATGACGGCAGTATATAATCATTTGTCAAACTTGTCATCATGAATGTGTTTACAATATTATCTGATTGTTGATCATTAGGATAAACAAGCCTGAAGGACGAAGGACGCCCTTTAATTAAACACTATAAATAGAGTTTTAAAAGACATCTCTCCAGTTACAGTTTCTGCTAACAACCCAAAAATACACACAACTACCCTCAGAACGTTCCACCACTAACCAGACACTAAATATTTTATTCAGTTTATTGTTTTCAAACCGTGGAGTGAATTGTCGAATCAAAAATATACACCAACCAAAATTATGAGAAATACGCAACGTAAACATACTATCTACTTTTTAGTATTTTGGTAAAAAACATTTAGTATTTAATAAAACATTTATCAAAAATTGATACAATTATAATAGAAAGTTGACTTTTTACAGCTATGCGTTTTTGGACTATAATATTTATTACGAAAGACAATAGTTGGTCTGTCACTGTCAGTAAAAGTCCGTATTGAGTGCGTACTAAATGATTTTTTCTCTTTAGTATATATGTTACAGGAAATTTGTACCGACCGGACATTTGAAAATGCCTAGGACATATGTAAAATGGAAAACCAAAATTTTGATTTTTAACGAACCAAACTTAATTGAAATCAATCAAAATTACATGAAAGCACATTTGACAGTCATTAAGTTGTTTTAAATTAGGTTAGGTTCGTTAAAAATCAAAATTTTGGTTTTCCATTTTACACATGTCCTAGGCTCTTTGCATATGTCCGGTCTGTACAAATTTCCTGTAACATATATATTTTGTATAAAATCTATGATATTAACAGTTTTTTCCATAACTGAATTTAGGTAACCGGAAAGGTACAGCGGAAAGAAAGAAAAGTTTTCATTCTCTGCTACACTGGCAGTAAGGATGTCTGAATACTAATGCTAAAAAAGGAAACATCTGCTGAATATTAAAGTAGAAGATGCATTTCGACAAAAAAGGGCATTATAAGACAGAATGCGACAGCCAGCTTTAAAACTTGAAATCAAATGAAAAGATTTGGTTAAAATAGTTTTAATTATATAAAATTTCGGATACTCTGATACTGAATTGGTCAAGTAAATAAGTTTAATTAAATGTATAGTCATTATAGTATCGTTCACAGCTCCCTAACAAAAGTCCAAATGTACCTAGATATATCAGTAACTCATTTTTCTAACAGCCGTGAAACTGGAAGTCAGCGTAGAGAGTCTTCCGCCCATTTTTTGTCTATATACGTGTACTTTGTGACTTTGTGACATGGTAGGTATCTATAATTAAAGTATTCAGTCTCATTCTCACAATGCAAAAGGTGGGCATCTACCTACACGAGACCATTTATATTTCATGTACTTAGGTAATGCATATTTCTACCATTGTTCCTAAATAAGGCCATTTATCGATCCAAGCACGAATATATTTAAATATAGGTATTTAATTATATATTTAATTGACAACTTCATCTATATTTAATTATCAGTCTTTGCGTTTAATTTACAAGCAGTAAGGTACTATTTGCTCAGAGATTACTAGTAGTACGACTGCCACCTTTTTAGCCATCATTTATTAAAGATAGGTTGCAAAAGTTAATCCAGTCCGCTGCTTCCAGAAAAATGAAGCATGGAAATTGTGCCTTGAACGCTTGAACCTCAGCCAAAATCTTGTTTTGCCTCACCTTAGTTGATACTACGATAGCTTGACCTGTACTTTAACACTGCTTTATATCTTTTTATCATATCAATTAGTGATCGCATAGCCAAAGAAATTCTTCCTTAGTTATTATTCAATAAAATGAGAACAAAAAGTGGAGCGGTTTCTAAATAAATCTCATCGCGCAAATATGGGTTAACAGAGATGCGCAATAAATGCAAGAATATGGTGAAGAATGGGATAGGTCGGCGTTTCGATAGTTCCGTAACTTTTTTGCTCTAAGTACATAAATTGGTTCGAGAAATATGCTGCTGACTGACTGCATGACTGAGATTATTATTGTCCAATTGCCTACTAACAATGTTGAGAAAAACCAAGTATTTGAAACTTAACAGACGAACAATTCTCTATGAAAGAAATTATTTTAATTTAGTATTTGAATTTAAAAAAAAACATTCCCTGGAAAAGAATGTGGCTGTAGTATATATTATTTAAATTGATATGCCCTACAGATAATCCGTATTATTGTGCGAATAATATTAATATTTATATGAATATAAGATTTGCTTTAGTTTTAAATGTTTATGGCAGCTACCTTGTGTTACAATTACTCAACTAAGTCTTAATATTGTGATTGCATTTCAATTTAGTAGACTAGAGAAGTACTTACTTGAGTTTAGGCGGAGACGTTGATGGTGTGATGAGTTGTGATGATTTGCATTTAGGTAAAGATGGGGTTTTTGAGAACTTATCAGTATAAGTTATATCAAAGTATTAAAGTTCTACTTGATTTTTGATAGATATAGTTTAAGTTTAAATGTTTCGATCTATATTGTATATAAATCGCATATAAGTCAAACACCGTAGTAAATAAGTCTTGACTTTAGTTTACAATCAGTCAGGGGTAGTTGTATGGTAGACCACACAAATTATCAGATCTGAAGTCTAGTTGGTGTCGGGAGGTCGGAACGACGACTAAGATTGACTGTGAGTGATTCAAGAGCTCACTTTACAAACTCACGAACTCGCAATCAGCTTTCTTGGATGTGCGGTAGCCAATTCTGTAGATGCAGAAGAGATGAGATGCACACAGAACTTCCCTACGATTATTTGGTTCAGTTTGCCCTCATTGCCCTGACTCCGTTTCCAGGTTTATTTAGCCAAGTCTTCCGCAGTTTACTTAAGATACACTGCTAGCCAGGTTATAATGTTATGTTTGTGTTGAAAAGAATTACTTACTTACATTTATTAGCTAAACTCGTCCAGCAACGTAGCAAATAAACTACTTCTGCCCTATACTCTCGTTATAGAGTTATAATAAAGTACCTTTACCACTTTTGTGAGGAAAACGTTTAAAGCTAGAACAAATCTCACCTCCAACCAATTCAAAATGAATTCAAACAAGTCTTATTATAGAATTTAGTAATGAAATAGTAATTAGAGTTCTAGATGTAAATACGCTTTGCTTAGCACAATTATTTTTGGAAAGATTGTACAAACCACGTTAAAAACAAAATCTCTTGTCTCTGAAAACTGCGTCTTTAGCACACAATTATAGACTTAATGAAGTTTGTGGATTGTGTCAGTATAACAACACATATACAATGTCTGAAGGAACAATTCAGAATGTAAGCAGGTACTTGCAAATTTCAACCTTTGGAACTGTCTCGTTGATATCTGGCCAAAAATAGACGGCAAAACACCGGGGAATAGGTTTTGTTACAGTAAATTCAGATAAAACAAATCACATTTGTATGACTAGAGAAAGTACAGTTTGAATGTCTTAAAAGTTGATGAGCAGGGAATTGCTTTTTTGTGGTAAGAAAGTGGACACAGTCTGATAAACAGAAAGTACGCAAATGTCAGCTCGGAGAAAAAAAGATGCGATGTTTCAAACTTTTTTGTCGGTAGATATTGTATTTTTATGTAAAGATGTGAGAGAAAGGACTAAAAATTAAAATTTCAATGTTTGGAATTAAAAAGGGTTTTTCTTTGCTTCTCTTCGACACAATCAATATTTTTTTGTCTATTTGCTTAAAACTGACTTTTAAGAAAGAGGATTTTGTTATATTTTTTAGAGTAATAGCACAAAAAACTAAAGTCGAAAAGTTAAAACCACATGAGAAAATGAAAAAAGTTGTATGCTTGGCTGAGTGTAGCGGAGTTAGCTTCTTATGAGGCGATATTTTCTACAAATGGTATTGATGGGTGATATAGGATTGTCGAAAGACAAGTAGGCAATGAATAGCCAGGATATTTTATGTTTAGAGAGATGGGGAAAGATGAGCGCGTGTTGTTAGTCCTTACCCGAGAATGTCTGCGAGAACACTAACCGATCTGAAAGATTTCATCAAAGCTAAATGCTTTCTCTTTCTCTTACAGAGTTGCGTTGCATTTTCTGCTTGCCTTTGGCTTAACTATGCCACTGAATGTGTTGTTGTGTGTGGCTATGCAAGTAAGGTCTATTGCAAAATCCCAGAAGCAAATATTATGTTGAACGTGTAGGATTGATGTAGATGGATGCTATTCATACTGAACCTAACACTCATAGACTCCGCGCATAAGTTTATGCCATCACTCCTGTACCGAAGAAGACACTAGTGGAAATATTATAGACCATATCTTTAGAATCAACTGGAAGCGGGGAAGATGGTCACCAACTGAATCTTCCAAATTTAATATGCGTAACTAACTAACCAAAAAGTCCTTTCAAAATTTCAAAATGCCTACTAAAAATAATAAAATATCAATATTTATATAATTGTTTCAATTTTCATTAATATTCATCTTGGCATCTATTTCATCTCCGTGTAGTGTTACAGATAAAGTTTAGTTTTATCTTGACTTATATGCAACAAATGGATTCTTACCAACAACAAGCATAATCCAGGCTGTGGATAGATATTCGTGGGAAGGCCAAAATTGTTCGCTTGACACAATCGTGTGATGGTAGTTGTATGCATATCTACCTACACATATTATAGTATCTAGTAACACACAATTTGAGACACAACGGAGAACCACTTGCCTCGACTAAAGGAATAATATGCACACACTCTCACATTCTATAGCCATTCTGATTTCTGTTCAATCAGAGCTATAGGACTAAGTTCATCTTTCATTTCGAATAATTAAAGGCAAGTAGATTTTTATGGTTTATCATTTCGTGCGTATCATTTCCTCACTTTATCAGTAGTAATTTGTATAAAGTCAGTTTAATACAATCTTTTGTTCATTTTATTTCGTATTAATAGAGTCCAACAACATCTTATCAGAGCAAATCATGTCTATATTCCACATGGAGCCAATGACAGGGAGACCCATCGAGGATGTTCCAGGAATTGGACCACAGACTGCAAAAGCATTGAGAGAACGGGGCATAGACAAGGTATTGTGTTTTCTCTTTTAACATTTTACTTTTATTTTAGTTTACAATGAATAACCCTTATCAGTCGAATTATTTTAGACTTAACTTTTCCCTTGTGTAGTAACCAATGCTATAGTTATAGCAAAGTAGGTATCTAAAGAATAATGCAGTTAATATCAGTCACTTTGCAGACAAATCCACAGAACATGGAATAGGTATTTACAAAAGTTCCTTACACCATATGCTTCTCTTCCGCACCAACATCATGCTTTGCTTTACCTATATATGGAATAATGTAAATATTTAAGCCATTAGTCGTAGCTATAATCTTCTAACTTGTGCGTAGTAATGTGAGACACTTGATTTTCAACAGTTAATTGGACCAAATATAAGCTATAGCTTAATTAATACAAATATATGACCAATTTCTTACAATTTTTTAAAACAATCACCCATAAAATATATAAATCGAAAAGGAACTAATTTTTTATGTCTTTTATTGGCCGTCGAAATTGTGTGTTATGTTTGTATTCCAAGTATTTTCTTTTTTACAGGCAGAAACGCTTTTGGGAATTTTTCTCTTGCTAAGAAAAAACAAGCACATATTTACCCAATTGTTGAAGACTACATACCAGGCCACGACTGGCGGTGCCAATAACACCTGGGAAGCTATGAACGACTGGTGTAATCTTTTCTTGTAGGTGCGGTCTCTAATCTCTACTATAGTTTTCTTGTCTCTTAAGTAGGGGATTATTTTCAATGTAAACATACTTTGATACCCATAATTTACTACAATTATTATGGCATTAACTAAAATGGTATTCGATTGATTATTTTACATAGCATTACACAGTCAATATATTTTATTACATTATTTACAATAAGATTAGAGCTAAAAATCTTTCTTACAGGAGATTCCCTCAAATTGGAATATTGAGTGATATTTAAATTGTGTGGTATATGAAGAGAGCTTCAATGACTTCTACATTTATACAGTGTTAATTGATTTTATGACGTAAAGCACCCATATTAACATACATTTATATCTATAACAAATTGCAATCATATAGAAAGCTTAACACTTACAATGCTTGTAGCATGAAAAATCTATTATAAATACTAGATATTATTCTTATCATAAGTTAACAATGTTTATTACCATTAGTTAACTGTAATTGCAGGTTCAATAAATGATTTCACAAAATTTTAGTTTTGAAAAATGTATCTAGCTTCCAATTTTAAAGCTTTCTCCACTTTTCCTGTATAGTTATGTCAACTCCCACCTATTTAAGTACTAGAATTTAGTACAAATCATCATTATATTTCAGTCTAACTTAACAATAACTTAACAAATAATACTCACCTCTACATTTAATTGATAGTAGATAGTACTATGACAATAACAATGTAATATAACAAGATAAAGTATACCTACTAGAAGTACTTACTATAAACATGAACAAAACAGCATCTATTTCCAAACTAGCTCGTTTCGTTACAAATATTGTTTCTAGGATATTTTGATATTGCCAGAGTGGCGATTCAAAGAGACTACTTACTCTATATATGCATGTATCAAATCAATATATTACATTTATACACATCTAACTTGTCTATAACTTTTTTTCTTTGGAATACTTGGATGAGAGCGTTATTGGAGTTTCTGGCGGTGTTTCTATTTCTGAATTCAATGCAGATCCCAAAGCTCCTGTGCCAAGTAGAAATTGTAACGAGGATTGCATTTGAAAATGAGGAAATTGGTTAAAAGATACACTTATTGGAACTTTTGGAGTGCTGAAACTAAGAGGTAAACTGCTTAGACTATCAGGTGGAGAAGGTAGCAAACTGTGAGGAGACGGAAATGAAACTTGAGGCACCGTCGAATTATTTTGCCGCTTTTGAATCTGATAAATTTGCAAAATACGCAACTCCTCCCTCATCATGGCAGTTTGTGTACGAAGTATTGCGTTTTCTTGTTCCAAATATGCCACTCGAGTAATAATCTAAATTGTCAAAATATCACACATTAAGGACACCGATAAATTGAAAAATATTTTACATTTTTACCGCTTTTAGTAATACCAATAATCGTAATCGGTTTTACTTTCGTTGATGTAATCTCTTATTTAATACATCGTAAACTAAAATATTTCCCAATTTGGTTTAAACTAAATAAATATAATTTCAATAGCAATGCGCACTTAGACGTTAAGGAATAATGACACTTAGGTAATTACCATACTTTGTTATTAAATTAACATGTAAGATTGTTATTGCAGTGTTTTCACTTAACTATTATTCCTGTTATCATTACTCTACAGAAAATTCCGAGGACCACCAACCGAAATAGTTTTCGATACATGATACTGCTTATAATAATTTTGGGAAAGTTGAAAGTAAAATAATTCATAATATTGTGTATGTAGACAAAGTGTGACTGGGTGAGACGTCTAAGAAAAACTCATTCAAACGGACTTGTTATTTTTCATCAAGGTATCATATTCTATTTGTATTTGACATGTAAAAAGCCATAATTGTCTTTATGATACTAAGGCAGGAATGATGGGCTGCTACACCCCACGAGTAAGCTAGGATTAACAAGTAATTTTAATTTAAAATAGTTTAAATACTCAAATTAATTCAGTACAATGTCTAAACGAAGCAAATATCTCATTGCACAAACCACGAAGAAGAAGGAAATCTGTTGACGAACGCATTTAATGGCAAGTACAATATTCTACATCCTACCCAACAAGCTATTGGGCAATTACTATTTATACAATTACAATCCTTATATTTAAGACAGCTATTAATGTCTGTTCATTTCAGATGTTAATAAAATAGTTATGTCTGATAGGAGCATAAAAAAGAATGCTTGAAACGGACAAAATCCTACAGCCATTGATCCTGAGATTCATTAGAAATAATGTAGAATTATATTGCAACAATACGTTTTTTGTGAATCTGATTTTATCTCTTCTATGGAATGGCGTATTTAAGAGGCCATAATTATTTAAAATGGCTGGTCATAATACACAACTATATGAAAGTACTGAGATAATAATGTATTGTAACGTACCTGATCTTCTCGCAATTTACGAGCATCTCGAGATTTCTTTGCTGCCATATTATTGCGACGTCTTCTCTCAAAGTATTTCGGATCTTTTAAATCCTCTGGAATAGGTTTCTTAGAAACTCGAAGACCGTTCGATGTAGAATCTCCTTCTACAGAAGTATAAATATCGGGATCTACTCCAAGAAGACAACTGCTCGAGAATAACGTTGTATTAGATGAAGAGTTGCTGATAGCCCCTTCTTCACTCACTTCATTCTCACTCCAGCATGATAGATTTAAAATTTCTTCTTCTGACTCATCCTTCTTTGTCTCTTTCTCACTCACATCGTTGCTTAGTCGCCCTATTTTAAAAATGCAAAATGTGTCAAAATTCCATATTCTATAAATATAGCTGATATAACAAGATATGAGTCATGGATACAGTTCAAAGAAAACCAAAGACAGGAAATTATCATTTCATGGAAATATGCTCTAATATGGGCTCTGTAATTGTGAAATAGCACATTCTGAAATTCCAAATTTTTTGTAAGTATTGTAAGTAAAATATCAATAAGTAAAAATGTCGGTTTAAAACAATTCAAGACAATTTTAGTACTAAACGATAATTTTTTTGTAATATACGATTCTCATGGTTTTAGAAAGTCTTTGAATTTGTGAGACGGAATACTATTTAATTAAAGTACTTTTAACTTATTCCGTATTTTTAATTGTTGGATTATTAACTTTACGTTTGATTATAATTTAACGAAAGCGACGCTCACCTGTACGATATGTTCTCATCAGATATTGGTCAATTTTTGGCTTCGGCATTGTAGAAAGAACTTCAGTCTTCATTATTTGGAAAATACAGTAAAATGTTGATATAAATTGAGGACGGAGCTGCAGACTGGAAAAGCCACTACACTTATGACTTAGTGGACGTTAGCTGAGGAAGTTGGACTGAACCGTACGAAGGTTTTATTGTGAAATGAGCCTTTCCTGGATTCCAGAGGAAGAAAATGTTAGTTTAGCCTGCTCCTCGAACGAACACAATAGATGTGATTATATTGTGATGCCCAGCGTAGACATAAAATTGAATATAGAATTAGGTATACATGGGAGGATAGAAAATAAAAAAGACATAGGCAGTCTCACCATTTCGTGTGAGTCTATTGGAAATTGGTATTGTTAGCCTTTGTGGCTAGTGCATATTATTTATAGTCCGTACTCTAGTATAGTATCGTCTTGGTTCTGTGCTAGGTACACAATCTAAGGTAAAGTACACCATTAAGAAGTTATTTCATTTACCTGACAAGATAAAACATATAATATAAATTACAAATAATAAAATGCATATGCGATGTTGATTTACAATGGTTTATATAGTAGATAGGTAATTACATAGACATTCGTGCTTTGTCTATATTATAGACATGTGGAATATCCGAGGGAGTCAAAAATTGAGTATTAGCTACTATGAAATTAGATGTCAATAGTACAAGGGATGTAAATAGGTACCTGTCCAGGAGTTTGTGTGCAGGTAGGTAGTTTTGACTTTGACTTAAGTCAGCGGGTATTCGTGTTCATGATTTACAAACTTTGTAAGCCTACAACCTACTTAGCTATCTATATCCTTCGGGCTGATTATGTTTGTGTTATTTGGATCGTTGTAACGCAAATCGCACGATACGATGGAGAAGACACAAGATAAGACAGTTCAAGCCAATCAGGGAGATGTCAAGTTTTGATAAAATACCATTTCATAGTTGAATACAAAAACACAATTTACATACACCACCAAATAAAGAAATCTAGAGTCGGTCGGTGCGTGCACATTTTATGTTGAACTGAACTGATGGCCATACGGTGTGGAAATGATGGAGAAATTACATTCGAAATCACTACTGCCGTGAAAAGGTCCAGTCTCCCGTATATATATCAGAAACCTAAGTAGAATCGCACACACACTCTTCCTAATACGTCCTCACATTTTATTGTAATTTTCTTCAAACATCAGATAACAGTCTTTTACTCCGTTTTATGTCTTTCCTACTAAACTAAACCCGAGTACAAATAGAAACAACTCTCAATTGCAATATCTTTATATCTGTTTGTCTATCTTTTCGTTGCTTGCTAGTTCAGTTGATATAGTTGTCCGATTAAAGTGTTTGTCGTGTAAGAAAGAACCTCGAGAACTGATATAATGACGTTCATCAAACGTACTATTGGAAGTTTATTTGAATCCCGTGGTAGTCAGAGTGCTCCGCTTGCTCCCTTAACTTGACTAAAAAGGAACCAATAGTAAACAACATTAATATTATCTCTGTGGTAGCTCATGAACAAAGACAACCGTTCCCCAGAACTTTAGCAATCATAATGCATGTAGACACAGTTGGCACTAAAATGCAAATGTAAAGTAATAATATTTATACCTTTTTTGTAGCCGATGAAATTGGCATCTTACATTTAACCGGAAATAGTAGCAAACGAAAACAACCAAAAACGCATCAGAACTAATTTTTCAGGGGAAATTAATACAAAGAAAAACAATTTATTCATCGTTTCATGAGAATTGAGAATGAACATTAATATTAGTGTAAACAAGCATGTCAACTTGGATACATATGTCAACAAATAGCTATAGGTAACTCTTTCTCAGAACTATGAAGTACTTAAGTATATTCTTTACCCCGTACAGGTGTACGCATTAGTAACAAGGACCATGCCTTAGCCATTCTCTGGTCTAGGAATCCTTATTTGTAAAAAAGTTGGAATTTCCCTTTGTGGAGATTTTATAAAAATTATGCACTAAAATCTAAGCCATCTCAACAGTTTCTCAAGTTATTTTGTATCAGTAAAAACTATAATATTTTACAATTTATATGTTTGACTGACATACGGATAAACTTTTCATTGGATAGCAGTTAAGTTATAATAGACGATTCAAAATTTAATATTAAAAGATTAGTCTAATAATAAAAGCTCTTTGGTTTTTCAATCAACTCAATCTCAACTAAGTTTAATAGTTTGATCCATCGATTATGCTACACAAATACGAAAGCAAAGAGAATTAGGTACAAAACATGCATGTGGGAGGAATTTGTATTGATGCGTATCGTCACACCTGTGTCAATCAAAAACTTTCTCATGCTTTATGGTTGCAAACATACTTATCAAAAATATCTAGCAAGAGTAGCACAATCATAGATATTATAACGTCATTCACTATCCTAAACTCGATTAAATCCTTTAACTTTAGTTAACTTATCATACTTTAACCAACACCATGCAGTATTATACAAATGTACTTCTAATTCTAAGACTTACAAGTTATCGTTATAGAAAATTATTTGTCCAATCGGAAAATGCTTCCCAACAGCTTTCAGCATTTTTCTTCGAAATAGAAGAAATCAAGCACAGCCAATTTATGAAATGCTTCTTATTCTTCTTCAACTTCAGGTACTTTCCAAATAACTGGGAGGCCTAAAGTAATATAGAGAATGTACTGACAATATATAATGGAAATAAATCTCAGTTAACCGCAAAATGAAAGATAGTATTAAATACACGAATCATATTACGTTTTATTCTAAATTTGGAAGCAATTAGATCAGCAATCTAAGTATTTAAAATAGAAAATGATATGTATTATTCTTTTGACTATACCATTTCTATGCCTTGTATTTTTAATTCAAAGGCGATTGTTTTGCCTATCCCAGGGATTTCTTGCACTCCTTTCCGTGACATACTTTCCTGTTCGAATATGGGACCGGCCTTCATTCTGGAAAACAACTAAACATAATAAAAAATCAAAAACAAATTATCGAAACAGAATAATACTAAGAACTTAATATTATTTGATTTTATGAGCAACTTCGTGCAGTAATGGGCAGAGCGATAGGCCTGAAATGTTAATGCTGATTCTGCATGGTGTGTATTGTATTAGTTCAACATTTTGCAACAGGACTTCTGCTATGTATTGTTGTCAGCAAATAGAAAACATGGACATGGATATGTGTATGCATTTTGTAGTAAGACTTAAGACTGTCTTATGTTTCATTCACCTATGGCTTGGAATGATACAGTCTAATCATGCGTTTGTAATACAGATACATATTTGTACTATTTATATACTTAGTACTAGTACGGTGTTGTGTCTGCTGTAAGTTGCACTCGGAAATTTATCTCCCACTAAAATCTATAAGAGATCTTATTGTAAATACCTATAACTACCTACTTTTAAATTAGTAGTCAATGCTTTATTTTTTGCCCTGGGAAAATGAACAGAATATTGCCGAACGAAATATATTCATAGTACTTTGGTCGCTAACCCAAAAACGATATTTGGAGATTGAACAAGTCAATAAACACACTTTTAAATGTCGGTGAAAGTTAGTGAAAGCTTCTTTAAAAAAGCTTTCACCAATTTGGAGTTTTACGGACAATGCCAAAGAATATTATGTAGTTCTTCTGAAATCAGCTTCACGGATTGATTAGGTATACAAATACATTCACTTATCAAATATCGCATAATATAATATGCTCACGCATGGGGACATTCGTTTGTTTGTATGATTGATTGGATAAACTATGTTAATCGTGCACCTAAATATGTAATAATAATATTAATTAAAAGTATCCATTCTTGGTATATTATGTAATTAGTAGGAATGCAATTGTTTTCCTATGTTATGAAACATTCCACTAGTATCCAACTATTTACTACAGGTAATTTAGATCCAGTCCAATGACACCCTGAAACCCTGGATTTACAAGCAACACAGCATAACTCAAGAATGCAACATAAATTGGAAGGATAATACACTAATTATAAAATAAATATGGTAAAATAAATATAATTAGGTAAATCATTTTTGTTTGAATTGTTTTGCTTTCATTGAGACAGTTGTTTATGTATTGCTAGAGAATTTTAGCCATTGGTAGTAATTTTTATTACGCGTTTTGCTGCCAACGTACCTATTCTATATATATCTATATTTTTTATGTCTAAAGTACTATGAACATCATTGATTGAAGCGATATAAAATTATTATGTTGACTTAATTTACTACTTTTATTGTGACTATAAAACTAATTGTACAATGACGGGTATATTTACCCCAGCACAATTTCCATTTCATATATTATATTACACCCGTGTATCAAATTTTAATGAACCTACTTCTAAACGGTTTTATATTACATATCTAAACAACAATTATAAAATTTGTATTTGTATTGCTAATTAATTATAACTCAGAAGAATTGCTAAAATTGGCTTTCCATTTATTAACCAAATATGAGATGACAAGTTTTTAATTAGACTCATTACTCCGTATGACAAGATAAACGGGTTTTACTTAAATTAAAACTATGTCTATGACTACTAGTTGATGTACATGAAGTTGTTGTCTGTTGTATATCAGTCTCAATAGCCCAAGCTGGTTCTTTCGAAATATGCCTTTTCCATGTGATCCGAATTGCGACGTATGCGACGCCCAATTGGCTCTAGGTCATTATAGCATTTCTCAAAGACAGAATCAACAGCTGCAGCTGCTTCTTCATTGCTTACATCCCGGACAGCCAAAACTGAATCAATTGCTCGTTTTCTCACGCAAACCTATGATAATAAATGTAAAGATTTATCTTTTACCACAAAAGAAGAAAAATGTCATCGTTCTCAGTAATATCAGTACAATTAAAATATTAAAGGGCTTGTCAATAATAATTCAAACAATGCCGATATTATAAATTCACTTCTAAGTTAACCATAAGACTTAAAGTTGTTTACCTGATGTTGTTTTTGAATACTAAAGGGAGATGCAGTACCATAGGTCATAGCACTTAGGAAGCTACAATGTGCTAAATTGGCAGCACGAATTTCCGTACAGGCTAAATGCTTGATATTATTCAAATCCATTTTATGTCGGCAATAATCAAACATGTGAATCATTTCGTGTGTTAAAACTCCTTGGATCATTCCTTGGTATCGGCAAGAATTCTGACAAATTACGACCTGAAAAGTAAGACACATTATCATTACTATTTATTGTTATTATAATACCAAGCAGTAGAAAGTAAACGATGACAGTGATAACTTAATTTACAATGTTCACTACCCGAGATGTCTATTCATTTTCAATGTCAAGATTTATTTTGAGGTAATTGTACTATACAATGGATTATACAAATAAGAAAAAGGAGTCGTCCTCTCTTTTTGTGTCAATCACATATTTATAGATACCCGTTAAAGTTATTGTTTCAAACCTGGTTGAGGAAAGGGTCATAGCCTCCGGTGACTGATACATCACAGACCTCACACGAAATATGCCGACGAATATCCACCTCACTGTACACACAAAATAAAACCCGTTCTCAAATTAACTTTCATAATACCATTGTAATCACCTATTAACTCCTTTACAAACATTTAAGTAGGGGCTGCCTTTATTTTAATATTCTCTTAATTCTCTTTTTGTAGTACCTATATCACATTAAATGTTGTAAAGTAAATACAAACTCAAAATAATCAGAATATACTTATATTGTAACACATTTCTACTTATCCGTAAATACTTCGTTGACTAATATTTTACTATAGTATATTAATGCTATTACATATTCAAAATTAATAATATAATACATTAATAAATGCATTCTAAGGAATGTCTATCATATGAAATTCGGTAAGTATTTAAAGCATAAATACACTATTAGAAATACAATAGAAAGGGTGTAAGACAAGACGGTTTCATTCATGGATAACGGCTATAAACTTTTTCTATAAGTACCACAAAATGATAACAAAGGCACAGGTAGGGTTCTTTATAAGTTTTATTGTTATTACTCTAAAATAGAAAGGTCAGGTTGGGCTATTCCTCAACTACTCATAAATAATAGTAATCCTACTATAGAAAATGCCCAAGTGATTACAGTGGTCGAAAATAATGAACTTAATAACTATGATGGTCTATGTGATTATACTTACTATTTAATATCGTACAATTGAAAGAGAATGTAAATTTATAATCAGATGGAAAAAAGGAGCACTTACCAGCCTGATGCTTTCAAGGCACTCATCATGAGTTTTACAAGTGGACCTAAATTATCGGTTAAATAAGATTTTCCATGAAAATAGCATTTGTAGACGAAAGACTTTTATTATTGCAAAAATATTGATAATCAAATTACTTTTCTTCACAACTTGCCATACATTCCGTTCGCATCGAATTTTGTCAATGCCTTCACGTCCTTCCCCCTTGAACATAATGTCGAACCAGCTGGATTTGTACTTCTCTCCTCCTCTTTCTGGATACAATTTCCGTGCCTTGTTATCTTCATTGCGGAGGGCGCTGACCAAACCACTGTTCAGTCCGCCTGATGTATCTGGCTGTTTTTCCTCAATATTTGTCTTGCAATCCTGGATTTTTGCTTTGGCTTCCTGCTCCTTTAGAGCTTTTTTCATTTTACTCTCCCGGTCCAGTCTGGCAATAACATCCTCCACGCTCTCACTGCAATCAACTACTCTTGGCATCTCGGATCCTGTTCCAAGCAAAAAATATTATTGCATAATAATTCAAATATTAAACAAGAATTGAAAGATCAAAGCATTATTCTTCCAGTTGTCACCTTGTGATGTACCCAGACAAATTTTCTATGCAAAATGTTAAGCTTAAGTCAGCTGATCCTTATCGAATTATTTTTGGTGCTGCAACCTGTATAATAATTCCAAAAACCATAATTGTAAATAAAAATGAAATTAATTATTATTATAAATTCTAAAATAAAAATGCTACCAACTTGAACTTTGACCAAGGAAGACTTAATTCTTATTTCATTTTACTCTTCCTTCACACGTAATAAATTCTATCCTTATCAACTTTACAATTCTGTAACCTGCACATGTTATTTTCGCGGCCTTTTTTATGTAATTTCCTAGTCCAACGATTATTCTTTGTCCTTCCGGTAGAGGCCGGTGAGGTTAGGTTAAAAATACTAAAAGTTGATGGAACCTTGAAATGGAAAATAATAACGAATCATGACTTGCTTAGCGGCCGAGGAAATTTTTCTCCAGGCTTGCGTTATTTGAGACATGAGAACATAATGACTCTTGGCAAAAAGCAGTAATTTGGTTAAACCAAAGAAAAGCAGATAAATCTTCCAAAAACGATAAAAATCGGATAGTCACTAGCTTTGAGGGCATGTGCAAACAATTATTGCTGTTATCTCTTGTCCTGTAACTCCCATCCAAACATAAATGCCAAAAATGAACGTTAAATAGTCGTGTTGGAATGTAGAAAATATTATATGAACTATACGCATAAAATAAAATACAATAATTGGACAGGTAGAAAAAATTTACTTGTTTTTTATTTCCACAAGCCAATCTCCATCTACATAAAAATACAATCTTTAGGTTCTAATTATTCTAAAAGAGTATTAAAAAGATGTCCAATAAATTTGTTTACGTATTTTATCAAACACCCTTACAAGGATCGTATATATCTCTCTTTACAAGCTCCACCATCTGATCAGGAAATAATTTTGTCCAGAGCCAAAGCATTGGAGGGCTCAAATATCTACTACTGACTTTCTTATCCTCGGATAATCCAAAGGCTTTAAAAATCAAGCTGAACAGAAGTCCTAATATAATTACAGTTACTACAGCAATGAAAGGAATCCACGTGAAGGAAACAGAAAACAATTTAATCCAAATCGAGCTGTCATCATTTTTCCAATCGTGAATCATTGAGCTGTTAAATATAACTGGGACATCTGAGGTACATCCATCGATTGAAAGTGGAAGCTTTTGGTTCGGTAGCAATTTGTATGTATTTGATACTATTTGGCCAATACCAATAAATAACAGAATCACAAATGACACTAGCAGGCCAAACAATGTACCCTAGAAACATAAACAGATAAAATTAACTTTGGGTTAATACAGTTAATTTAATCCGTCAGTATTTTTTATTATACTTTACTACTTTATACCTTTCCATTAGCCCATGGAAAAAACATCCCTAGTGTAAAAAGTCCTAACACTGGGGCCATCATGACTCCGGCTAGCGACAAGGAAGCCTAATGCAAAAATATCTTAAATGTAATAATTTTTATTTTCCAAGAATCTGAAAATTTTTGAAAATTTTTTGGTTTTACCGGTAAAATATTGCCAGCATGTTCCGTTATAAACAAAAATCCAAAGGATATAAATCCGGAGATTATACAGATTACTTTTGAGATATGAGAGAGTTTTCGGTCGCTCAAATATGGTTTCCATTTCTTCACATAATCTTCAGTGATTATAGCTGCCAATGCATTCAGACCAGAAGAAACGGTGCTGGAGATACAGATACATTTAAACATATTTATGCATATATAGCATACAGATAATCCTATGCAAATAAAGATCTACGTATATGCTGGATTATTTAAGCTTCAACCTTAAACTAGCACATGTGAGACCCGCAACGAAAAGTCCTGGCATCCCAGGAAAATCTCCTAAGATATCCATAACAAAATACGGTAGAATCTGATCAGGACTTTTCACTCCCTGCAAAATTAAATGTCCACATTCTCATGAAAAGTAATAAGATGCGAAATTTTCATGACGTTTAAAATAGTTATCGTCATAATATTCTTGCCTTAGAAGTTAAAGGGTCGCAACCATGATATTTAGCATAGATTACTAGCCCAGACCCATAGGATAGCCCAACTATTATGTGGAGTCCCAAAAGGTTCAGCAATAAAGCACTATGAAAATACAACAGTGATAGTATATTATAATGAGTCATAAATATATTATCGCTGCACAAAATAAAAGCCGAGCTAATTTCATTCCTGTAGTATATTATTAGAGTACGAAGCTATTAAAATGATTGTAATACTTTCGAACTGTTTTCAAATCTGGCATAGATACAAATCTTTGTATATTTGCCTGTGTTGCTGCGTATATTTGCAGCCACCCAATTAAGGCTCCGATTGAACTCGTCCAAACTGTATATCTCGTTCTTGGATCAAAATCAAAACTAGAAAATAGCAAACCAATAGTTTAAGACATTGTTGTCAAAAAAGATGATACTTTTTATCGTAGTTATTTGTCAAACTTGAAAAGCTCCAGTCTTGCACCCTGAGTTAATTTGTCCATGACCGTTTCAAAGCCTCCAATTCCATGAATTCCTTTCCCAACCACTACCGCCAAGGAACCCATCATCACCAAACATTGCAATGTGTCAGTCCAGAGAACACTTTTGAAACCACCCTAAAATCGAAAGTTTTCATGTAACTACAGAATAAAGTAATTTTTAATACTAAGTAAAATGAAGAAATTAAAGTCTAACCAAAGTAGAATAAAAGATACACACGAGAAAAGTAACGGCACTTAGCATTCGGCGATTTAATCCGGTAACTGTAAGTAAAAAGTAAAAGTAATGTACCTATAGATATATTAATACATACCTTATGAGGAAATGATGGAAATAGTAAATGTGGTAGAGTAGATATTTAAAAAATAACTTACCTTGGTTTAAAGCTAGCGAAGGTCCATACACGACAATTGACATGTAAATCAGCTAATAATGTGACAAAAAAGAAGATCGTTCATATATTAATAGTGCCCACTACTTCAAATAAACACAAAAATAATTTCATAACGAATGGGTTAGCGAGCGACTTATAAAGATAAATAATAATATCTTTTAACACAACTAAACCTAAAAGACCGATGGGAACAAGGTTTTATGCAAATAAAACCTCAGACCATGTTTTACATATGCTCTAAATGATGTAATTATTGTTGCATCTTAAATATGCTTACAAAACGGCAATAATATATTTTATAGAATCAATATTAATAATAAACAGGGGATAAATTAAATAATAAAATTAAATAAATTTTATAGAATCAATAGGGGATAAATAACACTACAATGTCAAATACTATGATTATTGTAAGGAAAACTAATATCTGATGTAGATTTTTATGAAATTATAACACTATCAAATATAATTTTCCATTCATTTTGCGACTGCCACACGCAATGTTATATTCTTTGCATAAAAAGGCTTGTTTAAGTAACCGGTAAATGGATTCGGCACCTCGGAAGCCAAATAAATAGCTTGGGTTTACTTGTATTTGAACTAATCCGTCGCATGTTCAATAGTCGTGCAGACTTTAATAAGCTCCTACCGTACCATTTATATATAGGTTGATGGATCATTTTCATCAGTTCATTTCAGCCTTATTATTGAGATTAGGTCGCAGTCTAGCATTAATGTGACGACTTATCTTTATGACTTATTTAAACAGAGTAGACAGCATACGGAGAATCTCTTTGGCTCTAATTTTATTTCTATACATAAATATAGTTAAGCAATTCATATATATATAATATCTTATTTCCAAATCAACTCACCAGATAGACTATGGACATCACTGATATAATCATCCGAATGGGCCGGTTGAATCTCAGCTCAAAGTACTAAACACAATAACAGCATATTATAGCAATAATTATTATAAGACAATATTATAAACTCATACATTTAAGTAGCTTTTAAAATATTGGCTAATTAATTAATTACTGGCCCTGAAATTTAATTTTTGCTTATTTAAGATTTTTTAACCCATGACAGGTTCGCCTAATTTGCAACAACTTAGACATGGTTATTAGGTTATGAAGAAAGCATTTTAATCATAAAAAGAGGTATTTCTTGAAAATAGATTTGTCTTACCTCATATGCAGATGTCAGTTGTAAATTAAAATACACAGGAACGTAGAAGTATATTAATATTAGTGTCAGAGGAATAAAAACGAGCATGGAAGTGATCGACTGCGTCCTATTAAAAGCAAACAAGAAATTGAAGTGTTAGTAAAAGTAAATTAAAATATCTGTCCAGATGTTTGTGTAATGCCTTTTCATAATGGACTGAAGGATGGAGAGTACTTTTACTTCAGGGCTGGGGTTAAATCATTAAATCAATTCTATCTGTAGCCCATTTTAGAAAATTAACTGTTAATAATCAATCCTCTTCTCCTTAACTTAGGAACGCTATTAATTTTTAAACAAATTTTCTCTACCATCCAACCAATTGGGAAAAAGAAAATATGAATGATCTTACCCGTAGAGGTAAACTGTTGGAAAGAAAAATCAGATTTATCAGATGCAAAGACAATTTGACGCTTAGTTATTAAAAATTCCGACAAAACTTCAATTACAACATTTAGAGGACTCAAAAAGCCGTTAAAATTCATAATGGTGTAAAATTAAAAGTCAGAGGGAAAAATGATTTGATTTTTAGAAAAAGCAAGAATCCCATATCTACATCTTGATAAAAATAACTATTAATTCTATATGTTTAAACTTTCATTTGAAGATGTGGATTGGATTTTCCTAATTCCCACAAAATTTTTCTTCCCACAAGGGGAAATGGAAAATTTTCACTTTTCTTTCACCCATATCTATCTATTTATTGTAAAAGTTGAAACTGTTTGGTAGAATTTTTGGTTTATTGTAATGCGTTAAGATCTTTGCATAAGATAAATCTTTTTTAAATCTTGATAAGTGTTGCTTATGTGGGCAGAGGAGAAACTAACTTTCACTGGGAAAACCAAGAAGGGCAATTGCAGAGATGAAGCTGAAAGAAATTTTAAAAATGAATTAAGTGGAGTATTTTACATTTCAGTAGTTAGTTTGAGCAATAAATGTTTGTTTAAAATAGCTAATATTATTTTGTCTGTTGTGGTATTACCTGGCTAGCAGAGACAATGCAACAGGAAATGCTGACATTTGTCGATTTCCCATGAGATATTCTTCGTTTGAACTTTGTTTACTGCCAAAGCAGCCATAGTAAACTCCAATAGCTGCGGAAATTCCCAAAACAAGTGAAAATACAGCATATTCAGGCCAGTTAAACTTGTCTGAAAACGATGCCTTAGAAATTAGAAGTTCTTCTTCTATAGTAGTCTCCATTTTAGTAACTCAAAATGACAAAACTAGCCAACAGAGCTCATCCACTCCAAATTAGGAATTGTGCACTTTTGCTTTTCAATGTGTCTTATCGAAACGGGCAAGATAATTTGATTGAATGATTTGCAGGACCTTTTTTAGAATTTAAAATTTATCATTGGATTAGAAGTGACTTTCCGGCTTATGATGTATTCGATTCAATAAAAGTGCACGATTGATGTCATTATATTGCCGTTCCACGGATGACTACAAAGTTGTACGTACTTTTAAATATAGATAGGATTTTCATTTAAATATGTGCATTAAAATATACTTTTATCATTTATTATTTATTTGCAATGCATGATCCACTTTTTTATTACCATTTCAAATATTTACAGACGCTTACATCGCAAAGATAAACAGTCAGGTTGTAGTATTTTATAGCCTTTACAGTTAACCATTTTTATTTACTTCTTACATATATGTAAGAAGTAAATAATATATATCCAATATTTAGCATTCTACATATTGCACTGATATTTGCTATCCAAAGATTAACAGTTTTATACTTCCCTTATAATTAAGTACCTATATGAACATGGCTTGGTCGTTATTATTCAATCTAATTGTGCCAAGTACCTGAATTAGTGGAATTGATAATGTGAATTAAATGAAATAAAGTTTGGTCCTCCCGTCATAGCAATAACATGGCAAGTATATTATATAATTTTAAAATAAACAATTTCTAGAACTAAAAATATTCTCATGGCTTGAATTTTGTCATCAAATTGCATTGGAGCTCTGTATCTCTTCATTAATCTTTGTCAGCTTTAATTAACTCTGTCATTTGCATGGGAAAGAGTTTAGTCCAGAGCCACAGAAACGGCGGACTTATACATTTCGGATTAACCTGTTCTGCCTTTGCAAGTGATCTAAAGATGAGACTGAATGCGAGTCCAAAGAGTATTGTGGACATACAGCCAATGAATGGAGTCCAAAGATAAGAAATCGATAACACCCAAACTAAGCTACTCTCTTGTTTATTCTTCCATGACTCTCTAACGGTTATATACTCCTCCATGAAGTCGCTGTCTTCCATAGTAAAATTAAATGTTGGTGTCGCATAACAACCGCTCGTCGTAACAGGAAGTCGCTGATCTGAAATTAGTCCTTGAGCTCGTGCGAGCATTGAACCAATTCCAAAAAATATCATTAGGGCGAATGAAGCAGCCAAACCCAAAAGAGCTCCCTGTAATTTTAGAAATAGTCGTAAAACACGAGATAAATGTCTACAGCCTTTGAGCTCTTGTAACTTTCGATGTAATTTAAGCTTAAATTACATGCACGCTCGGAAATATCTAGTTAATATTTATTGTATTGTAAATAGGCAGAGTATGAAGGCTGACTGACGGTACTATGTAATTTCCTTCTCCATCAGAAAACACAAAGCTAATACTGCAGAGAGAGGAAGAGAAGGATGGATCTGAGTCTGCATATATCCAAGTAATTTGCTTTTTTATTTCCGTTTGTCACTTACCTTTGCACTTGCCCATGGGAAAAACATGCCCAGAGAGAACATGCCTAATGTTGGTCCCATAATCATTCCAAGAAGACCTATTGTTGCCTATACAAGGAAACGTATTCCTTGGATTAAAACTTTAAAGTTGTAACGAAAGAGTAGATGTAAATATTTGCATGGACATACTGGAAAAATGTTTCCTAACAATTCAGCCAAAAATACGAATCCAAATGAGATTAATCCCGTAATGACACAAATCGCTTTCGATAGTTTTGATAACGTTTTATCAGACAAATTAGGCTTCCATTTCCTTATGTAGTCTTCTGTAATTATTGCTGCCAGGGCATTCAGACCACTCGACACAGAGCTAGAAATAGATTTTTTTTACATTTTATAGTCTTTAAATCTTTAATCCTTCCTCATTTTCCATTCGGAATAAATAAATATAGAGGATGCCGACATTAGAAGATAATTCAGAACATTATCATCTATTTACATTGGTAGGGCGGTTTTTAATAAAGCAATTCGTTATTCATTTATATTATTATGTTAAATGAATTAGGGTACAAACCTTAGTCCAGCACATGTAATCCCGGCCACGAACAAACCAGGTAGACCTGTGTAGTCTCCGAGAATATCCATTACAAAATATGGCAATAATTGGTCAGATGTGTCTACACTCTATAATCAAACAAATTTTTATACGATGAATCCAAATTGAGTGCTTTAGATTTTCAAAAGACATAATATAGTAAATACTCACCTTCTGTTTTATAGGATCGCATTCATTATACTTGGCAAATATGACCAATCCGGAATAAAAGCAAAATGTCATTAAGATTGTTAACCCAACCAAATTTATCAATAAGGCTCTAGCAACAATAAAAAACCAGGTAAACAATTGCACATTTTTCCATTATATGGATTCATACATTATCTTTGAGTTTGTGTTTACTTTCGAACTGTTTGAAGATCAGGCATTGAAACAAACCTTTGAATATTTGCCTGCGTTGCAGCATAAATTGGTATCCAAGAAAAATAGCCCCCAATGAGAGCACTCCATACTGTATAACGAACTCTGGGGTCCAAATCAAAACTGTACAGAAATTTCACTACTTTTAATTACAGTACCGGTTTAAAATACCTTTATGGATGTGATACAAATTTTGAAATGAGCTTTTTTATTTCTCAATCAAGTTTCACTTGAAAAATTCAATTCTTCCTCCTCTTTCTGCTTTAGACCAAACGGCATCCCAACCACCAACATCAATAACGCCTTTTATTACAACTGCTCCCAAAGACACAATCATGATTATTGCTTGAAGTGTATCAGTCCAAATGACACCACGAAAACCACCCTAGAATATAAGTACACGTCGTAAAGGTTAGGTTTTAAAGTAATTTTAGGTAAAATAAATACGGCTTTAAAACAAAATGTCTTGTTAGATTGTGTCATTTAACCAATTTAATTATTAGTACTTGGTCTATTTAATTTGAAACAGAACCAATTAAATTAGAGGTACAACGACATACCAAAGTGGAGTAGAAAATGCAAACTAAAAATATAATTGCAGACAGCAAACGTCTATTGAATCCGGTCACTAAAATCCATATCATGCATTAATGTTAAATTTTGAGATGATTTTCAGATAAATTTCAGCAACATTTCGAGATACAAGGCTGCCTCGTCAATACGCAAAACATTAATAATGCTACCCAGTGGAGAATTGTCCATTTTTAAAATTGAGTCACGTATTTTCCAAGCTCTGAGTTTTAGTCCTTTTTAAAAAGTTACATGATTACAGTATTTGATGGGGGGAAATGTGTGTGAACGAACATAATGGACAAAATACATTTCTTTTACCTTTACCTCACATTTTATTAAGTAAAACAAGGAGATAGATCTCCAAGTGCAGAATTCCTTTAAAGGTAAGTATTAGATACCTTTACCTTTACGTACTAGCTTGACTAGCTACACGTACTAGCCTCAAAATGGAGCTTTCAACGTTCTATGTTCTGCGTTTCTCTTAATCAAGAGAAATGGAACAGGCTTGGGAAGGAAAACCACAACCACTAGTGTAGCATGAGTTTGTTCATTATCTTACTTCCTTCCTATAGTAAAATCCCTCCTAAGATTCCGAACAGGTATACAGTATCTTTTAGGCCACCTTAATCTCGAGATATTTATTTTACGCATTAATTAAAAAGCATAGAAAAGACATAAACTTACCTTGATTTAAAGCTATCGAAGGGCCAAATACTACAAGAGCCATGTACAAAATCTTGGGGACAAACAATAATAAGTAATTGATAATAATTAATTAGAGAATTTTGAAATAGTTGTAACTGATGAACATTTAATTTACAGTGCTTACCAGGTAGAATATGGAAACTATTGAAACTGTAACTCGGACCGATCTGCTAAACCTCAGCTCAAAATACTACACATATATAAAAATATTATTTATTCATTGGTAAAAGACATTTCGTACAATAACTTGGGAACTTGAGACAGTTCTTAATAAAATAAGCATCTGCTTATAAAATAGTTGTTCAAAGTCGATAACACAAACCTCGTAAGCAGAAGTCAATTGCAAATTGAAATATACTGGAACATACAGATAGTTTAACGCCATGGTAAACGGTACAAAGCACAGCATCACTACCATAAACTGAATACAAGAAAACACCATGTAAAAATGTATTGTAGTAGTTTCGGCATGTAGAACAACAAAATTTGAGCATTTTGAACCACAAAATGTTAAATAATTTTCACAATGACAACTTTTTAAACACTCACCTGAGTTCTATGTGTGACAGTTGTCCAATGATAAGCAGAAAGTGGTATCCATACATCCGATTTAATATAGCATTTAAAAAATGTAGTCATTATTATCATCATCGTCATAATTTAACATAAATATGTACAACAACCTTAGTATTTTGAAAGAACAGCTATTAAAAGTACAACTATTTAAATGCCACAGAAAATTTATAATCCGAGGTCTGAATTGAATACATTGATAAATAAAATCAAAGAAAAAATTACAAGTTTTTAGATGTTATCACCATGGTTCAGACTCTGAAATCGGTTGTTACACTTATGATTTAAAATAAATAAGAATTTAAGTATTAATCTGACCCGTATAAGTATATTTCTGCTGGATAACCTGTAATTCATAAGAAATGGCAGACATTACCTTGTCCTTCATGCTTAACATTTTAGCATCTACTGATAAGAATTTTTGATAATTTTTTTAATAAAAAGTGGCACAAAGCACACAAAAAGTAAAAGCCATACATACTATATACCCATTCATAAATATAATAGTAGCATTGTTAAACAATTTTTTTCTAAAACAGGAAGAGTGCCTTACCCAATAACGCTATAGCTGATATGAAACTGAAATAAGCAATTATTTCAATTAGTGCAAACAAATAACTTTGTAGACAAGTTTTTAAATTATAAAACTAAATAAAAATTTCTAAGCAATTTAAAAACCTAACCTGCAAAGCAATGATAAGGCCACGGGAAATGCTGACATTTGTCGATTTCCCATTAAATATTCTTCATTTGATTCTTGCTTGCTGCCAAAGCATCCATAAAACACACCGATTGCTGCTGATAGGACTAAAACTGACGCAAAAACTAAATATTCAGGCCAGTCAAACTTGTGAGATAATTCGAACAAACTTCGAGCTGATTCCAGTGAAATGTTCATCGATGCCATTTTTATATCTACTGTGCAATTTTGAAGAAATATTATTAGTTACATTGTTACATATATAGTCACACTATAGAAAATATTTAAACCGATACTTAACTAGTTACGTAAGTAGAAATTTCTAAAGGAGAGTAATTTAAAAAACGTAAATTTAGAGTTTATAAAATTGAAGTTTACTTATTCAGGAATCTGAAAATTGCTGATTGTTTTAGAACTTTTAATAACAATTTATAATCACGCATTCATTACTTGGAAAATTGTTTGAAATTGAAAACCTGGAAACTACTCAGCAATAAATTGGGCATACAACTCCTATCCCGGTAGACACAATTCACTAAAGCTTATAAGAAAAAATAAATCTTCCATGGAAAGCTAAATCTTGATGAGCAAAGCACGTTTCTCGCGTACTGATTTTTATGCATGCAAACACAAACATTTTTGGCAGGTACATTATATTATAAGATACAAGCAAAAATGTACATCGTGGTATATCTAGTAGTGAGTAGTGACGATAATTTCAATATGGATTTACTCTTTAAAGCGTGTACGCGTACTCTATTTTTGGCTTCCTACATTTACATTCATCCGAAAGTCTGAAGTATGTATAGCTTTCTGCATTCGTATTCTAGAATATGACATTTAATGATGCCGAGCTTGTTCCTCTTTGAACGGCCTTGTTGGCAAACGAGAAACGGCTCATCCACTTCACATTGGAACCTCCACGGGCACTCTATAAGCAGTGGTAGAGAATTTTTTGGATTTCAATATCATTGATATGACTTTTAACCTTCTATTGAATAGATTCAATTTTGAAAATTATGCTGAAAATCTCAATACCAAGACACTGTGGTATTTTAAGATTGAACACGTCAGTATTATGTACGACCTATTTAGCATTTCCATAAAGTATTCACAGATTGTAAAGTCTCATGTAGCTTTATGTTGTTGGGAGTCAGTTACTTCAGTATTTTAGTATAGTAATGAGGTAGTCAGCAATGAGTAGCGCAATATATGGATGCTTTTGGAGAGTAACTCATAATAACGTACTGTGGACGGTACAAAGTGTATCATAATCATTAAAATTTTGCGGTTGCAAAAAATGAAACATAAATAGAGTATTTTTTCTAATTAACAGTTAATAACGAACAAATCAATCGTTTTCGTATCCTAATGAACTGCTTAGGACAGGGGACTTCTATTTTTATTGAAACTCCATTTTCGCTTTCTCCGTGTAAATTAAGTGGTCCGCAAATTCAAACGAAGTTGCATTTCGTTACTATAATTACTAAAAGTATGATGATGTCGAAATTAATTTTTGTATTTATTACTCTTGTTTCACAAAACCTTTATAAAACAATTTAGTTGTTATCCACAGATAGATAGGATGACTGACAGCATTTCTTGCCTCTCTAGAAGCATCACCCTGTAGTTCATATATCAACATATACATTGATCTATCTTGGCATAAAAGCTTTAGAGGATTATACTTGAGATTGACATCTGAATTGAGCATTACAATATTGTATGATACGACACACGGGGTACATTGATTTTGGATGTCCTATGGGAATTTACTAGAAACTATTGTATAATACAGTATGGTATAATATTGAAATGAATAAGGATGTCAGATATTTGGAGCATTTCAAGGAAATAAAGTCACTGTCATTGATCTGTACTTTAACATTTATGTACACTATGAATTGGGACAAATAAGCGGTACTCCTAGACAGATAACTGAAAACGATTTGAAATAAGGTCGTTGTAAATGTAGATTGTGACGCCAAATGATTCACTAAACAACCCAACTCCATTAAAAAAGAATTTAAGCAATACAGCTAAGTAATTATAATTTCAAAAGTAATCTAACCAATGCCCAATTTCGAAAATGAGGTAACCAGAATTTCCAAAAAGACCTACATTGGACTTGACTGAATTGCATGAAGAACCAAACGTTACGTATAAGGTAATGATGCAAACACAGGTAGGTATGTATATTGTACAATTTAAACCAGTTTCATAATTTTATAATACAAAATGAAACTCTAATCTGTTACTTTATTAAGTGCAATGGTTTTCGAAAAGGTTAATGGTCACATTTTTCTTGTTTATAAGCATTCAGGCATTTGGGGAGTATTAGAATATAAATGAAATCATTGTGAAGTATCCCCCCTCCCGAATTATTTTCTGGCTGGTGTCCTGCTACCTTTAAATATGCATTTCATTGAAACTGGGAAAATAGAGAAACATGGCACGGGTCAGCAAATGAATAACGCAACAAAGGTTCCTGGGCAAAAGATTTGCACAGCAGACAGCTTTAATGCTTTTCTGTTTAAATTATTGCAGATTATATACAGATGCAATGGATATAGAGCGTATCTCTACAACAAAAGTCGATATATAGGATGAAATTGGAAATTATGGATGAAGATGAGTAGCCAGCGCCAGCGAGCCATAGAATTTAGCAAAAATAATAGCATTATAGTTCATTGAGTAGGTAGGGCTTGTGAATATCATTGTATCTGTGCGTGAATATAAAAAGACAACAATGGTGTTAAAAATGATATGTTGAAGGTAATGTTAGTGACAATGAGTGATTGATAGTGTGTGTGTACAGAGGAAAATCATTAAACGAAATAATATTATTATGGAGGTTAGTACTGGTACTACTACTCCGTGAGAATGGAGAACAACCGAGTGCAGAGTCTGTGGGAGAAGAACTCTGGGGAAGTAATGTAATACGTAGCTACAGTAGAAAATGGCCTGTAGTATTGCGTTATCAAGATTATTAGAGGAAGATACTCTTGCTGCTGCTGTAGTCTACTAAGTTAAACTAACTTGACATTATTAGGAGATAGATGTGCAGTGGAAGTAAGAGTGTTCTTGTACCTAAATGCAACTCTTTTTGGAGTATGGTAGAGTTTGAACGGGGACGGACGAGCTTTGGGGTGTGGCGGTGTGAGAGTTTCTTGTGCCTTCTTCGGGTTTGCATTTGGTCGAGATGGATGGAAGTAAGTATGGAAGGGATACAAGCAAAGGACTACATACTATACTCGGCTGGGTCGGATGCTCTGTTTTCTGATTGACGCATCTCTGTCGCTACCGTCGCTGGTTCATTTCTCACTACGGAGTCCGCTCCGTCCACGAAACCTCTCGACTGCCTGCTCCTCTAATAAACTCCAAAACTCCCAAACAATCCAACACAAATCCCAGTCTAAATAAAACTGTCTATATCCAACCGACGGACTATGCATACAGGATTTAAAACCACATTTAGGTATACGAACTACCTCATAATACATTGAATATAATATTCATAGCTTCTACTAGCTATAATATTATAAATACAATTATATCCTTCACTGAACACAGTTGTTGGTCACCAAGTGTACAAAAACACAAAAAAATACATACTTTTACATTGTGCAAAATTACAGGACGTATTAAAACACTCAGTCAAATAACCAAAAGGGATAAGCGTAGTCGTTGGACGGAGCAGTCCTTACTTTTCTACTTTCGATAACACAGACAACCCGAGACACACTTTCCAGACAACTGCTAAAACAGGTAATATTAATATCTCATATTCAAATGTCGTTTTTGGTTTTTGTACTATGGTATCAGTAATTAAATCTACCGTTCAATTTTGTTTGGGTGAAATTCATTAACAAGTTTTGATTTTACTAACCGTAACTACATTAAACTACTAGCTATATAGTTCATGTCCTTCATGTTTACTTCGTTATTTTGTATTTAGGATAATTTAGTCATTGTCATCAATATATGAAATTTAATTTAATTGTAATTAGATTTCAAAGTATTTAGTGGAGACTGGAGACAGAGCTCTTGTCCAACAATTAATTAGGATTAGAATTCGTTTAAGAATTTTAAGCACCTTCGATTCAACTAATTAAATGCATGTATATATTATTAGCTGCCCTACTGTTTAATTTTCACAGGCAGACAGACAGCAGATGATTGATGACAGTTCTCCAAACAATATCTAAACAAAAATAGAGACGTGTGTTTATTATTGTTATTGTCTGTGTTTGTTATCAGCTACTATTGTACTTGCGGTTTCCTATGTCATAAAAAGTGAACAAACTTAGATATACAGTCACAGCAGCTAATGAGATAAATAAACAAACTATAAGAGTGGTTGACCATTAATAGTGAAGTTCGATAGAGATAATTTTTAAAGCGTGTGTACATTTCACGACTGTAATTACTTTGTTTTACACCGTCAAAGAGTAGTTGTTATTTTCTTGTGAATTCTATTGGTAAGAAAATTTGGTTATAGTTTTAATATTTCTGATTTTAAAAGCTTTATAAGGGCAGAGAGACTGGAAGGTAAATTTTTGTGGTAAGTTGTATTTACAGAATTGTGTAACTTATTGATTTTAGAAAAAAGAGATTTAAATTGCATTCCGAAGAATAAAGATGTCAATGGATCATTTTGGTCATGTGACCCTGAAATGGGATCCTAAAAACTTGGAGATTCGCACTATGTCAGTGGAGAAGACGTTGGAGCCTTTGGTCATCCAGGTAACGTAAATCTATAAAGGTGACTTGTTGTGATGCTATCTATTTTGATGTCAATTATTAACGTTAATTCATGTAACCTCCCTAGTCACAGAATAACTTTTAATGTCACTAATTCATGTGGACAATTTGGTAAATATGTTCATGTACATTAGTTTGTTACTTAATCAATTGTTTGTATTGACGTTGTTAACTTTCACATGCTGAATTGCACAATGCACAAGTTAAATATTTAATATCACTTTGCCATCCCAGCCATACCTTGCAGTAATGTGTTACGCTATGCACTTAAATAAGCAATGCATTATTTGAATACCTAATAAATGTTTACAGTTAATTATTTGTGACTAAAGTTATGAGAAAGAAATTTATCTGTAGGCCTTCATGATGGACTTTTACGAAATTTAATATTTCATACCACTCGTAGCTGTTCTTGGGATTAGAAATTCTCCGATGTAAAAGAATGCGGATTCAAAATTAGTAATCGTCCTTTATTAATTATAGCCTGTGTAAGATTACTAGTTTATTAGTGTAAGATAACAATCATGACAGGAATGCATCGCTCTGCGTACTATAACCTAGTGTATTGAATTTTACATGGATGGACCTGGAGAAGAAAATGATTTAATATTTATTATTTCAAAACACTCATGAAGCAATACAAAACAAACCTTTTGATCATTTTTATAGGCACATTTGTTAATTAGCTTCCTATGAAGACAGGCAAAATAACAAACATTGCCAACTATAGAAGTATTAGCAAATCGTTTTTGTTTCGTCATTGGTATTCCAAACAATTCAAAAGATTTTAATTTTACACAGCACAGCAGTTTCCATTTGTAAGATTGATCGTCAGTTGATTTGATTTGGTGTTTTTCTTTTGTTCACCTTTTTCTGTGGCCCTCCTGAATCTCGTTGGTAAAACAATCCGAAACAGAACACTGAACATTAAAACATTAATTGGACGTTGGACTTCCCGAATTACCTAGTGTGTGCTGTAGCTTACTCAAATTACCAGCCTCTGCCTTCGCAACACTTCACATCAACATTTCCCAAACGTAACACTAACTTGCTAACTGCCAAAACTCTACCCTGTAACGGTACACCCGCCCCCGCCCGCCTTTGATTTATTCAATCAAGCGAATCAATCCATTAGTGGCTTAACTGATTTTTGAATTCCTGATCACCTGAGACAAAATGGCACTTGGTGAAACTGAAACGGGACAAATTGTACTCAAATGGGATCCTAAAAATCTAGAGATCCGTACGCGCTCCGTTGAACTGACACTTGAGCCTTTGGTTATGCAGGTATTTCCACAGTTTACTTATGCAATCACTTCATATGCCGTCTCTTAACTTTCTTGCCTAGTGTTCGGATACCTTTTATACTTAAATTTTAGGTAACTCTATGATTAACTCTCACAATAGTCAAAATCTCCTCTCTAATTACTTCTAGTTGGTATCTCTTTTCTTTTCTGCAAGTTTAACAACCAGTTAATAGTCTATAAACTACTTACTAGTACATTACCATGCAAGTATTTCAGTAAACAAGTTATGTCATTTCCAAGCTTCAGTCGTTCAATCCTGGCATAAAGTAGTGCACCAACCATCTTTTTACAATTAGCTATACATATCACAATTAATCTGTGGTAGATAGGATGAGACGCAAATCTACTTCACTCTGACTATGCAAATATTTCATTGTACTTAGTACGTGTGGTTTTGTGTGAATGCATGCCAATTGCTTGCCGTCTTTACTAATTGCTCCATTAGTACTTCTTGCTGAGTTTTTAATGTTAAATTAGATAATGGATATTACCGGATCTTAAGTGTGAGTGACGCATGAAACAATAAATGTCATGTGGTCAATGTGCTTTTGTCGACTTACTAATTTTATAAGGTTCTTGATAGATCATCGTACATTATAAAAATAGGGTTTTATAAATCGTATATGAAACAAGCCAAGAAACGAGCTTTGTTTTCTATGCCTTACAAATAATGCAGTTTCTCTACGGGGCTTTATGTTTTGCTATTTAATTAAATTAGTTGATACTATACTGAAATCCTTAGGTATATACTGCGATATTTTTGTATTGATCCAGACTTATAAATAGTTACAGTCTTTTTTCCCGGTTTTGCTTATAATTAATAACTATGTAACAAGCTTTTGCACTTAATGTTAGAGGAAGAAGATATAACTTTTATGCTTGAACCCATATGAGTTTTGAAATAGTTTCAAGCTTACGTAATGAAATTATTTACAAAACTAATATTTGAATTTAAATGTTTGATAGGTAACAACTTTAGTAAATACAAAGGGTCCATCGAAAAAGAAAAAAGGTCGTTCCAAACGAGCTCACGTCTTGGTTGCTGCAGTTGAAAAAGCCACTGAAAATTTTATCGAAAAGGGCGAACAAATTGCACATGAAAACCCGGATATTAAACAAGAGATGCTTGCTGCTGTCGACGAAGTTCGCAAAACTGGTTAGTCTTTCTTTTTTAAATTTGGGAAGGAGTTAGAGTATAATGCAGCTTATTTCCTACATTTTAAGAGTTTTTTAAAACTTGTAGCTGACAGCAGCTGTTTAAATTTTTGTTAAACAATTGCAAATGCTAATTAGGAAAAGTCAATATCAAATTGTATATTTAATAAACGAAAAATGTTTTGAAATGCTGAAAATAGGAGAAGCTATGAGTTTGGCTGCAAGAGAATTCGCTGATGACCCTTGTTCGTCGCTAAAACGTGGTAATATGGTTCGAGCTGCGAGAAATCTTCTTTCTGCTGTCACCCGACTTCTAATCTTAGCTGACATGGTGGATGTGCACCTTTTATTGAAATCTCTGCGTGTGGTGGAAGATGATTTGGAGAAGTTGAAGAATGCTTCGAGTCAAGGGGAGCTCATGGACAGCATCAGAGCTTTTGGACGAAATGCGACAGAATTGATGCAAGCGGCTGCAAAGCGCCAACAGGAGCTCAAAGATCCTCAACTACGAGATGATTTGGCTGCTGCACGTGCCCTACTTAAGAAACATTCCACGATGCTCCTTACAGCATCTAAAGTGTATGTTCGTCATCCTGAACTGGCAGCCGCAAAAGCCAATAGGGACTTTGTTTTCCGACAAGTTTGTGAAGCTGTCAACACAATTTCGGATGTAGCTCAAGGGCGTTCTGGTGTCGGTGGCCACCCGTATGATGGCCCAGGAGAACTTGCTGCAGCTCTCGATGATTTCGACGTAAGAATTAGCAAATTAAATTCTTAGATTCCCCTCCCTCAGTTAAATAATCTGACGGGTGAAATTTCCCCGTCAACTTTGTAAGGCCCTTTCTCGAGCAGAATTGATTTATTTGTATCTAGCAAGACTGTAGTCAAAATGTATACGGAATGCTTAGTTATCAGAGCAGTCATCCTTAATCACATATAGTAAGCTCGTGATCTTATATCTATGACTCCCTTATGCAAAATATATTTCGGATTATAGGAAAGGATTATTATGGAACCGTTGGCGTACAACGAAGTCCGTACTCGACCATCGCTGGAAGAGAGGCTTGAGTCAATCATCAGTGGAGCGGCTCTAATGGCAGACTCTTCATGCACTCGAGACGAAAGGCGAGAACGTATCGTTGCTGAATGTAATGCTGTGCGCCAGGCACTTCAGGATCTGCTGTCTGAATACATGGCTAACGTAAGCTGTCCTCTTAGAATTCCATAGCGTTCCCTTTCCTTAATAAATATTCAGCTTTTCCCATTAAAATAAGGTTGTGTATTTGACAAGTGCCATTGAAAGAGAGACACAAGAAATGCTGTTTTAATGATGTAGGTGAACCCTACGCTCAGTTTATCTTTTTTGTAACCCGAAACGCTTCCGTAGTTTATGTCTGATCTGTTGTGTTCTCTGTTGCTGTCTTTTGCACAGATTGGCAAGAAAGACAGGAGTGAAAACTTGGAGCGAGCAATAGAGCACATGTGTCGGAAGACGAGAGATTTGCGAAGACAGCTAAGGAAGGCCGTCGTCGATCATGTGTCTGATAGGTATGCTCATACTTTTTTCCCTTCCTCTTATTTTATTGCAATACCGTTGCGGCACTTTATGCTGTAGATATCAATTGCAATTGTAATGAAATTTTAATTTAGACATGTTATATGTTGCGTGAAACGTTCCCATTTATTTCATGTAAATAATGATGTGATTATTTGTCGCTACTTTATTTTCACACTCCCAACGTCTGTCTTATTTTTCAGTTTTCTCGAAACCAGCGTTCCACTCTTGGTGCTTATTGAAGCTGCCAAGGCTGGCAATGAAAAGGAAGTCGAGGACTACGCACAAGTTTTTACTGAACACGCTAATAAACTCGTCGAGGTATGTTCACTTGTCACCAAACATATGATAGAGATTAATGACATTTTTAAGTCAAGTTAATTCCGCATTTTACTTTTTGCTACACATGTTCTAAATCCCTGGATTTTGTGTTACTATAGGTTGCTAATTTGGCATGCAGCATGTCTGGAAATGAGGACGGCGTCAAGATGGTACGCTACGCGGCTTCGCAAATTGAGAATTTGTGCCCGCAAGTGATTAATGCGGCGAGGATTTTGGCTGCTCGCCCGAAATCTAAAGTAAATTAAAAATGAATTGAAACACGATTATGTACTTAACATCTTTAAGATCTTGTAACTCAAAGAAACAGTAGAGGATTATTTTGTAACCATCTGAAAAATGTAGTGAACTCGGGACCATCCTTTAGTTCAGATAGAGCGTTGTGATATAATTTCCAAAAGGCTAACTATAATATTGTGTAATAGGTCGCATTAGAAAACATGGATGTATTCCGTGAGGCTTGGGAAAATCAAGTGAGAATATTAACTGAAGCCGTTGACGATATCACTACAATTGACGATTTCTTGGCAGTATCAGGTAATTGCGGTACAATAAATTTAGTTGCTCATAATGTCTGAACGGATTGTAAACTCCTGTTTTTTACACAGAGAACCATATTTTGGAAGACGTGAATAAATGCGTACTTGCATTGCAAGAAGGAGACGCGGATTCTTTAGATAGAACAGCGGGAGCTATTCGTGGCAGAGCTTCTAGAGTGGCTAATGTTGTAACCGCAGAGATGAGCAATTATGAACCTGGAATATACACAGAGAGAGTTCTAGAGGCTGTCAAAGTCCTCCGAGATCAAGGTCAATTCCATAATTTTCTTTTTAATGTTGAATTAATTACAGTTTACTAACTTTACCGGTGTGTTTATAGTGATGCCCAATTTTGCACAAAGGGTTGAAGTCGCTGTGGAAGCATTGTCTTCAAACCCGTCCAAAGATGTTGATGAAAACGAGTTTATTGACGCTTCACGACTGGTCTACGATGGCGTTCGAGAAATCCGACGGGCTGTTCTCATGAATAGAGTAAGATTTAAAGAATAATATTTTAAACAATACCAATTGTCAAATCAAATTCCGAAACTAAATATTTGTTCTGATATATAGGCTGATGACGAGTTAGACCCAGAAGATGTGGAATTTGACGAGCATTACACTGATACTCGCAGTAAATGTATGCACTTCAAACTTTCCTATAAAGACTATACTTAACAAGAAATTTATGATCTAGATTTTTCTAATTTATTATTACTATCTTTAGCGAGTGCACACACAGGTGATCACATTGTTGACGAGTATCCAGATATTAGTGGTATCACAACTGCCCGGGTATGACATAATTTTTATTATTTAACTTATTTTAATTTCTTGTACAGGTAATTAATCAATTCATTTCATTTGCAGGAGGCGATGAGGAAAATGACGGAGGAAGACAAGCAGAGAATTGCCCAGCAGGTGGAAAGCTTTAGAACTGAGAAATTGAAGTTCGATCGGGAAGTTGCAAAGTGGGATGACACCGGAAACGATATAATCGTCTTAGCTAAACATATGTGCATGATAATGATGGAAATGACTGATTTTACAAGGTAGAAACATATAAATTAATATTTGGTTCCTTATTCTGAATAATTCAGTGGGGAAGTAGTATTAATTGGAGGCATATATGCAAGTATTAATTAATATAGCATCCAGCCTTTGAAAAAATGATAAATACGGTTCATTGTGTAATTATAGGGGACGAGGTCCATTAAAAACAACAATGGACGTTATTAACGCTGCAAAGAAAATTTCCGAGGCAGGTACGAAATTGGATAAATTGGCACGTCAAATCGCAGACCAGTGCCCAGAGTCGTCTACCAAAAAGGATTTGTTAGCTTACCTTCAACGAATTGCGTTGTATTGTCATCAGTTGAATATTACTTCAAAAGTCAAAGCTGATGTACAGAATATAAGCGGAGAATTAATTGTTTCAGGAGTAAGTTAAATAAGTTACCGATTGAATTTAAAATTAAATAAATGGTCCCTTTTGAATATAATTAGGTGTTAATCTAATTAAAATATAATATTTAAATAGCTGGATTCCGCTACGTCATTGATCCAAGCAGCTAAGAATTTAATGAATGCTGTCGTCTTAACTGTGAAAGCGTCGTACGTTGCTTCTACCAAATATCCGAGACAAGGAACTGTATCGGTAATTCAATTTTTTTTAAGTGGTGTAGGATTACCACAATACTTAAAATAATTTTCTGGCTACAGCCAAGATTGTATTGATGTGATTTGAAAATGGAGGTCTTCAAAATTGAGAATATGCAGCCTGATGATATTTGCCATAGACTGAATTTGTGTTTCTACTTAGGAAGTAACAGAGACAGGGTTTGACAAACTTGATCCATCATGCTTCTATTTTCCTATCACAAAGAAGTATTCGATTCTATACGGGGTCAATCTGGTACTCTCCTTCAATAATTCAACATTAGTTGTGGACTAGAATGTGACCATTAAAATAATTGGTTCGTATCGTAGATCGTGTTTAATATTAGATGACATAGGCTGTTCAGAAACCCTTTTAACGTACTTACTCTAAACTAATGATGACTCAACAGTACACTGACTATCAATTGCTTTGTACACTATAGTGATAATTTGCATCTCTTGTTATTACAATGTTCATTGCCAAATTCGAACAGAGTCGAACCGAGTCTAACTAACGCTAGAAGTTCTTGTTTAAAACTAAGAAAAAGGAAATACTACTTATTAAAACCCCGTTAATACTCAGCTACTAAAATTGGAATGAAATTCATTTAAGAATGAAAATTGATTTTAGTTTGTAAGTTTTGATGTCTTTTACACCGTTTCTTTGGTGATACTTTTCAGTTGCCGATTGTGGTTTGGAAGATGAAAGCTCCTGAAAAGAAACCGCTAGTGCGTCGAGAAAAACCGGAGGAAGTTCGTGCAAAAGTACGCCGTGGTTCCCAGAAGAAGCCACAAAATCCGATCCAAGCTTTGAGTGAATTCCAGAGCCCTGCCGAAGCCGTCTAACAAGACATTCTGAGTCAACAGGTTCTTTGCTGAGTACATTCACGGATACAAAGTGGAATCAAAAAAATTAATATTGACGAATATAGTTTTGTTGATGAGAGCAGCATCATTCCAAATTTCATTAGTACTCATTCATTTACATTTTTTTCTGAGGGGAATGGTGTACAATGTACATATGACAAAATTTTTGGATCGTAAACTGTTACAATTGCTGCCGAGGATATCTCAACGACTCGACGGTGGCTTTTAACTATCAATAGATTGAGTGCAATTGGTCAATGAGATGTCACATGCGTTCCTATAGTAGAGTAAACGTAATAAATTCATATGGTTTCTTACCTATAAATATAGACTATCAATTGTATGTAGCGTGCCACTAATGTCTTCTGAAATTGAAACAAATTACCTTCAACTACTTCAAGTTACTTCAGGAATTAAGTATATAAATCTTATACAACTTTTTCTTTTGTTTAATCTCACGATTTGCTTATTCATACTATATGTATGTTGTATATTTTCATAGATTGAATATTAATTTAGTGAAATAGACACACCGGTAAAAACCGCATATATATTCTAAGAGCGTAAATATATATTGCTTAATTTATATTAACTTTAATAGGCTATTTTTTAATTGTTTTAAAATATAGAATTATTATTTTTTAGGCATGTCATTTATAAAGTAAACGACTTTCTCTGTATGTTTGGTAATTGCAGCATAAATCTATCAACAACAGGGGACCTTCAATAATAATATGAAATAACTACCTAGGTACTTAATTTGAAAATGACTTATTGAAACAGGGTGCCTAAAATTACGAGGGAATGGTTGTTGTATTTATTTAACAGTTGCTAGTTATGTTGCTAATTACTCGGTAAGCTATATAGTTCTTGTACCCCTAGCGTCTTTTGATTTTAACTTCTATGTGTTCTGTAGCAACTTTACTGCAGTTGGAAAAGCATTTATGACTTAAATCAGTTCAGTATTAAATATTTGCTTTTAGATATTGTAGCTCAACTAAATACTCTTTATTACTAAACTTTTTTGTTAATGTTCTGGATTTGTGACTACATACAGCTGCTTGTAGACGTACTTACGTTTGTTGTGGGTACTTAAGTAATCTGTGCACGTGAAATAAATAAATAAAGTATGTAACTACACTATCTAACTAACTTTTACCAGATCATCACAATTATTATTTTCATCTAATCAAGCGGAAATATTGTGTACGCATACCTACCTAAAGCAACGAAAAAATATCTACAACAATTACTTTGGAACTATTATAAGAAATGTAAGATTTGCTCCGCCTTATTTTCCCTTATTTGAGTGTAGTTAATTCTTCATTTTCAAACTATTGTACTCAAAACTGCACTGTCCATTCATCCATAAGATCCATTCATGTACTTGATAAGCACACAAGTGCGCTGGCTAAACATGATATCTAATGGGATCACTATAAAACTTGGGGGGAAATTCACATGTACAAATAAATTGATTTTGGAACATTCGTGAATGCCTATGACGATCTTTGACAGTTATACTCAACTGTTTTAAAAACTTGGTCTTCAAGATTTCTAAAAGAAAATTTTTTTCGCACGAAGAAAAATTTTTTCGATGGTATCTTCTAAGTCTAGCAAATCCATTTTAAACAATTACCCAGATTGAAGAATGATTTATAATAAATGCATAATTTTATTATTAAACGTGAGAAAAATTTGGTTTATTATTCATTTAACAGACGAATTCGTGGTAGTAAATAAATAAGTGTTACAATATAGTTTACAAACACTTACATTTATAAAATTTAATTATTGTTAGCTGTAGTAATTAAACACATTTGTGTGCATTACTGATATCAACTACTATATTTAGCATGAACATTTAACAGCAACTTCATAATATGTACATGACTAAATCGTAAAATGTGACAAAATTTGAAGCTTGGGGAGCTTTACATGACTTTTTGTAGTTTCTATGCAAAGTATACCTAACTTTCGTTATTAGGTACTAAAAACTATAATAATATAAGATACGATGTTGTAATAAAGCGGATTCATTAAAAATTAGGGCTGCTGGTTTCTACTCCAAACGTTTAAAAAATGGTAATTAGCTGTAGATAAAACAGTTCACAAAAATTTCCGTGGACATCGATCTCCAGGAAGATTACAGTTAGTTTTCATATGTAAATTACAAGTCACATAACGAAACCTATCGTTACACTTTAATTAACCCTTTACATATTTGTAGTTTAGTTTAGCAATCACACTTATAAAACTCTATTTCAGTCTAGATAGTCTTTTGGATTTAACCAAAACACAGTATGACTGTACATCAGATTGATTGCTCATTAGCAAATAGCTATTAATTATAATTAGCAGTGATACGTTCATTATTTATTAGTAGGATTGGGTTGGCAATCAGCATTTCATAACTATCTATTTCCCGCTGACTAATTCTTAGGAATACGGTTCACTAGTCATAAAAATAACGATTTTTTATGTACAGGTAAAACAAAACCTGTTAAAAATGCCTTAGTATGGGTGATTAAAGTGATGTACTGAAATAACCACAATGTAAAACAATATGTAAATGTTTGATAAATCTACCTAAAAATAATCAAACTGATCCCTAATACAGATCACACAATTGGACATAAATCAACATCTTGCACATAATTAAATTAAACATTAAACAACCAAATAGTCTTTGAAACCTTTCATAGATTTCAAATTCTTTTTGAAATGTTTAATTAAATCTGCTGGTTGTACCAAAATAGAGATTTCCTTTCCTACTGCATTAAGACGGTCTTTCACTTCGTTCTCACGAGCCATTAAACTTAATGGACGATTATTTATTTCAGTTAGGAACCAATTGCAAGTCGAGTGACCGTCCGTTGAAGGGCCTTTCCGAGGAAGGCCATGATTGGCTGCCAGTCCACTGGGAATAACATCTCCAATCTCTCCGGAATTTCCTTCAGCGACCAACCCTAAGGCTTCCCCCTCTTTAGAACGCTTCAGCACTAAAACTCTTCCAAAGGGTAAACGTCGGATAATGAATTCTACTTGCATTGAGGACACCATTTTGATTGCCCTGTTCGCTTCGACGCTTGTCTGCACTGTAACTCCAGCCACTTTAAGGATCTGATCACCAACATGGAAGGCATAATAAAGAACTGGATGTTGTTGCTGCTTCCATCCGGCAATCCTAATAAACAATAATAAAAATATTGACTGATTGATTCGCAATTCTTTGATATGCTTTCATGAAAATAAATAAAATATTAATTTCAAAATCTTACCAAACAGCTCCTAGAAAGTCAACAAATGCAATACTACTAACGCAGTCTTTCTTTCTCAATACAACTCTAACTCCACCAGGGTGATTAATTTCCATTCGGAGTCGCATGACCTGCTGCTCTTTTAGAGGAACGTGAGTTGCACTATTTGTTTGAGCGTGATTCCCTCCAGGAGTCTGCTGCGTAGACTGTGAAGGAGAACATGGTGTACAGTCCCCTTCTGATGACCGCACAGTCGTTGATGTCCCACTTGTTACGTGATTATCGTCACGCCGAATTCGATACTCTCCACTGCGTACACCTATCATCGCTTCCATCGGTCGACCCTGAAATTCAAACCACTTTATCATCTACTTTTACTTGCTTTAACGTGTCTTTCAATTTTTTGCTTTAGAAATTGCTTTGCGTTCTGCTTAGGTAATGAAAACATAAATAAAACATTGCTAAACAGGAACATAGTTAACTAATAACTAAAAAACTTTTTTTAATTAGAACATTTGTCTAATTTCTTTTTAACCTCTCTTATTTGTTTCTCTATCAAAATAATATGTTTATCCACCTCAAATTAGCCAGCTTTTTTCTGATATAAAAGTGTGACAGAACTGCTGCTTGGTTGCAAGAACAATATCTATCTAACTAGTGTGTGGTAAGAAAATAATTGGCTCTACAGCATCTTGTCCTGTTTTTAATTATAAATATCTGTGCTGTGCATATTATGTAAAATGCATGTGATTAATAGTAACCTGAAGAACTGGGAACTGATTAGGTATTTCTTGGAAAGTAGAGCCACTAAAGGAGCGTATCACATCTTGACGGTGAGCTCTGTGTCGACTGTGCTGGTGGGAACCATTTGTGTTAGATGTAGAAGACACTGCAGGTTCGCGAACTCTATGCTCGCTGTTACTTTCGCTGGAGCTAGGGGATTCTAATCTGCTTAAACTTGACGATCTTGCTGAATTTGAGCTGCTGCTTCTAAAATAAGTTAAAAATGAAAAGACATTTTAAAAAAATAGAAAAAAGTCTGTTTTAAAAACTGAACGAATGATAATTACTTCTGAAGTCTTTTTGTTTGAGGATTTCGACGAGGAATTTGAGGAGGATGTTCATCAGAAGAGGTACGACAAGTTTTATTTCCATTAGATTGAACGTGGGCACTTCCCGTAGTGTTCACTGAATTAGATGCAATACGGATAGAATGGGAATGGTTTGTTGTCGGAAGAGATGTTTTGGAACGAGAAGGTGCATTAACAGAATTGCCAGGAACAAATAAATGTTCATATATGTTTTCGGACGAGGATGAGCGTTGAATTGGTCCTGAAGAGACAGATAGTCTATTAAAGCCGGTAGCAGGAGATGAAGACATAACGGTGGCTTCAGTATTCGGGACTGAAGATATTACGTTTGATTTGCATGATCCGTTTGTTGTTTTCACAGCGATAGATTTGATCTGAGTATTACTAGATAAGCTGCCACTGAAACTTCCACTAGAACTGCTTGGACAGTTTCCAGACTGATGATAGAGAGAGAATGATAGTGAAGGATTAGAACTAGTCAAATGAGTAGATTGAGAGCTGCTGTCTCCACTAAAGGCCGAACATTCAGAACTAGACGCATTCGATGAAATTATGTTGTTTTCTTCAGCGCCAACTTTAACGACTGTGGAATTATTATTCCCTACTTGAATGCCATTTACTGTAGTTGTCAATGAAGTGCCACAATGCAGAGGAATGGGAGGTGGATTTGATTCAGACTGTACACTCCCAAGGCCTGTTACATTTACATTGACGCTAACGTTGACCGTATTGTTTCGCCGAACAACTGGAACTGGGACTAATATCCGTGAGCAGTCCAAACTTCCTCCACTTCCACTGTCACTCCCACTGCAACTCGCATCTCGGCTGTAATTTCAATCCATAAAGTATTAATTTCGTAGCCCCACCAATAATCTAGTTTGTGATTTTGATTTTTAAAGTATTACCTTGAGGAACAGTTTAGCACGGCGGAAGGTTGCACATAAATTGTAGAAGATTGAGGAGAGTCTACAACAGGCACAGATATCAATAAGTGTTCACCATTTCGTCTTGATACATTGGATGTACTACTATCAGAAAGATTGCGGCTTCTAGCAGCTGCAGCTAATTGTTCGTTTACTTGGATTTGACTTTCAACGTAAGTTCCAGAAGAACTGTCATCACTAATTCCTATAGATTAATACATAAAATTGCATTAAGGCTCCTGACATAAAGTAAGTGATCAATTTAGCTTAGCTATATCGTTAAAACACAATTCATGCAGTACTATCATGGCTAGCATTGAAATGTATTAAAGTACCTCGGTGAGAGAGAGCAGGAAGTCGAGTAGCTTCTGTCCCGAGTACTGGAGATATGTAGCCATTTGGAGTGGGTGGAAGTGGTGAATTAGGGTCCCGCGTGGACACTGTTCCGAACCCATATCCCGGATATGTGTTCAGACATTTTGTAGATTCTGGCAGTTTGCTATAAAGATTGTCTTTGGGGCTCAGAATATTCATCTCACGCAGTTTTCCTTGTAGTGACTCCACCCATTCAATCATTTGGTCCCTATATAAACACATTTACTAGTTATTTACGACAAAATTAACAGATATAGGGTTCCTGTATTATTTGTGTACGTTTGTAAATGTATCTCTTAACTCTTTATAGGTAAAATGAATACTAAAGAGGGCACATTGCGGTACATTCAATTAACTTAGCAAACATGACAAATGTATTTTAGAAGAGAATAATGGCTATAGGAACTAGTTAGTACCAATTAGCAGCTACAAGACGAATGACTTGATTCTGAAGTGTTACAGCAAACTGATACTCATTGTCCTGTCCGACAATGGAAGGTGAAACGTGGAGGCAACTATTTAAAGACACAGCGGAGACGGGTTTATGAGCAGCACCCATTTTTGGTTCAGTATAAAATTCAAGAAAGGCCTCGACGTCGTCATGAACACAAAATACCACCCATGATTTGTCGCACTTCTTTACGAAAGAAGTGCCCTTTCGCTCACTTGATGAAAGACGCTTCAACCAAGCATTTTTGTGAATCTCTCTAATGGCCGGATGGTGGCTAGGACCATTGGCATTTGACCGTGGCACCCTCCGAGGAACATCTGCAAATTTTAATTGCAATATAATTACTATACATCAAAACAGATTATTATTTTATTTACTTTACATGTTTGACAATCAAAACAACACTGATACGTACATTGTTTTTGTTTACAAATAGATAAGGTTTAAACGTGTTTCAACACAAATCTGGCTGATAAATATTTAGAATCGCGTTAAGCATTTTTTAGCATGTGTCTCATGTCAGAAATAAATCTGCTTAAATCAAAACAAATAAATAAATATAATGCTACAACTGACTATAACTGAAAGTAGTTATGCAGTCAATAATAATTAAAGCATTTGAAAAATAAAATAGTTCGAGTTAAGATCTGGAAAATACGCCCCTGGAACGATGCTCACAAACTACATTCACCGAGCAAGTATATTGTATTGATAGATCTCCAATGTAAAATGAAATTACCGGGTGCTGGAGGAGGAACCACAGATTGTCTTTCCCTTTCATGGCTTGAGCTCATCTTTTAAATAAATTCATTCCGTTGCAGTATTCCTTCTTTGCTTACATCAAGTTGCTCTACGAAGGTATCTGTTTCACCGAAGCTATGTTGACACTAGTTACAAGGCAATTCAAATGTCTTTCGGCCAGTTGGTGTCGATTCACTTGATAAGTTCGATGAAATTCAGTACAATTTCACGAATTAGCAACCATTTTAAGTATTACGACCCACTTAAACATAATACATCCGCAAAGGATATCCTTTATCACTCTGCATACGCAACAAAATGTAAAAACATGTGGCCGATAGATTTAGTCTTCTCTGCTGTGGACCATCAGCTCAAACTTGGCAGTCAATCTAAAAGCACAAAACAAACAGTACATGTAATTGCAAGCACAATAGCAGGGAAATCCGGCTATTATAGTCAGATGATTAAAATTCAGACATTTATAGAGGCACCAAAATCATTCTGAACCAAACTACCAAGTGGATAGCAATCCCCATCTTTTATTTTATTGTAACCAGCCAACGGCATTAAAACTCCCAACCACTATCAACTAATATTTCTCAAAATATTACTTTCGGACTTCATCCACTTTCGGTCAGGTCGTAAAATTTTATATCTGTCTGCAGTCTGCACCTAGAAGCTAAAATGAACGGTATCGTTTTACTGTCTCGTGTGTACATGTAACAGAAAATAATCTATTTAATGCTTTCATGCTATATAACACGAAGTAGTATCTAAGTCATAATATAATATTATATATTTAACACTAACACTGTAGTTTGTCATTTCCTCATGCACAACTGAAAAACTACTTTGTCTATAGCCCGAATAAAATGTCTGCGCGTAGCGGGTATGACAATTTAACAGCATTAAATATTAAGGTTAAATTTAACTGGCCCTCAATCGAGTGTCCATGTAATAGTCGATCTCACATTTTCATACAATGGATAATAAAATAGCTATTGAGGGTAGTACGCTTGTGAACTCGTATTATTACTCACACTTAACGGCAGTGCAAATCCTCATGGAATAAAATGAAACCCAACACAAATACCAAGGCCAAGACTGCAGACTGGTTTGATGTTTTAATACACCTACTTGCCCATATATTATCTGTCTGTGTGACTTTCAGAACGAGGAGTCCTGGCTCGCTAACCAGTGTGACTCATCGCCACTGCTTACGTAGAAAAACATTCCAATCAAGATTAAGCCCAGTCAATGCATGTGCATTGTATGCCCTAAAACTATGAAGCTATTCTATCCATTTAATTGCGATGAAACTAGCAATTTCCAGCTTATTATTTAACTCCAGTGTGACTGATAACTAAAAACTTGCCATTAAAACTATTTCGTTTATACCTAACAAACTTGCATATGCCGTGGAAAATGCTAACAATTATTTCAATTGAAGTTTTCTACTTAGATATAAAAAGAAAGCTACTAATTAGGAAAAACTAGATAAGGGTAATTGAAACCAATATAGGACTTGTCAAAAGCTTTCCTTTGCTTGAAACTGATTTGATGATAGAGTTGCAACTGTTGCAAGTACATGACAAGTTTAGATGCATAGACACAACGAATAGAATTTTATTTTGAGTGACATCTTGCAATTTTGAATTACAGTTACATACAATCACAATTAATTGTACTCTGATTACTGATTAACAGTAGCATTCGCTTAAGAAGCAAACATCCTATAGTAAACTACCTATGAGATTATCTATACTTTTAATGTAATTATTAATTACTCCTTTCATTGAGCGGAAATCACGCTGTTAAAGTTACAAATATTAATTCTAACTACAGTAAGTAAAATTTGTACCTTAAGTATCAGATTTTCAGAATCCAGAGTTTCATGAAATAGAAAAACTAGGGGTGGTGTCGGCATCCGCAGCAGTAGACACTGTGAATGACCCAATACTCTGAAATGAGAAAATACGATAATTACTAGTTGTATAACATAGTAGAAATTATAGTAATAATAATCTTAGTAGAAAATTGAAAAAAGACAATAATAAAACGAAAACTGTCTCATACTCATAATATGTAAGAATTATTGGGTATCATGCGACTTCTTTGCTACGTGTCAAATAGATATCAAAAGTAAGTGCAATATAGTTCTCAAATGTTATCCTTCGTTGTGAAATATGTCATCTAAAATCGAACAAAATAATCTGTATATAAGATCCAAAGTATTTTTAATAGTTGTAACCTAATTGTAAAATCCAATTAAACTGATCAGTGGTTAATGACACCTATAAAGAGCTTTATCTAAATTAAAATTTCGTGTGACGTATGAGATATAGAAAACATTGATAGATATTTCAGCCAAGGTATATGCTTTGGTATGTACTCCCACGACGAATGTAGTGCCAATGCCAAAGAGCAAACTTTTTCACAGCGAAGCAATTTCTCTCTGAAGGTTTTAAAAGACTGTGTTTATACTTTGACGCATATTTATAGTCAGTTATTTATAACAAGTATGAATGCAGTACATAGAAAAGAAGGAGTGTTATAGACATGCAAAATATAGTACAACAGATACACGCGCTGCATCGTCTCACTGTCTGTTTGTGTATTTTGTGGATGTCCTCCATATATAGTATAGTACTACCTTTGTTAACTAACTCTTATGCTATGTACTACCGCATTTTCTATTCATTGTTGTGCTCTAATGTATGACATGACTATGACCCACCTCATAGAATGCCTAAAGAGTAAATAACATTTTTATTCCTCCTGCCATACTTTTACAACCAACTTATAGATACTAACATCACTCACATGTATGTCAACCAAAGCAAGTTAATTAAAAGTACCTGGCGAAATTGTAGAAGCTAATTAATTAAATGCTATTACCCATACACTCATTAAATGGAGGAATGTACCTGGAACAATAACACATAAGCGAATTAACCCCTCAGAATGGGTAATAAAGTTTACGAGATGAATAAGTAACACAATGTGACAGCTTACTATCTCCAAACAGAAGACGACAAAAGTAACAGGCGAGGTTTCAAAATTGATTATGAAAATAACACTAAGTCAACTAAGTCTACGTACTCTGAGAACAAATATTATTATGTCTGCAAAGGTTTACGTTAAGTCTCAAACGAATGAACATGAGCACCCATTCTATATTAAGGCAAAAAGAAGACTGATTTTAATAAAGGAATATTATTGTTTCTTTGTGTAGTTAAAGTTACCAAAGCTATAAGGATAATATGGTCAAATACTTATAAGTTAAAAGGATAACGTAAAATTTGGTACGTTTACTAATATCACGATGACGCAATTAAAATTCTGTTGAAATCTTTTCTTAATACCAAGAAGGAAAAATCTTCTGGTTCTGACATATACTAGGAACATATTATAGACTTCTCTCAAAGAATACACAAAAATAGGAAATAAAGAAGGTACATAATCGATGCACTTCAGACTTAATATACTGCAACTGTATCACGTATTCTTGACAAAATATTATTTATCATTCAGTCATAACATTTTTGATTTTAATTATCCTTTAGGGTTGGATCTAAAATAATTTTAGTTCTATCTTAATTCATATAAGTAACCATAGTTTTCTGTTTTGCAGTTTGTTATCTTTAACTTTGTAAAGATTTCTACTGAGAGATGAAATAAAATGAAATCGTGTCTTTCCACAAACATTTGCCATTTGCAATAAAAACGCCTCGAGTCGTTATGCATAGCTAACTCTCTGAGACAATGCACATACCGATATACCTACTTGAAAACCTCATTTAGTATTAGCATTAGCACAATTATAGGTAGTTCATGGTATGCACATTGTTCATTGTGTGCTTTACTGTTTATACAATATTTTATCATCAAGTAAATTCATATTCCATCAACTGCAAATAAGTATTCTTCAGTCAAACTAACTATACCTTTTCATTTGCAAACATTTTTTTACTTTGGAGTCTACATTCTTCATAATACTACATAATTTGTAAATGTAGTCTTTGCAGTAATCAAACGATTAATAAAAATGTCACTGAACTAAGTTCCTTAAAACAATTTAATTGTTTTGGTAGAAGCATTGTCCTAAATCTGAACTTAACCGATTAGGATTGAGACACTACAGGATGACAGTCTTGCCAAACCTTCTTATTTTAAAGTACATAAAAGTATTCTGTAAAACTCTCTTTTAGCATACCGTCATCACACATAATTAACAAACTAAAATAGGGAAAGTTTGTTAAAGTCTGACTCTGACTCCCTTTCACAATCAGTTTCGATTGCTTCCTTTATTTTACATCTATTCTACAGTTTGTGAAGAAAAATTGAGTACTATCACGTCTATACATAATACCAGACATTAAATGTATATTTATAAAATAACAGACACCAGGAAAAATTATAATTTGCATAATGACATCAAACCTTAAATTAATCAAATCAATTAATACAATTCTTGCAAATAATTAGCCAATATTGCAATAACTTTTCCATGTCTACATATCTAGGAATTAAATATCAAATAATATACCGTTATCCGTACCGATGACCGAGTAGTAATTAATGGTGAATGACCACAGACAGTTCCTCTAATTCTACTTATCATAGTCTATCTACTCTAGACGCTAGCCTCATTTTAGAATTGATGATTCATAAAATCACATTGTAAACAAAAATAATTTAAAAGCAAATTAGGTTCTAAGGGTTCTTCTAAGATTTCTCATAAATAATTAATTGTTTTAAACTAATAGCAAAGTTTTATTTTGTTGTGAATTATTTTTCTGAACCTTCAACCTTGAACAAGGAAAACATGTTCCTTATTATGACAAAATTATAGCTGGTCGCCAGGTTGCCTTACATGACTCATCGTTAGTATTGTTGCATGCATAGATTTTTTTTCTTTCTTCCTAGTGTTCCTAGTATTAGCCTCCAGTCACCAGTGTTTTAAAAGTATATACTTACAACTTAATGGCTAAATACTTTTATTATTATAAATTACTTCAAAAAGTATAAACACGGGCTATTTACTCGAGGCAAATTTTTGAATCTCAAAATTAGTCTTTTGACTTTAGATCTAAATCCAGCTGATAGCAGAAGTTTACATTTCTTCTTATAATTAATTTATTTAACTAACAGCTGGCCATCCCGTTTTAAAGGACTAAGGGAAGATACTGCAAATGGTAATTATTAGCTGAGCTATTTAAATGACCACAAACTCACAAAACTCATCCTTCGACACATCCGGTTAAACATGATTTAAAACTCTTGTTTTCAAGCACGCCATAATCAATTATACAATATAAAATGCAACATTTCTAAAATCTGTAATAACTGAATGTAGAATAAATAAATAAAATAACTCAATCCACCTACCTTGTTATTGTTTGTCCATTGTTTTGAGTTGCAAAGTTGAGTGTTCTGCTGTTTATAAAAATTATTATCCTATAGTTGCGATGTTTTGATCTCGTGCGACCGAAGCGACGGTCTGTTTGCAAAGTCTGAATCTGAATGACTGGATTCGAATAGGGAGACTGTCTGGATCATTGATGAGTACGCACGCCGCGTTGAACTATTTGCTGCTTTTGTTATTGCCTATGCCAAAGTATATGTGGTATATAGTACAATGTACAACTAGTAGTAAGAAAGTACACAGTAGTGTGTTAACGCTAGGCTCTCGGTTACATACAGTTTGTTACACTTTACACACAGAATAGTATTATACATACGACGATGCACTTACCGAGATCATAATAATGTTACTATGCTACCAATGCAAATGATCAATCCTTGTTTGTAAAGTTGAGTTGCGGGCTGACTGTGGACAGCGATAAAATATAATATGTATAGGATACGCTGTTGTACACGATTTATTCTATTAAAATAAATTCGACCGGCCAGTCATCTTAAATGTTTAAAACTGTTCAAAATCAATGACTAATGACTGTTTTTAAATCTATCGCAATCACAGTATCAAATATTATGAATGTTTCTCAGTTAACATATTAAAATGGCCACATTTTCTATTTTTGACAATTTTAGCCATTTTGGCCACGACCACTAATCAATTTTGCACACTGTTCTGTACTGCCTGTGTATTAATTCAGACACGTTGGCTAGCTGTACGGGATCTACTTTCAAAGGATTGGCAATATCTGAAGGTTTTGTCATTCGTTTTATTCAAACGAATCCCGAAATAAAGTTATACGATTAATAAACTTTTTATTGAGGCTACAAAAAATTTCTTTAGAAAATTATTTTCTCTGTTTCCTTCTGTTTTTTGGTGTGTTTAATAAGAAATGCCGTAAAAGGTAAATTTTATGTTAGGAGAAAAGCAATTACATTTGCCATGTTGATATGGGAACTAGACAACCACGTATCTAGTAGGGGCGCAGCAACTAAGTCTAAGAAGAGAATTTTTTTCTTAAAAAAGGTCAAAAATTGCTAAATGTTTTCGCGCTTCATGTGAATAAGTCGTACATTTTTCATTCTTTTTGGTTGCGCCTCCGCCCTCTTAACAAATCTCTGGATACGTACCTGACTGGTATATTATAAGGAAAATTGGGGAGAGCCGAACCGAACCCACTCCGAAATCCAACCTAACAGTGGTCAATTCGGTTAGCTAAAAGCGAGTGTGTGCGAAGAGTAAGTATGATTGATAGTAGCAAAAGAGCAATCAAGCTGTTCATGTTCATTTGCTGATTGAGCTAATTTTTCATCTGCTCTCTGCTGGCTCTGCATGTATATCCACTGTTCCATTTCAGACGGTTAAAAACTTAAACTAGGCTTTATCCAGCCTGCCAGCTATAATGGCTAAAATGGCTAATGGCCGAAATGACCAATAATCATGGTATTTAAAATCAACAAATCAAGGATAATTTTCCTCAGTTCTAGTTTAATTATACCATTGTATATTTTTGGCCATTTTTAGCCATGTTAGTTGGCCAGTGGCTCTCAACGAAATTAAACCAGCCTACCAACCATTTTATCCAGATAGCCGACCGGTCACCCAATCCTTTGTCCTGTGCCTGTGCCTGACCTTGTCTTTCCGTAGTATCATTTTAAATTGATATTACCACAAGATGATATTATATGCTAAAAGGTTGCAAACTTTCAGCCAACCATATAATAACATGCAATTGCATTTTACTATAAAAGCTAATCAGCAGACGCCTAGTCAAAATCGCAATCATGCACATAATATTATATTATGGTAATATAGTACATAAACTTAATATGAATTTATTAGGTTGACGAAGTGAAGAAAGGATATCAATGATGATTTTTCATTCTTTCAGTAGAAATCTTGGCACTGTGCACTCACTGACTGCAGTCAGTAGACTTACACTAAATTCAGGGAACATTTTTTAGCGTAGATGGTGGTGGTTTTAAGATCCTTTAGTCTCAAATCTCTGCGCATACACATGTTATATAAGCTAGAACATCAATTTAAAAAATTAATTTGATTTTTTTGAGATAGAAAATTACTTTTACCTCTACGGTTTTGCTTGCTACTGAACCTGTTAATTGAACGAAACCATCATTTCCAAGCTTGTAATAACACGAACTGCGTATCGTTTCTTTTCAACCACCAGAATGGCAACTTATAAAATTGTCATGGTCCGTCACGGAGAAAGTGAATGGAACCAAAAAAATCTTTTCTGTGGGTGGTACGATGCAAATCTCAGTGAAAAAGGTACGTTGATTGTGATTTCAATATCAAATTTAATTTTTTGGTGTTGGTGTGTTAAGGTGTAAGGCATCTCTTTTATTTTCTTAAACATTCGAAAGAGCATATCTATACGTTGTACGTCAATAGATTTTCTTTTTGTTTAAATAGATCACATAAAATGGTGACAGGATGTTTTCTAGGCTTTGTGGGAGTAAAAACATTTTCTGTAACTTTGCAGGGTTATTAGAGTTTTTGATACGGAATGATAATTTTCCCCGAAAATAATTCCAAATGCATATGCAAAAATTTTGTACTAAGCTGCCGAAAACATGCTGTCACCTGTGGATTTGTTTGCTTTCCTTAGCTCAACTCTCTTAACAAATCCAAAAAATGAAAATAATAAGAGGCAACGTGTATAAAAAACAACATAAATCAGATAGGTACATTTTCTATTCATTTAATCTGTTGCATTATTTTGTCGGAAAGTCATATATTGGTTAAAAATGCATGGAAAAACTTTTATTGTTCTATATCTATGTTTTCATTTAATTAATTTGTGATTTTGTGCTGCGAACAGAGACAGTTTCTTTCTACTTCGTCTTAACTAGAATTCTGGTACAGGTTGCTTATAAGTTGCACACCATAAAACCATAAAATATGTTGTCAAAATCTAGCAAAGCTCTTAAATTTTTGTCATTCTGTTATTTTCAGAAAGAATTTGGGCAAAACTAACCCTATTTGCAAAAATAGAAGGATTTTTAGCGATTTTTAGGTGGAATACCTGTTGTTGGTACACCAATGGTTAGCAAAGCTATTGGTAATTGTAATTGATTTTCTACCCTGATTGTTGGTTATAGGTTCACAGGAAGCGAACGCAGCAGGAATAGCTTTAAAGAATGCTGGTTACAAGTTTGACTTGGCATTTACTTCCGTTCTTACAAGAGCCCAAAAGACTTTGGAAACAATTCTTGGCGAAATAGGACAGTCTGATTTACCAGTTCAGAAAACTTGGCGTTTGAACGAGAGACACTACGGAGGGCTAACAGGACTGAATAAGGCGGAAACTGCTGCCAAATATGGAGAAGAACAGGTTCAGATCTGGAGGAGAAGTTTCGATGTGCCACCACCCCCAATTGACGGAGAGAATGCATACTATAAAGGAATAGTGGAAGATCCTCGATACAGCGAAGGACCTAAAGCTGATGAATTCCCCAAATTTGAATCACTAAAATTGACCATCGAGCGTACATTGCCTTTCTGGAATGATGTCATCGTACCAGAAATAAAAGCTGGAAAACAGATTCTAATTGCAGCTCACGGAAATAGTCTTCGCGGAGTTGTGAAGCATTTGGACAATATGAGTGATGAAGCAATTATGCTTTTGAACTTGCCAACGGGAATACCGTTTGTATACGAACTGGACGCTGATTTGAAACCCGTTGTATCCATGCAATTCTTGGGGGATGAAGAAACAGTCAAGAAAGCTATCGAAGCAGTCGCTGCACAAGGAAAGGCAAAGTGAACAATAAATGCAATTAAATTCTAATTATCACTACCTGTAGCAATAAAGAAAAGAACAAAATCTATATTTGCGGTTGCACAGAGCTACAATAGTTTTGCCAAAAATTAGGAAATTGATGATATAGAAGAGATGTTTAAATATTAATAAAAAATACCTTCATTGGTATCTATTAGAGCATTATTCTGCAATAGTTTTCAATCATTTCATATCATGAATTTGACAAAGGCACATTGATCATTATTTTCTGGTATGATTTGTAACAGTAATACTAGTGACGCTAAATATGTCGATAACCCCATGATACTAATTACTAAGTGGTATTTTATGTGTATATTATATATAGGTAAATAATGACAAAATATTTAATACTCTACCACAATTTAATACTGCATTATTAGTGCACAATTATAACAATAATTATAGTAATGATGCCCATGTCCAAAATATTTACTAAAATAATTAATACTTTTTGATAGTCGTGCTAATTATTTTATATTTTTATTTTACTCCAAATCTATTTAATTAAGGGACCTTTACAAATATCTCCCTTATAAGTACCCTAGACAAAAACCTCTACTTTTAGAATATAATTTTTACAAATCTGTAAGTTGATCCGGTAACCTGTTCTCTTTGCAGCGAATAATGGGACTTGCTGCACCCTTTTATTTGCTGAGCATTCATAAAACTTTAAATGCAGATTCTGAGTTGTTGTTAAAGTATTTTCAATTGAGAAATTCAGATTAGAAAAATAAGTTTTAACCGATAAATTATTGCACAATAGTTTTTTAGATGATTATTTATAGAATATTATTTTAGATGTAGAAGTTTATATTGATGTAATTCAGACAGACACTAGTTTAATTACAAAACCCATTACTTACTACTGTACAAAAAGATATTTACACATACAAAAAGCATTCATCATTACTTAATTCCCAGTTAATATTTTAACAAATGCATATTTTACTTAATATTATCGTTATAGACTTTCAAACGTAGATGTTCATTATCCTAATCCTTGTCAGCACGGCAATCCAAAATTCAACTCCATGAAATCATGTTGCTTTTACAAGGATGATTGATATGTTCCTGATGATATCCTGATCCAATATTCTTGAAGAGCACAGAACATTGTTCAGTGAGCTGAAAAGACGAAAAATAATGAAATACTTACTACCAACGAATGATGGGCAAAACGTTTGTATTAAATATTGAATGGTTATGATTTACAGTCCAACCTTTTCTTATGACCATTTGAAAATGAAATCTGGGACATGACAAACAGGTGTAATGAAATAAACGACCGCATGTAATCATACCTGAGTGGTAGTACTTCTTGGTTTTTCCAGGCTGCAGCTTCTTAGGTTCCATCAACAAATCTATACATTTGCATATAGCACTGTTCAGGTTCATTTTGAAACGTTCCAAAAGTTTTGGTTCATTACTCCACCGCTGCACTGTACATATCCACTTAGTTTTTATTTCGATTTGAAAAACTAATTTCATTTCGAATTTGAATACTTCAAAATAGCTAGACAGTAAATTACTATTAATAAATACAAATGCTGATATTATATTATATATATTGCAGGTACAATACGCAAATCTTATGCCTTATTACAAGATGTTAACATTACAAATTAAAGTTGGTGAACTAAGTTGGTGAATTTCCTCACATTTGTCTGTACAAATAAACTGATTAAAATTAAACGTAAACTTTTGACTGATATTCAAAGACGAGAAAATCTTGTGGGTCGATTTAAGAGCTAATGAAACCGATTTTGAAAATTTAATAGCAATAGGTCCGAGGTCTCCTATCGGCCTTCAAATATCAGTCAACATTGTTTTCCGTTTAATATTAATCGAGTTATTTCTAGATAAATGTGAGGAAATTCAGGTCTTGGTAGAAATTCAGATAACTCTGTTTCTTTGTCGTATAGTAATTTGTTGTAATGTAATCAGGAAGCAAACGACGGAGTAACTATATTATAAGAAATTAGTTATAAGTAAATGGCTTATTTTGCAAGTGTGGGCTCTAATATGCCCTGCCAAATCAGAAAACTGAGCAAACGCTTACTAATAAGCATTTCATTTTAATTCTCCAGTGTGGGTTCTTATATGCATTTTCAATGAACACGATGTTGAAAATTGTCTGCCACAAATGTCACATTTAAAGGGCTTTTCGCCAGTGTGGGTGATTACATGCTTTTTTAAAGTAGTGCCCTGAGCAAAACCTTTGGCACAAATTTTACATTTAAAGGGTTTTTCGCCAGTGTGGGTTCTTACATGGTTTTCCAAATGACAGTTCTGAGCAAAACCTTTGCTACAGATGTTACATTTAAATGGTTTTTCGCCAGTGTGGGTTCTTTTGTGATTTGTAAACCCCGAGGACGTTGAAACCCTTTTCCCACAAACGTCACATTCAAATGGCTTTTCGCCAGTGTGGGTTCTTTTGTGATTTGTAAACCCCAAGGACGTTGAAACCCTTTTTCCACAAACGTCACATTCAAATGGCTTTTCGCCAGTGTGGGTTCTTTTGTGAACTGTAAACCCCGAGAACGTTGAAAACCTTCTTCCACAAACGTCACATTCAAATGGCTTTTCTCCAGTGTGGGTGCTTATATGGTCTTGCAAATGAGAGTTCCTAGCAAAACCTTTGCCACAGATGCTACATTTAAATGGCTTTTCGCCCGTGTGAGTTCTTATATGGTTTGTCAAACTACACTTTTGAGTAAAACCTTTTCCACAAAAACCACATTCAAATTTCATTCCACGTTTGTACATTTTTGAATGTGTTTTCAAAGATTGTTGACTTTCACAACTTTCACTGCACTTTAAATTGCAATGTAAATGTCGGTGAGTCTTAATATGCTTTTCAAAATGGCACTTTTGAAGATACAGTTCACCGCAAATGTCACATAGAAATGGTTCCCCTTTTTCGCTCGTCTTCATTTTATTATTTGCTGTGTTCATAATAAAATGTTCAATGGGAAATCAGAAATAAGTATGATCTAGGACTGATCTTCCAATCTAAAAGTGGGTTTTTTACGTTCTTTCATATGATTGTCAGTATAACAAGCACTTTCCATTAGTTATACATTTAACTGCCAATGCTTATTCTTTCACATAGTGCCTGCCCATTTTCATATATGGATATAATGATATTTGTATTTGATTAAAAATTTGAATCTTGGAAAACTCTGTCAAATGTCAATTTCTAAAGTCTGTTAACGCATCAATTTGCAATGTACCGGTATGCACACACAGGAGCAGAGGAGAGGTCTTGTCAATGTCAACCTTCAGAATAGAAATGAAAATTGAATATCCCAAATTTTAAGGCTGTTTGTAAAACTTGTAGTTTATGTAACTGTTGGAAACGCATACGCTTCCAAGAATCTCTTTGTTTCATTTAGAATATTGTAGCGCTAGAGCGCATGTGTTTTGTTTTATTTGGTTTTACACCATTCAATTGAATTTATTATATTAAGCAATATTCTAATGATTTTCTATTCAAGTAACGCTAGACGCTCAGAGACGCTCATAGCTGCTCATTGAGTTTTCTGCCACACACCATTGCACATTGCAATTGGTTTTCTGTTTTGTGAATTAATTCCGAGTGACGATCTGCACATTGCAATCTCACTCACGTTGTTTTTAGCAGTAGTTTTATTAGCAATAAATTAGTTAGTATTAACTACTGTGTTTGTCAGTGTTTTTATTTCAGAAAACATATTCGATAAAGTACACGCACCCTAGATAGGAAGCCTTACAACCTTGCTAGTTTAGGAGTGACAGAAGCATCGACAGTTGACGACAGGCACATGCCTAACGTACGGCAGACTCCAAACATTGGTCCTTCGGAGCAACGGATAATTTTGGATGTCCAAATTTGAACTGTGAAAATTCGGAGTTTCTACGGATCTCGTCAACCGTCACCAGTCATCATCAAGTCTTTGAGGTCCAGCAACCGACAGAAGACATTGTAAGTGAATTTAAGTGAATTTGTCATCCATCAAAATGGATATTGTCAAGACTGATCGTCGTGCATTGTCAGTCACCATCAATCGGTTGCAGCAAGTCGTCGCTGCATATGACGTCACTGCACCACCCCCGTTATATGAAATAGAATTTCAAGAAGGAGCCCTACTCAAAGTGGAAGCTACATGCTCTGAGCTCCTCATACAAGCCAGTGCAGCCGCCAAATCGGACGCCGAATTTCTGACAGAAGCAGCAGATTTCGTCATACTGCAAGACATAATTAGTGAGGCTAGTATCAAATTAGCAATCATGAAAAGTAACCTCCCCGTAGGAGGAGGGCATGGAGGAACTCCCGCCGGAGGAGCCGACGTGAAGTTGCCGAAGTTGGAAATACCACCCTTTAAGGGAGATACAGAAGACTGGTTATCATTTCAAGATTTGTTTATCTCCTCTATCCACAATAATGCAAGATTATCTGGATCGCAGAAGATGCAATACTTGAAGGGATTCCTCGAGGGAGAACCAGCTTCATTGTTGAAGAATATACCAGTAACCGACTTGACTTACAACCAAGCCGGTGATACATTGAAATCAAGATATGAAGTAAAGCGTGACATTATTCGGTCACATTTTGACAGACTCTTCTCTCTGCCACACGTTGGGCAAGGCAATGCAGCCCAGATGAGAAGAATCTGCGATGCAACCAATGAGTGCAATCGAGCACTTGATGTATTAAAACTTACCCCTGAGCAGAAGTGGGACTCAGTGGTCATTCAGTTAATGTGTCAAAAACTAGATCAAGCGTCAAGAGTGGATTGGGAGAAGAAACTGGCACCCGATGAAATCCCAACTATTCAGAAATTTACGGACTTCGTGCTTTCTCAAGCCAGAGCCACAGCAGCGGGAGGTGAGAAGCCGAAATCATCAAATAATTCAAAAGGCTCATCTAATGGTAAAAAGGTGAATTATTGTGCCAATGAATATTCGGATCAAGAATCAACAGTAAGTAGTAATCTGGTTGTTTCTCATATAATGTGTGATGTAAATCCTACACCAAGGAAATTCAAGCAATCAACCAGGAAGCCCAAACAGGAAAATACGAAGCGACGAACTTCAGTGAAATCGTCTTCAGACGCAGACTTCGAAGAAATCTGCGCCAAGAGAAAGGGAGCTGCCAGACTTTCGGCATTAGGGGAAAGCTCGCGCAGTCATCCACCAGAAATAAAAGTGAAACCCAAGAAGAAAGACAATCAACTTCAGTGCAGTTTAGACGACAAGGTCTACTCTCATGAAGAATGTGAAAAGAAGCAGTCTGCAAGTGCTACGAAAGTACGCCAGCTTGAAGACCAACTTGAGAAAATCAAGAAATATTTAGAGAAAAAAGGACTTGTTCATCAGCAACTGATCGACAAACAAAATCGTCTGGAGGAAGAAATGAATTACCTCCAAAAGGAAAATGAAGAACTAAAATCGACTCTAATGGAAAAGGAGATGGTGTTGAAGCAGATGGAAGTTACTGTGAACTCCAGAGGACCTGTTGTCCTATCATCTGTCTCAACCAATCCCATTGACCGAAATCAAGACAACGAAGCGGCGAGGAAAGCCGCACGAGATGAATTATCTCAACACATCGAAGTGGAGAGGAAATCCACACGAGACATACCCGATACAGGAACTTGAGTGGGATAAGCCCGATGAAGACAACGAACCTGGGAGGAAACCAGGACGAGACGGCAAAGGAGTGACCGTTGGCACACGTTGGCCATGCCCAGCAGCATCGTCATTTCCTTCGTCGTCGTTAATATTATTTAAGCTATTTGTTATTTTTGCCTTCATCAAGTTTTCATTTCAAATCTGGCCTTCAGCCAATTATAATTATTTAAGTTTTGAATCAATGGAATTTCTGTTTCTTGTATTGAAATTAATATTTCAACGGGAGGTGTTATGTTGGAAACGCATACGCTTCCAAGAATCTCTTTGTTTCATTTAGAATATTGTAGCGCTAGAGCGCATGTGTTTTGTTTTATTTGGTTTTACACCATTCAATTGAATTTATTATATTAAGCAATATTCTAATGATTTTCTATTCAAGTAACGCTAGACGCTCAGAGACGCTCATAGCTGCTCATTGAGTTTTCTGCCACACACCATTGCACATTGCAATTGGTTTTCTGTTTTGTGAATTAATTCCGAGTGACGATCTGCACATTGCAATCTCACTCACGTTGTTTTTAGCAGTAGTTTTATTAGCAATAAATTAGTTAGTATTAACTACTGTGTTTGTCAGTGTTTTTATTTCAGAAAACATATTCGATAAAGTAAACGCACCCTAGATAGGAAGCCTTACAACCTTGCTAGTTTAGGAGTGACAGAAGCATCGACAGTTGACGACAGGCACATGCCTAACGTACGGCAGACTCCAAACAGTACCATATCAATAGGGTAGCATACCAAACATTAATAACAAAAGGAGCCTATTTCTGCTATTTAAAGAAAATAAATCACAAATCTCACCAATCACAACCTCCAATACTACAAGATGATAATTTCAAGTAGAAACATTTGTAATATCAGGGGTTCATGCAAAATATCCATTGGCCACGTTTATTGTTATCTTTAATATTTTATCATGCAATTAATCTATGTTGCTATTCCAGTAGGAATAAATGAAATACATGGATTCCATTTCCTCTTTGTTTCATCAGTCTTAAACTTCATTATCTGTAATCTGATACGCTTGTGTTTAGCTTAATTCTCAGAGAAATAGTTTTGAAATAATACGACTACAGAGACATGCACAAAGATTATAACATCCGGCATTCTAAATATAAATAGCTACAATATCCTTGTATAATGGGCAGTATTAAATGGAATTTACCATTGAAGATGAAATAAATACGTAGATAGTATGCACAATAAAAACACATGAAGTATCTGTCATATCATTTTATTTTTAAGTCTTGTTTTTACAAAGTCTACCCCATACCAGTGTTGACACTGACAGTAATTTGTTTCATCTTTGGAAAAGTAAGCAAAAGCAGTTCTCAAAAGTAAAGAACGATAAGCTTGGATTATTTAGCTCTACTAACTAAATATTAGTGTATAATATTGTATTCATCAATGTACCTCAAAGCTTAAATAGATACCTTACAAAAATTATATTTATAGAAACAGTCTAATATACTAAATACATTTGCTACTCTTTCTGTAGCAATTAATAACTCATACCTAGGGCCTTCGTATTTAATCTTTCCCTAAACAATAAGAAAAACTGATTGCACAAAGCCTGCCTATTAGTAAACTGTAAGTAGTTTACATTTTTCATACAAAAAATATCCCATAAATAAAAGGACTAATAATATTACTTACACATACCTATAGTTAAATTATACGAGGAAAAATTGACTCTTTTAACAAATGAATAGAAAGTTTAATAAAATCACAATTTTCTTTAACTGTATTCTTTAACATAAAGTTGTATACTGTTAAAGTCCAATTGTGTTCTCTACAACTTTGGTTTCTTAGCTTTTTATTGCCGTCACAAATATAACAGTTTATATCTAGGGCTTATTTTAATACTCATTAACAGATTTGATATACATTTGGAGACATGATTTTACATTATATTATTACCAATTCATGGACTCTCAAACCATCAAACCGATAACACCAAATTTCATTCAGAGATTTAACGCAAATTATTTTTGTTCTTAATTACCGACTGTGCTTTTTGCTAATAATTAAAGTATAGGTCACAGGTAATGCCATTTAGAAGGTCACTGACAAATAAAGGGAGCAAAGCTGTAAGAAAGCAAATAATCAATTAACTATCAGTAAATAAAAGAATTTTTAAATAATAGCTGTACTCAATGAATCGGTATGTCAATTAATCGCTGGGATATATAATATTGTTTGTTTATCATGTCAATGTTATCTCAATATTCAAAAGATGGTTTTCCTGTTGGTAGTTTAGGGAAAACAAATAGAATGTTCAGATCTAGAAACAAATTATTTCATTTCTGTGTCGATTCTCTTTGCTTTTCGGAAGAAAAAGAGATTCGCCTATAAATTATACTATTTATACTATTGGGGTTCAATTCAACGGAATTACAAGTAGGAATAGACGAAACTAAAACTATTAGTGACAGGAATTGATATTGCCTAAAACAAATTATAATATATACGATATAGTATCTATTATTTATGTATAAGCATGTACTTTTAGTTAGTACAGAATAGAACGAGAAACACATCTACGTACATATTTATCAATAATGGCTACCTGCCTTATCCTATGTACATTTCTACATACCAATACTTTAGGCGTACCAGCAATTAAAATGTTGGAGCTCCAACAGGCTCCTTATCTAATAACCGTAATCAATCTAAAATATCTGTAGCCCAAGTTGAATGAGGGAAGAACTAATTTACCCTAGGAGTAATAGTTACTTACAAGTACAAATACATAGAGGTTAATGTACGTATAGCTATTAGCTATATATACACGGTTTTACTATAATTAGAGACAGTGAGTTCTTCGTAAGTATTAAATTCATATCCAGCATTAAAACAATATAATGGCAGTTTCAGTCATTAAAAAAGACTGTATATTAAATGTTAATTCTACTATGTAGCAACTAGGTAATAAGGAGACTTTTATGGAGAATAGCATTATTTGCTTATCAGTGCAGTGCACGTGAAAGAGGTAGATCATCTATATAGTTATTTAGTTACTTTAATTAGGTAGGTTTCTTTCCCCAGCAATTCTCCTCAACACTGTCAATAATAAGTAAAAATTCCAAATCTAGTCGACTCTCTTTCAGATTATCTATCTTTTCTTGAGTTCATATTGTGTGACAATACTTAAGTTAAAACAGACAAAACTGTAAACATACATGGTTACAATTAATAGACTAATAATTACAAGGAATACAAATACATCATCCTCAAACTACATGCTACATTTGTGCATAATCTAATAAATTATATTAAAGTAGACGGCTGTCTAAAAAATGTCCAATTTAGGTTCAATATTTTTTATCAAAGTAAAAATAGAAGTAATATAGAGAGTTTAAATGTTGTCGTAACAGCTCAAATAAAAAATGAACCAATTTGGCAATACAATTGAATAGTTAGATTAATTTAGTATTTGAAACAGGTAAATTGTGCTTTTAATATTAACTAACCACAAGCTTCAACGACACAATTATTCTAGAGTCGCATATCTATAAAATATTTTAACGTTATTTCCATCAGCATAAAACACTAGCAGGTATAGTTTCGCAAAATGAAATAGACTTATTGTTGTTAGCACTTAAATCCAGGCGACAACAAAGCATGATAGATTGAGTATGGACTAACCAACACAAAACACAGGTACGCCTGAAAATAAAATATTGCACTTTGTCTGGAATACGATTACATCGAATCAAAGAATCATGTCTGTCCTCCAAAATGTATTTTCAGAAATCTTCGTTGCTTTTTCTTTCATTTAAAAGTATTAAGCATTCACATCTTCTATATCTATCCATTCAAACCATAAATCTGACAATATACATTGTTTGTTGGCATTAAGCAACTTTCGTTTTTAAATCTGTACCTACCATTAACTTGTCTATTAAGAATAGCCTAGAATAGTATTATTTATATTTCTGTTTATATTACATTTAAAAATATTCGCTCGCTAGCTAATGAAGTTCATTATGGTATTCGTAGTTTAATTAATTAGGTCCTTTCACCTTACATTTCACAAATGTGTACCATCATCCTTACATCACATATACCTACGTTTTTGTAAACTATATAACTTTACTTTAAGAATCCCATATTTAGAAAGCGACAACAATTAAATTTTGATAACTACACTTAAATCTTTATGGCTTTTAAACGACCTACAGATAGTACATGGAAAACACGAAGAAGAATAAATGTAATACTATCTGTACTATCTAACAGGCGTGTATCACTTTATTCTGATGTTTCTAAATATGAATATTAAGAAACCATCTTCTGTCTCCCACATTTTCGGTTTAAAATTTAAAAGCCCTAAATTCCGAATTTCAGTGTAAATTTCAAAATTCAGAAAGGTGCTTTCTGATTATGAGATACCTTAACAAATGTACAATTTATTCTATGTCCTCAAAGGATGATATTATGTAATACATAGAATCTCTAATATATCATTCACAGTAATTCATGGATTCTTAGGTGATAGGATTGTAAGTAGTAAACTATTTATGTAGTACATTTTATCCTGAGACTACAATTTCTGGTAATTACAGTATTAGCCCTATTAACTAATTAAGTACACGTTCTTTTATAGTATTGCGTTATACACGTCTATATAGCCATCACTATTAATTAATATGTTTCATATTTCATCATTATCCTCACAAAATGAATGGTAGGTACTGCACTTAAACTATTACTACTATATAGTAATAGGCATTCCCTATTATACATCATATCTGTATTTACATTACACTTAGGCATATTATCAACTATGTCAACATTCATTCGTAGAACCTCTCAAATGTCATCAAAAGTTATCTCTTCAAGCAAAAGGATTCATGACATTTTAATTGGAAGTTTTCTTTTTGTTCAATAGTATTAGGAATTGAAGGGTCGCAGATGCCACTGCAAATACGACCGTTCGACTGCGATTCGACGTTCTTGTATGTATAAGTACTTATTAAGTAGTAGGTAGTTAAAAGCTTCATTTTCATTTCGCTCTTCAATTATCAATTGGAATGTTGAGCTTTGTTTGTGTAGGAATAATTACAGACATGTAAATGAATTTAAAGAGTTCTCCAGTCAAAGTGCAGTGGGCGGGGACAGGTCATAGTGCAGCGGGGTCGGGGTCTCGTGCAAGAGCTGCATGTGATGAGGTCTCGGCGGAGGCAGATGCTGCGGGTGCTGGTGAAGATGAGCCGAAGGATGGTGGGGAGGAGGTGGGCACAGCGAGCTCCGCATGATGTCATCCGCCGTCGTGCAGTGCGGCCGCGGACCCGGCTCTGGAGTGTATGTGAAAGTGAGTCCAGTTGCGTAGATTATTCCGTCGCTTCGGACAAGGGAGACGGGCACTTGCGTCGGCTGACGCACCCATAGCCACTCGCCCCGAAATGCAGAGATATCGGGAACGACACAAAGCATACTTTCTTGACAGCGGAACATTGTTTCCGCTTCCACGTCTCCGAACCAAACTCGAAGATTCGGAGAGAAATTCTCTCCCGTCAGTTCCAACATCGCCACGTCTCCTCCTCCATTCAACTGAAAAAGCCAAACCATTCAGAATTATTAGTTTTGCAATTTTAATCTTTTCTACACCTTATCATGCATGTTTATGGCATAATTAATTAGAATGAAATATTCAAAAGGTCACAGAGCCAGGAAAAAATTTATAAAATCGTAGTTCTACTTAGTCTTGAAATAATTATATATAATCTAGGTACATTATAGAAGTATTATGGTATATGATATAGTGTTTATGAAGATATTATGAAATGTGCCAGTGTTCTATTTTGAATGCCATTGCCATTAGCCCAATGCAGACTGACATGACAATCTGAAAACAAATAGTGAGAGATTTTAGAAATTGTGTTTTGTTATGAATGTAGAGAGCAAGTGTCATTGAGTAGTAATCTTTGTATGGAATAAATATGGTCTTAAGTAATGCAGGCATATCTATAGGTATTATTAATACAGGAAGATGGGAGACGTGAAGCTCCTGGTGAAGATTCCTCGGAATTTTCTCAGAGCAGCTGAAAATTCCGAAAAATATTCCCATCCCAGCAGTCGCCCGTCTCAAAACGGTTTTTCATTCATCAAAACCATGGCTAAGGAAATGCTAACATTATTCACTTACCCACTTCCAGTTACTTTGTTTACAAAATGTAGGTAAATCTCTCAAGTGTGTATATAAATATGTACTTTGTGGCCACGTTATAGCACCAACGTTTCCCTATGACCCACGCTCTCTATCTCTTTATTATCTACTGACATATTCTTTGGTGCATCCAAAAGCGGAGCAGGGCAATTCCCCTGACATTGGAAAACGCACGTGCGCCTAAATAGAGACACACTTTTAACGCGTGTCCTCAATACACACACTATTAAAACACAATATTAACAGAACATACACCACTCACACCTACTACTAGTTGCTCCTTTAATCCCATTAAATCAACCTCAAACTGTGTCTGCTAAAGGATTTCAATGGAATTATAAACACATAGTCTGGAATAGCGTGGAGATTAAAAGTCAATCTTACGTGTAAACTGTGCACGACGGGTACTGGGGTAATTGGACTTCGAACTGGACCCATTCCTTCGAAAAATTGATATTCTGCTTTATCAGTGCTGATTATTGTCCAGGATGCTCCGTCATTTATCATTTCCTTGTTCGGTTCTTTAGGACACGGTGTAGCCTGGACATAAACAAATTCAACGATACTTTAAACTTTGACATTTCAAATCTTTTCTTCCTTACGTTATATAATAAAGTTAAATAATCCACTTATTTATTGGGAGCAGTACCCCCTCAATCATTACCTATACATGAGTACAGGACGAGTAATTTAATTAAGCATGAAAGGGAATTTTCCTAACTCTCACTTACAATAAAAAGATAGCAGAATAGGATTTCAACCTTATGAAAACGAAACTGTATGAATAATATAATGCTGAAAATGAACATGATACATTTGCAAGCTCATTTTCAATAAGTCAGTAAATACTACAAGTACATGAGGTGCACGTTCGTCTTGTGGTACAGTTCAATGCTCAGCTAATGCAGCCAACAACGTCTTGCAATAAACATCTACCTGAGACACGAAATACTAAATCGCTATAGACGCTGCTGCTGTGGACAATTCACACTTTTAGTGCAGGTATCTTTAGACTATAGAATGAATTTCTAGCACGGTAGTAGTAGTTGTAATAGTATCTCATTTTTTACGAACACACATGCATGAGGCGAGGTGAATGAGCCTGGGAAAGTAAAACTCATTTCAAGAGCACAAGTACAAAGCACTCAATTCGGCCACTACTGCTGTACTCTAATTGCAAGTCAACTATACTCATACCTACTGTGAAAAATGTTACAAAACAGATATTATTAAATAAGTATACACTAGAGAGTTAAGTATACTCAGCGGATATCGCCCTACGTTGTAACATTATTTTAAAACTACTCTGTACCTAAGTACTATTACAGTACCCGCATTATATTTTATCTCTGTCAATTGCATTTTATTTTATAGTTCTCTTATAACGTAAGTCATCGCAATTTTTCTCAGGCGGTCGTCTGTCCGGGCTTTTTATGTACACAAGTTTTAAGTTTGTGCAATCACGAACGATGAGCCAGCTTTAGCACTTAAAGCATCTTGCATCAAGTTTAGATAGACACTTTTAAAACTTGGAACTTTCAAAGAAAAGTAAACAATGTTTTGAATATTGCTTACATAAATCACTTCAGAAATTAATTTTCTACCTCGACAACTCAAAATGGACTTTTAAAATTTCCTGAATCATTTTATGGTTAGCGATCTCGATTTCTTGCCCATATTTTCATTTACAAAATTAAGTTTGGGAAAGTTTATCAAAGGAATTGCAAATTCTGCGAGGAGGGAATTCTATTGAAGCGCAAATTAAGTTCCAAGAAGTACTAAAACATTGCTTAATAGAGTAGAACTATATACGCACTAGTTTACTACTATGTAAATTGAATGGAGAATTGTAGGATTTAAGAAAAGAGATGTAGATCACGAATTACTATATTCCAAGTACTAGTCTTTCAGCTCAGCTTGTGTTAGCATCTTTTCAAATGTTAACAAAAAATAGCTCACAAAAAACAATGCAACGACTTCATACCTCCATAGACTGTATTCAACAAGCTAAATAACAATGGGCCAGAGGACACAAAGCAATAGATAGGACGACACACCTTCATTTACTTGATAGTCAATCTAGGCGTTTTTCAACTCCTGTATAACCTTGGCACATCCTAATTATAGTACTCTTGAAGAACCTATCTTTGTGCTAAAACACTTCATTGGGGGAAAATACTGTTTTGCTAAAGGTTAAATTAGACGCAACGTTTTTTATCCATAGTATACTAATACCATTACATTTTCAATTAAAATTTGCCAATTTATATGTCTAATTGCAATCACGAAGCATTAAAACTTGTGGAATTATAACTCATATAACAGAAATTCAGGAATTATAAAATTGCCAGACGTTTGTGCCATTTTATTCTGGAAATAGGCTAAATTTCACTATCACTGAATTATATAGCTGCAAAAGTTTACGTGAAATGCATTGCTAGTAGACGTTCAAAATATTCTTCTAGGTTGCTATAGGTATAAACTATTTAGGTAGTGTGAGAAAAATCAGACATGCTGCTCATAATTTATTCTTAGCTGTCACTAATGTAATTTGAATTAGAAATTCAAGTCTCGTTGACTTACTTCGGTGGAACTGTCTCCTTATAAGTTATGCAACCAATATCTGCTGTACTGATTATAGTAAATGTTGTATCATGTTTTCAAGTACTTCGCAGAATGCACGCACCCTTATGCATAAATTGGCCAACAAACTAACAATAATTCGATGTCTATCTTAACTTGACAAGAAGGATTTGTGCTATCAAGGAGCTATCTAACAATAGATAATAGAAAATGCTAGCAATTTTGTGCGAGCACTTTGCCATGAAACATGCTTCACTGGTCAATGGACTACCTATGCAACGTCAACTAGAGCGTTCCATCAAGTATAACTTGTATTATAATTTATAATGTTACCTCATCATTTATTATCCTGTAATTACAACAGCCTCTCGAATAAATAGCTGGCATTTCACTATTTAAAGGTTTCTAAGCTTATATATTATTTTACCTTGTGAAATAAGTCACAAAATGGACATTTATCTTTAAATTACAGGTGTGGAATTTACATAGGTTGATATGAATGTCATTTACAATTGAAATAATTCTTTTTAGAGCTGTAGAATTTGTGCTGTTGTTGTATTAAAATATGTATTACGTAAGCATAAAATTTCTTAATAAACAGTAAGGGGTGTACTTATTTTCTTAATAAATGACTAAGCAATGCACAATAAATTATAATAGCATTAATTTTATTACAGTACCTACGTAGCAAAGGGAATAATTACTATTGTCATCATTGAAGATAGAAACAATATAAGAAATAATCGTAATACTATATTTTATGGTGATAATAGATAAGTGGATATAGGTACTATGTACATAATTGTATTTTGCGACTAAAATAAAACTCGAATGTACACAATACGTGTACGTCAGCGTAGCGCAGCACAATAGAAAGGGGAAACGGTAATTGGTTTCATTTATTTTATGCTAGTCTTTAAGTGTAATATGCGGGTAACTACTTCCTCTGTCATAAACATCTCGATTACATTAATTAGTTCTAATGTGTTGCCATTCCTATAGAATAAACAAGCTTTCTAAGAAATCAACAAACTAGCTTGTTATATGGTAAAGTTTCTACACGAATAACCTGTATTAGTTGCTGCTTCACATTTCCCAAAGACGCTACATTTCATTCACCAAGTTACAAATCATTCAAAAGATTCTTGATAAAAACAGTAAAATGTTCTAAGAACTCTTGCATATAACAAACTTAATACTAATTCGTTTTTTACTCACAACATCAAGCACAGATTGAGCCACCCATATAGTGTATACAGTAACCCCTCTTTCCTTGATTGCCGATTTCGGCATCGTTTTTCGTGGCATAGAAAAACGGTCATGGCTCAAACTTTATACGTCATGAAAAAATTGTCTCAAACTAGCAGGACAAAGTAATTTCGTTCTAAACAGTATTAAATATTGTTCATATTGCTCATCAATGTTTGTATAGAACAAATATTGGCCATTTTTTGAATTTTTGAGAAATAATTCACAATCTATTCAAGTGGCAATTATGCGTATATTATATGTCCACAAAAGTAAAAAAAATACACAAATGTTAAAATTTAGTATCTATTATAAAATGAAGTCATGTCTGCAAAGTTAGTATCCTAAAGCTATTGTAAAAGAAAGTATAAGTTACTCTTGAGAGATAATTTGTAGAACGTGCAGAGAAGTATTCTCTACCCTGAAAGAAAAAAGAACAAGATGATTCTCCTTGGAACAGAAAGTTATAGTAACCACTGGATATACAGGGTGTCAAACTAGGATTCAGGCCCTATGTATCTAAAGAACCGTAAGTAGCACGACAAAACCGTTGATACCAATCGAAAGCCCGTGCAAAGTTACATTGAAACACCGGTTTTCATCAACTTATTCCTACGCATTCGCTTACACCAGCAGTTCTCCCAAAAAATGTTATACGCCGCTGTTGCCGCTAGTGGTTGTAGCATGTCGCCTCTGTTGCCGCCAGTGGTTGTAGCGTGTCGCCACTGTTGCCGCCAGTGGTTGTAGCGTGTCGCCACTGTCTCCGCTATTATGTTGTTGCCGCTCACCCCCATACCTCCCAGCGGCAACGGCGGCAACAGCGGAAACAGTGGCAACGCAGTACCGCTGCCTAAATTCAGCCCCCGCGAGAGATTTGGTCACGAATTAGCTAGTGATTTATTTATATTTTCAACATTTTTTGGGAGAACTGCTGGTGTAAGCGAATGCGTAGGAATAAGTTGATGAAAACCGGTGTTTCAATGTAACTTTGCACGGGCTTTCGATTGGTATCAACGGTTTTGTCGTGCTACTTACGGTTCTTTAGATACATAGGGCCTGAATCCTAGTTTGACACCCTGTACTATTACATAATAAGAGTTCGCTAATACTAACCAGAACATGATGATATTTTACTTATAAAAATTACCTTTCAGATTATACTCATCTTGAGTCAATCTAGTATTTTTGGCTATAAAGAATTGAAAGGAATCAGAATCACGAAGCCAGTGCAGTGGAGCCGAGCTACTGGAATATTGAAAGCCATAAACCAAATTCAGCTTTCGGAAATGGTTTAATATTGATCACGACGACTATGGAAAGGAGTACCTATGAAAATAGTTTTTGGTGCATTGCATAGAGTTGGTTTGTTTGTCTGTCTGTCGGAGGACAGGATAATCTAATGCTGAAATCCCTTCTTGACTTGATTTAATTTACTATGACAATTTCATTGATTGAAAGTCCTTGGTTTCCTTTGGCTAATTTGGATTCCAGTGGAATTCGATTATTTTACCTGTTCGTTATTTTCGAGGGAGTGAGTTGGCTTGCTCACTCACCGGACGTTTTACAAGCGACATTGATCAGTCTATAGAGTTAGTTATAAAGTTACAACAAAAAGTGGCTGATTGCCGGAACCTCCTGCATGATCCAAACCTCAATTGATTAAATATTTATTCCTTCTGAAAACAAGGACCGCAAGCCACACATTCTCTGGACATGCGATGTCTGTCTTCCTGTCATCTCGTCGCCTTAGCTCACCACAAAAAACGCCACGGCTCCATTTATTATGCTTGACTTTTGTTCCCTGTGAAATCTACTCACGAGCTAATACTGACTAACATTAAGGCAATAAGTAGCCCAAATAAGGCCAGGCGGGTAGCTCAACAAAGTCAACATTGCAAAGCCCTTGCTCATAATAATCTAGACTGAGAAATCAAAGCCAGACTTTGTTTTATGCATGAATCGTACTAATTCCCTTCCATTTACTATTCCGCAGTTCTATTGACTGACATGTCATTGTAAATCTGATGACAAATGTAGCTATTAATATTGAATGCAATCTTACCTGAAACTGGATAATACGCTCTTGTGACAAGCAAAGGTACATTCGCTCAGTGTCTTTCATGTAGAAAGCACATTTGTGAAGTTGAGAAACCGGGTCGTCGGCATCCAAAAGGGCCATTTGTTTATCCACCTAAAGTGAACACAAGAAATGTACAAATTAGAAAAAAATCAAAAAAAATTATGCTCATGCTTTTTCCTATCATATAAGAGTTACAATTGTGAAGATATGTAAAGAGATCAGTTTAACATTGGTTTGACTTTACCTTTCTAATAATCAAACGGGGCAAAGCCATTCCAGTAACACTACAGACAAGCTTGACAGTACTGCCATAATGAATGTAACCATCCCTCACAGTAAACTCTTCGGACTCCGATTCATTGTCATCAACTGGTATATAAATAGTTTAGAATATTATTTAAATTAGTATTTACCTTGCCTATAAGTCGGCTTAAATGTATCGACAGAGTATACAAAACTCTGTTAGATATTGAATACTTTGGAAAGGAAATGAAAAAAGACTTACGCAAATGAATGGTGAAAGCACCCCACTGAGTTGAAGATGCGTGGAAATTCCCATTCTCCACATGCAAATAGCGAGTGCTCACTGTTTGAGAACGCAAACGATTGAACAAGGCAACTTTAGTACCACTTGCAATGCACACTGTTCCGGAACCAGCGATTGATGAGCAAATATGAAAAACAACAAGGATTATAATTAGTATTCAGGTGACACTCAATTAGCAATGTTTGTCAATGTAAAAATATCAAATTATACACTTGCAATCACCCACATCACTAATTTTCGCAAACTTCCTCAATACTCTCGGTTGAATATGACGAAAAAAAATAAAATCAAGTACCACAATTATTCATGCAAAATACTATTTTCAATTTAACAGATTTTGAAGAAAATTCCCAAATTATGTTAGCTTATTGTCTCATCTAACACTGAAAAGGATAATAAAGCACCAAAAAACATGCCTATGAAGCAACTTCTCATTTTAGATCAACTCAAAAAAGTAATGCCAGTTGTGTCTACTAAATTCACAGTAGACCAGTAAGGATTCATTTTCCCCAGAAAGAAAAGTAGGTGTCAAATTGAGTGAAAAAGACAAAAAATCACAAAGTATGATGCAAGTCACGGTTGAAGTTGTCAGATCTAAACATGCAACATGCCCTTCCTTCCATGTCATGCTTATTTGAGCAAGAAATCACAAGAAGACTGAATTGCTTATATATTTTGTTGAATTGTCCGTATTTTTTCAATTTGGTCGTATTTATATGGACTACTGAGAAGCCTAATGATCAAAATTAATAAGATGTAATAAGAATTAAGTTTTTCTTTCTTAACCCAAACACCCAAACTCCAAACTTAAGCGTAAATTTAATTGTTTCCTCTTCCTGCCTAACTGTTATTTTTCAATTGTTAGAAATGAATAGAAAATGGATGAAGAATAACGAAATTCCATCACCACTGCTAGATACGTTATGTTTGAAGTTCATGATAACATGAAATAGTTAGCTAACTGAGAAAATAAAATTAACAATTGTGAAGGATAGTAAAAAGGAGCAAGATGACAAATCGTGTAGGAAGTAAAAAGTTGGGCACCGACTAATTTCTGGCCCCTCCTACGTAAGATTGGTGTTACTGCCCAGATATAACATATTCCAATAAATTGTGCACACAAAGACTAGTAATGAAATTGTATAGTATAAAAATATGTCAGTCAAATATCATTTTAATATTCGTCATAATATAAAATCTTCTGACTCACTCAAAAATAGTTCAAAATAGTTCTTTGGATTATTGGCCGAAAGTGATAATTGGCCGAAGCCGAGCATTAAGCAAAACTGCAAGGCAAACAAAAGCGTAGTCTAAGACATTTTTTATGACCCTCTTGGTTTTTTACAGATACCGCTTCAACAAACAGCAAAAACAATGATCTAATTGCTGTTTCATTTAAACAATAGATGGGCAGTAGACGCAGTTTCAAATTTGGTTCACATATCAGTTAATCTATTCATGACGCAGAGACAAAACTGTCTCAAAGTCTCAACGGAACACTTTATCTAAACAAAGATTGTCACGTACTTTCTAGGATCAGCAACCAATTCAGGCTGCTTCTGACTTGGTCTCGGAACATTACTGTACCCATAAAGATAACACAATTTAAAGTGTGACCGGCCTTCTCTACTCCTACTTTGAACTTGTGTCTGGAATCTGTCTGGAATGTCTGGATCTCAATCCTCTCACTCACTACATTCAAGAGATATTGAACTCTGTCTGAAGGGCTTAAATTATGCTCCAGATTATTTTTGAGAATATTTTTTGCATATTTCTCAAATGGATGTGGGTTGCAAGGTAAATCAGTATGCGCATAAATTCAATTCAGGAATAAGAAATTTACTCACAGTCGGCATTTTTTAGAGATTGCTTTTTCTTCGATGGCTTAGATATCACTTTGATTCGCTTGCTATGGAAAAGTCCAATGTCCTGTCCATTTCCGTAGAACATTTTTACGGACAACATAAAGTGCTTCCTTTTATCCGAATCCGATATGTAAAGGGTTTTTGCGGCACAGTATTGCTGAAATAGAACAAAATGTCATTTATAATCTAAGTAATAAGTATAGCAGCATAGAAAGAAATCACAGGTATTTTGAACTAGATATTAATCTTAGTATTATTACCATAAAACTTAATTGGAGCTCTCAGCTCACATTTCAACTTCAACCTTGCTTTTATCATCATACGTAGAAATAAGTATAAATAGGTAGGTATTAGGTTGTACCTACCTACAATATTGTACAAGTAAGCTGCTGCTGCTATTCGTAGCTTATGGGCAAATCAAGACAAAAACAAAAAGTTTATGTTTTTGTTGTGTTGTGATGTGAAATGAGAAGCGTGTGAACTCGAGCTGTAGGCTAAAAAGCTTTTATAGTGCAACGAAAACTGAAAACAACATTTTCTTGATACTTCTATAGCTCTCTGCTCATCGTTAGCTTTTCGTTTTCACTCACAATAATATAATAGTGCCAACTCTCATTCCCCCTCAAACCTTCTTGGCTCAACGGCTTTATTTTCTGAGATGCGATGACATCTCAAGTTTTTCATTTTTGCATCAAATCACATGAACTAATAAATACTTGGTTATTTACTTGACGAACAATAGACAATGCTATAAGACATCATTACTAGGGAGTAATTGGTAAATGCAGATAAGCAAAATGTCAAATATATTGCTTTTTTTACTTTTTCGCGATTCCATATATTATGCTTTTAATATTTTTCATGACGAAGGTATATAATATGTAATTGAACCAGAAGTAGTTGCAATGTATCTACTTTTATAAAAATTCATATAAAATGATTTATTATTAATTATTTTTCTTACGGTGCCAAATCATGTATCAATTACAAATCAAATTAATACAGGTTATGTTAGTGAATCCTATATGTAGTGTGGATTGTAATCGTCAGCTATTTATTAACTTAACGCAGGATCAAAAGAAACTAGAAAGCTGTCGTGAACAAACTGTATTGTAATGAAATGTAAACATTGAGTGTATTATTCCTTTCTGTATTCATGCTAACCAAAGCTTGCTTCACCGTCAAGTTATGAGTATAGTGTGACAATAGATGTTCTTTAGCCACAGCTCTTATTCAAGTCTTAGTACTAACTCATGAGTACACAATCCGAATAGGGGTAGATTAGATGCTTCCTGATCATATTTGCTTAGGAATTAGCTGTCAATCTCCAACATGTATACCCCTATTCAATTTTCGTAAAAAACTTTTTTTTCGTGGATCCCCTTATCCCCTATGCTTTATCGATACAAGTACAACTTGCAGACTTGCAGTGCATGCACTTGCATTGCATCTGCACTCATTTCTCTCTTTAATAGAGTTTTCACTTTTTTCGAACGCACAAACTTTTGTCAATAAAAGGGTTAAAAAAAGGTACCTTTCCGTTCAGATCTAGTTGCTGCATGTCTTGGTCCGAGTTGCCGATGCCAATGAAGGCACAGAGTTGAGAGCCCTGCTCGCTTTCTCCTTCCTTCAGAAGTTGATCTCGTTTCCGTCTCCAGCCATCGCCGTATAAATAAATGCAGGGTGGAGGACAGAAGAATCTCTTCTCGTTTCCGTATGACTTTTGAGCCACTTTGGCATGTTGTATCACGAGCACCATATCGCCTCGGTCCCGAAGATACCTTTTCATCGCATCTCGTGTGAGTCGTTGCTCTTTTCCCCGGTATATTGACGAACTGTTTCATTTAACAATGCACAATGTCAGACCCAACACAAAACATTACAGTACAACTTCCTCAACTTTTTACTTGCAATCATCCTCATTATCAACCAACTGAATTCCCTATGGCCATTTTCATTATTCTTAATTTTTCACAATCTAACGTAATTTTTAACTGTTTCAATAACATTAAACTAGCATTTTACAAAAAACAAGGTCCTAGGGCAAATCAACCCAAAACAAATTATACATATTGACCTAGTATAACGATGAAGTTGGCAAATAAATTCCATTTCTGTCCCTAATCAAAATTTCTCATAATTACCAACTTTAGGAACAATTACGTCATTTTAGTGTCTTTTTCATTTTTTCCAATTATACCGAGTTGTAATGTTTAAATTATGCGTTGCCAAACCTTTTTATGTGTCTCATCTCATTATGTCATGAAAAAGGCTACTTAACATGAATTTTTCGATGCTCAGTTTTTTTAGTTTCAAAAATGGCACTGCTAATAATACAGTTTTATATGTTATAACACTGTTACACATATTGCACATACTAAATAGGTGACAATATTAAAATTATGCACATTCGGTGTCAGATAATGAGCTAATGACATTCAACAGCAAAAGATAATGAAAATTTTGGCGGAGAGCATTGCCATTAGGGTTGAATGAAAAGTAACGCATTACTTGGAATTAAAGAAAATCAGAAGAGTTGAGGGAAAAGAAATTCATTGACTTCTGTAGGAGCATAAATTCCACTATTGGACATTTTCATTGTGCTTTACTTAGTTTAAGGTTATAGTAGGTGAGTGTTAGGGGTGGATTGATATAGGAGAATAGAACAGAAATGATTAGTCATGTCATGTTCTGGCACAGCAATGCAAAACAGTCACGATCAAAATTCTGATTATAATCCAGACAGACATGAATGACACCTTCCTTGATATATCTCTCCCACCATCGACACTTGACGATGAATTCATTCATTTCATTGCAGTTTTATTCAAGAAAAGAGTTACACAGATTCTTCTCAATAAAATACAGGTTTCTCTTCTCTCTTTCCTGTCCTTTTCCTATACATTATATTATTATAGAGCAGCATTTCTTACCAGTTAAATTGCGGACTAAATAATGTGCATAACATACTATAATAATACTTAGGTATACCACAACAATGCTTTTTGCATGTAAGCATTATTAAAAAGTTGTTAATTACCTAATGCTCAAGACCTGTATCGAACTCTAGAAAGACATTTTGCTCCCATTTAAACTGCGCAACGTAATAGAAGAACTTTCATTTGTCCTATTAAGTATTCCATGAATGTGTACATACACTACTTAGGTAAGTTCGAGTTTAATCATATCTCTATCTTTTGTACCTGTATTGCACATGCAGACAATAGAAAAGTAAATTGGAAGCAAAAGCATTTCCACACAGGTAGTTTATAAAAGCTTATTGTTACGAGTTACGACATTTAACGAGAGCTCTTTAATTTATAGATAGTTTACTGTGTGCAAGTCAGGATACGGCAAATACTAGTACTCTTCTTACTAATGTGTTATGTTAGGACACAAACCATTTCCTTTAATTGGGATTTCCTTGAATTATTCTTATTTGTGCTCTTTATTTTATCCATTGTTTGCAGCATGCCATGATATTAATTTATTGCTAGCTATTATGTATTAGCTCACTAAATCTAACCCATAGACTCCTTTGTAGGTAAACCTACACTCCGTTGTCTCAACACAATGCGGTTTCTTATTGTTCTTAAGTGTACGTGTACTTACGATCTGTCAAATTGGTACAAGCGTAAGGAAATAGAAAAACACAGTAAATATTTTTATAGACTGTCGTCATTATTTATGATGTAGCTAAATACCACGCAATACTGACTCTGAATTACTGTACATTGTCTACATTTTATTTGTCATCAATAGATATAACTAGAGTAATCACCTGAATCTTTCGAAAGGAACTGGAGGTGAAGGTGTGGGCAGTGGAGACGGCGGAGTGTGGATGGGATGCGGCATCAGTCCTCCATGAGATAAACTGAAGTGCGGAGGTAGCGCTGTTGGAGAATTCGTCATATGAGTCAAATGGTGCTGATGACCATGAAGCATCCCTGGGTCACCTCCATTCATCTTCTCTGGAGGTGTGAGAGAGCCCGCAACAAAGCTACTGCTGTGTGGGTGATCTGCAACAACAATATCACACAAACACTCAGCATTTTCATACAAAAAAATACAACTCTTTCATTACTTACCATTAAAGTCATCTTCACCAATAAAAAATGTAAATACCCTCCAATCTACATTATACTGACCACAAATCCTACTATCCAAACCAAGTACTTTTTACCTATTTTGACTCCATTGACTGAAATACTGAGACTCATTGTCGGAATTCCTACAATTCCTGAAAGAAAAAACTTTCATTCATTGAACTGCATTATTTCATTTTTCTGCTATCATTCCTATTTTCAAAACTACTAAATCTTCCCTTTTAAAACTCAACGTTTCTAAATGCAGTACTAATGTTATAGCTTGCTAAGAATTTGCATCATATTTTTTATCATAAATTTTAAGCAGTAAAAATTTTCAGGAGTAAGTAAAAAATGACATTTTCAAAACTAGTGCGGCTACCATTAGCAGCAATACATTATACATAATGTGCGATCCTATATTTACTGCGTAGGTAAGTCAGGTAAGTTGACACCGTATTAGTCCCAATTGATATTCACCTGTGGATTACTCGGTGGTAATTTGAGAGGTAATTATTAAGAGAGGCATAAAGCATAAATTACTTGGTAAATGATTGTATTTGTTGTTTGTGACAAGTTAATATGGTTTAGAAATTATGAACTAAGAAAATGCATGTGTGGATGGCAATTTGGATGGATGGAAAGAGTTGGATTGATTGTAGTGAGAATGAGATATATATTACGCGAGGCTGTTCAGTTATGCATTACGGGCGGATGGAAAGTGAATTCTGGTTGTGGAATGGAAAGTGAGGTTGAGAAAAGAGGAACCAATGGAAACAGGGGATGGCAGGAAAAGCAAAGAAAGCCAGTTCCAGGAGTTGGAGGACTGAGCTGAGGAGTCGACGGGCGAGGAAAAGAAGGGAAGGACGTGCACCTGCTCTCTTCCCACGACTACCCGAAATTCATCACATCCCTAACACAGTCCGTAGTCTAGTCTCCGAATTTCCAACTCACTCACCCGCTCAGCTCATACTATATCTCCCTCTCCAATACCCAAATCCAACTCCTTCGCTACCGACAAACTTTCCTTGTCCGTTCGATATCCATTTTGTCGGCAGAGAAAAATCCTGACTCTAGCCAAACTCCGCTCTGCTAACGACTTAGTGAGTGAGTATCGTCATACTCACAAATAGTAGTAAACCCTATGGTCAAATACTGGAAACATTCAATCCTCTGACATTGCTCCGATTTTTTTACCTAACACTTGATACGGATATCACAAAATACATCGTTAGTGCGGTCTATCATTCGCTTTTTACTTAAAATTAGCTACATTGCAATCACATTGTGCCAGTACTAGTATTTCACAAATAGCAAGGACCTCCCGATGTACTATTACAGTTTCACTTTGAAATATTGGGACAATAAACCCCTGCTTCTTGATTCATCATTTTGTTTTGATGCTAAACTGCTTGAAGACAATAATTATAGGCAATAAAGAATCCTTTCATTTAATATACACAATGTATCTACATTTCTTATTACAGCATAATTACTTGCTACGAATGAAAAACACAATTTGCGCATTTTACTTGCAATAGACGTTGTTTATCATAGGACTGCAAAATAGAATTAACATCAACCAATACCTGAGCATCTTACTCTAAAGGATCACTGAATCTTCACGTGAACTCATACTAAATCCTTGCTTGCACCAGAGGAAATATCGCGTGTTCCATTATTATTGTTTAGCAAACGCGCAATAAGAAATGCAAGTATACTCTGTATTGTGCTCATTTCCTTTTAGCAGTACTCCTTTGCAAACTAACCACCCGTCTTTTTCCTAAGAGTGTCTTTCTAATAGAGCCTAGCGTAGTATAATTATAACTATAACAATTCAGTTGCCCTTTGAAAAAATATAGCAATTCTTCAAAAGGAATAAGACGGTGTATAATTTTGAGTGGTGATAAGATGAAAAAAACTTAAGTTGACATCAATAGAAAATCCTATTAACTGAAAGTTCAAAATATGCCAGGGCTTGAGAATAATTTTAAGGCACTCGTATAGGAATGAAATTCTAGATTTTGGCGAAAAAGAAACGTAAGTAGTCTTTCTAGCATTCATGTGATGGATAATGCGATTTTTGCATTCTGTTGTGTAATATGCAAGAGAATATAAGATATTAGTTTCCTGCTGCAGAAAGTAGGATGGTCTAGAAAAAGATAATGAACTGGAAATTGAATGCATATTATGTTTATGGAAAACAGTATAATGGTATATAGTAAATATAAGGACAAAAGATGAGTGTAAAGTTTTTGTGTCCATTTACGTTGCATGACGAAGCATTTTAGAATGGCAATTATTCACAGCGGGTTATCATCATCCATAAAGTACACATAATAAACTACACACATCCAGAAGTGTAATGCCTATTCTGACGCCTATGTATGTACGCATTCACCTATAGTGATTGGGCTCCTGGACTTTGCACTTCATCTTCTGTACACAGCACTCAAATCTATTTACTGCAACAGCGCACAATAATCCCTCACACCAAATACAATGAACCCCGTAATTCGTGTCTATAGGACTGAATCTTTAGGACGATAATATCATTTTATTTGCCTACGTGCATTATTAAAGATATCCTTTTGGCGAATAAATATAAAATAGTACTATTGTATAATAGAAAATAGCTTTGCACGTATATTCGGAATTTATTTCTTGTTATATCTTGGGATTTGAATCAGCAATGTACAAAATAAAATAGTTGAAAATAAAAGGGCTATTTGTACTTACACTATTGCACAGAAGAGAGTAAATAGTCAAATGATGGAAATATGATATAGCTACCTGTCTCTGAGAGTGCACAACGCTTACTCAACAATTGATTCAGTCAGACATGACGGAAGGCTAAAGTGCGAAGAAATGCAAACATTTTTGAGTTGTTTACACAAAGGGAAAATTATACATAGATATCGGTAATAGAATACGTAGTGAACTGCAGCCTTGAATAGAATAGTGTCGATATACTATTAAATATCCGAGCATTGGTCCATTCTGGCCAGTCCCCCTATTATTTATCTCTTTGCATAAGAATCTACTTGAATAAAGTAGTTATATTATGTTCAATTATTCTGTAGTTAGTGGGAATCTATATTGTTTGAACATTCACTCAAAGCTAGAGAAAATCTCGACAATCTCATCCAGAGTTTCATCCAATCGATATCGAAGCAGACAAGAAGGGTTTAATTTTCCTGATATAATTCTCGTATTGCTCCATTATAGGTACATAGTGGTTACAGATACGGTTTCAGTCCTCTTGTGTGTATTAACATTGTTAAAAAGGTTGCAAATAGCGGATGGAATATTTGAGGAACCCCTTCCTGCCTTCACCCTCAATTCAACTCCTACACCAATTTCAATACAAAGTGGGGAATTAGCAATTGAAGTTCTTTTCTTTGTTTTCCTCTGTTCTATAGGACTCTGAGCTTATCTACACACAGTTTATATGAAAAAATGAAACATTTGTTCTCTCTCACACATTTAAAACCTTTCCCCTTTCCCATCTTACCAAAATTGAGCTTTTAAGTGGATTTTCTTTTTGAAACAAATAGAAATACCTATAGCAACTTCTCTACTATGCTACTCACTAAATACAGTCTCAGCCCATTACCCATTTGTTTGCAGACACAAGTCCGTACATAATATTAAACTAAATACTATTAAATACAGCTACCAAAACATCTTTTTCTTTAATTAAAATTACGGCGTAAGTTTTGTTTAGCAATGAATTATCACCGGAGAGGATCTATTTACGCCGTCTCCTTTTTAATGACTCATAATATTTATCAGGTAGCATTTATTGTTTTCATGTTTAAAAAGCAGTATTACGTAAAAACATCTTCCTATCAGATTTACGTGTGAACTGCTTCTTGAAAAGTAAAGTCTACCGCAGAAAATCAAGTGTTGGAGATTATATAGACGAGTCTATATTATAACCCTGGAAGCTGAGCTATTCAACGTTGAGACAATAAGGAATTACATTCAAAGCTTGTTGTTGTTCATGAAGTAGTTGTGGGACTTGAAGAAGACTGAGAAGGAGAAGGACGAAGAGGTAATAAAGTCTTTTGGGGTTTACCCCAATAAACTTAAAACGTGGTTAAGTAACCATGAACAAATACAAATACATACTGACATTAGTATTTAATTAGGGAGATAAAGATTTAGCTAGGAGCTAAATACATTGGTCTGACTTGTGAATGTATCCACAAATCAACGATCAGAAAGGTTTCACCTTAAAGGAGGCAGTAAGAAGGAGTAGGTACTACTAGTCTTACTCCTAACACCAAGTTTTAACCCAAAGGCTGATATTTAATACTGTAGACTATACATGCAAATGAAACTTAATAGTGTGAAAATATTCTCATATGAAATGACGACCCGACTGTATCGTGCATCTCCTTCGTACATGTACATCCTTACTAACCTACCAATTAAAGCCGTAAGTAGAACTTTGCGTTGCCTTGTCTTAGTTTCTACTCCTCCTACTCCACAATTTTCAAAGTTTTTCATGTTAAAACCAAATAAATAACTACCTACTTGTCTATTTCCTGTAATGTGATAGCTTTTTAGCTAATCTACTTTTTCAATTTATAATGCTAAGTACCCAGTTATATGTGAAATAAAAATTATTGAATGGAACTTGACGCATCATATCTTTTTAATCAAATCCCCAACAACGTCACTGTGCAACTTTGAAAAACTGAGTTTTAGCCAGGTTGATCCAGTCCGGTCTAGTCCAGTTTAATGTAGAATACAGGAAATACATATACATACATATAGGACTTAAACGCATGTAAACTGCATTTTTCCTTTCTTCGTTTGAGCTCAGGATTGATTTGTACTTGAGAACATGAAGAAGATACATGTACAGCTTCAATACTGCCATACATATCATTAGAACGCTTACTTATTACTTTTCTTACTCCACTAAACAAGAGAAACTCGCCTAGCTTGTTTTTATTGAAATATTTAATCTACGCTAATCTACATATTGTGTACAGGGATTCTTTATTTAACAACATCATTTACATAAATGATATGGATTTACCCATTTCACTACATTTTCTTTTGCCTCAAGGCTACTTCTATACTTATTTTGCCACCCTAACTTCGTCTTAGTTAAAATATTACATTACAATTTTTCTTAGTTGTCCGTTTTAACCTTTCCATTATTACTACGAATGCAGAATTTATAATTTAGCATCATGTTGAATCTTGTACTAAAATATTAAATATAACTATAGCATAGTTATCATCTAACTTTTATTATAGTCTTTGCAGTATAGCATCCTCCTGTACTACATTTCAAATTCGATCAGACTTACATTTCAACATGGCGACTTATTCTATTGTATAACAATTTGATCCCTAAGTTCCTGCTTACTATGAATAAACTAAAATGTGATATTGTTATGCAAATGAGATGATAATATATGTATACAGACCGTAATTAATAATAAATATCCATTCCTTTGCATTCGCTGCATGGTCGCGACGTAATCAGAGCAGAGTCTATCACTCATAACTTTCTACATGTTCTACTAAGACAGACCTTATAGCACATACATAATGTAAACGTACAGCGAGGTCTTCTTCCATTGATAAACATTAGTTTGGTACTGTTTTATACTTGACTAGATAATATTAGCATTTAACAACATAAAGTTCAACCAATTATTTACTTGGTAGTATTGCACTAGTCTCAACCGGAAAGACAACCTGATAAATGCCACCAACCAACTGTATAGCTTTCAGTTACAATATTCAATTGTGAAATTATGCTGTATCCACTTAATGGTGACTTCAGCTGTGATTAGGATGCGCCTTTACTGTGCTCTAAGCCAAACACTCTAGCATCTAGCATAATGCACTAGAGAAAATGAGACGCAAGCACAAACATGCATGTTTATAAATTATATGCCGTGACATGACATGTCATGTCTGATTAAAACGCAATGAATTTTACAGATATAATGATTAACCTATCGCTAGAATCTTACCTCCTGCTTACTATTTCCAAACACATCATCACAGCAAATAGCATTTTACTAACATTTCGTTACTTCCCGTTGAACTCAATCTCTAATGATAACAAGAAACTAAAATGCAGGCATATTGCTTTTATATTTCCATGTAGAGTTTTGTACTTCAAGCCTTCATCAAATTTGAATTGCTACGACGATTTGTGAAATGTCAAAGTTGAATATTATTATAATATTGTGCAACTATTTCTAAGTTTTAGAAAAATGTAGATTGAATCTTGTATTATAGAAGGATTCAGGTTGCTTGAAATGTCTTCCTAGCTGGTGTATAGGACTTACAGCAAAGCAGGTCTAGGACTGCGAACCGACTATATGTAGAAACTCGAATCCGCAAGGTTGTTAAGACTCACTGAACAAATAATGAAGAGGAAGGAACTCAGACAGACTTCCCCTTTGGGTGAATTGTCTGTTTCAATTTTATAGATGTAGTTTACTCTGCAGTTAGCCAACTTAGGAAGATAGACGTTGTGCGAATTATGTAGGAAGGGTACATATAGAGTCCTAAATTTTCGTTGCTGTCATGGCAGGTGAAAGTTTCAGTATTGATGTGAGAAAACAGTGGCTGAGCTGAATTTAAGTGAAGCTAGAGAGGAGCCAGCAAAGTAGAAGGCTGAGCCATTCAACTACAAAGATCCTGTCTTCTCTCCTGTCCTAAATGATTTACTTAGAAAAAACAACAAAGTTTTCAAGGAGTTTAGTCCTACATCGCACTCTGCATTCAGAGACATTACTTACAACCAACCAAAATGTTTGCTCTGCACCAACTCCCTTTTCGGTGTGACGACAGACTTTCAAATAGAAATATTGCGAGAAAAAGAACAGTTAGTACTTTTAGGTACACATAAAGGTGATATTGACGTTTACTATTTCCAATTGCCACTGAACTAACTTTCCCCGTAATTTTCTTCCCAAACTACTAAAAATAAGACCTTTACAAACTTAGCCTACCAAGTTTCTTCGTAGATTAACTATTAGCTATGTTGCTAGCTGCGACTAAAACGATATATTATAGAATGTCGCGGTTGAGATATTTATAGCTGAAGATAAGTTACAATATGCACCTCCAAGTGCTATAAAGCAAACCAATCTTGCAATTCATGACATATTGAACGCCACAAACAAGATGAATGAGCAAAGGGACACTAACAAAATGTTCAACTATAGATTCGTATTTATATCTTCAATTTTCTATCATTTAGGATTAGGAATCATATAAACTTAAAGTTTTTAAAAATTTAGCGTCACAAATCATTTCAGGTGAGGAGGTATTCTTTTAAGATTGCTGCAATTTCTACTTTAAAATTTTCTGTGCTTTTGTATCAAAACTTTGGTATTACTGTAGCAATGTTCACTTATGGTATAATTTTGATATACGTATGTATCTGAATATTATATTATACAGTCTACATTTGTCATTGACATGAATCTACATAGATGATTATTACATAGGATTATTTGAACTATATTTCCAAATGGCACGGAATTTCCAGCTATTGTTGTAGCTGTAAGAATTGATGAGCATTATTGACTATCTGTTTGGTGTCCAGTACTAGACGGAGTATTTTTAGATAGCATAGCTGCCACGTCACGACTAGTGCTATATTATTTGTTGACTTAAATACATAAGAACGGCGAAGAAGACAAGAGTAGATACTTTATTTTGGCATAGAGTGGCATTCTTAGACTGAGTACTACTAGAAGACAAAAGTATATATTTTCTTGAAACTGAACTACTATGAAGGATGATTCTGGGAGTGGAGTAAGAAGAAGATGGGTCTCCTTGACTCAGGAATTTATATCTATAAAAGTGACTGGCGGCCATAGACTTTGGTGGAAGTTCTGGGAGACATAGTAGAGGAAGGAAGGAGGAATTTAGAGTATTATGTGTGCAGACTAGACGTCTTGCATTGCACCGCATCGTACTCTTCTTCTGTACGACGGCAGCTGGCCAATTCCCATGGTGGAAGACCAGAGCAGACCGACTTTCAGCATTTCTCAAACACTTTCAGCTCAGTTTTGCCAGTTTTCTATACTAAAAGTTGTTACTCAACTCCTATAGAAGAGCCACTCTCCCAATTTCTATAGTTCTACATAGTGCTACTTCATATACAACGGAGACAAATGTATTTACTACTACAAAACAGAGCAAAGCTACGAAAGCTAACCTTAGCTGACTTGAATTTAAGTCTGTAGCTTCCCTTCTTCCTCTTGGCTCTCTCAACACACTTCCCAATGCAATCCATTAGTTTACTACATAAAGTACTACTACACACTTATATCACATAAATATCATTTCTCCCTCCCTATAGCCTAAGTACCCTCTATTTCAAAAAAGAACATCTTTTCTTGGAACGGTAGCATAGCTCCTGCATATAATATCCCGCAATACGAAATCCCATTTGCGAGTAGTAACAACTTTTATGCATTGTGCAATATAGACGGTAATATATGACTATTAAAGCAGAGAGCCTTCTTCGTGGCTTACTTCTGTTGTTCTGGCCCATTACTTAACTTCTTCGCTCTCTACATATATTACCACAACTTTCCCTCAACTTTCTTACCAAAATGGAATGAACTAGTCCAAAATATACAACTTTGCGTAACTCCTTACAATATCAATCCTGCAAATCACTGAAATTCCCGTTAAGGGTAAAAGTTATGCCATTTCTTTAGGTAACTGCACATTTCATTAAGAATTTATAAAAATGCACTTAGTCCCAACTTTCATTCACTAGGAATTCCAAGACTGCTTTTCCAGGTCATCTCAGATTATATAAACATACATAACAAATTATAATATTTATCTGCACGATTTTCTGAAAATCCTTTTACATCATGAACACAAAGATTTAAAAACAATCAATAAACTTTTTTTGTCATGGTTACAACTATTTTATATTCCAAGATATTCCTTTTTGACTCCAAAACAAGTCAATTTATGAAAGCAGCTCAACTTTTGCAGGGCTAAACTCATTACACGTTTAGTTTGCTGAAAAATGACAATCCATTACAAATACCACGTTGACGAAATTTGAATTAGCTCGTGTGAAAAATGTAGGCATGAACAAATGCTACAATGTAATATACCCGCTACTGATACAATTTGTGCAGTTTGGTTAGTGTACTACGAGTTTATCTATCTAACTGCGAGATGAAGACTTTGCTCCACGAGAAAGACTTGTAAGTAAACCATTCTAGAGACAAGTTTGAAATCCAACTGTCAAACAATGCGAAATATTACTGTACCGTCCATTTATCAACTGGATTTACTTTCCTCATGTTACATTAGCGTGGCATCGCACGGTATGGTAAACAATTTGTAATGGTACCTACCTACTACATATATCATTAGACATGAGTGAGTAGTGAGTATAGAGTTAGGGGAGACTGGGGATAGTGTACGAATGGGTATAGTGTACGAAGTTAAAAATTTTCATTGAATCCTTGACTTTTTATGACCGGCAAAATTTTCAAAATTTGAAGTATGTTTTTGAGGACTTGTTAACAAAAAATTGTTAATTTCGGGTTCATACTGCGTTTTCTAAAAATAAAATTAAATTCCTTGATGCCAAAAATACCCAAAAGTAAACTTTCCCCGCTTTACAAAATTTTGCACAGAGACCTTTTTAAACATAATTAAGCAGTACGAATTTTCTGACGCAGAGAATAAGCTGTCATAAATGATACCCGATGCTGTTTGGGACTATCATTTCGGAAGTTTTTTGAAGAAAAATATTTAGGACGAAAAAGCCATGATGGGGATAGTGTACGAGAATTTAAATGGGTATAGTGTACGAACATTTGGATGACCACTTTTGACCAATACCATTTATTTTCCAGCCATACGTAATGTGGTAAGCATCATTGAATGCTCTCCATTAATTACATAGGATACATCAGTAAATATTTTTCCAATTACTCGGTTGTTGTTCATGGACCATAGAAAATGCCTATTAAAATCCCTCATTTGATGCATCTGGGAAAAATAATTTTAGAAAAATAACGATCATTACGGTGATCATGAAATATTAAAGATTTCACCATCAGCATCCGTGACAGCATCCTAAGAAATTTAACCGCTAGATTTGGGAAGAGAACATGGAATAATAACATTCGTACACTATCCCCAAGGTATTCGTACACTATACCCAGTACTGGGTATAGTGTACGAAAAAAGTGGCATCTATAAAATAAATTTTGGTAGTTTTGATAGTGATTCAAATTATATGTAAAAATAGAGTAACTGTGCTAGGTATGTAGACATTTCATTCAAATAATGAAATCAGTTTATATCCCTCAACGTGATTTTGTAGAGCCGTCTAAACAAAAAGTTCGTACACTATCCCCAGTCTCCCCTACTAGTATTACGCTCTTTACTTCCTGTCTGTCTGACTCAGCACATAATTCATGCAAAACATATTTCTTACAGCACAAGAGAAATATTTTGTCGACAACCGTCAAAGCTGCCAAATAGTTTTATCTTTGATAAATTTACTATGTGTACCAAGAAAAATGTTAATTACGCATCTACTCCCCTATCATCCTAATAATGCATCATTATAAATACAATTTTGAATAAATCAGAATTTAATCCACAATGCTTAACTGAGAATATCAAGAATGTTTCCAGCTATATAATTACAGACACCATATTCTTTGGAAATCCAAAGTATTTACATCTGAGCATGAGGAATGAGACAACATGAGATTTTTCCTATTCAAAAGAGTTATTACAAGTCCACCAAGTCATTGTTCCCTAAAGTCAATCTATTATTCTCATTTTGTATCCCTAAATGTGCGTGAACGTTTAAAGACTAAAAATATGGGTTTAAGATGGTTGTAAATACCTGATCCTGTTTTTCCGAAAGTAGACAATGGGTGATGGTGGTGATGTGGAGGGTTCAAATGGGAATGATGGTGTGAAACGAAGGCGGATGGGAAATGGTGGAGGGAGCTCGGGTCAAGAAAAGAAGGCACGGGAGGAAGATCCTCAATTGCTAAGCCGTGTGCAGCGATCTCCGAAGAGAGTCTATTAAGACTGAGATGGTGATGATGATGAAGATTGTTATTGTTCGTATTGGTGCTAATGTTTGTTGCACTTTTGTTGTGTGTGGCGGTGTCTGCGGGTGAGGAGGAGGAGGCTGACAAAGTCATAGAAGAGCCTCGGCCCGACACAACTGGACTGCTGGACAAGGCGGGAGAGCTGGAAGTGGAGGAATGGCTTTGGTGGTGGGCAGCTGCGGAGAGGGCGACAGTGGCTGCGGCCGACAGGCTGGAGAAGGCGGCGGCGGCAAAGGCGTTGTGGTGGTGATGGTGGTGGTGCAGGTGGTTGAGGGGGTGGTTGTAGAGATGCGGCGCTGGAGGCGGGTGTGGCGGCGGAGACACAGAGGAAGCCGACGAGGACGAAGCCGAAGAGTGACTGACGTTATTGTTGCTGCTGTGATTGTAGTAGTGTGAGTGGGCACTGTGGGCATAGTGGTTGTTGAGTTGCGTTGCTGTCCGGTGATGATGACCATGTGTGGAAGAGCTCAGTGACATATAGTTCATAGTGGGCTACTCCCTCCCCGTCCCAATTGATCTCACGGAGCACAACTCCAAATGTCTTGCTCTCTCAATTAGATCACTCTTACAAGTATTTCTCTCCTCAATTAATATATTCCTCCGAATTAATCCTCTCTTTATCACTAACCAGAGGCAAAAATCCCGTTGGAGCATTGAAGTGGCCAAAGTCTTACGGAAAAGTAATCCCCTTGCGAAATGATTCGTTCTTCGCTGAATCCTTTCCGTTTTGATCATTCCTGGCTTCTGTGGTTGTGTGATGAATGAATCAGGTTATGGCTGGCACAGACTATTACTGCTTGGAAATTATTTAGTTCGATTTAGTTTGAAAATTTTTTTCTTTGCGTAAGAACTTTTCAAGGCCCTATTTAGCCCTGAGTAAAATTACTGCGAATTATGTTGATGATACTTCTTATGAAGTCAAGTCTCTTGTTATTAGCCCCGAATGTAAGACGAATTAGGTACTCTTGAATGATAAATAAAAGGGCTATGAACAAACGTCATGAGTAAAGAATTTTCAGTAGATAGTTCGAGGACCAAGGATTCTCGCGTATATTTAGCTGTAGATATTTTTATCCAGTTTATTACTTACAAGATCAGCAAAAAGTTGTTGACACTGATGCGTTTATAGTTCACGGCTATTTGCATTCAAGTACAAAGCAAGGTAGAACACACTATGAAATGCATTTGGCCATATGGTACTGGATGTGGACTAGTGGCCATATCGATTATGGTGAGAATTATACGGACGTTTTAGTACTTATTTTGTTTTATGCACTGAGTTGAGTGAAATGTGATACAAAAACATTTCCAAAGATTATATTATTGTTTAAGATTGTACCTTTTGTTCGCGGATTCGTTGTTATGATTTACAAGTCTCGACCTTGATAAGCGTTTTCTATAACATTACTATATTTATGTCTACGTTTTAAAATACTGTTTTCTTATTTATTATTAAAATGTGATGCACTATCTGCATTCTGTAGAGTCAGCAAATAACAACTAGATATTATATTATCACTACATGTCAATTTACTTGGGTTATTCATTCATTTCGCTTGTATTTTAATGTTTGGCAATTATCTTAAGTTCAACTCTCAAAGAACAATATTGTTTTTGCATGTCCCTTGCTGTAGTCACAATCTCACAATTTCATGGAGGCAGATTTATTCTTATCTTTAAAAGTATTTCTTGTCATAACTCTTCTTGTCAAACTTCAACTTCAATTTCAAGATAAAATTTTTCTGGGTAATTGTATTTGCAACTTACTGAAACATTGTTGATGTGAACAGATTACATGCTGTAGTAACTATTCTTCTTTTGTGATACTGAGTTTTGAAAATAACGCACTGAGATGGTAAGGGTTGAGAATCACATGCAAGGATACACAATATACTAAGAATAAATATACTGATTGAGTTTTAAACGAAAGCTAATATTTGTTCGCTTGAAGCTAAGTAGCACTCACGCTCAGAAAGCATAAAATACTCGAATACATGATCAGCGATTGCTGAACCTTCGTTAGCTAAGTATAAACGTGTGTAAAGAGCTTGTTGTAAGTAGAAGCCAAATTCTACGTAAGTTTATATGTTTTTTCGTGTCACTCACAAGTAGATTGTACGTAAACAAAATGTCAGTTGACAAAATGCGACTGGATGTAATTTATCAAGGTCCTTTAACTTTTATATAAATTTAATGTCTTTCACTAGAATTAAAAGGGAATAGAATAGGACGATTGAATTCTCCGAAAGTGAAATGACGTTGTGTATGAAATAGGTAGATTAAAGGAACTGCACAGCAAAGGTACCTAATGGCAATGTGTACACTCACAGTTGACTGTGTGCCTTTCGGTACCCGAATGCTCTAGTTCATCCGAATCCTACAGAAACTGGAATGGGAATAGACGACTCGCTGATTTGCTTCCTCCTATTTGTACTTTTGTATCCACGAACTAGCAGAGCAATAACTCCATTTACTTTTACACAGAGAAAACCATGCCCATGTACAAAGTACATATACGCGTGGGCTAGGAACTGTAAGTAACACTGTAATAGTATCAACTCTGTCAACATATGCATCCGAAACAAAATATTATGCTTTAGGTAGACATTTACTGCATGGTGTACTCTCATGTCACGGACAACTGGACCTGTCCTAGTGGATAATGTCTACCTTATATAGAGGAAGTACACGAGGGAAAGTCTCGAAATAGCAATGTCATTGTCTCTGTTAAAAAACCTACTGTATGTAACGTATTAGTATCATGAATCATGGATGTACTAGTAATAATATCATGGCAGTACCAGTAACAGTCCAATTTAAGACATTTTCTAATAGGGTAAAGCCACATTGACAGAATAAGAAAGCATAATTAAATGATATTATTAAGAATGCACTTATTATTTCTAATTCACTGTGAGAAGAGTTGGATGCAAAAATATGAAATGACATTTTGCGAGTGTCTATGCAAATCAATTTGTACCATTGCTTTCTTATGTTTGTATATTTCTCGGGAGACAGCCGACGTTTCGAGTTGCATTTTGGCTTTGGTTTGCTAGGAATTCGGGATACTAGGAGGGGATGCGTTGCTTTTCCGCTTTCACTTCTACCTTCTAAACTTCTCTCTCCTTCCCACTATTTTACATGCTGGAGAACAGCAAAGTTAATTTTCTCAAAACGTAGAAGGATGGAATTGGAGTGAACAAAGGCAGGGCACGGCATTGCATTGCACATGACATTTCAGAGTCATTGGGAGGAAACTTGTCTGGATTCGGTCTTTCGACTCCAAGGCGCAATCCAACCAAGCTCAACCTCAAAAACCTCTTGTAATCAGAGGACCTAAATAAGTACACGGAAGGAGCTTGAAGTGTTTTCTCTCTCTCTCAACTCCTTTGACTTGTACACTCTCTGACTACAAACTGCTGAAGGCCAATTTTAACTTTCCGTGATGCAATATCCACTTCTATCCCTTATTATGTCTTTCACTTTAATATATAAGTACTCATCACTCTTCTGGAACTTTGCTATATTTTTACAACAGATTTCCCCGAAGTGGCATACCATAACTTCCATAGATAAATTCAAACTGTCCATATAAATCTCTTAAAACACTACAAGCAGATTGTTTTCGATTTGATTTTCTTGTATCTTATTTAAATCAATCATGCTACTTCCATGATATTATTTTGTACTATTTTTCATTATTAAATTTACTCACTTAGGTACTCCGTTATATAAACTTGGATTAAAGCCAACAATTTAATAGCTTATACTGAAAATGTAGTAGGCTATACATTTTACAACGTCATAAACTTTATAATAAATCCACAAAGCTATTCTACTGACCATGAATAGGACACTTCTATTGAAAATAAAGTTATGCTGTACATTTTTCGGAGGATTAATTTTGTTTTGCCATTGTATGTATTTGCACTGAACTCATTTCCAATTCAAAAGTTGTTATAAAAACATTGCATTGACCCTAGGGTTTTCGTAACTCTTTCCTGATACTGTATGCTATCATATCATAAATAGTACATGTACAATATAAAACATCATGTCCCTTGTTATCTAGGTACCTATAGTTAGTCTCTGCATATTGTCTCCGTGTGCCCCCTTTCTAAAGGTTCACTACAAAAAAGGATAAAATGCTAAAATTAGCTCCTACTCCTGAATGAGACGATTGGCATGTGCATGTTATGACAGTCTTTTTGTTCGTCAATTCAATTGTTTTTGAATGGTAAGAATCGTATCATATTCAAAGCAATAGAATGAATTACAAAACATGCCAATTACCTAGTTATCGTTAAGAGATAACAATAACAATAAATGCTCAATACATTTACAATACCCTTACGTAGTAATGAATGAATTGTTGTTTCTACTTGCACTAGTTGCCTAAGAGGCTATAAAATGTGGATAAATAAACTCTGTTATAATGCTTAAAAGACGGAGGTATGTATTTTTAAGATTGTATTTTGAATCAATGACCAATAAGTTAATTTGTATGACGATCTCAACTAACAGTCAAATACAGTAAGAATTTAATATCCTATGATCACTCAAAACCACATCTAACACTTTTTCCCCTACAAGTTTTGTACACATATCTATTATTTTATAATTATTGTGCGTTAGTATATTCTGTTTCTCAATGGCAATTGAATTATAAGTCTTAATTGTAACATAGTGTCTCATTGAAGCGATATAAATGCGTGTGTGCATGCACATAGAGTTATGATAATAGCAAGGAGTTTTGTTGGGACTAACTGTAACAGGGTATTCCCCTATAGGCATTGGGATGGGACTCGGATGTCTGTTTATACACTTCAAATAGATATTTAGGCAGAGCTTTTATTAATGCATTTCGGTCTACTAGTGCTATTCACTAGAATGTTACGTAGCAAGGGCTCAATTGGATACAAATAGAAACTCATCATCGTCATCATCAGCTGTGCTCATCCATCTATAAAATATAATATGACCTCACAATCAATATCCAATGTCGAAATAACAGTTCGTCGACACTCGAGTGCAATTCTAAGGCTCAAGTGTTAGCAAGTGCACTGCATACACAAATTGAGGATAGGAGAGGCAATTACATACATACGACACTAGATACACATTTCTCTATGAACTCTCTGCTACTTAATACTCATACTGTCACAGGTGCAGTGGAAAGGGCGATTTAATCGCACCGCATCAAAAATACATTGATCTAACAACCGTTCTATAGCACATCACCAAAAGACATTCAAGAGACCATTCATATAAATATATCTAGATGTAAGTACAATACGGAGTCTACACACAATATGTTTATTCATCTGCTTAAAAAGAGCTTTTATATTCTTTGAGTAATTATTTGTGACCGTTTCTGCATGCATGAATCTATGGATTAGCCACCAATACAGAAGCTGTGCCCACCCAAATAACGAGTTGCAATTAAAATATGCGTAGTACAATTAAATACGTACTGCTTTCTAATGATACTATAACAGGTGAACATTAGTACTATGCATTACAACTGTACGTTAATCACTAATTTGTAAAACACTGCCAAATAAACAATTGCTAATTGGCTCATGGTATACCACTGGATTAATCTTGAAAATAATCGATGCTAATTCCAATTTAAAGTTACAGATAAGACTTATCCCACTTTTATTCGTACAGAGTCAATTTGTATCAGTAGGTGGTTGGATTTGTTTGAAGGAGATTGAAATTGTCAGCAGTAAGTTAAGGATAAAGATATCAATCGCATGCAATAGGCATATTATTGGCCATCGCCATTTAGTGGTACAAGTTAAGTACAATCCAAGATGTAAAGATAAGTAGTTACATAGGATAGAACAGAAGATTGAAATGTGATACGCACGAATGGCACTAGATATTTGTCATTAAATTACTACATCACAATTAATACTTGGTAACATAATAATTCTGAAATTGCAAGGGTGTTATGATAACAACGGTGTAATATTAACACGTGAGTACCATTTATAGGATACTTTGTAGCATTTAAAAGGAAAGAGACTTGATAAAATGGGTATACTTGTACCTCAGAGAGAACACAATGAATGCACATGGCAAAGAGCGATGCGATGACTAAAGTCCAACTTGACTGCCAATGCCAATGGTACATATTACAAGTATATACGTATATCTAAACGATAATAGAATATGGACTGCTGAACTATGAAGGATTTCAGAGGACCATACTACCAGGACCAGACCATACTAACGAAAGTAAGTAACTGGAGAAAAACTGCACTTTAGTTACCGTAAAGACTAGGTAACATCATTCCTAAATAGCAGTGCCAATTTTATACGGTACTAATAAATTTAATGAAGCCTACATATACCCATTGAATGGTTTATGCAATAATCCCAACATTGTAGATAATGTAATCTATAACGGCAGGAAATATCGCTCCAATATCATAAATTCCATTGCATATTTAAATATATTCCAAGAATACAAAATTAACGGATATTTTTTAGAAAATGAGTAGAATTGTATCAAAAATCAAGTGTCTGTTTTACAAAAACATGGAAGTGAATGTTCTAAATAAGTATTAGGGACTTTTTTGTAAGAAATATTGGAAAGGACAGTTTCTGATGGAAATGAGGATGGTTTATTTGAGATTATACGGTGTGCTATGTATGAGGAGAGCAGGAGTGGAAAATGTGGAAATAGAGGAGGCGGAATGAGCGAAAGAGGAAAGAGTGAGTGAGTCTATCATTCTCTGTTTACAGTGCTCTTAATTATCAGCAACACCTGGACTACACGGGTATTTTCCCACACTTCTATCTCCCTTGACATGGAATTGGAATGGGGATCTCTCCTTCTCCTCTAGCTTCTCCTACTCCTATATAGTAGGTAGTCGCATCAACTGGGGCTCCTCTCTCTTCCACTCCTCTGCCTCTCCAAACATACGTGAGACACCAATATAAAGCACAATCGTGTAAAATATAACTTATCGATACTATTTACTACCATATTGTACATTTTACTCCATATACCACCAATGCACATGCTCTTCTATATTCCTATGCTCCCCGTATCTCTACACACACGTAGCAACCGTATCTACTTATATTCCATGATGCTCAGTCTGTCAGAACGTATAAGTGTTAATATAGTGCAAAGTCTGGAACAAAACCAAATAATTCCCTTCTCAATTTACTTTATTACTGATATAGGTACGTTTCTTACCTTGCCAATGCCATTACCTCTTAAACTCACGCACATGCATAGAAGTCCCTTGTACAAATACAAACCTTGGTACTAATATGCACATGATAATAGATAGTACTTACTCTTCGGATATTTATTGTAACTATATTCATAAAAATGTTAGGTGTTACACTTAGCAGTCCATACAGTGGTCCATAGTGTACGATTACTGACAATATAAATGCAATAATACGCTTGCACTTTATGGTGACATACACATTAGTAGTGTCAACCAAGAGTACCCATTTCACTATTACTGTAGAATAGTTGCAAAAGTTAAGACTAAATCCTATTTAAACCTCTAAAATTCTGTTTGCATGGTTAATTGAACGTATTTTTCATTCATTCTCTCCAAGTAGTATAAACTCTTTAATGGCTACACTTCTATTTATACCTTAACTTTTGTATGGTGTAAGGTAAACAAAAGGCATAAACTTTTGCATAAGTAAATTCTACATAAGCATATTAATTCCTCTGTTAGGTACTCTTATAATTAAAGATAATATAATTGCTAATTGCCAATCTACCTTTTATAACAAATTTATAACAATTTAATCATTGCTGGAGGAACAGTCAGCGAAATTTTTCAGATAAAAGTGTCAGATTTCATTTTTATGTGTATGATATACGTGTACTATCTGTTGTTGTTTTTTATATAAGTATACTAGTAGAATGAGACATGTTAAAGGTACAAATCGTTGACGTTGGACCTATGGTTAGTAAGTTACAACACTGCATCATATAATATCCTGATAGTTTCCCGTATCAGACAGACGTCCCAGTGGAGTGTGTCAATGGTACGATGTGATTGTGATATAACTTTCCAGTCTAGTTGTATATTACATAATAAAGCTCTGCCTCTGAACTAATTCCTTATTGATGTGCATAGTAAAATTAATGGGATGCTCTTCAATTCATTACTGGTGAGTGCTAGTATCTATGGCTTGGACTGTAGTCAGTATTCAGCATGCATGCATCTTATAAATGAGACTAAGGTAGGACGGAAGAGAGTTCGGGGCAGAAGGAGAGAAATAGGGAGATCATGACTCACCGAGATTGTGTAAAATGGTGCCGATGGGCTGTAAAGTGTGATGATGTTTAAAGTGATGATGTCTCCGGTCATCCAAGGCCGGATGTCGGGTCGGATTAGACAAATCCACAGGATTGTTAGGAACCAAGCCACCACCAGGTGTTGCAATTAGCCCCGGTCCGGACACTGGCACTGGAACCTGCCCACCGCCGCCTTGACCGAAGTCAATGTGACCATTCAGATTCAGCTGTTGAGGCTGATTAGGCTGAGGTGGCCCACAATTCACCGGATTCGGACTCATCTCTGAATGTTGATTCTGCTGCTGCTGTTGTTGTTGTTGTTGTTGTTGCTGTTGTTGCTGTTGTTGTTGCTGCTGCTGCTGCTGTTGCTGCTGATCTGATTGCACGCACATATCACTCTGCGCAACAAAATCGAGCTAAATAAATGAGTTGCATTCATGCGATAACTGTATTAAGTATACATGTGATAAATTCTAGGGTGCATCCTCATATATCATTACAGAGAAACACAATTCTTTCTCCCTTCACAAGAAATTACACACCCGATCAATTCCCGTACTCTGAAAATACAATTATAGGTGAACAGGATATACTATCAACTTAATGATTCACTAAAGTAGAAAGGCTCTATCTAAAGATTTCTTTATACATATTCAGAATCACATGAAATCTGCTATATTTCTTCTTGGAAACCTCCATTAGTTTTTGATGCCGTTATCTTTTTTTACTACTGTTGAATATTTATTGTAATCTTGCATAAATGGAAAACGGAAAAACGATTCTGAGTTTGCCGAGAAAGATGACCATGCAATTGCATGGACAGTATTACAAATATTAATTTGAATCGATTCGGTTCGTACATTTTGAAGATTCTGTACAAACTAAGTAAGAAAAGTAAAAATTAACGGAAAAGTCCAGAATCTTAATATTTGGTTTAATATAAAGTGTTACAAATTGCGTTTTTCACATTAAATGGGGAATTATACATGTATATTCATGTGAATAAATTATTCATATTGGATATCAATTGATACTCGCATTGATTCTTCAATCTGATTCACAAGTAATACTAAAATATTTCGAATTAAATTTTAATTATTTTAAAACTTAAATCAATATTTTAGTTATTTCTGGGATTTTAAGTGAATTTTACGGTAGGATGAATGAAAGTGACAATTAATTTACCTGTTGTAAATAGTATTGACTGACACTTGCAGGAGTATTAGGTGAGTCGGTAGTTGTGCTACTAAAGGGGGTCAATTGATGATCTTGTAGCGGTGTGGTGTCCCAGCTGTCTGCAGGTGTGGCATTGTTAGGACCAGAAGGCTCACCCCCTTCATATGAGCTTCCGAGTCCGAAATGATATTGGCCCTGAAAAGACAAACGAATTACATTCAGTGAACATTTCTCCAGCCATCGAAACCTCGATTGCTCTTCTTTTGTCTCTGTCGCCTCTACATAATCAACAACTGCGATATGAGATATTATACAATACAGATGATGTCCTTATAATCACTCACTGGCATGCAAACATTGGATAATCCTAATCGAAACAAAGAAAGGGTGCTCTCTGCACTGAATACACAGCATAAAATCCCTATAAGACTTTCAATATCCTGATCTGCATTAATCTATGCAAACTATAAATATGAATTTATCAGAGATGATCCTTTTTCCGTATGACGCTTTTCAAACTTGTATTGTTATAAGGGGATACAATACAATACTCAAAATAAAGGGGTTACTGACTGTCTAAATAAACTCCATGCCTCATCAAAATAATTCAGAATACTTCCTGTCTATTTTATTTTATCATTCGGCTTATTTTCTACCATCTTCTCATTCGACTCTAAGAAATTGTTTTAAATCTTATGCTTAATTGTAATTCCTATTCAATGCGTATTTATTGACACGCACCGGATTTTAAAATTAAAAGGACGATTCTATATGCTATATGTGCGGAGTAATCCAATGTAAACGAGCTCTCAAGTCTCAATTGCTTTACATGTGGAGGTATTTGATTTATTTGTTTATTTTGTGTCATTACATTTACACTTTACTTTTATCTTCCTTATCAAAAATCGTGTACTGTATTCTTTTACATATCTGTATAAACATATTATCAGGTTTTATATACTTGCCGTTTCGTGTACTACTACGATTAAAATAAAATTATGTATACTTTGTACCAAATCAGAACTGTGTGGCTTGTGATTTTTGTTTGTTTAAAATATAGTTGGAAACATTGTAACAAGCTTTGACGTCACCATTTGATTTCTGATTTATTCAGCATTTTACCCATATTTGAAGATATGATTGAAAACCTAGGTATAAACTCACAAGTACTTAATAAATGTACAGGTCATTATATTGTAATGTATATGCAAATACATTGTAATATACAGGCTGCATAACCATTTATGCAATTTTATTCTATAATAAATCTGAAGTGCTTACACATGCTTTTTCACACACTTTTTTTCCACGTCCTTAACATTTTTATAAAACTCAGAGCGGAAGCAGAATTGAATATGGAAACTAATATTATTGTGATTCACGTCCTACATATTAATATTGGCAAATTTTTTATAGTGAATGGTTTTTACATTATATGAAATCTATCATTAAAAGACATGGTACGATCAATGAAAACTATATATTAAAAAATTGTTAAAAAGAGAAATAACTATTGTTAATAATTTTAGCACCAAAATGAGAAATTACAAAGGACAAAGATAATACTACAGAATATAATACTGACATTAGTTAGTGAGAAGGGAGGTAAATAAAGTGATTATCTGTTATGTGTGTGGTGTGTGAAAAGGAGGAGACGCTAAAGAGCAAAAAGGAGCCGTGAATTGAATTGAGGTTATCACATTGCAAGCAAGATGCATTTCAAGAGTAGTCACTCAATGCAGTATATAAAGAGATGATATTGGATTTATTTGATTGTTAGTCTCCCTGGCTGTGGCTGTACTGGCACATCCAGAGGTTGTCGACTAACTTCCCCCACAAAAAACAGCCTTAAGTCAAATCTGGGCAAAAAGGAGCAGAGAGAATCAATTCTTATACAAATGTCTGCAACAATATAGAGACTACTACCCCACACCATTAGCTTCCAGTAGCGATTCTGTGTTATTTAGTAGTAGGAGCTAAGTAAACCTGTGCTGGTCAAGTGTAGAGCATCGGCTGTTTTGTAATTTAATGTCTTTTGAATGATGCTAACTAATACTCTCGGTGAATTTGAAAGAGATGCCAGCCAGTTTGGTACGTACAACTTAGTAGCTCATTCAATTTTCATGCTCAAATCAAGATTTTCCATAGAAACGTGCATACCTAAATATCGTTTCTTTGCTTCATGTAGGTAGGCAGCTACTATCTATTCTAAATTCGTCGTATTTATTGTCTCTATTATAGATCTTGTGTAGGTATATATATAGCATCGATATTATATAGAATATGTTATGTAGAAAGTATAAGTATATGATTTTGCAACATAGGAAGTTCAAAAACCGTGAAATAGTACAAAATAAGTAATTCCAATAGAGCTCGAAGAAGATTCTTATAAATACATTAGATGATTGGGATGAGTGAGACAGAGCCGTCTGTAATACAGGAGCAGACTGTGTGGCCAAAACACAAGGGTCAATTTTAGGTTTCGGTGAGAAAGAAACCACAAAGAGTTGTGTCAGACAGACCGAGGAGGATCGTGATATGTAAGATAGAGGCAATGATAATAAATGTATCTTGAAAGGGAGAGGATGATGACTTTCGGATAAATTGTTGAAAGCGAAACATTGTGATGTACACAAGTCAAGAGTTGTTGCCGTGTGGCCTTTATGCTGGACGGCTTATTGTCTTTCGGATGACCACACCATTAGATCAGCACCACCGACCAACAAAATACCTAAAATCATTTTCGTTTAACTCAAACATCAATTTACAATCGATGAGAGATCTATCTAATCTAATAACTTATCTCTCCCTACCTGAACACATCCGTCAAATCCTTACATATGGAGCAGTCTTCGATTCTGTCCTTTCTTTAGCTCCAGTCTGTTTGGTTCATATGCACGGATCACGGCTTATGCACAAACGCTTCTTCGTGGAATACCCAAATATAGACCAGATATAATGCTAGTAGTTTTACTATATCTAAAGTTAAGCCAACGACTTGATTTGAATTAGGAATTTTCGTGGGAATCTCTGCAGAGGTTTGGCACTTTACTACCTGATCAGTAAATGCCTTAGAAAAGACTCAATTTCTGTTACACATTACTCTATTTCTGTTCTGTGGTAGATTTGGATTCCGCAAAGTAAGAGACGAGGAGCAAAGGTTTCCACTCTGCAGAATCTACTTTCAATTCCATCTTTTGTCAAACTACTACCTCTTATATACTTAGTCTACAACTATCAAGTGCATACATTCTTTTACCATGAAGTTATCGACCGTCAAAATAAGAAGCTTACTTAAATCTCGATTCAGTACTGGGAACTCTGTCACTACATAATAATATTACATTTTGCACCTCGCAGATTTATACTTCCCAATTTTATTTGCAATTACCTGTATGTTCACTCACACTCAGAATCTAAGGTTAACTGTACTATGGACAATTGTTTATCTTTCTTATCTACTTCGAAAATGCTTACACATGTAATAGTTGTTTTAAAAGCTAATCTACTGCAGACGTATGCAATTTATTGACGTTTGAATAATGATGCAAATTTACTATACATGACTACAAATACATTTGAACATAGTGCAATAATTATATTTAAATCTGACATTTCTAAAAACGTAACTCAATAAGCAAATAAATATATACACTACTGAGTCTAAAATCATAAAACAAGACAAGTTTCGAGTGATATCATTATCTACCGTCCCAAAATGAAATAGTTAAACTACGTGCAAAGTAGTGATGGGTACAAGTACTTTAAGCAAACAGAAATACAGAAACCAACTCCTTACTAAACTTTTAAATGGAGCAGTTAGATAGAAATTATATGCAGATACTAAGTTGAGATTATAGGGAGTCTAGTAATGTAGATGTCCATGTCGGAGTAAGTAGCATGTGGTATAGTAGAATATACATAGATTATATTAATTATAGGATGGTAGGTATTACTTATAGCAAAAGCATCAAAAGGGCTTAACACGACGTTGTTACTTTAAAACTGTATATTATTGCGATAAGGAGTACATCGCTTTACGACTGCTCTTGTTTGATACATCTATATCTACATAACTAAAAGTTTTTATAGGTTAAGAAGGTATAGTTAGTGAAAAGGAGGGAGAGAAGGCAGGTAGTAGCAATATATTTAACTCATTTCATAGGATCTCTTATTATTATACTAGATTGGGTTGGACTGAAGAAGAATTGTGAGTTGAGTAGCATCATATCCGCTCCTGTGGCATTTCACCGTGGGAAAGGAAGGCGCTTCCTCACTACAAGCTCACTCCAACTACATGTGTACTTAAATCCTCCTTTGCTCGTCTTCCTTACCTAAACTACTTGATGTAGTAGTTACGCTTATGATTCATGATTGCCTTTTTATTCTACCTACTCTATATGATACTCCCTCAGCTTATTATTACATTTATTCATATTATAAGATCCCTTTGCATGCTACACTCTTCTTCCTACTACTTAACCATCTAACTGTCTCTTTCTCTTTTCATCCTTATTAAATATTAAGTGTCTGTCGCTCAGCTCCTCTTGTCTCTAATATTTGTTTGTTTGCTTTATCAACATTCTGTGAAATCCTAAATACTTTAAACTCTATTTATATATAAGCAATTACATCTTTACACTATATACTAGTACTACATGCATTAAAAATGCCTCATAAGTTATTATGTGTCTAAATCTCGTTTCAAATACAATATTTATAATACAGTAGTATGCATATACTTGCTTAAGGAAATTGTGTACTTACTACTAATCCATTAAATAAGAATTTTAGTGAATATTGTTTTAAAAATATGATAGGTAGTTTTAAGTTTCAGATTATAGAAATAATATGATTGAAAGGGTATTGCTGCGAGGGTAAATAAGAACAAAATTATCGATTGCTAATGAACAGAAACAAAGTCTCTTTAGTGGAGTCAACTTGTTATGCAAGAGTAATCCCTGTAAATATTATGAGGAAGCTAATGAAAGATACACCGAAACACAATAATCATGCTCTTAAGTAGTATCATAGGCATTCATGAGAACGTAACGCATTGCAATCACTGGAACTGTCTGGACCTTAATAGACGAGTGGCATAACTCTCTCCATCCAGTCGCCCTCATTGTAAACTTCCATTCAAGCCTTTCTAGAAACGAAAGAAATAAGCCTCGCTATTTATGCATTTATCTTTCTTCTCAAAGTGGAGGACTTTTCACAGTGGCACTTTTGTTTGGTCTGACTCCTTTGTGGCAACCAGGCGTGACGATTATGTGATGATGTTAATTTAATTCCTGTTTTTGTATACTATATCCTTATGCATCGCTACATCTTTATAAAGCTTATTATTCTACCTCTACATTAGAGCTGTACCTACCCACCATATAATTTTATTTGATAATTAAATAATGAATGCACTAAATAACAATGTTTCATTGGTATTGTTGGTAGATGTTGGTATTGGTTTGGTTTTTTTGTAATTACATATATATCAATGTTTTCCATACATATTATTTTGCGAGACTATAAATGAGCCTATCTTTTATAATTTTTCAGTGAAAATTAAATAATTTTGTCATTGCCTACCATTAAAATACATATTATGAAATTATGTTTATTGGTTTTTCAATATGTAGCTAATTGAGTGAAGGTATACCTGTATTTTTCATGCTTTAAATCTTGCCTGTCACTAACGAAGTTAGATGATTACTGTAAGACAGAAATGAGGAGAGAGCATTTAGCATACACAGGTAAGTGTGTGTGGACTACGTCGTCCTGAAATGCGGATTTGGAGCAATTTAAATGATTGAATGAAAAAGACACAATAATGAGTGCACAATCATCAGATAATGAAAGGGTGAATCGTGTTAAACAGACAGAATAGCCTCCCTTCATTCTGCATGCTAAGGACCACACTCGTGCAAACATCCAGACCCCACAACAAAGCATTTAAAAAATGGCATACTTATTACATGCGAGGCAATTCGGCCATACATCTGCCATGTCACTCAACTTGTCGAGCCATACGTTTCAGACACCATGTAATTTTATGATTTTTATATAATACTCAACTTATAGCCAGTAGTCAACAATATATGCTCTCTAAATCTAAGTATTCAACATTCCCAAAAGCCGTGGCTCTCCAATTCATGTTTTTAAAAGTCGTGGATTCCTATTCTCATATTTAAAAATGACAATTTGTCATATAACGGAGCGTGTATCAGAATCTACTATTAAATAAGTACATCAACAGCTGAGAAGATTTTGTACCCGAGAGACCCATAAGTCTGATTATTACGTATCTTTTTATAATGCAATGCAAAGCTGCTTTCAATTTAAAGCTTCCTGCATAGCTTATAATCAGCTTGGCACTGTTCAAAGGAGATGGTTTAGATCTATATTGTACTACTTAGTGATCTATGGATAGAGTAATGATGGCTGCACTGGCTAAGCAACACAAAGTGGGAGAGACGCGGTTGAAGCTTAAATATCCAGGACAGTAGTAGTGGTATTATTATTAGTTGATCCATATGATGAAATGAAGATTACCACCAACTAGGATTGCTTGCTTTCTGCATGCGCTGCGAAGAATTCTCCTTTGCCAAATGCATTATCTCTAGAAATATTTTGTAACGTGTGTGTCCTGTCCAGTGGACTCCAGCAGATCAGTATCTCCAATGTCCACTCTATAAAACTAACTCAAGCTTCTTTTAAGCTTTACAAATCTTTGAAACATAAACGTGCGTATTGACCATATTTAAACATGTCTATTATTATTATATATAAATAAGAGAGGATGTCTTTAGCAAGTCTTTAGCCACCCACTATCAAGATTGTATCCTGCTGGGCAACTCTTTGCCTCTTATTCACAACTATTTCCTTTGTCACTCCTATTTACCCAAATCCCTTTCAAAGATTTATCTCCTCAACACTCTTCAATACTATTACTATCACGGACTCTACTTTAATACACTTTTCATTTAGAATGTCTACATGTGTAAGGGTAAATAACCATTTATTCATGTGATTCATTCACTTCTAATGTATAATACCGTATTATAAGTTTACGTAGGTTACCACATTTACACATTTCCCATATGCCATTTCAAACTATTGCTATCAATGATTTCTAAGCCTGTATACTAAACTAGTGGACTTAATGTACAAATCTTGTGTACCAGGTTGGCAACAAAGTTTACCTTATCTTGTTGTCGTATGAACTGTATAAATATGTACATGTAACAAATTCACAAACATAACATTTGCAATAGTTCCACCCACTTATAGTTTACGTGCTCTAATATTATTGCCAATTGATTTATAGGCCAACAATACCTTTATAGGTATTGTTGTGGTTCTATCAATAGTTTAATCTTTGTCGATTCTAAAATTATAAATACATACATACTTTCCTGTTGGCCCAATGTTTGCAATAAAGTGATTACAAGTATATTTATTTGTAAACGTAAAAAGGGCATGCATAGAGTGAATTCTTACCCAAGGCGACGCAGCTCTTTCCGTAGGATCCATCACCACTGGCATACTGATATAAACGTAGTCTAGAGCCAGCCTTGCTGTTAAATCCAGTCAACTGGCACTAGTGATAGAATTTGAATAAAACCTAATCTCTGTCGAAATAAATCACTTGAAAGAGTTCACTGTAAGTCACGGGAAACATTTACACCATGATGTGCATGAATTAGTTATTTGAGATTTTCAAGTAGATTGCACAAAAAGTGATTTGATTTGTCAAAGTTATAGTGTGATTGAAAGTTCACTTGTGTGGCATGTAAGGAGTCCTTTCGGTGAATAGTTTTAGTGGTGGACTTATGTGTCTACGTTGTAGTAAAATTTGAGTAGTAGTGATCTAGCGATAAGTTGGAGTTACTTCATTTATGGTGGTTGTTCGTAGTACTAAGCAGTATTAAGTATGTAGAGGAGGAAAGGTTTGCAGTCATTGGAGCCTGTCCTTAATTACAACCCGTAAAATGGAATAATATGTGTATAGTTACGAAGCATATAATGGAGTCATGTACGTATGCATGCAAGCATGCATGGAGCTCAAGTGATGTGATAAATTGTTCCTCTTTTAAACGAGTTAGCACTTTGATCCTCCAGTGCCTCCACAATAAATATCATGCAGAAAGCTCACTATACGAGTGATCAACGTCCGTACCTAAACTGACTCTTTTGCAGTTTAATAGACTCTTTGATCTCACAATCAGTTAAACAAAGCATAAACTTTACTTCTGCCTTTGATTCTTCTTTGGTTGGGCTAGGCAAAGCTTTTACTCTAACTTTCTCCAAGTTTTGATTTTGAGAAATTGATAAAACAAGAGACACAATTGAGGCACTTGACTTTTGAAACTTAGTATAGTAATGGATTGAGAAGCACGAGCCAAGGGAGTCAGCACAAAAAGTGATATAGTTAATCCTTTTGTAAACAATCCTCCACATAAAAAAGAGTAGTGTTAAATAATTGGAGAGATGTCTGGTGTGGAATCATAGTAAGTGTTAAAGGATTATTTGCATTTGGTTGGCTGATGAGGGTTTCTTGATAAAATCAATCAATGTAAAATTGCGACTGCATTGATAAGATTACTCTTTGACGAGACGAGACAGAAATCCGTTTGCTTATGATACGTCCATAGTAAATGGTAGTAATAAGGTATAATATTGTACAATAGTTAGGCTCTACTTGAATTAGTTTGAAGTAACACAATGTCCAGTTCACATAATGATTTTTCGTGTGGCGTTGGTTGATAAGTAAACGGAGGAAGGCAAAGAATAGCAACACTGATTTGGTATTTACTCAAATAAATATTTATTGATCCACTAAATCCCTAAATCTCCAATATGACAGTTGTATTACGGTATTTGTTGACTTTATTTATGTGGAATGACACAGATTGGAGATAAATGTGAGTATTGGACAGGTGCTAATGGAGAAATAGTGTCACTTTGTTATTCATTGGATTAACTGGGATAAAAGGATTCAGTAGGATTAGAATGTATTGTATGGGGAATTATCTCTTATAATTCAGTTAGTTAAAGACGAATTGGAACGGAGTGGATGTTGTGTTGATGTGGTTATGGTAGGTAGTGAACTAAAGCATAAGTTTAACTTAAAATGTGGTAAAAGTCAATCCGAGCCCAGAGTAACTAGCAACAAAGTCAACTGACAATGAGTTACACATACACACTGTATCCCTATACATACAAGTCTCAACCTAACCTTACAATGCTACTTACTTACCTGTCTGTGTCTTAAGTATACAACATACAGGTAGGCAAAGAAAGAGGAATTACATATACGTGACTTTATTTCTGCTCCTCTCCTATTTATTGTCCATGCAGAGCATGAGACTAGCTTCACTATATTATGCTCAGGTAATATAAGTCACGTAAAGACCTATTGTAAACTCACTTGGAGTAAACCAAACCGACTGACTGACAATGAGACTGATTGTGTTCTCCTCTGACTTGGTTACTCACTATTACATTACATTACCATCACTCACAAGGCTTAATACATAAGATTGTCTTACACTCAATCACGGTGCATGTACGGACTGTAAGCCACGTATCCCTCTCCAGCATATCCTAACTTGTACCTTCATGGAGCCAATACCGTGTCATGCTAACCATAGTGGACGTACAAACAAAAAGAATCCCTATCTTTTATAAATAAGTTTACCTGGTAAACTGAGCTACCAACATGCACATCGGTTCACTTGCCATCCAATTCTTTCAGTTTTACTAATGCATAATATTGTAACGTCCTCAAACAGATAAGCAAGTCTCACTCCACTTCTGAATCTTGTTTCATTTTTACTATTCTCTCTGCATTCGTTTTATGCAATAACTTTTATTTTAATAAACTGATCCGTTTTATACTTACTGTTTAATAAGACTATGTATTATTGTATATTGCAAAGATTTTGAATTACATGTACCTTTCAATTCAAAGATTCTTTTAATTACTCCATTGTTTTGCAAAAAGCTAATTAAGATTACTAGTTGCAACATAATCATTTTTTAACTTTTAAATAACCAACCAGTCTACTCATTTGATTGCTATTTGTCTACAGTTTAAAACCTTATTATTTCAAATTGTAAAGGTAAACGAGGACGGATTTACAGACAACTAGCTTTAAAACTATAAACTATTTAGCTACCACGACTCACAAGGTCATCTTTAATATGGAAATCTTTGATTGCATTTCAAAGTAACTAGAGTAAGCATAAGAGTGGTTTTAGTTTGACTTCACTTATGTAATTACACTACCCAAATACAATATAGCAATCTTATTTAAGACAATCATATCGGTATTATATGAGCCTTTACCTTTAATTTAAATTTGGGTACATAATTCACCAAGTAATAATCAAGAATTATGTTTCCTTGAAACAGAGTTCGACCTTCCTTAGCTTATCAAGTATTTTTACTAATAAGATTTCGTGATTTTTTATATTTTCCAGTCAATTATATGCTTTTAATGGGGAAATACTACAATACGTACTCTTATAACATTTTTACCAGAAACTGCAACATTATAGATTTAAACTAATAAAATATTTACCGATACACATTTGTATAAGTACATTTGAACTATGTAACTGTTTAGAGAGTAAATAAATTAAACGGCAACGAAAGATAGGTATTCTCAGCCTATTCATGAAGTGCAGAGTTGCTCCCTTGCTACAAATGCCTTACCCAGGGCCTCCTTTAGGAGTATTTCTCTGTTGTGAGTTTCGTGTCAGGTTAGCTTTCAGGTATTAATTTTTGCCTGAATGTGGATATCTATGAGATATCGAGTTTCAAACATTTTATTTACAAATTAACTATTGCATGAATTGTGTTCACGCTTACGGTAGTTATATGAATTTTAGAGATAAATTTTATCTTGTTCTTCTAGTGTTTTATTGGATTACAATCTAAATATTCGTCTCTGGGGATGATTTTACTTTGAATAGTTAATTTCAAATAATCTACCCGACCTATTTTTCCTGCTTTAATTCCTCATCGTAAATACCATACCTATACAGAAATTGTAGTAAATGATTATAGAAGGTTTGAGGTTTACATTGCAATGTAGAACGCAGATAACTTCGAATTTTAAAAAATTAACATACAGAAGTAAATGTCTCTATTGAAAAATCGAGCATGGGGAATATTTTTTGATGAAGTAAAAATATGTTCTAAATGTGTTATTGCGTATTACTTTACGACTTAACTAAGTAGCTTAATCGCTAGTAAAATCCATATAAGCTACTGTTAAAGCGCTATGAAAGGGTGTCGGAAAACTTGGCGTTTCTTTTATTACTAGTGGGGAAATCCCTAAAAAAAATTGTAAAGGTATAATTGAATAGAATTAAATATCTACTGACGCCATATTATGTGAATTTTCTAAGATTGAGGCGGTGTTGTATACTGCAATAAAAGGTACTGTTTTGAGTACTGGAGGCAGTAATTAGGTCTTATAATAAATATCCAGCATGTATTTATTTGTATGTCAGTGTGTTAAAGTATACCATTTAACTATTTTACGTAAGAACAGAACAAGTATATCTGAGAAATCCAGAAAATACAACAATAATTCTTCTTATAAGGGAAGAAATGTCTGATGTCCTTTGCAATTTAATTCCTATATTCATTACACGTGCATCAAAGTCAACAGAATGAAACAATGTCAGTCAAAAATTGCAATAAACAGGAAAAATAACCGTAGCTATTCCAGTGGTGCAAGATTGCTTGAAAATTTGGAAATCTTCGCAAAATAAATTGGCTTGAATGTCATTATACCGAGCTACTTCCATTGAACATTTGAAACTAGTATGATCTATTTACTACTGACAATTGTGATAAGGGTGAATGAATGGAGTTAGAAGGATTATTTGAATAAATGCATCTTGTTTACTCTTGTCATTAAAAATGACTCCTATATACATGTATTAACAATAGATTTCTATTGTGATAGTGCTATGTACTTTGGCTTTAAAAATGGTACAAAATAAATAAATGTCAGTATAACAATAGAAAGAAAATGGAAATTGCTCTTCTTAAGCTTGCCTATTGCAGAATGGTATTATACAATAAGGCACAAGTGCATTTTTAGTCTCCGCAGAGTGGGGCATCGCTTAGTAAGCACGAGGTTAAAGAATGAAAGCCTTTTGCAATAAAGTTGTAAAAATTTTAATTAGGTCTTACTTATTGTTAGTCTTACGATAAAATGAGTGCTTAGGTATAGGTGAAGTATCCAAGAAGATAAGACATCCTTCGCAGTGCATGCATACATTACATATGATTATGTGTGACATACTCGAGTACCTATAATCTAGCCGTGCCATATCATTGGAGAATTCCACTCTATACTGACGTTGATACTCCTATTATATCATCACAGTAGTTTCAACGTGTAGAATACTATATCTCCCTGAGGTATACTATAGTTATGGTATAGTTTAGTTATACATGTTTATACCACAAGGGACGAGACGATGGACGGCTTAATGAGGATGATTCAAATAGTTTATTATTGCGCATTTCGACGACGTATCGTCGTATAGAGTGTTTTTTTGCATGTACATTGTAAATACAGAGCAGTATTACTTCTATCTAATAATTATCTCTAAGCTCAGGTATACATTACCTGTAATCAATCTAACAATTGTATATGATAGTGCAAAAGGTAAGCATTCATAGTGTCAGAGTGTCACTATATCGTGCTTTATTTACGATGGTCACATTTTTACTATTCTAATTGTATTTACTACACTTATCATTTCTAGGTTTCCTTTATTGCGTCGCGATGTAACTCAGCGTTACGAAATATGAATAGCGTTTTCTTATTTGCCATCCCTTCATTTCAGTCATAGTCATCCACATTTTTAAAACTGCTTTATTAAAACAGTAGCTACTACCTGCACTCATATTATAAACAGATATATCGTAACTTTATCTTTCTATTAAAATGCATACAATACATCATATCAGACATAAATTTGCTGCTTGCAATAACTTACAATTAGATACTTGTTGCCTTATCGTCCTGTCGCTGCTTATTATATAGAGTAAAAAATATAGCAATGCTGATGGCAGTGGCATATACTATTATTCCTATACCATATTATATAACATGTCATTCACCATCTTTCTTGATATATGTACATAGTAACGAATTACATACCTAATACCGACTTAAGGCTACTGCTTCTTAACACTGCTACAACTATGAAAGTGCATGTGAAGGGGCCAAGTGAGATTGTCATATCAAGAACAGAAACCAAAAGGTTGAAGTAAAAACGATCGTTTTAAGCTGCTTCTAAAGATCAACCAAATATTCTACAATTGATAGACTGTGTATAGACTATTAGCCTTCTAGTCTTATGAAATGTAAAGAAATTAACCTTATTGTTTTAAAAATATACATTTAGTACTTACCGAGTCGCATTATCTTTTATATACATGCATAGCTTAATCCCATGATGATACATATATTATGTATAGTGAAGCTCGGTTTTAACATAACTATTGTACGGACCTTGGTATTATAAGGGGCGTTCTACTTAAAAATAATAAAATTTAGAAAACAGAAAATGTTGTTTATTTAATGTGCTATAAAATAGTGTAATGTTATTATATATTTGTTTACAAACATATTGCTAGGATTTGAGCACGTCATATCTTACTTAAGTTGTTTATGCCAACCAACTTTAGCAATTAAAATTATTTTCTTGCTAGATAAAGAAGTTGTCGTGGCTTAAAAAAATAATTAGCATGCACTAAAAATAAAGCTTACGATTTCATTTTTTATACATGTTCAATAATGATTGAGATTGGAATAATGATAATTGTATCTTCTGAATATGTACAGGTAAACAATGTCAATAACTACAGTAAATATTTGCGAATTGAATTACAGAGACTAATCAAGTAGTTCAGTAGAGTTATTGGTCCACATAATATTGTCTCACCCACTCAGCCTGGAAGGTGAAAAAATAGCAAGGAAGTTGTGTAAGATTAAAGAGCATTATTGTAGAAACAAGAAAAGACAGCAAACAAACATACATTTCAAATTAGTTTGGTTGCATTAAGTTGCGTACTATTTGTACTACCAATACAGAGGTAAATAATGAGTATATATAGCTATGTGTAACATGTATACACACTTCCCATCCTTTTAAGTAAGTTTGTGTGTATTTCTGTTGGACATATTACAATGTCAGGGACATCAAAATACGTGTCTTTGAACATATTGTAGGCAATCTGTAAAAGTGTAAGCATATATATCTTGTTTTAGGTAACAAATGATTGTAGTATATCAGATATTATTATGCTATACGCATACACCTCCTCATGGCATGCATATATAGATTTGTACTTCCCTAAGAGTAATATGTAAACAGAGAAGTACGTAGTAGTGCATAGGTATGTATGTATTAAGTATGCAGGTAGATATAGAGTGCGTAGGAGGTAAGTACATTACGTAACATATTAGAGTAGAGGAGACTTGAAATGGAATACCTAAAAACTTGTAAAGCGAAGCCAAGTGTGAGAGTGGCTCATCCCGACGTTCCCACATCGAAATTCAGCAACAACCTGTTCCACGGTTCCGGCAATGCTCCTATCATCGTTTCATATCACATCATAATATCATATCATCACACCGCATCAAATAACATCATAGCCACATCGCATACTTATAGTATCTCTATCTCTACACGCTACTTAATGCCATACACTTGACGATGAAAATATTAAAGGTGGAAAAGAAAGAACTATGTATGAGTCCATGTTTACGTGTTACTAAGTGTTAAAGAGCTACTCTTCAATGCACTTACCTAGACGTATTCTCAGAGATATACACCCCCACTATATATAAAAATATATCTATATCATTTTTATTCCAACAGGCTGAACAACTCTTAATAAGCACTTTCAAAGACCACAATCATATCTTTGTATAGCTACACGAAATTGATGTTATTTATTCCATATTCTATAATAGACTTGTTTGGACATTAAACCAATTTTCTACTGTATTTACATGGCATACAAAGAGTAGGTACTTGGGACTTTTTTTAGTTATTTAGTGTCTTCTTCCTCTATACTCTCTACTACTACTACTTACTACTACTTACTTACTACAGAGTTCTTGGGTGTTGTCACTCATCTGTGACGTAGTAGTCGGACACTCTAAGTGAAATACAGATAACATGAAAAAAATCCACAAGACTTGAATTTAATTTGCAGGCCAACGAAAATGACCAGACCAGTCCCTAAATAAATGTGCACTGAACCTAATAAATTATTCGAGTCAAGTATACTATTTAAAATACTGGCTAATTAAGCAACTGTTGTTATCTAACTTTTAAAGCTTTTGATTTCATGAGTACATGGCTGTAAATACGTAAAAAGTAGACAGACACACCAAAAATAAATATAATTCAGACTAACCATGAACTTTAATGCCATGCACTTCGGTCCTACCCTATCCCATGTAGAAAGCATACATTTGAACCCAAAAAAAATAATGAAATCAAGTTGAGAATTAAATATGTTAGTAAGAGTGGCCTGTTCTACTGTCGGACGTGGACACGGTGACTGCACACCTTTTAAAATCAAGTTTTGCAAAATTATCTATTGCTTCGCAGTACACGAATGTACACACGGCACTTAATCTGCATTCTGACACGAAATGGAGCAAAGCAGGGAGGGCTAGGTCGTCTCCTTATTGTGAACCCTTATTCTTATCTAACATTTTGATCTCCAGTTCAAAGCCACTGAACTCAAATTCTCTAATATGCATTTTAATTAGACGTCTAGTAGTAGCTCGTAGTATTTATAATCACGAAGGGTTAAATTACTCTAAATTGTAAAATGTTGCTTGTTCCAGGACAGTTAATCATTACATGACCAACTGAGTTTTGGCATTTAAACTTTATAATTGCATGATAAGAAATCTTTTAGAAACAACAGTTTGTTTAAGAGAGCATCAGACCGAAAAATATTTTTATGACTCTTTCAGAGAATAATCCTGTGACCGTGTCTGTTATGCAAATTGAATCGAAACACCGTCATCCAAGAATTATAGTTCATTTAACAATACTACTAATTGGCAATCATATTCTCCAATTAAAAAGTTTATAATATTGTATAATTTATTTCTCTTATCGATCGTAGTTCCAACTGTCATATTCACTGCAATTTTCAGCAAGAGAAATGTTGATCAGTTTACAAATAATGGTAAATTACTATTAGTGGAATAGATTGAATTGGCCAGTAAATGTAACGAGACCTACTAAATAACTAAGTCATCTTTTCTGTAGTTATTATTCCATTTTAGTAAATACTTTTATGACTTTTCTGATCTCAAATGGTACACTGTCAAGAAATTGAAGAAACAATGAAATAAATTTTTAATGACTGGGCAGGTTATGTTATTCTTGAAATAAGTATTTTTCAATTGGTCATTAATTAATGAGACGAATATATTTTTGTCGTTTAAAACTATAAATTACACATTATAATAATAATTATATATTGTTCGATGATGGTTTGTTATTTTTCGCGGAGGATAATGTTGTCAGGGTAGAATTTTTGAAGCAAAGAATTAATGAAAGGAAATAAACGCTTATACGAGTATTGTTAACGACTTGATAACACCAAGCAAATCGTTTTTTCTTTACGTCACCAAGGAGAAAAAGGGTAAAAAATGGGAAAACTAGTCTGGTTACGAAATGCAGAGACTATAAAGCTTACAATTTTGTTGTTAGTTACTAGCTGAAGTTAGCTAATTTATTTTTTCTGTAAAATGCAAACGAAGTTGATGCTTATAATGAATAGGAATAGATTCTAAACCATATTACATGTATAAGTATATTATATGAGCAGATAGTCGTTGCAAATCCTTATCGAAAGCAGAACTTAAGTACGAGTTAATAGAAAATAAAATGGACAGTATTATAAGTTAATGATTGTTAACAATAGAAGAGGATTTAAAAAATTAAGCCTTTCTCTCGTTGCTGGTAATAAATTGTGCAAAGAGTTGATGTAAAAATGCTAATAGAGAGCTTTGGACAACGAGATAAAAGTGCGATTGTGAGAATGACGTCGGAAATAAGCTTTTGCAGTTGCAGTGCATAGAAATGACAGCCTCTCAATAAATCGTTAAGAAAACAGAACACGACAAGACAAGGAACACAATCTTAGTTATATTACGTGTATTTAGATTTTATATACAATAATGAAATTTTTACAGGAAGGCTGGTTAAGGCAAACTCCGCAATGGGAGGAAGACATGAAGGAAGCGAGTCAAGTAAGTGAGCAACCAAACCAAGTCAACTGAAGAGACTTCTAGGTACTTAATCTTTTCTTCTAGGTTCTCATACTTTCTTTTGATTGAAGAGCCATTCGCTCTGTATTATTCCCTACCATTACATTTCATTGCATTGCATTATTGCAATAATTGTGATTGTATAAATGCCAATTGAGTGTTGTATTATACAGAACGCCTCGCTCCTCCACTCCCCTCCTTACCTCTTCTATTTATTTACTATTATTATTATTTCTTGAGACTCCTCTGCAAAGCATTTTGTCGTTTCTGTAGCTGTGCAAGTATTTCTAGCAGCGACGAACAAGTATATGCAGTGAATGAGTGTCAGAAATCTAGTAGCAGAGTAGACTGTCATGCAACGTTTGTTTTGTTTGCCAAGCTCCTATAGAAAAGTAGGCAATAATATCACTGCTTCTCACCATTAGATTGTGATAAATTTTATTGCACCTAAGCTCCACCAACATTCGAGTATGTAGGTAAGCGTTAACGTTAACAGTACATGGAAAGTACCTGTGCAATGCATGTGAGGAGTTAATAAACACAAATACTTTGCTTAATGATCCTTTCTTTCCGTAAAAAATTGCAACTTGGGCAACTTGATAGTAATCTCATAATGCTCATTAAACTTTGAAACATCCAACTAAATTATGACTCTACTCAGCTCTCCTTTCGATTGTCTTCTTTGCCGTCATTTTCCTTAAAATTTTAAATACCACCATAGTTATATGTCTACTACTCAAACCTTTCAAATAATTAATATTGTGGACATGCAATTGCATTCGAAAAATAGTAGCTCTTGTACTTAAACAAATTGTTGAGCACATTTAGTCGATTCAAAGTTGTTTTGTGTGTATATTCCATGGTCTACTTTATCGCATGTTGTATCACATGTAATTTGTTCTCATCCACTAATATGGGTTGCCTTTAGGATGCTTATTAAAATACTGGCTCGAGAGCAAATTGAAACTTATGTGTGTCAAATAGGGTATTGCATAGAGATAATAAAATATAGAGTATTTAGACAAGTATTTTATGTAGATAGCCAGTGGATTAGCATGGAGAGTACATATAGCGTGTGTTTAGTTAGGTACGTATGTTTATGTGAGAGTGAGTTAATGCAGAGAGCTAAAATAAGCAAAGGGAAATGGTATGTAAAGTAAAAGTAGTGAGATTATTGGCTGCATGAGAGGAGGGACCACGTCGACAACCTTTGGATACATTGCACTTGCACTTGAACATCTTTAGTGGTTAGCTCTGTCTGGGATGGTTGGTGGCTAAGGCTGGCTGGCTCGACTCAGGGATGCTGCGACTAAGCACATCTCTTCTCGTCATTGGTCTTGACAAACAATGTTTCACAGAGCCCAGGAGGTTGTGTCTTCAACACCTTGGCAAATTGACTGCTTCCAATGCACCTCACTAACAGCTAGCCATCGTCTCTATACGCACTCTATCAAATATAAACATAATCTCCTTAATGCATAACCCCATTATATACCCAAATATTTAAACCTCAACTTTATCCTCATCTATGTACATTTATTAGACTAACATCAATTACGTTTATAAAATAGAAACTACGCTTTTTCTTAGCTTTGTTTCAAATGTCCATTTAAATACGAAATAACAATGAGTAAACCATCTTCTAGTCTTTGTGTTGTGCTTTGAGCACAATTCAGTTATCTACACCTTCTGTGTGGGCTAAAATCTTCGGAATATCTCTTGCTCCAATCGATCATTTGAAGTCGAATTTACCTTACCTTTACACATGCTTGTTCCTCATTTCGCAAAACACAATTGCTGAACACTGAGTGAAACAATTTTTGTAAGATCAACTTATTTTTTAAATATATTCGAAAATATAAAACCTAGAACCTGACTTGTTTTTTAGTTCATTATTAGCTTACGAGATATCATAATATGGTATTTTAAGCGGTCCTAACAGTCTGTCTGTTGTCTGTCTGTCTGTCCGTCCGTCCGTCTGACTATAGACAAGATTTAAATAAGAGATGTATTATAAAGAGTCAGTAATGAAAAACTACATAAGTGAAAACTAACTTTTGTTGGTAATGGAATTAATATTAATTACGTAGAGTATGTATTATGTCTTTATTAAACTATTATGCCTCTATATAAAATGTCCCTATATTAAAAAATATTTGCTAATAGTAAGTCTACTGACGTTAAGGTGTGGTTGATTCATCCCTTAAACTGGCCAAAAGTTTGGGTTATGATTTCTCTCCATATCAAAAGGCAATAAGTTTACTTAAAATATTTATTGATGGATTAAAAATCTTGCTGGTCAACAAAAAATATTCAATATACCTAAGCAAATTATTTTAGTGATAAAATACATGTTACAATTACCCAAACCATACATTCCTCCAAATGAATTGTGATGTACCAAATTTCAGTATAAAATAGATAATATGTTCAATAGAAGGTGGCTCTTGGTACCTGTTCGACCGATAATGTGGGGTGGTATGGTATATGCAAATGGTTTAAATTGTAGCATCATATCAATCAGTCAGACTTCTCATAATACAATTCTTTTGTTCCATGGCTTCTTATTAGTACAAATGGATGTTTAACTTATCATTTAGTAGCACAGATATTTTCATACTTAGGCATTGTAAGTAACTACTAAGTGCTTGTTGCACTCTGTTTTGCAAATGATGACTTTTGTCAACTTTTAATGATTGAGCAGTGAAGATAATAAGTAATATTAGAAAAGACACGCATAATATTAAAGTTAAAGTGCACTCCATTTCTCAGCACAGATACTGATATAATACTTACTGTATTAATAAATGGGGCAAATAAATTATATTTAGCAGTTGTCCAAGTGCATGATGTTACAGATATCCTCAAATTGTTCATTTACTTATTAAAATGATTACGATTGATGATTACAATCGAAATAATTCCCAAACATAAGATGACTATCTTCGAAGATTGCATTTTTATGAAAGTAGAAAATTGAATTTCTATGTTGATAGTATATTATAAATAAATTGATGCAATATCTGCAGAAGAACGTACTTAAAATATGGGAGCAGCTTAGGTCTTGTTGTAAAATATTAGAAAATAATCCGAGGACAGTAATGATAATAATTCATTTGAAGTGGTTAGTGAATTGACGATTGTCCAGATGATGAAAAAAAGTAGACAAATAATTCATAAGCTATTTAATAAGCCGTGAGTTAGATTTAAGAATACAGAAAGTAATGATGCGGGCGGGTCGAGCAGTTCCCACACTCCACTATGGGGTCAAAAATGGCACGTAACAATATAATGGACTTGGAGGAGCTTTACATTCTATAAGTCTTGACTCTTCTCTTCGCTATTCCATTATTACATATAATAGGTCTACCTATACTGCTTATATGCTCTATATAATATTTGTTGTATATAAAGCCATATCATCATTAAATATCATATCTCATCAAAGTTTATAAGTTACTTTAAACCATGTTAAGATTTGCCCAATGCATTTACATCACCCTATCTATCTTATAAATGCTGAATCCAGATTTTCAGTCCGGTATAAGAAGTTTCATGCAGTTTAGCAAACGTGAGTTAAGGTATAGGATTATGTAACATAGTTTGCCATATCACTTAAGTTCTTGTGCACAAATCCATACAAACCGTTGTAAGCTGCAGCAGTAGGCTATTTGATAGAATTGAATAGACGAGGAGGAGAGGAATATAAATACTTATCAAGCCCAGCACAATGGACATATAAACATAAATATATCTGCTTACCTTCTAACTACTCGTTATATATATTTTATCTAATGCCATAATGCATTATTATTCTTATTTACTAGTGTATCTTCTTCAATTTCAGCTATCTGCTGTTGTGCAGCAATGGGAAAGCCTTAATTCCCTTCGTTCTCACACATTAGAGCTATTAAAGCAATCTAACTACCTACTCCTACTACTTGATGCAATACGTACCAAACCTGAATAAAATAATGTGCCTCCTTATAACTTACCTGCTCTTGTGTACATAACAACAATAATGTCGAGAGAAGCTACAGTGTCATATTATAGAAATAAGTACGACAATCGACCGCTTTCAAGACAGTACTCCACCACGAATGCCTTTGGGTAGTAACTATGCAGAGTACTTTACTTACCTGTACATTCATTATTATCTGCATTTGTAACAACCCCAGAAAGCTCCTTACGGAAAAATTAACCTTTCCGGTCTTATTGTTCTATCGTTTACCTTACTTGAATTGCATACAATAGTAGAGTAAATAACTTCAGCTAACTTGATTGTAGTTTAAATAGTTAAGTAACTCACATCAGCTAGTTCATCATCATAGAAATCCCATTAAATTGAATTGTAATGTACTACGTGGTTGGATTACCTTAGATTTGTATTAAGTATCAAACCACATTACATGTAGCTACCACCTTTCTTGTAATTCCAACCATGCCTTAACGTCCACTCTTCATATTTCAATCTAACATAAATACCAAACTAAGACCCTCTCGTCTCATAACCACTCCCAAATATACTATTGCACAGTCATCCTATTTAAAGCCTCAGTAACTATGCACATCTGCTTTACTTAAATATTATACTTGAGAATTAAAATTGACAAATAAAAATGCCTTTTAATATTTTTAGTTTTATACCAAATATTTTAACAAACCAATATCTGCAGATAATTTAGAAAATAAGTTGGATTTAAAGCCTTAGTAATTATGCACATCTGCTTTACTTAAAAAAATATTATACGTGAGAATTAAAATTGACAAATAAAAATACCTTTTAATATATTTAGTTTTATACCAAATATTTTTACTAACCAATATCTGCAGATAATTTAGAAAATAAGTTGGATTTTTATGGTGAAATGCAAGTCTAAAATATTATAGAATGATATCCGAATGAATAGATTGTAAATAATTCGAAGAAAATAATTGATTGGAACTATTTTTGATAAGTATGGGTATTTAAATATGGATTTACGATGTGGCTGGCACCTTAGGAGAAGAAACCTCTTTGCCCACAATAAAACATAGTAAGTACATCAAAGTGGTATCATCATTCTGTCTCTAAGTCTGTTTTCAACTAAATAAAAAGTACCTACTAAGTATTGTATCGTAGATATGGGGAGTACTGTTGTATCTAGTATCAAGCTATCTAAATCATGCAAAGGTATCTGAGCACTATAGGTTTATTTTGCTTTGTCTTTCCTTTACTTGGCTAGTCCTAATCATAATTGTCCACACTACTATCATAGAAAAAACAAAACCAAGTCAAGTATTTCTATAATTATTACATTTACATTACTTTTGCATTGTCCTTCCTTTGGTCTTGTTTTTGTCCTCGTCGTTGAAGGGAGTTGGAGATAAGAGACGATGACTTACCTTACTGAGATATGTACTTAAAACTAACTAGTCTGGTCTGGTACTCTCCTCTGTGGATATAATGAGTTATAGTGCTAGCTTTAGCTATTGCCATAATAGAAATGTGATATCCAAACACAGGTGCTGACTACCAACAATTAACTATAATATGTAAAAATGATATTGTAATTTATAATTTTGCAATCCTATTTTTATTGCATTCAAATTCAATGGTCTCTGTAAACAAATTATTACCCTTTTGGCTTGAATTACTTTTCAAAAATACCTTACCACATAAAAAGCACTAACATACGTTACTGTTACATATGTAATAGGCAGCTACATACAATTATGTTTCATACCCAAAAAGTAAACTTACACGTTTCCGTGTTGGGCTACATTACCTCTGAGGTACTATGTCAAGCCATTGTCAGGATATAATATTCTAAATGAATATTCCGTTCTACTTAATATTAAACTTACGTTTATAACCAAGTACAGCCTGTCAACAAATATCCTGATGATTTAGTAAACCCCAAATCTTCATATCACTACAAAAATATCTACACATAATGGAAATTTATTTATTTATAATATTTATTTAATAAATTCATTTGCAGCATTTCAAGATTTTTAATTAAGTCAATTGATAAATAGACTCCCTAATTGAAAGGTAAAATATAAGATGTAAAACTATATAGAAAAGGAAGGTAAGCAAGCATAGCCTATGTCTAATACTACCAGTTAACAATGTAATGGATCAAGGCTTGGAGAGTAATCCGTTGAAAGGATGATTCTCACATTCATAAAAGATGCTTAGCTCGAAGTGCAATCTGATAGAAAACATATTTTCTGAATGAATGAATTGGGAAAAGAAAGGATGAATGAGAAAGTGAAGCTAGGGATGAATGGTTCAGTGAAGACCGGAAGTTCAAATCTCATCTCATTAGATCGCATTACGTTACATAATAACATGAAATCGAATCACGTATATAACATTGAGCAAAGTCACCACGCAAAACAACCACACAGTCAAACAGATACCGAGGATGACCGAGATTATTGCACAGACTAAACCTATCGATTCTACCCTCGACATTTCAACTAGGCCTTTCCACTAAAAATCCTTTCATGTGTTTCAACTCAAAATAGCAAACATCCTAAATCATATTTATTGCGATGAATAAGTGGATCTTTTTTGTGTGTAGGGGGCTATGTGAGATTTCTGAATAGATATATCTGACGACGATATGTCTGATGACTAATATTTTGATACCCCAAATAACTCGGTATTGAGTAATAAAATTTTACTTTGTGGTATTGCTATAATAATTTAGTCATTTAAATGATTATTATATTTTGCAAAATACTCTAAAATGGTACGGGTAGCCAAGATGAAGTGAAGATGTGATGCAAAAAGCAAACTTGAAAGGAGCATTGGAAGTTAAATGAGCAATTTGGAATGAGTTGGGTAGAATAATTCTTGAGAAAAGCTTAGGACTTTTCAACTTTTGGAGATTGTCTTGTTAACATTTAATTTCCTTTAGTTCCCTGGAGTTAATACCCTTAAGTAGTTAAACTGTATGCTATAGTTTTAGAGCTATGGGTAGCTGTTCTCTTATTATCTCCCCAGTGACACGTAGGTAGACTCGAGTACTAATTCAATAGTGCCAATCTTTTATTGTGCCTAGCCACGTTGTTAAAGTTTTCACAGGATTTGATTGGATTTTTTCTGTCCTGCTGAGTATTAGGAGAGTGTTAAGCTGATTTCTTTGTCTTTTTTCTATCTATGTCCCTATTCTGTTTCATCACTTCTGCTAATGCTCATGCTTACCGTGAAATCTTAAGCCAAGGAACCAAAGGAATGACTCCACTCAGTCCTAAGCACGATCTCCAGCCATTGCACTCTTTTGTTATTGCTATTGCAGCAGACTCCGAATAATACTATAAAGATCAGTCCAACAATATACTAGGAAATACAAAGGTACTAATGTATATCAGCATGGTTAGAATTATCCTTTCTGTACATACATACCTATACACTATTAAGCATAATGCTCTGTAGATAAACAAAGCCAATCGAATGTGTAACCTTTCATTGTAGCATTTTCCCTTGTCTTTGTGTTTTCTAAATACTTTAGCCGAACCCTTTAAACATTTCTTGGGAGTTCTTAGCAAACAAAAACCCGGTCTGTCTTTCCTTAATACAAAATGTACTTTTCATTGTTTTCATTCTCACTAATCCATTCCGGAAGACACTATCTTAAGCAATCTTTGTAATTCATAGCTCTCTAAACATGGCAATTCTTATTAATTTAACAAATCCAACTATTGTTCTAATTCTCGTCATTCTTAAATGTCAAGAATTGAATTACGACAAAATCAGCTGAGTTGTTCCTCGCAATTATATATCAGGCTTTACATTTGTATAATTTACTTATAGCTATTTAGATGCATCTAATGGTTTAAATCGCTAAGTTGGCGTGGGTCTCGGTCTGAGTAAATTAACACTACTAAGTGTACTTTGACTAAGTAGAGTGAATGTAAAATGAGAATTTCACATTCTTACAGTATACACTAATAATCCTGAAATTTGCAAAATGATCTTAGGTAAATTGTTTTAGATATTAATTTTTTGCAATCCAGGTTAAAATTGAAGAACGTAAGTATTGATTTTTGAGATCAAATATAATTTACATTAAAAGTTGCTAAATAATATTATCTTTCTTTATACTGTGCATGAAGTGAATGTGGAGTGCATGCTACATTTATGTGTAGTGATGCCATTAAATAGCTGCGTGCCCAGTAGAGCATAGCCCAAAACTAGGTATGCATAATGGTGCAGAATAGACAGCTAGACTTACAGATACTGATAATGAGCATTGAGAGAGAACCGCACAAGAAAAGTACTTTGTCACAACTGCTAAGCAAAACTCGAATTGGGATGGTAAGTAGTTGTCAAGTTATATGCACATGCATGTGTGTGGCTAAACCTAATGGCCAATGTTAAGGTCAAAAACATCTGAGAAAACCACACGGAAATCACAAGTACGCATAGATTTCATATGTACCTAATACCCTTTAGTTTCGATGTCTAACTATATTAACGCTGAGTTTTGCATAATATTTGCCCCTAGACAAACCTCAGACAGTTCATACAGATAAACTAAGCTCATAGATTTTTGAATATTGATATTTAAAGATTGCAAAGTATGTGCTATACCTAACACGCTGGTTGTTGACTACAAAATTTCAACCTTTGGAAAATTCATTTTGACCATGGTCAAAAAAAGTCATTGGGTAGCAAGCATATTTCTGTTACCGAAAGTTGCATTTTTGACTCTGCTACTACGTTCCCATTTTATTCTAATTCCTGAATCCACATGGACAACTTATGAATAAATACTAGTATTTGTACTAGAACCATATGTCTGACAAAATTGAAGTGTATCAAAAGAATTGTGTTTGGAAATAGGGATATTGCGTTTTCATCATTTCAAATTCAGGATTATAGCTTCGTAATGCATTTGTGCAGCTAATTAGTGCGAATGTATATTACTAACAATGATGACACTATATTAAACACAACTTATTTTCTTACTCCGTTTAACTTTAGTACAAATTCATATAATGTTGTTCAGTCCTCAAATTACAAGAATAAATATTGTAATATTACAATTTATAGATAATTAGAGGTAAATGTACAGATATTTAACATTTCATAGATGTACTACATTCGACTTCTGAGTATAAAATATGTAGTATAGGGAGTGACAAAATATAATGAAGATTACGTTTCAAACCTAACCAAAAAAATCGTTCCCAAATGCATTTATTATTTGACAATAATGTCATGCACTTTAATTTGCTTGCAGGTAGGATTAATGTGGACTCTTAATAATTGAATTGTTTTAGTGTGTACATAGGTCGTATCTTTTTTAGTTTATGTTCCCAATTTCCGACTGAATGAATTGTGCAGCTTGTTATGAAATTAAGATCATTAAATTTTCTTCTGGTTAGAAAATCCATCGTGCGTACAAAAGGGTTAGAGTATTACCGATATTTTATCTGTACTGTACTTGGTGTTTAATTGACTTTTGTGTTCTTTGGTGACTTCACTACAATTTCCCGTCCAGTTCATCTGTCCTGCTCCAATCCCACATTCTCATGACAAATCAAATCTGTTTTGGTCAACGGTTTAGTTCTTTGGTTGAATTAAGACAAAATATCTACCTCTAATTCTACTTCCTGATTCAAGATGTTTAACTCAAGTCGTAAACCTGAAATACGACAGACACGGCTGAATGGTTATCGTCTTAGAAATCAAGAACCCATAATAATAGAACTTTCGAATGAATATATGCTCCTATCTAATAGTCTACTGAATTACACGTAAAAGGCGGTATAAGCTCTTTAGTATTGTTTACTCAGTATTTAACGCTTTGAGGGAGGGATGTTGCGATACAGTCTATTTGGCCCCATAATATTTCAAAGGCAGTTGGCACTTGATGGATGCAAGCAGCATAAAATTAGAGCTAGGACCTTTAAACTTTGGAAATGAAGGTGGCCAGATAGAAAAGTTGTTTGCGGCACGTGCCCATTCACAGAGACACACGCCAACCGAACCACTTTAGCTCGACAAAGTTCTAAGTACTGTGTATCAGTTTCGTTGTTCATTTCACTAATGTTAGCAAGTATGAGACTACAAGACAGTATTAGTGACCGACTGAAACTTTATGAAAGGATTTTCTCACTCAATCCACTTTAGCATTAATATTTCACAGGCAGCGTTGGCAGTTCACACTGATTTTTAACTATATACTTTTCTAGCCTTATTTGTTGTCTTCTTTGTACATAATTTTCTACTTACTAGAAATAAATAAATAACCAAGAATAATACTCTGAACACTATTTGTACTTTTTGCATTATATTTAAATGGCAGTAGATGAGTGGCTATAAATACTATACTCAATATACATCGATGCCTCTTAATCTCTTGGTAATTATTATCTAAGTAGTTACTTATTACTTCAGAGATTATTATTGTCATTTAATAATACATTTAAAAGCCGTAGCAATAAATTGTAAAAGATACAGAAACTTGGGATGGATGTGAGTGTCAATGCCACAGAGTGCGATATTATGTATTTACATAACTTTTTTGTAGGCATGCAAGCGAAATGGTGAATGAGAGCTGTGAAAGAATCACACCAATTCATGAATCACAAACACCAGACAGACCAGATTTGTATGAAGTAATATTAGACCTGCCCCAACAAAGACTTATATAATAAAGCTAGCACAAAAAGATAAGTGAGTGCAGTGGAAACGCAGCATACGTGCTCGTGCCCAGACTATTCAATCTGGGAAAGTTACCCACACCTGTGAAGATTCGGAGTTTTCCCTTCCGATGAGTGAAACATTTTAAAACGGCACGAGCTACCCACGACATGACATACCTTTGCTATGCTCTAATCCACACTCCTTCAGATAAACAGACACGTAGCCAAGACACTACACAATCCCTTGTCTCATTTATCACTATTAAACTACTACTCTGGTTTACATGGAAGTGAATCATAAAATAATATTAGTCCCGTACTCATGAAATTCTTTGGCTATTTTCATTTCATTGATCATTTTACTCACACTATTAAATGTGCACTTCCAACCACTTTCCACCTGCAGTTATGCCTGAGAAAATATACTAACACACTCCTAATTGCTTACCATGTGCATTTCAACAATTTTTTAATCACCGACGTTTTTGTTCAAGAGTTAAATACTCTTTCTTAACTTAAAAGCTGAATGAAATTTCTCTCATTGCTCGCTCCTTAATTTACGCGTTTCTAGTTCAGCAAATCTAGAATTTTGCAAAAAAGACGAAAAGTCTGAATAATTATTCTGACTTAAATTGCACATGACATTGGATAGTGTTTAAACTAATACATTTGTCTACCATAAACATTCAAAGCAATAGTATTGGTATACAGTGCCGAATGCACTGAAACTGGAGCAATCTGTAGTCTGTAAATTGAAATTGTACTTTGATTTAAATAAATTACATAGCTACATTACTTATTTGTAATTTGCATGCGTATCTACTTACTCTTAGCATTGTTGTTGGCTACACTTTTTTAAATAGTTTTACATACCAATTATTAAGAACATCAAGACTGTTCACATGTACTCTCACAGATTAGAGTTTAAAGCAAGGTTTTATACTCCAAGTGATTATGTAGAATTTTCTTGCAATTCTTCCCTTCCCAAAAGAAAAAATTTCAACAAGCCTTCACTGTTTGATTGTTTGTAAACATGTTATTCAATTCATCTACTAATTTGCTAGAAAATATATTCCGTGTTTACTATTACATAGCACTACATATTACATATTATATTTACCATTTGTAGGTACTTGAATGTTGTTAACAAGTGTAGCATGGTTTTGAGCTTGACCTTTACCACATTTTCTTTAAATTCTCATAATAGTAGAATTGCGTTTTCTTCAAAATTATTCTATCTGTAAAGAAGGGTTGCATCATTTTGTCTGTTTAAAGTACGTTTATATTCATCATATACTTATTTTTGAGAAGTTTATAAGGAAATTACAAATGACAAAGATATACAAATGAATTAAATAAAAAATATCAATGTTTTTCGGTCTAATTATACAATGTAATGAATTTTACCTACGTTTATTTTGAAATCAGTGCCGTGTCTTACTTCAACTGATTATCTACTACAAATACTCTCTTTTGGTTGTAGGGTAATTTATCTCAAACCCTTGTCTCCTTCACTTACCACGAGCCTGCGTTAAATTATTGCTCAAGCAAAGGAAATGCATAACTTGATGCCAACTTAGAATTGCTTTATAGAAATTTTATTGCTGGAAGTTTTCTCAACTATCAGGGCAATTATCTCTTTTATTCGCAAATTAATGCAAAATAAAACATAAGAATGGAGATAGCGTTATTATTACAGAAGTACATGTAAAAAATGTGCAATGAAGCTTATCGAGTAAATCATTTACATTTGCTCTGGTATACAGCTACAAAACGCGTGTAATTCGTAAAGATGGGAAGCTTGCTGAGTTGCTCTGAATGCTAATTAACTTCTTGTATGTAGGTTGCTTTTAAGTAAAAATAAAATTATGCAGAAACGTCTTCATGTTCACATTTCGACTAAATCTGATAGTGTTACTTTTGACATTAATTAATTGCACGCAGGCGCCTTACTTGTTATTGCTTTTATTGCAACTCTCGCACTAATTAATTAGCAAGTAAAAAACAATACGTAACATAATAATAAGAGTATAGCCATAGCCATAAGTACATTTTACATAACATATTTTTTACTCTATAGACTTATCATCCAGGAAAAATCAATTTTGCAGATATAATACCAGAGAAGCTGCTTTACACAAAAACTTGTGAAAGGGTTATTTCAATAGCTTTATGTAATATTTATTTGAATACTTCACAAATGTAATATATTGCATTCTTGGAAGCGTTCGTTTCAGGTAAAACATTAGCTGACACAACTTAAATTGAAATTTCCACTAGAAACCTAGATTTAAATAAAATATGCACTTATAAATTGATGGTAAAAATTATACTTTTGGTGTCTGTGAAATAATATTGTAGCTGCCAATTCTGTGATAAATTCCATAAAATTTATGAAGCTATAAACTATATTTATCAAATTCACTGGGCAATTGAAATTGATAGGCTCGGCAGCTCCCCATGGGCATTACTCGTTAATCTAATGTTTTCCCATTTAATAAACTATTTTATTACTTCCTTGCCACATCCCTAATAACAATAACTATCAGTACTATTTACAAGTAAATAAACGTAAATACCTATATAAGTAAATAAGTAGGCAACCTCGTTGTATGCAAAAAAATATTCTTGTTCGTTAAAGTATTTATTTACCATTAAAGTAGATATTAGATACCTACCTAATTAATAGTAAATCCTAATAACGACTTTAGGTTAGTTGAACCTTCAGAAAATCTTAATCTAGGGTCACAATACATTACGTATAATAGAAGAACTCACACTCAGTATTTGTAAAGTACTTTCGATCTCATGATAAGGTACATCTGCATACCTTCATTGGTTTTGGGTTAAATAACTACTTTAAAGTAAAACATGTAAAGTAAATAGGTACCTTTGCCATTCCATTGACTATACATAGTCATATATATTTTTAATTTTTATCGTAAAAAGTATCTAAAATAGTTTCATTGACATTTTATACTTTCTGGTAACCCTGTACTTATTCTTTTTTTACTTATTATGCATATCTCACCAGTTCACATGTATTAACTTACACGGACTAAATATACATGTCAATTTATGCAAAGGTATATTACATCTACATCCCATAAATTTATTTACAGGTTAAATTACAATTCGCTTTTATGTTTACCTACTATAATGATCATCACAAGTTTCTTTTATTACAAAGGTAAAAATATTTCATGCAAAATAAAGCCTGAATATGCATCTTTTCAATTGCCCATTTAATTTTATTTAGTTTTTTAACTAACAATTAGTAATTTATTATGTATAAAATAATTTTTGTTTGTAGACATAGCTGAGCTATAAGTCATTTGAGATACTTATACTGAACTTACTAATTGAGTTGGGTTTGTGACATTTTTCTGTTTAAAACAAGAAACCAGTGAAGTCTAAAGGCATGGTCGACTTACATATTAGTAGATTCAGGTAAGGTGTTTAAGGGAAAAGTTCTTCACAGGTATAATGACTTTATAATATATTGTGGCCTGTTTCATTAGAGTATCTCATCGTGAGGAGAAATGAGTTGTGTAAAGATAATGGCTAACAACAAATAGCTTTAAGTTTAACCATAATCCTAAATAATGCAGATACGTTTATGGTGTAGTTTTAACCATTATTTAGCAGTGGACATGTATAGTAAATATGCCTTGAAGTAAATGGTTGGTTTGGATGGAGGAGAACTTACTTCGAAAGTGGTTTAGGTACTGCTGACTGTAATTATTGACAGCCATTAGATGTTTTGCATGTTGTAGTTTAGCTATCTGCAATTCAATTCGTCAATAGTGGCTCTATTGTGTACTCATTTCCCCTTATGTGCAGATAAGCGAAGTAATATTTAGTTAATCTAGTGTAAGATAGTGGGCAAAGCACGGCAAAAACGACTAACAACTGATAATAATAAAATAAAAAGCAAGTAAATGATAAAACGAAGCAAAATAAGAAAAGTCTTGGATTTGAAAGAGAGGACTGTTGTGAATTCAATGAGAACAGGGAGCGTGCGAACTTGCGTTCGCCATTCACAGTTTGATTGTATCATGCAGTCATTGTTAAGCCATTATTCAAAGTCCGTTTATTTAAATACCCACGTAACGACACGGTATCTATCTACCTATCCTCCTTATACTTCAACTACACAGTCTTCTTTTATTTCAGTGGAATATACTCAATGCATTTGCACATCATAATAGTATATAATATTACTGGTACCTATTTTATAGGTATACTATAGTTTAGCTGCAATAAATCAGAGCTTGAGTCGGCTCTATAAAGCTATGATGCATAAACGAAACAATATTATACATGCTTATACACAGATAAGAAGTACCCGTCAATATTGCATGGAAGAAGAAGTCTAATAATATGTACTGACATTAAGTAGTACAAATATATTTATTTTTTCTATTTTGATTATTACACTCGCTTATACTATACGGATTTATATACCATACTTAAAATAAATTGCGATTGCGAGTAAATGTATCAACTAACTATATTAGGTACCCATAATTGTCTGGCAGGTATTACCATATAAATATAAATTGTTTAAAGTAGTAATACATAGTAACAATTTAGTGTTTGCTACTATATACTAGTAAGTGGTAAGCTTGATATCAACATACATGCTTTGTCTAGGTTGATTGTATGCACACTAATAACATGGAACGTAACATTAGTCTAACATGTAACATAATAAATGTCGTGTTCAATGTTCAATAGTGATGTTCATATTCCAAATACTTCAGTATCGTAAATAATAACGTGAGACTGCTATGTAATAGCCATACATAAACGTCTTCATTATTTTCGTTAATTGACATAGGGCAGTAAACGCGTTTCATTCAGTAATTTACCCTTACATTATCCTGGCGTCTTTTAGAACATTTTTTGAAGCTGAGAAATTAACATCTTAATCATGCTGGAGTAATACCAAGTTAAATCCATTTGCACCCACACAAATTAAATTGCGGGAATATAATAAAATTCAGTGTGAAATACTATGTCTAAAATGAAGTCAGTGCTAATACCATTTTTTCAGAAAAAAAAATATTGCATAACTCGATTCAAATTACTAGGCTCAACTATTTTTTCAATCATGTCGTTTATAGGAAAATTAATAGCTAATGTCTGTAGAATGAACTGTTGAGAGGGCAGAGTCTAGACTGCAGACTATACATAAAATTAATTTTTGAAGTCCTAAAAAGGGAAATAAATCTGGAAAGGGTCAACTATTTACAGGGAGCGAATTTTAGTTTTACGTCAGGAATAAAATGCATCCATGTCATTTGGCACAAAGTCTAGCTGCAACCCAAAGATACATTTTTTAAATATTTGCTAAGGAATTTTATGATTATATTGTGGCAATAATTAAAGAACAATACGTAGGCGTAGGAATTTGTTTAGATATACTTCCTCCTCTATGTAGAGACTAAAGTGACTTCTGATGTGCAAAAACAATAACAAGAATAACTGGTACAAGGTATTTAATCAGTGATTTGATCAGGACGAATTTGCGCTACATAGTGCAGACATGAATACAAAATTCAGCTCTGTTCATTTAATAAACAATATTGTCAGATGCATCGTAGGAGTACCTGTTGGGTATCCTGTGTTTAAACACGTAGTCTATGTTATACACTTAATTTTGACGGTACACTTGTGAAGATTGTTTTAATTAATTAATAGCATAACACGTTCTACTAAATCCATTATACAAACTAAATAGTATGTTGATGTTGGTATAACTGCCTGTTACATTTTTAAAGAGTAGTCCTTTTCTCAGTTCTGACATTTTTGTTTAATGTGCCTGGGAAAAATGCTTTTCAATTGAAACTTTACACTTGCATTTACTGCATTACTAATCAATAGCAATTAAGTTAGGTATACATTTTCCAAAATATGGTAAATGCTACACCACTTCAATAAAAGAATTTCCTCTGCAGTTGTTGCCATATCATACATTTAACTGTTAAACCCTAAAATAATTTAAAATCCATAGCGAAAGGAAATAAACTAGTTACAAAATGATCTACATTTTAATTTTACATTGTTACAACTTTTAATATTTCTTAGCTAGTGGAGAAAAATATTTTGTTGTTAAGTATACGGTACTTTTTTCCATACATATCCGTGAATTTTTAAGGTAGACTTTACCTTTATGAAGTAGGCTATAGGAAATCGTAGACACGTTAGTGCAACCGTATTCATTTTAATACTGTAAATGTTTGATCTTTCCTAGGAGCTAGCAGGCATAAACGAGAGTATCACGAAATACCACAGGAAGTCTCGTTCGGGTGTTTAGTTGGAGATTTAGGTTCTTTAAACGACCTTTCTATTATTAACATTAAAAATTGGGGTTAACCATTTGTTGCCAGGAAATATTCAAATCATAATAACAGGTATTTGGAGTAGATGTGTGGAGTTTGCGATAGAAAGGCAGTCTATTTGCTATGCCTTGTTAGTGGACATGAAACATGACATACTAAATGCAAGAGAGTAAGTACAATAGTTTTATTTTGTCGTTTTACTTTTAAAGATGGCTTCAGGTCATGCATGCAATGAGGTAGATGCCAACAAGTCAAGACAGAAGATTATTAGTATAATATTTTAAAGTCCTCTGAATAAATTAAATGGGCACCAAGAAACTTGAGGAGGAAAACATGCATTTGCGTGCACTTCGCAGTGGTTTTCCCATTTGAGCGACACACCACTACACGACGTTACCAATTGTAAGCTGAGAGCCTAACAAGAGCATTGAAAAATGTGATAGTTGGCTTCCTTCCTTGCCTTTACTTTGCCTACTAACAAAAATTTAATTGAGGAAGCCTTTTGCCGCATTTAACTAATTCCAATTTCCAACACAGCTAAACTTTTAGCATAATTGAAAATTGCACAGTTCACAAGCAATTGAGACTATAAAGACAGGTTTTGTTAATTGGAAACGAGCTAAAAGCAGGAGGTGGCCTGCAGCCTGGAATTGTTTTTCTGAGATATCAGCCCATACATCATCTTAATACAAACCACAATATAATAACAAGAGTAATTAATTCATTCTAAGACTATCCTCAAGCCTGGCGTTGTCCTTCCCCATTGCAAATGCCCTTGATGATAATATAGACCATTTTCTAAGGTGCCACTTGCTTTTCTACCCGATTTGCAAAGTTTAGAATTTTATTGCCATCCAATTCGAATTGTTTTATAAGTTGATAATTGAAAAATGCATTTTAACAACCTTTTGCAATCCTAAGGCTAATTACTACAAAAACTGTGATAAAAGAACAGCTTTACACAATGACGTTTCGTATATGACTTTGAAGTAGAATTGCAGATCAACAATTAGTAGTAATTTGCTCCAATTCCATCCCTCAGCTGAATAATATGACTCTAAGCCTTATTAGTGCTGTAAGTATAAGATATTTACATCTACTTAAAGTACTTTATTGTGTAAAATGATATAAATATGTACATTTTTATAAGATGGATTTTGTAATACACAATTAAAAACTCTAATGGCCACCTTTTACATGTCATTGTCAGCATGAAATTTACCTTAACCTCAAAAAGGTAATAATCTATTAAGGACTTGATAGTTTTAAAGTATATACAAAGGTAATTTCTACGTAATGATGATTATTAATTATAGGTTATTACATTTCTATTGCATACGCGTAGACTCATTTACAATTTTTTCGATTCGAGTCCTTGATGGAAATAGTAGCTACAAATACTTATGGGTACCTGTTATCTATATGGCAAATTGCTTCGAATTCGGTATTTACTAGAATGTGTAGCGAGTTTAAGCCATGTGGTCATCGCATGGAGTCCATAAATATTGAAAAATTTTATGTGTATGTAGTAATGTTTAGCTATAGCCCGTGAGAAAAAACAATCTTAATAAATGAAGTAGGAGCTAAACAAATGAGATTACAATTGTAGAAAACAACCGTCATGCCTGATATCATTTGCAATTGCTGCTTGATTCTGTAAAACCACCCCGTAGACAATAATAAGTACATGTATTACATACCCTTGAAATTGGAACGAGGGAAAAATATGGAAAAACAATGGTGCCGTCAATAATAAGAGTTGTAATGTAAGTTGTAATAATAATAACATGAGCAATAACTCTAAACTATTAATTAAATGTTCTTTTTCAACCTTTGACTTACTGGGAGAGAACAGCGCCATTTTTCACTCGCCTTTGTGTACATCGTTTTATATGAATACCACTATTCAAAAAACACTGCAATAGTAATGTAATGGGATCCTTGATGGAATCAGCAAGTCTACAATCGTCATATTTGCAAATACACTTAAAATTTTGTTATCAAGCTTGTATTAGCTGATTCGAATGTTTAAAATCCCATTAGCCATTTAATAGTTAAACAAATTTGATAATAAATGCTGAATTAAAATAGGAATTAGCAAAGCACGTTTTACCGATTTTATCTCGCGGAATTTATGAATGAATGCACAATTAGTGTCATGTCATGGGTAACAATGTCATTATTGCTTAGCCATTCAGTATTAACGTGGTGAAAATGGCTGAAAACTTCTCAAAAATTAGCCGTTCATTCAATTAATCTTGACAAAGCTTATTCCGTGCATTTTAGTCTACCCAGCTTCAAAGGGACTACTAAATTACTATACTTTCAATTAGCTGTAGCACAAGCACTTAAAATGCGGTGTCAGTTTTAACAATATAATACTTGTACTCAATTAATTCTGTATAAATTATTATTTTTATAATTGGTGGACGATTTAATTTTTGGTTCCAAAAATATAAAAGCATTTTTTGGATGATTTGAAAAAGGAAACCGAAATCAGATTTAGTATTTTAATACTGATTAAATTGTAGTGTTGTGTATATATACATTTATTATCTACATGTCATGCTTTCAGGTGCTTTGCTGCCTCGCTCTCTCTCATTTCTTGGCCACATTGTATTTTAAAGGAGTTCAGTAGATTGAAATGCAGAAAATGGCACTGTGAGAAATTGGAACAAGATATGATATCCAAATAGGTACCTTATGTTGGTCACAGTCCTCAAACCCTCCGCTAATTGATAATAACAAAGGCAACTCTCTATCTCGTTGTACCTTTCAGATAATTTTAATTACATGTTACCTATTATTAATTCCGAAAAGCTTAGAAGACACTTAAAAGGTTTATTCGTTATAGTTAACCAATGTTTGTTCCAGGTTGGGATATTATTCACTATTGTCAATCGTGTCTTCCGACTATATCATGTAAAATCTTTATTTGCGTTAAATTTCTGTACACTTTCTTTTAAAGTATGTTTTGAAAGAAAACTTTTTTAGTACAGTTACAGTAGTAAATAGTCAAGCCTTTGTTATTATATCTGCGTGCAAACAAAGATGCCATTTGTGTCATTTAAAACAAGCGGCCTTCGACATTTGTTTATTTTTAATTATCTCTTCTAAGTTCTAAGCCATTAATAGATGTTATAATTTTAATGGAAATTACATTAGTAAATGGTGCTGCTTCTGGCTAACAATTTTCACAGGTATCGGCGGACATTTCAATTCAACATACCTAATTGGCGATTGATATAAAATAAATATTAAATAACTCTGGAAATTTTGTCAATACCAATATATCTTAGTTTTGTAAACGCGAAAATGTTTTGTGGTTGAAAGTTTCAATTTTATTGAGCAAACTTTTCCAAAACGAATCTGTGAAAGTTTGTTGGCATGATTCATACTTAAATATTAAAGTGCTCGTTTTCTACCCGAAGCGAAGTATATATAAAGTGTAAATACATGTACAAGTTTTTTATAACAATATAATGAATTACTTAAGGCTGCATGTCACATATGTCAATGGTTTAATGATGAAATGTTTTGTACATGATGCACATATCTGTATTTATCTTCTGGCTCTTGATGTGTACTACAGAGTAGATTTTTATCATTGTTTCCGAATCTACTTGGATAACTCAAGTCTCAAATTGACAGGCATGAGTGTACAGTCTAATAATATTTTTTTCTTTTTGGGAGCGATTTAAGAGATTTGACACCAAAGCATTTCTATTCCGCAATTTGCATAGCTGAAATATTTAAACTGGGATGGAATCACCATAAGAAAACAGTGAGTCTTAATAAGGAAAGACAATTGGTATTTGCATATTATACTATTTATCTAGCTTATAGCTATACCAGTATGTAATAGCAGGTATATAGTATAGGGAGTCCACTATACATTAGCTGTCTACCTGGTTAAATGGTTTAGGTATTTATATCTATATAATATTCTTTACTGCGCCTATAGCTATGCCAAAACTAAAACATTTTGGCTACATAAATAGTATGGGATGGCAAAGTAAGTATGTATGAACGATATGAAAACTGGTTCCCATGAAGTCAAGAAATTATCGCAAGGACGGAAAATAAAAAAAAGACGTCGTGGGAATCGCAACCGACTTACTACCCGTGAGAACAATGAGTTGCACACATTTAAGGATCCTTACATTTACTATACGTGAAGCTTAGTACGGGCTTAGCTCTACTTGAGGTGAAGTGAGGTGAGTTCTCCTGTCTAAGTGTGCAGCTACATAAACTACCTACTACTGTGCCTAACAAATTTTCTGTACTGCTCCTGCCTTTTTATTTCAGAGTAAGTTGCTACAATTATTAATATACTCCTCCACACTGGCAAACCTCTCAGCAACTGAAATCAAAATGTCTATGTAAGTACATTTTATAATATAAATGCTACTTGGCTCATGATGATATAAGAACATCTATATCTTATACTAAACCAAACGACTCATCTTCACTATCTGTTCAATCCAAGTCGAGCTATACTAAAAGCCCCTCAAATCACTCTATGTCTTTTACATGAAGACGATATATGTTGGTAGGACTTATACCTTATTGCTATGTATTCAATCTAAAATGCGATAAAGTACTAATAATATTATAATGATACCATATAGATAATATAAATGATAAAGTGAAGTACCTGAGCACTAAAAAGGTAGCAAACTATATACACGAATGCCAGATTATATACTTTATATAATGACTTGAATTTCTTATAATACTTTGTACACTTCTAATACACTTTACTATTTATATCTATAGCTTTTTTCAGTGTTACTTAAATAGGTGATGTATATAAAGCAAGTGTATATTATTATGCTTGTGTACATAAACCACATTTACAAAGCGTACTTATATGTTACACTGAGACACTTTAAATCATAGCTGGTTAGACACTCTTCGTGTACATTTAAAAGCAGGAGACTAAGTAGTATATACAGTAATAATGTATCTAATCCAGTTGTAATAACCACGACTACCTACGAAATAATTTCTTAGTGATAATACTTTGATAATGTATCCTTTGTCGGGTCCATTAAACTATCTTTTGCTTTCCACTGAACAAATCATATTATGTTAAAGATCACTTAGATACTATTGGAGTTCGCAAATAGAAAAAATCTTGGTGAAAACTCGGGACACCAACCCTAAAACCTTTTGCTGGGTAAAATCAGATTTTTGACATTTGCAATGACTAATGTTTCCAAGTATGTCATTGAACATTTCTAATAGTATGCAAACATGTACATGTAAATTATTAGGTATAGTACATCCTACATGTAAAATGGTGAATGTAAAAATGGAGACTCAAAATGTCATGTAAAACATAAAATACGGTTGCTACATAATTATTGCATGATTATTACATGAATTTATAGCTTCATTACACAGCAGGTAGCTAATAATACAAAGTAACGACTGTGTGCCCACTTTTATCATAAAAGAAGATCTATTTTGTTTTGCGCTTTAACTTCAATACTTTAAGAATGAATGCATCGAGTTTCCATAAAATATTTTCATTTAAGCTCATCTGCATAACTTGCCCGGACAGCTAATTTGACTGAAGCTATTTAAATGAAAAACAAATAGTGAGCTTTGCCGTTACCTGTGTTTTAATGCATCAGTGTTGGCTCCATGGGCAAAATGCCCGTAGGGAGCGTCATCATAAAATAAATAAATAAATAATAAATAATGCATCAGTGTCTGCAGCTACAACCAAAAATCACAATCATATCCATATTTTCACATCAGCGGACCCTAAACAGATACTAAACTAAACAGATATATTGGAAGATAGTAGATTGATACTAAATATAAATTAGAATTCTAAGCACAAAATTATTCAGAAAACTGTCGGTATGTCATTTGTGAGAGGATAACGTCAATATGGAGTTTTTGGTGGTAAATGTGAAGAAGCTACAGGAAAAAGGTTGGTCCAAAGATTAACATGTCATAGGTACATAACGTTATGTACAGTTATAGTTAGTAATTTGATATATGGAGATAGATTTATTACGACGGCTGTGATACTGAAAAGTAAAAACAATGCGCGATTATGAACTGACTTAATAATTTTATGATGAGGTAGGAGTGCAATTAGGTAAATACATATAGGATACGAAGAAATGAAAGTTGGTAATATTTTTTCATGCAGTGTTGGTGGTTTCAGCAATTGTGGAAACGAGAGATAAAGAGGATGATAGAATAAGTAACAATAAGTAAGCTGTCTAGCTGGGTGACCTACATGTATGGCAATAGTAACCACTAATTGTTTGAATAAATGTACAATTCATATTTCATGTGCTTGAACACACATGCAAAGTAGACAGAGCAGCAGACAATGGTGTTCATCCTCATCCTATTTTATTTACATTTATCACCGAGGATCTAAATAATAATTATTTCTTATCTTCTCTGAAATGATATATTGTATTATGGTAATAAATAGCAGTTTCTTATGATTAGTCCCCTCGTACATAATTACAGCTACTGACTTAGATATTTACGACTGTTAGTGCTCATTGTTAGTTTTCTATTATCTCTGCTACACTTGACGTTAACGACTGCTCTCTTTCCAATAATAACGTATCATATTATAACATAATAGCACACCCCCATCACATTTCATCCAAGTCAAGGTATGTATTACTTACTTCTTTGCATATCATATTAAACGGTGCTCGTAAAGTACAGGGAGACGCTCAGCTATTACAATTACAATGTCCTACACAATTACAACGATATCGACATCGACTAGATTGTCCTTCTTGTTTTTTTTTGCTTAGATTGCGATTTTACGATTACTGCAAACTTTGCAGTTAAGAAATAGTAAGTGATAATAATAGGATATATAAGCACGCTATACTATCAAACTATAGATACGGGCAAATTACTAGTTAGCAAGAGTCTATATAAAAATAGATGAAAATAATGAATTTGTATATATTGTTTACTCTATAATTATATTTGCTATCAGTTTTATTACTTTTCAAATTGCAAATATTACCTTTATCAATGTTAAATCAGATACACAATTCTTTTGAGTGCCAATCGTTATATAATGAGCCTTCCAATCCTGCTCATATTAATATCATTTGCTAAATTAGTCCGCAGGTCATTGGAAAAGGTAATTTCAACCATGTTTAACATAGCTTCGTTAAGACGAAATGGCACTGCTAACACATAATTTGCTAGAAAGGAAGTCGTAACTCTTTCCAATGACATCGAGTAAGCCTTTTATAATTGTCTCTTTTCAATCTTTTTCCAAAGAGGCAACGGAAATAATCCCAGGAGTCTAAATCTTATTTTCGAAAATATGGATAATCGTTCTGTCAACGATTCCTTGTTGAAGGACACGATTTGGTATATCGATGAAAGCAATTATGGTCATCACTATAATTTAAATAATTCTATAATTTTATTCCAATTAATATTTAATAATATTTCAGTGACACCTGCAAGACCCGTGGAACAATACCTGATTCAAGACCTGCTATTTCCTAGGTTTTGACGGGGAAAATGTTATATGTGATGCTTCTGGAAATGACCAGATAAAAATTGCAGTATTAAGTCTAACAGCTTCAGTTTTATCAATTTGCGATTTGCTTCGGTAGTAAATCATGACAGAATGTACAATTTCATTGAATTGAAGTTTCATTCATCTCTAAAAATGCACCTTCCATCTATCGTTTCTAATCTAATGAATTTCAAAAAAAGTTACTAAAGAATCTTAAAAATTGTAAACTAGTGGTGGATTTAGAGTATGATAAGAAATTTTTTCTTCTGAATCAACAAAAGGATTTTGCCCTGAATTGTTTAAATTTTAGCTTGAATTTTAACCAATACTACCATACCAAGAATCCAAAGCTGGCCTATCCTTTGACATTTCAGCATCGCAGACTTTCGTCTCAGTCTCATTTGTCTTTTAACGTTTATGCCATTAATAGCTTCGATAACTCGGTTTAGCCACAGATGAAATGTTGTCCATAGACACGAATTAGTAAGAAATAGATCAAAGAAACGGTTTATTTTCCAAAAGGGAGAATCACCCTTTAGTGTATTATTTATTGGTTGTTTTCAAATTCAGTCATAACTAACACAGCTTTTTCTATCAACAATCATTAGTTTTCGATGCAAATCAGCAATTTAGCCAAATGTAGTTTTAAAACACCAATTTCTAATAACATACAACGTATTGAGTCTTACACAAAAATTAGTTATTATTTTAACAGCACTATTTTGAAGTCAGGTTTCGTATACTTTATAGTTAAATACACCTGTTGGGTAAATTAATTATTTGTAATTGTCCAGTCTGTACTATTTTTGTAACCAATCGCTAATACTTTCAGCTTTAAATTGAAAAGTTATGAGTTTGAATAGTAATTAAGTCAGATTTAAAATAAACCATAGTGAATCTATAAATGAATGGTGGCTAAGCTATAATTGTAAATAGTAGCCACTACGCAGATATTGCATTTAATAATATGTGTAGTTACGCAAGGACGTATTTAGAGGGAGTGATAGGATGCTAAAGCACCGCTTTAATTTTCAAAAAAATACTAGATATTTTCTCAAAATTAATAAAAAGCATTTTTATACATGAGAAAATTCTTGTTACATTTTTAAGCACCCCCTTAATTTGTGCTCTGGGTACGCCCTTTGTAGTTAGTAAATAGCAAAGAAAATTGATTAGCGTAATGGTTATTGCAATGCAAATGAATAAAAATGAAAACTTTAGAATCATTAGGATTGATGTTTGTACGGAGTAAGTATTCGGACATTCTTATTTATTAAAATTACTATACTTTAAATTCAACTACCCGTTGACCGACATGGAGTCAAAGAATCCACGAGAATATAAAGAATGGATTTCATAAAAATATGTAAACTTGTACACCATGGTATTTGTTATTAGTAATTACTACACAACAATTAGCTTTCATACATTTGGTACCTAGCTGTCGTTTTTTAATTGATTAAAATTAATTACTTTGAAGTTACCAAACAACAGACCACGATACATATTTACATATTTTTTGCTAAAATTAGTATATTATAATAATAACAAATTTTCATAAAAACAATTGTAAAATTAAATAGTAGGTACAACAATGTTGGATTACGGGGATTTTTTATGACACTTTAACACTCGAATGTAAATGCAAACATTTTTCACACTGCTCAAAATGCAGTAGCAGATAGAGGTAATCAAAAATTGAAATATTCGAAATTCTTTTTGCATTTCTCGTATATTTTAATACTATCACATAGACAAATAATGCCCGTTGCTGATCTCAAAATGCCAACAGAGTACACGTACTAATGTTATGACAGCTATAATAATTAGGCATGTCATTCAAAGCTGTCACAATAGAAATAATTAATAATAAGTTAGTAGGTACTAGTAATGTGTGACCTGGTCCAATCGCTATAACTCATAATATCACTGACTATCTTCGAGGTGAAAATTATTGTGGTTTCATTTTCTACTTGATCTACAATCTAAGGTACATTTTTGCATAAATCTGTTTTAAGAGTATAAATTATGCTACCCAGGTATTTCAACTAATTTCTGGTAATATTATTAACTATTACAGTTCATCACTTGATTTCATCAATTTCAAAATAAACTCCAATAAGAAACTACCAAATACGCTTAATGCGTGCACACACGATTAAAATTATTAGAGTTCATTTTTAACAATCAATTTTAACGCACTTTTGAATTAGTCGCCTTTTTAACGCAGTCTATAAAATATTTAACAATATTGTATAAAGTTATAGATATGCCAAAAATGTGTGCGTAATTTAGGAAAACCAGCATTTATTATTAGTATTTCTTTCCACGTACAAAATCACTATAACCAAGTAAGGTACGTAAAAGCATAACACAATTAATAACAAACGTGTTATGCAGCACAGCTCATTATTTGAATTAAAAAAAATTGTTTTCCTTATAATTAATAGAGTAATATTCAGGAGGATTAAAAATAATATTGGCTAGTACATCTATGAAAACTACATTTATTTGAAAAAGGGTTTGTACGGAAGCCCACCCATTCGATTCAATGTATAAGCTCTCGCTCAATAGCTAACTATTTGGATTGGATTGCTTTTTTGTAATTTTTAAAATATTTAAATATTAATACAAGGTATTGGACTAAATGAAAGTAACATATTTCATGTTACAAACAATATTGTTTGAAGAGTTCTTAGTGGGTAGATATTGCTATATTATTATGGTATATTAATGAGAGGCTGATTTTTCTTTCACAATCGGTTAACAATCGTTAGAGCTTACAATTACGTAGATAAGTCAAGGGCCCCATTTAAATGTGGATTGCCGTGAGATACTTAAAAAGTAGGTACCTTTGTAAATAGAAAATAGCAACTTTACACTCGAAAATGCGGTAATTACACGTTTTAGCATTTATATTTATTTCGGTAGGTATAGGTAGAAGGTAGGCTCATTGAGAAAAAATGACAAACGTTTGTAATAAAAGACTATAGCTACCATCGCAAACAGGATAACAGTACATTAACCGTTCTCCATCTAAACAATGTACATTCTTACATAAATATAACTATATAATATAGCTAGGGTTTTTACATGAGACATGATCCCCAAACTGCCTATTTACTTCACAGTATGCTACTTAACAATACTATTTATAATTAATAACAAGACTATAGTATATTTCCTTGACATGTAGCTCAGATCCTTTGTTGACTGTACAGTTCCTTTACAATTAAATTGTGTGGTTTAACTAGTAATAATAAACAGCGACTTAACCATTTAACATGCTAATTTCGAATTTCTACACCATTATTTAATAATTGTACATATTTACAGCGAGAGATATAAGTTGATTTATTCTGCTCTAGAAAACAATTATTTACACACTAAATAAAATACGCAACGTTAATATTTATCGTACTTACCTTAGGTAGATTATTTAAGTATAGGTATATTCGTAAATTCTAACAAACTACATTCTACATTTGTATCAGTGATGTATGTACTTAATATTTAAGCAGTCAGTCGATATTTGTATATGTACGCTCATATAAAGTTGATTTATATGATTTGCATTAATTACGATGAGTCTAAAAGGATTCCCACTTGGCAATAAGGTGAGCTTCTATCTGCGGAGTCACCGTTTTTCAGTTCAGGAATCAATTGTCTCCATTTGACATAGGAAGGGCCACTTGTCATGTGTCGGCTAGGCACTGTCTTCAGTTTATCAGAACTGTCAGGGTCGTCTAACCCATTCGATCTAGAATACGACTCCGAAGGCGGGATTGTGATCACCATCGAAGAAGGATTCATCATCTGGATCATTTCCGCCTCTGTGTCGCTATCAATCACAACTGCTGAGCCATTAGCCATCAGACCTAGCATTTTGTAGTTGGGGTTGATCTGGTCGTCGTCATCCGTCCCACTCCCATCACCCCCAATGTCACCATTCATATCCATTTCAGACAGAAGTGGATTCGACGCCGACGGCGAAAACCTCTGAAAACTATCCGCCTGCAAAAATCCACATCTTGTTTTAAATCCAATTAATCATCATTTAGCACAACATAAACACAACGAATGCTTTCTGTAACATAATGTGTTCCCTTTCCCGCACTGATTTACACCGATAGATTGTTTGGAAGACTTTTCATTATTCTATGGTGCTAGTGAAAGAAACAATGCATTCACAACATTAAACAGTTTGATGAAATTCAATTCGCATGCATGCACGACTCCTGGCTTTTTTCTCAAAATTCAAACTGGCGAAACCCTATGGTTTGATGTGGAGATAATTGGCGCACATTCGCACGTCTTATAAAGAAATTTGTATTAAGTAGCTTGTGAGTAGAGTGAAATAGAAAGGACATTCTCACAGATTAGTAAATAATTAACATTCCAGGTAGAAATCCTATTGTTATATATACACACCTATTGCTACTTACATTTACACAATCTATCAGAGATGACAACTAATCTTATTCACAAGCAAGCGTCAAAAGCATCTCGCTGGATATCTGTCATCCCTGGAAATATATTCGAAAGAAGCATATCAGTTGTGCAACGGATTTGACTAATTAACACTTGTCAGCAGAAGATATTTAGAGTAGAAGAATGAGCCGAACACCGAGAGATAATTAAATAACATGCAGACCCAATGGAAATAAACGACGTCAAATAAATGCTGAGACATGCTGTAAAGTTGCGGAAGAAAAGGCAGAAAACGAGCGAAAATTTTGAGCGGAGGCGAAGAAAATTGAAAGAGAGTTGAATGAAAGAGACTAGGAAGAGACTGAGAGAGGGACATTGATTAGTTAATTTAGCAAGTTGTTAATCAATCACGTACATGAATGAGTGAAAGTCGTCTTTCAAAATTTAACTCGGGCATAGGAAGAATCCTGGACTTGACAAGGATTGGCGAGAGTGCGGTATTGTCGCCGTCGCTCGTAGGAGTCGCTTTCCACCAAATCGATCCGGCATGGAGATTCGGGTTTTGCGTCTCAATCTGATTGTAATTGGTATAGGATTGGGAATTGGGCGTAGATGTGGTTGCTGGAACTGTCTCACTCCCACTTGTATTGTTTAAACTTGATAATGTTTGGCTCAGAGTGCCCAAATCCTCATCCGACACCTTAGAAGAATCCGTAGGGTCAATCTGGGATGGAGGAGGAGGTCGCTCAGATCTAACAATCGCCTCATCGCTCTCCAAGTCAAGACCTTGCGACTCGCATAAAAAAGCGGCATCTTCACTTGTGAGCGACTGATGCTCTAATTGGATAGAGCTGGGATCCGTGAGGGCAAGTGTCGTCAGACTTAGACCCCCCATTCCAGTGGAACTATCTTCTCCGACTCCTAAGCACTCCTCAGCCTGGTCATGGAAAAATGCCATCCAATTTTTGTGTTTTTGGGATTACAACGTATTTTAAACCATCCAGCCCTAGCTTAGTAGTAATGGCTAGCTACCATTAATTTAGTTGAACGTGTTTAGCATAACAATAGTCTATAGGTATATTTACATACCTACTTATATACGTGAGTGACCCTTAGAAAAGCAATTTATAGTAGAACATAGTACCAGAGTAGTCTAGTATAGAATAGTTTAATATAGGGGGAAATGGTGTCTGAAATTCTAGCGTAGCAGAGAAAATGGCAGTATCCTTGCATAAATGGAATATTCACACACGTCCGGTCCCAATGACTATGGAAAGAAAATTTCATGAAGCCACGGCGTATTTAGTAGGAGGAATTACATTAGAAATAAACTGAAAACCATATATACAGTGATTCATGATACAGGACATTTTAGGCTTCTGGAAATAAAAGTATTCTGTGGAAATGATAATTTATTATTTTCATGGTTTTATTTATTTATTTAAATCACTAATGTTTAACAAACAAATAATATGCTAACAACAGAAACAAAATTAAATGAACAACTATATAATATAGTTAAATAATAAGTAAAACTCTACAACTACCTAATTACTTTAGTTATAATACTTCCAGGCTGAGTAGTTCATTTCTATTTGAAAGTTATATTGCATTATTTTTATTAGAATATACTTGGTAACTGTATTAATTTCTAAATGTAGCACCCGTATAACGTTAGTTGCATATTTGGCCATCAAGAGTAAGGTGGGGTGGGAGGCACTTGTATTTTATTGAAATGCCGTTGATGTAGTAGCCTTAAATATTGAATAGAAAATATGCTCATGGCGGAGAGATATGTGTATAGAATGTACGATAAGCAATAGATTTGTCCATGACACAAAATAGAGTAGCAATAGTCCCGTAAGATTTAAAGTAAAGTCTACATACAATCTATTTTACTTTTACTACCTCCAAACGAACCAAACTCCAATTTCAATTCAATCCCATAAAGTAAAATACTCCCAATTTACACATGAATCACTGTACACGGTTCGTTACACTTTTTTCATTTCCAAATCCGCCTATTAGATGAAGGCATGTGCATCTTTCCAAGAATTCAAGATTACAGTAGTAGCAATCCCAAACCCGTAGAGTATAGTAGTACCAAAGCATTTCCCTTGCCACATTATTTGCTCAGTCAGTCCAATTGTATTTCTTCAATCTACCTTAGAAAAATTTTATTTCTCCCTTCAATCTTTCAAGAAGTAGACTTTAAATTTGAATTTATTAAATAAATGGATCATGTAATAAAACTATCAGTTTTAGTCCAAAGTGTACTTTCGCCATTTCCCAGCGTTAAAAAATGCTATGCTTATCATCACACCAACTTGTATTATATTTCTAAGAATTCTGGCAAAAAGTCATGCAGTAGGGAGTTAACGTAAAATTCAAATTCGATTACCGTAATAAATTCATGAGTACAGACTGAAATGCTTTCTAGTAGCCATTATGTATGCATCGCATCAAAATACAAAATTAAGTAAGATAGACTACTGACAATATTTGCCTGTTAAATCAAATAGAATCTTCTAAAGTTCCAAGCTAAGGTGCCACTATGACATCCACCGTATTAATTACATTACCACACCGTGCATGCAGAGCTCTTTACGTAGTTTTGTTAGTTTTGATTATACTTTATACTACTATCTTACGTATAACTGGGTTATCATATATTACTAGTAGGTGATGAGAATAGCAAAAATGAAAAAAGAATTTCATACCTCTCTAGGATTTGAGTCGGAGGATAAAAAGTCTTTTGACTCATCTGTGTGACTCGATGTCATTTGTAGCTGGTAAGTGAGATTCTCCTTACCATATGGCTCCATATCTCCCCCGGAACTCTTACGAACACGTTTCGTATTGTGTTTGTTCGAGAAGCCGTTCAACTGTTGGAAAAAACCAATTAGATCTTACTCTATCCAATAGAAATCTTTTTAACTTGCAACATAGGCTGGAGACCTAATTTCTATATTCGCCATCATTGTATAAATATAAATTCGATAAATTTGCCCCTTTATGTTTTCACAGGGACGACAGCGTTAGAGGAAAGGGAAAAACTTACATCTGACACAGCCAACCCAGGTGGCAACTTTACTTCTATTTTCGACGAATCCTTAATGTAATGATAGACTCTGCAAAATAATTAATTTCAATAATTTAATACACGTCAAAAGTAAATAGGTTAAGACATGAATATTCTCCTAGACAGTTCCAAGATCGATTTAAATAATTTCATGCTAATTTCATGCATTAAAAAGATGTGATGTCGGCACAATATTCTGCTACATAACACCTACATTCTGAGTTTTGTATTTGTGTCAATCTAATGAATCTGATGAATAATAAATGACAATAACAAGATCAGATTTATTAATTGAACTTACTTGATCGACCCGAGACTAATAACTGCTATAACGACAATGGCCCCAATGACGACACTCAACCAAACGATCCACAATGAAGTACCTACACAATAAAAATAAATACGAGTTTAATCCACTTGTTAGTTCAGGGCAATATGATACAAAAACTACAGATTATCACAAAACTCACCTCCACAGCTATATTTTCCTTCCGGACTCCAATCTCCTAATATAACATCACCGTTTTTAATCGTTGTTGCTGCGCGAATCTGAGCTGTTATGTTTGAGTCAGTTTCACATCCAATTTCTAACTCTTTCTCGTACATACTGTTCATATCTATAGAAACAAATACAATATTAAACCTGAAATTCTGCTACTGAATGAGATATAATGAGTTACAATTTCCAGTGATTGTGTGCATAATGTTTTACCTTGTCTATATGGAATCTGAGTAGGTTGTTCATCAACTAGTTTTCCATTTTGTCGAAGCAAAAGTTCAAAATATTTTACAGGACCTCCTACATGTGTAGGTTTTCCCCAAGTTACAATAAACTTTCCCTGCCTATTTATTAGCGATGGGGAAGTATTAATATTTGTAGCTAAAATAAACAAACAAATAACAATTAGAGTCTTTCCTCCTATTATATAAACTAGTAAATTTTCAATACATATTTTAGTGGATGTAATAGCTATTTGATTTATTTATCGTTTATGATTGCCCTGTACCTCCGATTCCTGTGACGAAGAATATTTGACTAGAATTTGCAGAGCAGCCGGTGCGAGTGCATGCTTTAGCAACCAAAGAGTAGTTCGTGTTGCTTTCTAAGTCTGTCAACTGTGAAAATGAAATCATGTATACATTAATCAGCTTCTTATTATTGTCATTAGAAATTTTAATGAGAAGACATACAATTAAAACCCCCCTATAATAAATTCAATGATGCATGATGTTCTTACATGGAAACTGGCAGCTACATTTTCACTAACGATCTGCTTTCTTTCTTTTGAGATTCCTTTGAAACTCACTGGCTCGTAATAAACTATATAATCTGCTAGTTTTCCATTTACAACTGACGGTGGGGTCACAGTTACACTAGCTGTCGTGTTCGTCACGTTTTTAGCCAGCGGTGTTGGAGGCACAGAGGGAATTCCTTCCGCTGTCCTTTCAAAAATCGGGTCACTTTTCTGACTCTCTCCTGCCAAGGTTTGTACTGATACAGAAATCATGTAGGTTGAGTATGAGTTGAGCTCTTTCAAGTGGTACGATGTTTTGTCGGCTCCTTCTACTGCTGTGTAATTTTCATTCCCTGGAAAATAACATAGTAATCCATAAATTCAAAAGTCCATGAGATTTTCAGTTTTATAATCACCAGGGTAGAATGCGAATGAAAACTATTAGATTTTATTTCTTGGAAATGGTTATATAATTATTCAGTAAATTCATAATTCAATTTTTATTACCGATACAACTGTCTGCAGAAGGACCGCCTACCATACAGTATGTAATCTTAAATCCCTTTACAGTCCCAGCTTGATATGAACAGTCTAAAAGCCACTCTATTGTTATGGAGTCTAAAGTGGCGTTTACCTTCTTGACATTTTTTAGTTTTTCCGGTACTATAAATAAAAGCAAAAAAAATCATTACATTGAAAAGCTAAATCTAAAATATTGTCTGAAGAGAAAGAGGTAGGAAAAAATGAGTCACCCTTATTGTGAATGAGAGTGCAACTGGCCCATAGCATTCCGCTGCTGAATCGGTCTGTATTCGCTGATACAGCAAATTGATCCAATCTGGTCTCATGATGTGGAACGTAATGGAACAATTTACGTCTCTCGTCAACTGGAACCGTATACCATTCCAATAAGCCCTAAAACGAAAACATTATTGTTGAGTGATTCTGTTTTTTGTTCCCATTCGGACACTTAAAAGGGCAGGATGGTAAATTAAGCAGAAAAAGTTATGCAGAGTGTGTATAAACACTATCATGAATGTATTAGCAGTTTTGTGGGAATGATCACACTACTGCTTCTGACAATTTACTATTTGAAGAAAACTTTACTCATGCATATGTAAATGGAGCAATATCTGAATGATATAAATAAAAGAGAAATAGATAAGTGATTCATGACACGGGTAGAAGACTGCATCTCATTTTCCTACCTCGCATTGGTAAGGACGGGGCTTAGTGCTGTTGCATTTGAAAACGGTGTAGGAGACGATAGGACTGACGTTCTTCGGTGGCTGCCATGATATTTCAAAAGTTCCATTGGTGAAATCCAACTTTGAAACACTCCTCGGTTCGCCTACAGCTGCAAAAAATAAAGTACAAAAGCCACGATCATCTCAATTGAACATCGAGTTGTGGAAAACAGAATGCGACCACTAAACACGTATAGAAAACTTTCATAGCATGTACGCAAGGAGTTTTGGCGCAGATAACATAATTCGCAAGATTACCCCATGAAGATTTCCGGACTGCTGCTCTCGCCCTCACATTTCTATCGTGAAAGCTTATTCTAGCATATCTTGAAGGTAATCTTTTTTACAGCTTCATTCCGTACTGGCACTAAGTACGAGATTCTTGAATTCAAGCTTTTAGACTAGGATTAAATATCTATATGAAAGACCCTACAGCCAAGGAATATGAAACAGCAAAATTTTGCCACAACAATTGCAAATCAAAATAGTGCTAGTTCCAGATTTAAATTTCGCAAGAATTACTCCAGAGTGCATTTAAGAATGTTTCGTAAGCATATTGGTAACCCTTGGTGCATAAACATATATAGGGAGCTAGACATTTGAATATATGCATAGAGAGTAGGAATGAATACCCTGAAGAACTATTAAATGTTATTACTTAGCCAACTCCTGAATAAAGTGAAATGTAAAGTTAAACAATCAATCTTACACGAACCTTTAGTGTTACTAGGTACAAAAACTTCGGACTTTTGTAGACTTGTACCATTAGCATTCTCAGAATGGATGGCGAATCGATATGTTTTCATGAGTTTTAGCTTCTCAAACTTGGCGTAGCTCTGTGTGATCTCCACCGGACGAATATCACTAGAAAGGAACAAAGCACTAGTTTATTTATATACCTATGCATGCCTACACATTATTGTTTAATATTTCTACTATATACTTATTAAAGTGACTTTCATGGTATAGGAAAAGTTTAGCAAAAAATCTTTGTCAGCGCTCTTCCATAAATTATAATTTGTAGATAGAACATTGAATGTACAGGATAACTGGAAAGACTAGGGAAAAAATACTAATATAAGATTAGTGCGCAGATTGTTTGCCAAATACTACTGCATAAGGAGGGGATCGGGACGGGAAAATGTTATATAGCTGCTGGTATTGTAAATATAATATTATTGCAGTAGGTTCATGGTGTTTGGAAATGACAAGGAAACTCTAGTACAAAGAGAACAGTACGAATAGAGAAAACAAGGCCGTTTGAAAATTGCATGAAAGGATAGGAGAAAATCACATTATGAGAAAGTTAGTAGGAGAGAGAGAAGGGAATATTTATGTTATTATACATACTTTCTCAATTGATCCTCTTCGAAGACTGTAAACTCGTAACGAAATTTCGGTCCGTTATGATGTGTCCGGGGAACTTGCTCCCAGTAGATGTAAACATCTCGTTCTTGCAGGGAGGAGGTTAGTAAACTCTCGAAACTCCCAATGTCAGTCTTAGGTGGAAAATCTGGCCCTGAATCAAAACAGTTTTCTTTCTCAATTTATCACATTCCCAATAATTGCTAGCTATAGGTAATTTTAAGTTTGGCTTGTCTAGGTAAATCTCTGATGGAATTTCCCAGATCTATCACCTTCAATTCATTAACAAGTACATTATTAGTTCCAACCTTCTCATCTGGCATGTTTACTAGCTCTCTCTCTGTTTTATGTATTTCCACACAAATCATAAGCAAACTCTGCATTGTCGAAAAATGTTGCAACCTGAATTAATGTGCCTCTGTCTCGACTCATTCACAACCAAGAGTTGCTTCAAATATAAACAAACCAATGCTAATAATAGACATGAAAAAAATGTTTATACTCCTTCAATTCTGCTTAACTCTCTCCATGGCGTCTACACGTACATCTCATGGGCTATTACTCTAGAGATTTTCAGTTCTGTTGTTCTTGGTGTCATTTCATACATATGTAATACCTTCAACAATAAATAAATCCAACACAACAGACCTTATTTCCCAATTGGATTTCCAGTTGGATTATGTAAATGAATGCCACTACTTCCACAAAATTGCCTTCTCGTTCTCATTAGATGAAACTCAAGAATACAATGGTTGCATCAATTTTACTAGTCTGACTTGTATTTATTCACAATGATTTTTCCACGACAGACTCAATTAGTGACATTTTTACAAAGAAAAACTTTTGCACCTTTTATTTTTCTTTGCTATCATTAGCAGGAATACCTAATTACAAATTTTGTTTAGCAAACTCTAGTTTCATAGAAACAAATTAAGTACATTCACAAATTCTGAGATGTCGTTTTCCAACGGCTGCACTTTGCAATTACTTCAGCTACACTAAATACATTCATACAAATATAATTATTATATTCATTACTACTTACCCTATATACACTATCGTGACGTACATGACAGATTTAAGTCCCCGAACATGCTACGTAAGCTCCGCCTCTTTCTTTATGAATCCCACAATTAATGGGACAGAATTTACGTAACGTTAGGAAAACTATCAGCGATTGAAAAATTGATTTCATATTTTATTCAATTTTGCGCTATTTATTTTTTTAGCTGTAAATTTGACCATTTGACATTGCGTATAATGCTAATGGATTGCCAAAGTAGGTGACTAACGCAAGATAGTTAAGGCAGAGCCATAAAAACTAAGACTCGTTAATTTTTCAGATTTTGATAGTACGAGAAAGCGTAACATTGTATCAAGTTTTGAATAAATCACAAAGCAGATTATGGTCAGAGAACAAAACATTATAATATTTTCATGGCAGGGAAAGAGCAGGACAACATTTTAGTCTCAATATACCCCGATAGGGACAAGTAGATAGTTTTGAGGCTTACCTGTCCTACATAGTTATTTTTGTCAAACTGTGTCAAATCAGGCTTAGTAAAAGGGCTTAAATATGCAACCGAGGTATACCTTTAATTATCGCGTTTCCAAATTACTGCAAATCGCGCTCTAATATGTGGTAGTAGCTACCACAAATCTACTAGATAAATACAAATACACAAATATAGCTTTTTTGAAGTGGTAAAGGAAAATGCAATGGTATTTGCTTTGTTTGTACTAAACAGCGTTATAATTCTCAAATCTATACATTTACTTTGAAGATATTTGCTTGAAGTGGCAGCCATTAAACACTTACAAAGTAAATTAACGTTTTTGGATACTTCTGAATATGAATAGAATTTACATTAGACAAACAAACATGAATTGCGTGAATGTGGGTTGCATTTCATCGAAGCTATTCTACATTCTACCGGTTTAGTTATTTAATATTATTTGTACACTACCAATTCTAGGTATATACACTTATTGCGAGTTCATTCTACTAATTAGTCAATTCTCACAATGCAAGTTCAATTAGTTTAATGACATTTAGAAATGCTTGAGATATCTGATTTTGATACAATCCAGGAATATTTATTGTACTATGAATATAATAATTGAGCTTGAGGTTCCCGTCTTACTTGACAAATTAATTCCCGTCCTTTGCCTTTGACTACAACGTAAAATGCGATATGGTACTATCAAAAGCGTGCAGCCGTTATCATTGAATATCAGAGTTACCTTTGGCTGGAATTTATGCAATTCAAATATTTATCCTTAATTATTTTATAGAATATGTTCTGAAGTTGTGACAGCCATAAATAAAGGCAACAAAGCAATTGGGGTTTTTGCATTTCTGCTTATGGCATTAAAGAACTATATCACAGCAGAGGTCTATATTGTGTGGGAGATGATCAAAAACCGTGTCTCTAAATACAATGAATGAGAGTGAAGAGTTGGCTAAAGATTTATCGTATGGTGGTGGGGGACTTACCAGTTGCTAAAAGATATGTTGCAAAAAGTTGATAAATATTACGTATAAAATAATTATAGAGTAAAAGATGACTTACTTGCAGCCCAAGTGGTAACAGAAGCCATGGCGGGCGCGGACCAAAATTCCTCTGTGTCAAGAGCAGTTTGAGACCGCATGCTGATGTTGACGGAGTAATTTACGAAAGCAAACGGAACTTCTATTTCGCTCGCCAAATAAACCTTTTGCTCTTTCTTCGTAGTTGCGAACATCTTCAATGATATACAAAAAATGGTGTATGAGTCTCATGCTGAACATTTCTCAGTAAAAGTAATAAACAAACATCGTAAAAAACAGCGTTCATTAGTACCTCGACATTTTTCTACTTTTATAATATACACAGAATATCTATATCCATATTAAGCAAGGATAAAATACTACTACAGAAGTATTTTCTGGAAATCTGTTTGATGTTATTGACTCCTGGTAGAAGAGACCACAATAAAAATATTGTATAGATTGGATTGTTCTTGCTCAACCACAGATTTTTAATTTCAATGTTCTGAGCAAGTCTTGACTCGCTCCTATTATTTTAACATGAGATAACAGAAAACAGACGAGTGCATGTTTCTCGACACTCGATCATTGTGCTCTAATTATATGTATCTATAGATAATAATATAACATGTGGACAAACTACAAGAAACTGCGTAGCTCTAGGTGCTATAATTATTAACTAGGCAAAACATAACAATAACATTATTAGCTAACAAACTCTTGAAAAGAAACACACATGATCGTCAATCATTTAAATTACAATCCCCACTTGAGTTATCTAGAATCAATTTGCTATGCATTTATACATATACAGACAAAGTATATAGTTTGGGGTATAAATCCGTTCTCCATCAGTTTTATGCAGTAGTAGGCGAGAAAGAGTCTAGGACTCCGACGAGAGTTGAGCCATACGTACCTTTGCATTCAAAAGAGAAATTAGTGGCTCCAGTCGGCAGTCTAAGTCTAGTGGGTTGAACTTCGCTGCCAGCAGTGGAATTGGAATTGGCTCTTGGCTCGGAATCCTAATGATATTTCGACACTTGAGAAGACACAGCAGCTACACTCTTACTATCTCGTATGAATTCCTCCATGGATAATAATATTACATCGATATTTCCAGAATCTATACACTTCTATTCTACTACTCTCTTCTATTTACCAATCTTTTGGCTCCTAAAGTTCATCAGTAGCCAAGTCAACAATTGGACATCTTTACCACTAAAACACTGTAACCTAAAAACACTTCTACTATAAACTCTATAATAGTAGCATTATGTGTATAGTAGTATCTACTATAGTAGTAGAAGATAACGATGAGTAGGTTAGAAGTGTGGCCTCTTTTCATCCCCTGCGGAACGGCGTAGATTCACAGAATGTATTCTGATCGCACTGCCTGAACTTGTGCAGGTTCCCATTCACATCAGTTACTTGCTATAAATTCAAGATTCAAGTACTACCTCCTAGAGATAAGGCTAAAACAGATGGTCCTTCTCTCTGGAACCGCACTTCCGCACTATTAAGCAGTTTTTAGACCTTTTTTGCTATAGATCGATAGAGAAACCACTAAATATCTAGACATGTCCATAAAAGATTTCATTCATACGCAGTCGATTCATTAGTACCTAACTTAACCCAAACCTCTATCACTCCTTTCTTATTCCTACCTATACGGTATATCTACAGAACGAAACTTTGAGAGAATTTTTCACAAGTCGAGGCACCGTTATTATTATATAGCTCTTATGGTTATTGTTGGTTTATGAAGGAAAAGGACGTTCAATAAAAGTCAAGTCATTTACTCACCGTAGTGTTGCACCAGAATCCCCCTTCTGCGCAAACAGTGACTCGGTGAAAAAGACCCGGCTCGAATTGGTCAAACAGCGGAAAGGTCCAGTTCAGCATTATAGTATTGGCTGAGGTAGCTCGTGCATCGACAGTTTCTGGCGTCTTAGGAACCACTGCAGAGTTCACAAAAATCAAATCAATGACATGCAATGCAATTCTCGAGTCATTCTACTCCGTCTCCACTTTCACCCCCAGAGGAATTGAACGAGGCTACCGAATATACCCTGTCTGACTAAAACTACTTAAAATACTTGAGTTTAGTAGCAGAAACGGTTTAGTAGCAATTTGTAACAACTTTAGAAAGATAAGCAACGAGTACTCAACGATGAGTCGACATCATCAGTACAGGAAAGATTAAGCGAGTAAATGCACTTTAGTACTTACCGATAGAGAAATGGTTGATAGGATAATCCCACGTTTTTCCCTCTGGGTTCAAAGGATTTGTACCATTGAGACGAAGATTGTAGATCGCTACGTTTTGTAAATAATGAGGATCCGTGTAGGGACCCCACTGACAAGAATTCACCGTCTCATTAGGACACGGTATAACGCCACTGTGAAAGAAAAAAACATATCGTTACTCAAACATTCAATTCAGATACGAACTTGTTATTCAAAATCCTAATGCAATGGAGCACGCAGTAATTATTAGAGAATCCCTTTGTACAACGTTAATAATAATACCTACTTCAATAATGATTCCGGCTTTACATAATAATCTTTTACAATGCGGAGGAGTATAAAAAGGCATTTCATCTTTACATAATGCTACTTGATACCAGACAGTTTCCCATTCTCTCCTCAACCCAATTAGTAACTAGTTTATACCCGAAAGTGTATTCAGGTATGATAAGTAAGTATGATCCTTATTTACGTAAATAGACTCGAGTAATAACTGTGGTAGGCAAATGGGGAATTTTTAAGACGAGAATAGGGAGTGTAGGGTAGGGACAGGTAAATATACAGTTGTTTTGAAAGTCATTATTCTAGTCGTAAGCGAATGATAGAAATCTTTAAAGCACACACATTCTAGGAACTTCTGAGAATCAAAAAACATCTTCAATTCAATACATATGTAAATAGATTAGGGTGTAGGAAACACGTTTCTATATCTTTTGTAGGACAATTCTATTATTGGGACTATTGTCTCCCAAACAGAGTGCCCAGGCCAGTCTGCTTATTAAAGTTGCCTTTCTATCTCAATTCCATTGAATCTTGGCCTAACCCAACAGAATACTGTTCGAATGCTATTTTATTTCGAATCCAGCCTTTAATTTACTTATTTTTTCCTTTCTTCTTAAGTTGCATAGTCATCTCACAAAAAAGTTGAATCGATACAGCATAGAAACATTCTCAATAGTCACTGTATACAGCCTGTGGTGTTTATTATTTCAATATTTCCAAGACTACATCCAAATAACTACCATGATCGTTCAGTGAGAAGCTAACTAGCTATTTCAGGATTTTTTCTCTATCAAGTTTCAGGGTAATTTAATTATGGCTAGGTAGAATTACTCAATGATTGTTAGCTACACTAATTAAAGAACGTATAGGTAGCATCATTGTTGAGCTAATACATAATTTTCTATAAAATTTGAAAGACCAGCCAAGAAAAACTTGAAAGATATTAAATACAGTACATAATGAAGATGTCTATCCTTCAAATGTCAAATTGTATTGGTTCTAATTGTGTCTCTGTCTCGTCAACCAACCGAAACTCATTATCAACATCCTCATCATTTGTCTAATTCTAAATCTATTTGTACCATTCTTCGTGCTTCTTTCCATATACAAAAGCTCCTTACTCTGTACAATGAGATAAGTTTCAAAACTTAATAATATTTGAACTAATGTGTGTAATATATATTGCATCCCTTTGTAATAAATTATATAAAAACTTGAAAAAGTTTAATTTTCTGTACAAAAACTTTTGAGTGTTAGAAACTTACTATTAAATTATACTTCAGGATGTACACTGTGATAATAATATGGCATGATAAATTCAAAAGTGTGCGTATTAAGGACACGAACGCATGAACTGGAAGACAGACTTAATTAACTCAAGAATGACTTCATTAAATTTCATTATTCATTAGTTTAGCATCCACTATTCTCTTCATTCTATGTAGAATTGGGACAAGGTACATAATTGTGTTTTGCTGACGGCATTGCACAAATAATAGGCTTCTTCAGTTTATATTTATAGATGAAAATGTCATTAAATATGTTCTCATCATTAGTGTTTCTCTAATTTACAACAAAACACAAGGATCCATCTAGCATTCTATTCAGTACATGCTAGTAACTGTGACAAGTGATTCAAAACTACAAAAATACTAGAATATAATAAAAAGTAAGCAAGGTGCAAATTAATGAGTGATATTTCGTATATATCCTTTGAGACAACTAAAACTGCCACACACATTTAAATTTGACGTTGCATATAAATACATACCTATGTAAAAATACAATTATGTCAACACATACGGAGCTAGAAAATTCAAGCAAAAACACTTGAGGACCAACTACTATAAATTATACTGCTTTAAAATTAAAGACACCCACAATGAGATGCAACCATAATTTCAAGGAATTTTTACCAAAAGCTAACAGTGGCTACTTCACTCGGATCAGAATTAATGAGTAAATGCCTAAAGTCCATGTTTAACAAGCTGTGGTAAAATTGTATGGCTAAAATGCCCTGGGAGCCAGCTATATTTATTTTTAGCCAATGACCACAATAAAAACCAGGTTAAATTTAAATATTTGCTACTCTGGCTTTATTTCACCTGTACGAAACAACCTACCATCACGATGAAATGTGGAAACAGTTGCCTAAAATAGAATGCCAAACATCAGTCTCACTTAACACTGTTCATACTACCTACCTACTACAATTTCTCTACAGATTCTATAGTTAATGCAATAATACATTATGAATATTCAATTTTCTCCTCTTGTATCCAAAATATATTTTGATTTCTACATGATGATAACTAATACAGATCCTATTTTATGGATCTGCTTTTAAGTTTTTCAAATTTATTCATCCAAAAAAGAGTTGGGTCACTCTTATAGCGGAATACGAATGTGAATTTTCACTGAAGGTGAAGAAAGAGACCGAAATTTTATGGATATTACAGTTTAATTTTCATTAGGGAATATTTTTAAATTATCTGAAAGAGTAGTATAACACGGACAGTAGTTGGTTTCAAATCGAAAGGGTGCACTAGGGTTTGAATTCTTGATTTTGAGCAATAAAAACTATAAATGTGTATCAGAATACCCACATAAAACTTGAAACCGAACTAGCAAGCTGAAAAAGTAAAATGACGTCTTTGAATAACCTGTCTGAATTTGGAAAGTCGGCCCTGCACATCTTTACATTTTGCATGGACTGAATGAAATTAGTAAAACGCTAGATTGAAAGAGGCTTTTCTCCAACAAAGTCATGAATAATTTAGTGAAGCTTTCCAACTCTCGTGTTCATCATCTTTAAATGAGATACTTATTATCATTACCTAGACATGAGTTATTCTTAAGCACACAACTTAGTTGCGCGATATTTACATAGAGTACTTTTGTAAGCGTTGTAGACACACTTACAAAATCACAATAATTATACACAGCCTCCTTAATGACACTTGCAAGGTACAAGACTTATTTAATATGCATTTCATTACGTTTTTGATGAGTTTCCCTCAAAATTTCAAAGGATATAATGTATTCTACATAATGGAGAGATTAAGGTACTTTAGTTGGTAATGCGTAGTGGTAGGTAGTTATTTTTAAATTCAGGAGAGTTATATTTGATCTCTCTCCGTGAAAACTTGTGACTATGTAGTTATTTGATCTGAATCAAGGGGAGAGAGATGTTGTTTGAAATGTCGGCTGTTACGTACGTTTGCTCTTCAAAGGAGTAAACAAGTTTCTTAAAACGCTACGAGCTCCACCGAATGGAGAAAGTAATTAAACAATGGAATGGAGGTACAATTACGTAAACCGCATCAGAACTGTTGTGCAATATTGAACATCATCCTACCCGGTTCTCTAATGCCCAAGTGTGGATTATTTGTCCTGGATAATTTTCATCTTTTGAAAACAAGTGTAAACACTCATCTAATTTCCAAGTGGGTTTTGATTCGTGAAGTAATGAAAGATGCTTATATCCAATTGCCAATGTTATCTCGGTTGGAGATCCAATCTTAATGAGCTCTTGAGTGTACACAATCTTTGTCGTAGGCCTCTGTAGTAGTTACCTTTCTAATCTAACTATTCATAGCAGTCCCTACCTTTCGTCATTCGTGGTTAATGATTTCCTCTTCTGTACTCAGACTCCCTTCCCTAACAATGCCAAGACTCTTGTATGCCATTCCACTTAAGTTGCTAAACAAACGAATGAAATAGCAAACCGCAAGCTAACAATATTATATCCGACTCCAAATGAAGTTAAAGGTTCCTTTATATTGCGGACTGTGTGGACTGGCATTAGGCAATTCTGTGCCAGGCTATGGTAAGCATTTATGCATTAATATTCGGTGTCTGTCTGCTCTCTTTCCCTCCTTGATTGCTTTGCTTTGGTACAAAATTGGAGTGCTCTGTAAATATATTATAGTGCAATGTATGCTTAAGCTTTCAATAAAACAATAAACACATACCTAAGGTTTGTAAGCACAACCTGTGTTAAACAGTGACTCTAAGTATGTACTCCGATTACACTTTCCTCTCTTTAATTAATTTTATATTACTCGATTTTGTAAATATACGAAGGTCACCCAACATTGTATCTACATGAAGGACTGACTGACGAAGGTTGCCCAATATTCACTGACTTGTGATGAGGAACTACTTCAATTGCTACTAAAAAATGAACCACTTCGTAATGGCTTACTAAATAATTCTTGCTAACGTTAAATCATTTCACTTATGCATATGTGTATCATAGCTGTGGAAAAGAATTAATATGATTGGATTATTTAACTATTTAATGGGTTTCTAGAAATAATTATGATAACTGAATTTATTTTGCTGTTTAATTCAATAACAAAACTTAAATGATCCAAAACTTAATGGAATTGTACCGTGCGATGGTGCTTTTTCTCTTGATTTAGAAAATTATGTTCAAGTGGAAGATGGGTTAACTTATTCTATTTAAACAGGTAATGCAAGAGCATGGGGAAATTGAATTACTTAAGTATTTACAAAGCTGTAGTAAATACAATTAGGTAGTTGATGTATCTAAGCATCCTGGTTTAACTCCGTTCCCTCATGCAACTTTTTGACAAGGCTTTCCGCCTTGAAATCGCTTTCTAATCACACGAAGTTTCATTTTGGTGAAAGTCGACGTTTGAACGCATTAAATTCCTGTGCATTTCATTCCTCGTCTTGCGCAACGGTCTCACCCACTCATTAATTATTCTCGTTTCTATCGCTAAGAGAAAACAAATGTTTCGATCAATCCTTCAAAGTTTCCCATAATGTTTAACCTCCTGTTTTCAGCATTTCCTACAGTACACTACGACGAGGCCAGGAAGTATTCGAATGTCGTGTTCTTTATTTACCATTCCGGTACCTTAGACCACTTCTTGTCAGAGTTTAGGAAAACATTTCTCAAACAAAACTGTTAATTCCTGCTGGCATTTGCAAATCTTTAATTATAAGCACATTCCTTGTTTAACTTGGAATAAAAGCTTTGTATTAATATCACCATGCACAATGAAAACTTCCAACCATAAAATAATATTTAACTTTAAGGAACGAAAGTAAATTTTGACTTTCTGGAATTCCCTTTTAATATTTTCCTTTCATGTTTTGCAAATCATTGTTATACTTTGGGTGATGGATTTAAACTAGACTTAAATTGCAAAAACCTTGCACTAATTTAAAATAAATACGTCATTAATGCACTCTACATTTCGATGATGAAAAAGAAAATTGCTCCATTTTTTTTAGACAAATTATCTAGTTAGATATAAGTATTGTGCACATTTACATGAGACAAATCAAAAAATGGTGCTTGAATACTTCCAATAATATTATCTATATTTAGAAGAGAAAGAGGGTAATTTGACGTTCTTTGGTTCTCCGTTCGTTAAACATACTTCTCAAATAGAGTATAATAGGCAGTTAAATAAAGGTTCTTTCTTTGTACAAACTATCACTCAAATGGAATATTTGATTAAGCGAAAACAAAAGTTAGTAAGAGAAAGAGATAAGCAGAAGAAATGTTGATTGAATTGAAGTTCCAAGCTGGTTATGTACACATCGACGTCTATATAGCCTATTTCCATTCAACATGTAATATTCAGTGGAAAGACAGTATTATTACAGGGCCTTGTGCAAACATAACGTTCAGTGCCCCTATGATGTGTCTTACGTGCACTCAAAGTCAGTGAAGCTATTCAACACACACTATCCTTATACTAAGTACTAATGCACATCAAACTAAATTAACCATGTTGCGTGTACTGGCTACGCGAGAGCCACACAAAAATATATCAAAAGGCAATAATAATTGTAGCTTGACAACCCACCTAGTTTCAGTTATACAGTAACCTGAATAATATTTCTGCCAGCACATTCCCCCACTCCCTTAGCGGATTCTATCGTATTGTTTAATTGACGAGATGCAGATTTTTGCTTCCACAGACAGAATGACGTACTTACTTTATCTACATACATAAAGATGAGTTGAGATTTTTTGACTAGATACATATGTAAATACATTCGAAGGAAGACATAGTAATTCTTACACACCTACGAGAAAATAAAATTACTTCGTCCGTCCAAAGTTATTTCTGCAGCACGGAAAAGAAAGTAGTACGTAGCACTGTATAATATTATATAAAAGCTACATTGCGACACATGTGCTCCATATATGAAAAGAGCATGTAATCATAATGTAAACTGCACCAAGCATTACATATCTTTGTAAACAACAGAGTGGATTTATGTCTATAACTTGGCTATGTGATGCATATTGTCTACACAACATTCCTGTGCATATTAGAGTCAAGTCAGAAACAGAAGGACACAGGAGTCTCCCATTCCATCCATCATTACAAAGGAAAGTATTGCTATATACAAACAACGACTGTATTTAATAAAGACGGTTGGCTTTGCGCTGCGTCGTCGTCGTGTCATGTCAAAACAGAAAAGCGAGCTTTTACATGTAAGTGAAAGCCAAGGAAAGGAGCTCGTCTTTCTACATGTGCTTCTGGGTAAGTACCGTACTCAGCCAGGTAGATTAAATAGAACAGCTACTATAATAAGCCTAATGTTTGTTGGGGAAATGACGAAGTGCCTCTCTGTACATTCCAAATACTAGGCCCTCTCAAATAGACATATCTATTGTCTTCCATAGGTTTCTTTACATATCAACTCCCTGTCAGGAATGAAATTTCATACTGCATATTATACCTTCCCATATTATAACATTATACTTCCCTCTTGTGTTCCTACTTATACTCTACCACCCATAGATTGCATTACAACTTATATCCAATTGGTTCTCTTATTCCCAACAGGATTCAACTTCTATAAAGACATGAAGAGTAATCCTACCGTCTCGTAAATACAGTACACATATATTTTGTTTGTTCACTGACTTCTTTATTAATAACTAGCGTCTTCTCCATTATTATACAAACAAACACAACTCCTATGTAGTAGTAATAGTGACTGACAACAGCAACAATGCCTTCCAACTATTCCATCTACCAATCATGAATCTAGAGACAAAATCTTTTCATTTTGCCTCTAGTGGGCTAATAAGCCATGTCAATACTTGTATCTAAATGGATATTTGAGTAAACATTAGTAATAATAAAGACGAAATTTGAATGGCAACTCTCAGTTTACTAGAATACTCAGTAGTAAAATACTAGTGGGTTAAAATAGGACACAAGACAATTCAACAAAAGAAATCAAGGAAGAAAACATTGACAATTAAATTTCTTAATACCAAACAACAATTTTCTATAAATACTCGGAAAAAGGATATCGATATTACTCAAGTCATTGAGTACCAGTTTCCAAATGACTGACATGTTTAAAGAATGACCTAAATTTATCTTTTTATAAAATCTCAACAGTTTACCTAGAAGTGTCTCAACTTGGCATTACGATACATTTGCTACGCCTTCACTACAACTAATAATAGCGACAATGTTAGGAAAAGTGTTTGTCGGAACGATTTTACAATTTTTAATAAACTAAATTTGGTAGTTATTTGTAACTGTAGACCAAAAAAGAAGAATATTTTGCTGTCCTGAGTAATTGAATAATTTAATACCAACAATAATTAGTCGGCATTAGTCGACCTTAATAATGTTGACTGTGGTTTCTACGTAATCACTTTTGTGGTATTTTAATCTCTTCCTTTGCTAACCATGAACGGATAATACTTTCTCCCATAAAGAAGATATGCACATTAGTTACAATAAATTTAAAGATTAAACCAAAGCACAAAAGCCACAGTGGCAGACTGTAAAGGATTATGGCTTTGGTTGTGTTGCTTTATGATTTTGTGTTTATTTTATTTCATTAGTTACCCATAGTATAGAAGAAACTACTTACTGTAGCTTCTGGATGTCATTATAATTGATGCGAAAGAGTTGGATACTGTTGAAGAATTTTATTCATACTTTATGTAGTTTAGTTTAATGATGTAGATTTAGGGACTGTGATGCTCGTTCATGCAATGCTAAAGGAAATAAGAATAAGGAACGGTAGGGAAGAGAAAGGTATGTAGGAGCAGCGGAAATTAATCCGGAACGGAGCTATAAAATGCAGCCCCGTAGTCAGAGATTGCAACTACATCAAAGGTCTACAATGCTTTGTCTAAAACAAATAGAGCACCTTATTAAATTGTAAATGCTTACGACAGAGAAAGAGCCTTTGCAATATTGAAGCGTACATTTTGTGGTGTATGTAAATATCATCAGAGGACTTGTGCAAATAATGTGACTTAATGAATGTTAGGTTATAGTTGATGATCTAGTTTGGATCCTTGGTGTCCTGGCTCTTTGTTGTAGAGCCTGTAGGAGTATAACTAGAATTTGGCCGTATTGTGTGTTTACTCATTTTTATTAAAAGATAAAATTACTTACGTTTTAAAAACGTGGTACAGCTTGTAATTGGTAGGAATTGGATTGTACGGTGCGTCCCAGGTGCATCTGATACTCCGCCAGTCCTTTGCAATGCAGCGGAAATCGTCAACTTCCAACGGAATAACTGCCAACAAAAATGAGACATGTGAGAATGAGTTTAGATTTAGTCATCTCTATCTACCTTCCCAGAAAATGCCATCGAGAATTCAAGTACTTCATGCAAATCTACGGACTGTCACTAAAACTTCTAAAACTCTGAATGTGAAGTGTAAAATTGAAACGTGTGTAACTAGGCTGATTTATTTATGATACAAAGTTATGCATAAAGGTGTTAGTAAAACACTATGATGGAAATGTACACTAATTATATAATAAAAATATTCTGAAGTTTTGGAGATAGAGCAATATTTAGCTAGGTATGCATGGATTACAAACCAAAAAGGCAATAAACAAGCGTATATACAATTCACAGGACGTAAAACAGCAGAATAAAACTTTCCCCTAGGTTAGAATCTTTCGAAATTAAACCAAGAAAAATTTGGCTTGTATTACCTAAACCTTTTGAAATTCAATAACAGTACTGGGAACCTAGTATTTAAATATGATACCAAGAATATTGTAGTGATAGTATAAACACGTGTGCGTTATTAATGCATGAGATGCTAATCTTGATACTTTTTCTCTATATCAGCATTCTATCGATAAATTCAAATATGTTAAATATTTACATATTTCTCAACGACGGCAAGCACATTCGACCGAGAAGATAAAATGTTCACTGATATCAAACTCTTATTTTAGTAGAAAATGCTACGTAAAAAATTACCAGAAAATACTTCTACATTGAAGCCATTACTTATTAATACACGACGCAATTTAAAGTCTTATAATATCGCCATCATATTTATCTAGAAGATTCACAGTTTGTGTTGAAACTGGATTTTCAAATTTACAATGACAAAATTTATTAAATACTGCAGTGAACAATGAAATCAATTTCCGATTGAATTCAACGAGTAAGATGTTACAAAAATATTTATAAATCACTATTTGGTGGTATTACAATATCTTTCCTTTCATATTTAATTTGGCGAATTTTGTGTTAAAATAGAAATCATCATATTAATAAAGGTGCTCTGTGATTCTATTGTACGTGCGTACGCATGCAACCTATTAATTAAAGCACAAAACTGAGTTCTGGATTCTGGATTAAAGTATTTTGTAAGCCAAAAATTTTAATGCCTAAATTTTTCAAAATTCAATAGCAATACTTGAGTGTGGGTTTGATTATTTTATTGATTTTGTAGATTTACTAAGCCACCAGTACTGCTGATGAATTTCAAATTGTTCTATGCATTTGCATTTGGTTCAATTTTGAAATACTCAAAAGTTATTCCATAATCCATATGACATATGCGCATTTCAACAAAAAGCTGCAACATCCGTGGCATAAAACATAGATATATGTAGATATACATGCGACATAGGCACAATCAGCTTTTTTATTAACTAGGCCACTAGTACTGTCTGAATTTCAAAATGATTAGGCAGAAACATTTGGTTTTATTTCGAAATACGCCAATGTTAACCCATATTGGGCTTAATTGCTTTGTGTATGTAATATGCATTACTTACGCGCTTGCGCATTTCAACAAAAAGCCACACTGTCCATAGCATAGAATATATTATACATGCATACATGAGACATGCGTACAATCAGCTTTATTTATTGTGATAATGGTGATGTTCTAAACCATTTTATATTCATTGGTCCTGAAATTTTATTGGACTATATTAGTTTAATAAATGACAAATTGATATGCATTTAAAAATTAAAGTTAAAGAGTTTAAATAGCAACCAGTGTGTTTTAAAACCTACCGAGTATTGTTGCAACTGCAATATACTCTGTTCCTAATGTATTTGGATTTTATCTCCCTGTATTTCCCAATTGCCTATCTGGGTGTGAAGCTTTAGTCATATACGCAGTTCTATTGAGACACAAAAATAAAACAAAAGTTGGAAAATACAATCGTCAGCGAAATGAAAAGTGGAACCCTTTCATGTCATCGTACCTACAACTCTATAGACCATTGCAATGATGAAATGCACATGTGCTACAATTGTGTTTGTTTAATTACTACTCGTTTAGGCATTGATAAAGAGAATGTATAATTGCTAGATATAGTATAATTTGACTACACCTACTACTACGTTATAAAATTGCATGGAGATTTTGTAATGGTATAATACGCGAAACGTATCCTCTACAGCAGAAAACATTAGGAATCTTTCCAGGGTTGAAAATTGCGGAAAATGGTAGAAGATCCATCGATCGATACTCATAGAAGTCCTGAGTAACACAAAAATACTATCTGCAAGTAAGTGGTACGTATACTGCACAACAGTTTTTGTAGGCAAATAATTTGAACTGTAGCATTGCATATATGAAAGGATATAATATAGATATTATGTTCTAGTTTGTATCCTTTTCACTTATAAAGTCAACAGTGTTCACTTATCCTTCCCTTTAGGTAGCTACTTGACATTTGCAGCTGTGTTAAATGAACATCAAAAGTTTTTCAACTTGCCATTCAACTTCAGTGCAAAAGTTGGACCAAGCCAGAAAATATATTTTTGGCTAGAACAAAATTTTGTCGGAGGTTTACATTGACACTTTTTAACTTTGCTTAATCATATCAAAATCCTATATACACGTCTGAATTCTTAGCATTCCAGATGGTTCAAAGCTTATCTGATTGAATGTCCAATAGTAACGAGGTAGATTTTCTACGTAAGAAATTCATGAACAGGTATGACGTAAAAAGTTGTGATGTGAAAGATGATAAACAGTTTACAGTTCAGCAACGCAGCATTGAGGTCAATGATGCTTTGGCACCATGCGATTCCATATAAATAATTACTTATTAATGTGGCTATTAGGTTAACGATTCCTGTTAATTTCATTTCAGTCTACACTTCTATTGAATACATACAATTAAAAATACTTATTCACAAGTTGATTGCCCATTCGTCTGCAACATCTAAAATGATCCTTATGCAAATGACGTACAATTAAAAATAAGATAGTATTGAACTTTTTCATATTGAAGACCATTGAAATGGGAAAATAAGTATTGTTTATTTATGTGAAGAGCGATTCACTTATTAAAATAAACCGGATTGGTATATTTGGGTTTTATTTAATTCTCCTGAGATTTAGTATCTGTGTCGTTGCATTAAATGTATAAAGTATTCATAGCCTGGCTATATATTATCATTCGGGTAGATAACTGAAGACTGCTTAAATAGAAAGAGTATACTTATTACTGACAGTATGCTTTTAGGGTTGGCTATCACATGTTTATTGCAGTCAGTCACATTCAACACAGTTCCAATTCATGTCAGTCGACGAAGCTTTGCCAGTTCTGGGAAAGCGGAGAGAGAATCATAGCTAAGAGGAACGGAGCGATGATCATGAACGAGGTAAAAGCGGGCATTACTTTTCCACAGACACTGAGAGTAAAGCATCCGCCCTAACATCCTTCTTCCCAATCCCATTATACTCTCTCCTACTTGGCCACGCAGACAAGGGCTATCTGGATCGGAAACACTAGACTAGGCCCATAGCTGATACCTTATTATTACTTCAGCAAAGGACAAGCTCCTGCATTGTCCGAATTCATCCCGTCCTGTTTAACGGTCTTTCCTACTTATTTATGTCTGAATTCACCATTTATATAATAAGCGGATGAACACTTTCTCCATCTCATCCCATCCTCTCTGCATTATTTACTTTTCTTTCATAACCCTTGCCCATTATTCTGTCCCTTAGACGTCCTACTGTATATCCCATAATATACAAACCGTTCAGAACGTGTTTACACCATTTTGGTACTAGGATGGGACATTTATCTATGACCATTTTGCACAAGCATTGCATAGTTGTAGTACTAAGTACTTACTTAGTAGTTCTACTGCAGAAAGATCCCTACACTCCAAAGTACATTCCGATCCAGCATTCAAGAATTTATTTATTCTGTCGAAATTCCACTCTGAGTGACATCGTGCATCACTCCTTTTACATCTCCACTACCTAACCCTTTCAATATCTACTACAATTTTGATATATATTTCAAGATGACCTCTCTTTTCACTTAACCCTTGCTTCCTTTCATCGAAGGGCTACACAGTAACGAGAGTTATGCAGGAAGTTTCCCAGAAGTTAAATGAAAAGTAAAAATACCTTTTTCGACCTTTTAACAGACTTTCTCTTTGGAAAGAAATGATTTGGCTAGCATGTATGAGTATGTGGCTATATCGCCTTTCCTAAACTACAATCGCAATATAATTAGGTAGATACCTACCCAACAAGGTAGAAAGAAAGTAATTCTACGATAAATAATAGCACAAAACATCTATTCCTTAAAACTAGCCTCACTCCTGCTCTATATTGTACCTATCCTGCGTTTCCTGGCCTAACAATGATATTTTCCATACAAACCTGTAGGAGTCATTCATCACTGTTATATTAAAGGTCAAAATATATTGACTCATTTACCATTTATCTCATCGCCTCTTCACAGCGCACATTTTACTTTACTCTCGCTAATGTACACTAATGCAGTAATATATTTTCTCTTCTGGGAAAATAGGAGACAGACAGGCAGGTAGCCTACCTGATGTACGCACTGAGGAGCCTAACCAGTTCTGTCTATCTCACTGATATACGGGAAGTACTAATGAAGTGTGTGGGCGATTTCCTAAGCGAATAACATTTTCTCTAATTCCTTTTGCAGGTTAGTCATGTATAGCCACCTTTTCTTACTTTTTCCAATAATATTGGTTGTAGGTAAAAATATCAAAATTCATATGTTCGATTCGATAATGTTTTTTGGCCAAAATTAGAAAAAATCATTTGGATAAAAGATATATGAAGTATATTCAATATTTGAACTTTGATTTTGTATTTTACCATTTTGAATTCGATATTCGTACAATTTTTTTAGCAGCCTTCCAAAAATTTGATCATTTATGATTTTATTCGGGAAATATTTTTCAGAAATTTAAATTAAATCATGATTTTAAACATTGGATAAACTGTTCTCCAACAAAACTAGTTTTAAAACTATTATTGCTTGAACTCTGCTTTCGGTTTTAAACTTCGTGTATGTTAAACTTCGTTAAGTCAATATTACGTGTATGTTAAGTGGGTGGGTTGTGAAATCAGTTCAAAGATTTAGATCAATATATTAATAAAATGATTGGGAAACTTTTCTTTGGTCTATATAGTATTTCCGTCCAACGGAAAGCATGTACCTCATGATTTGAAGTGAAACCAGGTAATTTAATTTGGATGAGCTTTTGAGATTTGCAGAAATTTAGCTTTGATTCTCCATCAAGTACACAGCAAACGTTATCAAATCTGAAGTTTCGTTTGAATTGCGAATTACTCCATTGGTTAGTCTTTCCTTTAATATAAGCATAACTCAGAAGAGTACATATAGTCGCCACAAATAAATGAGAGCAGTATCATTAACGATGTATTTGTAGAGTAGGATCTCCATTTGCTAAGCCACAATTAAATGGATAGTGGAATCACAGTCAACAACGGTACCTGCTATCCCTGTCTGCATCTACATTGGGAGAAATGACGTAAACGAACTCCGCTGAGTGGATTGTTAGAAAATTGGAAAGCTTATTTAATCAGTACTACAGTTACGACATAAATTAGATGTTTATTGAAATATACAGACCCAAAAGATGCAGTTCTGTCTGAGTGAGTCGGGTAAGGAAAACTTGATCATTAAATAAATGTAATGCCTAATAGTTTTACAACTTACTACAAATGAGTCTAGGTACATATACACATACATGTAGGCATTAGTATAATTGAATGGAAGTAAAAATGGGTATAGCTAAGTTTAAATCTGATTTAGAGGAAAATGTCTGACTGCTTGTTATTCAAAGCTGGCTGAATTTATGGACGAGCATTAAAAGTTCAAAAGCATTTAGGGGCATGTCTCCTATTTACATTTATTATTTATCTACAATTCCTTTACACTCCTTTTACTGTCTTTGATTTTGGCTGTCTGTATTTGAGAAGTTCAGTCAGATTGCATTTCAATGGCATTGCCACACACTAAAACAGATCCAAGCGAATCTCTTTCGATCTAGATATGAACATTTTCTGTTTGATGTAAAAGATTGCATTAAAATAAATGGTAATACTTACATCCAACATCTACTCGGTTCTCGCAGATGGGAATCGGATGACCGTTTGGCCTTGGAATCTCACAGTCAAGTTTCGGGGACGACGCATTCATGTTCTCCACACGTACCATGGCAGTCGTCGCATTCACTACCGTCTTCTGAATCAGCTCACTAGGAATCTCATGTTTCTTGAATGAAAATTCAATGTTACTGGCATTGTAGCCTTTGGCCATCGGGTGGGTCAGGTTAAGAGTACAGTACACTTCCAAAGTGTCTCCGGTCTTCAAAAATATGTCTCCTCTGGGAGACGTCGCTGTAATTAACAAAATTCATTCGTTTACAAAACTATGATAACACATCCTGGAACAATATGTCTTTGTCTTTTGCTATAGTCAGAAACAAATAAATACACACATGTCTTTGTATACGTTGCTTGTTACACGCCACACAGACGGGAGTATATACAATGTCTAACTAATCTGTGTGACCTGTAGCAACCAAAATCTCATATATCACAGTCATAGTCATGAATCACATTTGTTTATTTGACTGCTATACACGCTTCGTTAATTTTAATAGAACTTGCTTGACTATACGTGTAAATAGCATCTATGTACAAAAGGAAAGTTTTGGTAAATAAAGCAGAACTCTTTATGGAAATTGCACTGTGGAGTAAACTACTGACAAGTTACAACAAAATAAAGTCCATGTGTATGTATCTCTACATAGTCAAAGGAACTACAGTCATGTCTCTACTCTCAACTATAAGTCTCGATTGTACTATGAGCTATAAGGATATCAGCATGCATATCACAAATACTACAAAAGAAAAAAGGTCAAGCCTATTACTATTACTTTGTCTGGGAATCCAGTTTTAATGTACAAACCGTTTTATAGCAAAGGTTCGTTTAACATGGATGTTCAGTGTGGAAAATAGTGAATATACATGCGTGTGTGAGATACCGAACGATAAGGAGATAAAATTGTGATGTCTAGACTATAGCACAGTAGCAGGTATCATTTCCCTTCCCTCTGCGTAATCAAAATGCATTAAACAAATGATCTGACAAAGTGATTCTTAATAACTTCCAGTTGAATAAACTGCTCGAAATTACATTTGCTTTATTGGCTTTAGTCACAATGGTATCCGTTACAATGTCCTTTTATGTAAAATGACAAAATGACCTGAAACGCTTGTACAGAGAATTAATTTACTAAATCACTTCTTTTAGGCCAAAATTTCTTAAAATGTTTGTCATTACCAACAAAATGCGATGTTTGCTATATATGGTTACATTACATAACGTTTGACCAATATTGGATCCTACATTTTGGGTTTCTGATGGCAACAATTTTCTTGGCCAATATAGCTATAATATTTTGTATATTTTATAAGCAAATTAATAGCCTAATTCTTTTGAGAGTGAAATAATGTACTTCTGTTATTTAATTTTTCATTTAAGGTTTATGGTTTCTCAGAAACATTATTTATGTACACAGCAAGCCACTTTTACTACTGTCTTACAGTGAGTTACACAAGCATGTAGTTAAAGGGCTACGTGAAGCAACACAACTATATCTTTAAAGTAGCAAGTTATTTAATATAGTTTAATATTTCTAGCTGAATTCATAAACTTTGTTTGGCGTTTGAGAACTTTCATTTGTTGTTGGTCTCGTACCTATCCATTTATCGAGCATATCTAAAAGATTTTCTCTAGGTTGTATAATAATGATGGAGAGAGTTTTAGGATGAAAGTCGATTGTATAGAGTGGAGTGTGTGTGTAGTGGAGTCAAGTCCTATCAGAAATAATCTCAGGAACTAAAGAAACTTCACGAAACTTTTGTCCCTTTGCAAACATGGCTTTTGATTGTCGAAGGTTGGCAGGTGGCCTGAGTCGATTACCACTGTACATAGTAAGCCTATTGGAGTACATAATATAAATAAGTATAGTAAAAAGAAAAAAATGGTACTCAAAGTGCTCAAACATTACTTTCCCCTTTCTACGGCTTTAAGTGACAAACAATTTCCATCACTTTCTGCACTTCTCTCTGATCTCATTTAAGAGCATTAGAGCGGGTATTGGGAGACGTTACAAAATACGAAATTACATGTCATACATCTACAACAGTAAACCAATTCTATAACTGCATCACCCATGCGAGAAAAAATTCACAATGATATAGATCTAACAATGTATCGGTTTTTTCAGCATGAATACATGCAAAAGTTCTTTCTGTTTTTCAGAGAATTTGTTTGAATGTTCAACAATAATAAGAAACGTAAAGTACATCCAGTTCTTTATACTCTATTTGAATAGAGCCTGCAGTACCATAACTACACATTTCATTTGCAAACTAAAAATATATCTTTTGTTATTTAAACACTCGTTACACACAAAAAGATATAAAAGAAAAGTTTAATCTTCCTCATCCTTGATTTTCAAGAAAGAAATGCAATGTTAAGCAAACCAATTAGAAGTAATGAAAATATCATAATTAATGATTCTTATATCTGTAGTAAATTGGACATTTCATCAGAGAGAACTAATAAAATGTCTTTTCTTGCTCTCAAATTAAGACTATAGTAAGAAACATACATAGTGTGTACAAATAAATCGTACCTACACTTTTATACTACAACGCAACATTTTTATTCTGTTTGAATGTATTTATAAACTTCCAAAACGAATGAATGCGTCATTCAAGCAGTTAAAAGTTAAAAATATATCAAATTAATTATTTCCAACCACGCTAACAGTTTATTTAAACGTAGTGGGATGATTTAGTACTTAATTGGAAAGCAAACTGTGCGATTATATGCACAAAACAAGATCTAAAAATATCTTAGAGAGCAAAAAAATTTCCAAGTAATATTTGCAACAATTTAAATGATTTGTACAGACGTAATAGCGGAAACAATTTTGAATAAAATTGACAAGCATGTCTTTAAAAATTATGCTTGTTAGCTTGAATTTGGTCTCTAACTAATAATTAGTGAGTTTACCTGTTGTGAGAATTAAACCATGTAGAATGGTACATGGCAACAAAGCTAGACATAATTCCTGGGTAATTCCAAAAGTAGAAGTCTCTACATACTTTTACGTGATAGTCCAACTCTACTTTCAAAACAAGAGAGAAGTTTCATAATCTCAAGATACTTAACTACATATCTACTTCTCCTATATGGTGTGTCACTATGAAACAAGGTATGTAATAAGGTGTCTAACGGAAAATCGTGAGTTGCGTAATGAAAAAGCCAAGATTGATTTTTCCAAATAGAATTCTGTTATGGAGAATTAAGGTGGATTTATCAAGTTAAGCTGGTAACCGTGCACACTCCTAGGAAAGAAATTTCTACTGCTTGAAATAACGATTCTTAGTTTTGGCAAGGTATAACATAGAAGGGGTCTCCACCATGCACTTAGGTAGATATATTTCAAATACATAAAAACTTCTACACGTTCATTGAGTAGCAAGTGGGCGTGGAGTCCCGCGGACAAGAAAGATGGTTTTAATCTGAAGAGTGAAAGTATTTAGAGAGAAATTCTTTCCAAATTCTGTAATCCCCAGGACGCCCAATTTTCTTAATATCTCTTTCATTTTTCATATTTGTTTGTCACAATGCCCCACGAAAATTAAAGTTGTACAAATTCTGATCTCTGGATTAAGTTTTTAAAGGTGTCAGTATTTAACCTTTTGAGGTTCTATATCTTAACTCTTTACTTTATATTTTCACTATAATTGATGAATCGACTTGGGATAAAAATGTCATTACTAAAGTAGAAGAGATTACTTTTCTAGTGTGTTTGTTTCTGCTGCAAGTGCAGAAAATATTTGGCAAGTAGGGTTGTGGAAAAATAAGCTCACCCACACCAGCTTGTGATTACTGCATATGGAGACATTTGCGAAACCAAAAATGTGGGCTACATAAACAAGAGGATCTAAGGCAAGGGAAGATTCTCAAGTTTGCTTTGAGTGCTAAATAAAAGTAGATTTACTGGATGACAGTAATGGAAAATACATAATGCATGTCTGCCCTTTATGTTTTATGCAGAGATACTGTACATTCCAGCTTAATGCATTCTACCTGTAAGTATTGAAGTTTACAGTCTCAAGTGATTTTTATCTGCTGAAGGAAATACTGAAATTTTTATCATTTAAAGCGAGCCAGCCTTTTCCAAATTTTTAAGGATTTCATTTAAGTGACACAAAAAGGCCAATAAAATATGAACTCCATGTGCAATATTTTCCCTCTTGGGTATAAATGTTACCTACTTATTTATATGGACTTAAATATGAAAGGGCATCCTAAGAAAAATGTTAGCATTGACTGTGTTGACTCTTACGGAATGAACAAATACAATTCCTTAAATGATGATTTAGATAACGAGAGTATAAGGAAAGGGAAAATGCGGGTACATAAGTAATGGTACGGATGTTATGAGAATAAAAGAAATAATGACGATAGTGAATGTGTGTGAGTGTGGAGGTGATTGAGCTGGGAAATGTATGGAGAAAGACAGTTTGTTAGACAGTGACAGGTACCTCGCTAGGTCTAGGATGGGAATGAAAATCTAAATGATCAAAAAGTTTTAGCATGACACTACTTATTACTATAGAATAGGAAGCATAGAAAAGTGCAGGCTTTGTGTAGATTATAAAGGATGTTGTGTACCTACGTACATTTTGAGAGCTAGATTTCTGTTGAGACAGGTTATATGAAATAAAAAAGTGTATAGACCTAGTAGTACGCACTTAAATATATACTAGAGTTGATCCATAGGCAGGGGAATGTATTTGATAGCAGTGGTGTGTTACTATATTTATATATAGATATTATAGTTATTGTCCGGGTAGCCTCCTGCTTCGTGCTAAGTTCAGAGTTCCGTTTGACTCTGCGGGGACACATTATGAATGAAGTTGATAGGAAAGTGGAGGAAAGAGGAGAAAGTATGTCGTCGAGAAAAGTTGGCGTGTGCATAATAAATCTTGTTATACATGTATCATGTGTCTAGGGCATGTAGTAAATATAAGAGTTAGGTAGGTAAGTAGGTATGTCTTCAGTTTCGATAGTAAAAGTTAACTGGATTTCCACTCTGATGTTATTAGAAGGTATACACATGATCGTCCACATGCACTGCTACATGAGTTGAACGAATTTTACATTATGTACGTCCATAATAACTTTCTCCGTCAGGTTTATAGTCATTAGTGTATGTATAAAGGTAGCAAGTTGGGAGATGTAGATAAAGTTAGGGTGTCACGTATGAAGTACATGGAGAGATGTAAGTAAAGAGATTTAAAGAGAACTTACCTCCCGCAAAGCCGGGGACACCTTTTAAACAAATCAATTCTGAGGCAGTTGCACCGGAGATGTTGGCGAAAGAGATGAGAAATGCCATTAGGATGGGAAGGAAGGCAGCAAGAGCTGATTGTGATTGCGATTGTGACAACTGTGAGATCCATTTTTGGCAATGGCAAACGTCGTTTCCAATTCGGGCTTTTTCTTCCACTTGATCCTGGACGTTTTCTGATTGCGCCATTAGAACTCTAGACGGACGGGAAGTAACTAAATTGATATCGAGTCTAAGAGCCTGTCGCGAGTTCGGAGGAGCGTGAGAGTGGAGATTGCCACAAAGGAGGGAGAATGACGAGATAGGACAGGACACACGTGAGTCAAGTGCGTCGAGATCTACTCACGTCAGATCTGGGCAAATGTTCAGAACCAACTAGCATGTAGATATACAGTCAATGCAATAGTTAATAAGGTACTTACTAGTATCTATCTAAGTACTCCCTCAACTGACACTTCTACTTATTACTATGTTAGCGAGTCACGTCTGCGAACTCAATTCGATTAATTCGATCCTAGCTAGCTGCTTAATTAAGACGAGTTGCTTGTTTTTTCACGCTCTCTAGCTAATTAAATGACGATGTTTTGTACTTCTTCTGATTTCCTCTAACTTGTCCAGGGGATGAGTAAAGGTAAATAATTAGACGACTTCCGTTCTACTTCTTGTCCTTCCCCTCTCAAAAGGTTAGTCTGGATTAACGAGAGAGATTCTCCGCTCCAGATCCCGCTGACTACAATTTAGTCAAATCTCTACTACTTAAGACGACTAACATAGAGATAGCAAATGTTTCTTTAACAATCTCACTGAAGTGCACAGACAGAAACATGTTGGCGGCTAGAAAGGCCGGGTAAATTCTTATACATAACGAAGATTATCCACTGCGCAGAATACTAATAAATATACTTGATTTTAATTGTATTTTCATACAATGAACAAAATCTTCTCCAGCACTCTTCTCGTTAAAGATTGTTTTCCTCTCTTTTTACTAGATTTTCTTTTCGGAATAGCTACTCAAAGTATTTGTAGACAGGCACAGGTACAACAAAGCCATTGTGAAAAGATCAACAAATGATATTTACTTTCTTCCAGCCAGCATTGTTTCTATTTACTTGGTATTGTTTTTCTGAGAGTGATGTATGCAGAGTAGCAGCTTTTCGTTTCGCACGATTATTTGTAGAGGACAAGAGCAGCTTTCTTTATTGTGTACGTCAGGATGCAATTTTGAGATAGAAGTGCATGTAATTTGATCACAAGTAAAATTTGATTTTCGACTTTTCAATCAACTTGGATATTGTTTGATGGTCCTCCCGACTGGAGTATGAGTATGAGTAGTTTTAGAGATTTCTGTGTGGGAGATGAGAAGTTAAACAAGTACTTCAGATTTAGATTTCAGAGTCGAAGTAACGAAAATATTCCTTCAAGTGCTGGATTGTGAACTGTCGCAAATTTTGCTTATTCCGAGAGAGAAAAGTTGCCACGTATCAGGTTTCTTGAAGTGTGTGTGGAAGAGCGAGTCGTGTGGACGTCAAAGGGAAATTGTTATCTCAAAGAAGAGTATCGGATTACTACACAGGATGCATTGATTTAGGAATGAGTAGGTAAATTTGAAAGTATAGGAGGAAAGTAAGGATGATGTTAGGTAGGTAGGTTGTTAGTGAAGGGTGAAAATAACTTCCGGTTGGCCAAGTTGAGACAAAAGGAAGCGCTGAGAGAAGTAAGTCACCTCACGGTTGACTTGTCTCTGCAATAATCCAAATTGGTTGTGTCGTTTGGAGCAGGTGGACGAGAGTTGAGCTTGATTTACTGAGTAGTGTAGTGTAGTAAGAAAATATAATAATAAAGTGTAGCTCCGAAGAAATATTGAAGAGGCAGCGGAGCGGAGGACGGGAAGGCTAAACGCTCAGTTGATGGTGATGAGGATGGACTGAAAGGAAGGAAATCTCTGGACGTACACCAAAGAGCAAGTGAGAGAGGAGTTGGTTTTGTGAAGCGTATAAATAACTCAAGTCAGTAGTAGAGGTCTGTGTGATGTGATCGGTATTAGTATTTCTATTCATACGACTTGAGCACATCAATTCATCTTTGAAGCCTTCTCTCACTCTCTCACATCATAATACACACAGAGTGTCACAATTCAATGTCTCTCTCTATCTCTGTGTCTACTATGGGAGAACTTGAATTATGACTCTAAGAGTTAGTCTTTCTTATGATTACTTATGAATATGATTTATATTATAGAGACACTCGAGAGATAAGTAAGTTCTACAGATGTGAATTAGTATAATGCTAATGCACTAGTTACAAGTAAGTACGATAAAATATGATGAATGTTCATGTACTCATTTGTTGTTAGTGTTTTGTTCGCTGGCATGGCATGGCAGAATCTGACTAGTGAGCACTCGAGCCATGTATGCCCTACACAAACACTTTACTTGGAGTCAGACAGATGAAAAGAGTCCTGTTGCTCCCACTTTACGTCCTGTTCTCCCGATAAGTGTTTATACAATATATTATAGAGATTAATCTACATAGGTAGGTACGTTCTGTTCGGCTCGGGATGCGATGATGAAAGTTCTATTTGTACAGACCGGCCCGTGTGTTGTGTTGTCGTCAGAGATTTTTCTTCCCCTGCTCCAATGAGTTGCTATTCCTCCTCTCCACGGGTCTTTTCCTTCCTTCTTCACCTACTACTCTCTTTTCAGACGAGACTCGCACTGTGGCCGTCTTGGTGGCTGATGGGTTCCTTCGGCAAATCCTCGTCCTCCTCTCACCACTGTAGTAGTGTTGGTCCTTCGAGTAGCTGTACCAGCAGTCCTCCTCCTCGTAGTAATGGTGATCAACACTGGAAAAAGAAACAAGTCATCCATCTTAATGCACAAAAAGAACTATTTCTACGAAAAGCGTCAAATGATGAAAGCCATTTTCCAGACTGGTTCTCTTCTTTATCCACGTTCGTGTGAATACGAAATCACTCAAGGTGCTCACTCACAAAAACATTCGCTCACTCACACAACTCTTAAGCTAAACTTAAGCTAATCTTTTTTACAAATACCTATCCTATACACACAGTTTACTTTACCCCTCCCTATACGCATTATATAACCACTTGAGTCTGTGGTAGGATTTATACGCATTATTTGAGCTATGCTACATTTCGAAATGCATTTCATGACATTATAACTCTATAGTTATGTACAAACTGTAGCATGCATCATGTGATGGACCATAATGGTTACACTTTTCTACATTATGTCGTGTGTAGTGCTGTTTACATGTAAAAACGCACAGCTTCTGAGTGAATGCCCAACTCTCCCTATACAACTATAGACATGTTTCATTTCAACTTTTACTACAAATACTCAGTATATCGTATTAAGCCGTTGTCTATCTACGGCCAAAATGCATTCACACACCGCAGATAGCAACTCCATTGTGTTTACATACACACAGCTAGCGTATTTCATCTCGGAGGAAGGATTCTTTATATGTCCATCACAAGTCAAGATTGAAGTCACTATTTAGTGGCTGCTTATGTCTTACCACTACGTAATAAATTGGAAGACGAGGTTTAACATGGACGGAGGGTTCGTAATGGAAGAAATACGATATTATGCTAAACCAACATGATAATAACGATGTGCATTCAACCTCACTCCCTCATTACATTACATTACGAACCTAATCCTTTAGGAAATTCTTTCCATTCAGATCTTTTACACTAATGCGTCAGTAGCAATTCTCACTCTCATTCCTATAAAATGTCTTTCCACACTTCATTTTATCTACTTCACATTTCCTATTGCATTTACTACACATGTATCTACCTAGGCGTAATACTACAGACAGATTGTAGTGAAACTACCTTTAGTATAATTAGGAAGCCACAATAGGAGTATAGTGGTAATAGCTTTGTCTCCTATTTATTTACTATACTCAAGTGCGAACTTGTAGAGGTTAGGAAAGTAAATACCTAGGTCTTTTATTTATGTAGCTTTTTTCTCCTCCGTGAGTGAATGAGTGTATGTACAAGTTCTAATCCTATTTATGTAAGATCTAAGCATTAGCACTCAGTCAAACTCATTCACTCTTGAATTTCCCATTCAATTGCTTTGCTTGACTTTTGAAATTGTAGTGCCTTAGTAGTTTCCACTTTTGTTCTTCCCCGGACTAAAAAATTCAAATCCTCAGTTTTGTTTTCAAAAGGTAGCACATAATAATAATGCAAGAAACTAATAATCATCACTTTGAACCAAAACCTACTTTGTCATTCATTTACATTAGATCTGAATTCTGAATGGTGGTCTGGGCCTGACTCTTCCTTTTTGATTTATTAAGGGAGTAGTTCCCAGACGGTTAAAGTGTGCTGTTTGTTTTCTTGTAAAAACTGAAAATATTCGTGTTAAATCGCGCATTTATCATAATATGCTCCATAATTTGATATTTATATGCAGATTCATGCAAAATGTACAATATACACGTAAACATGGCAGACAGATTTGATTTGGGTTCTCACTTGCCTCATGTGGCAAAGCCGAACTATCCTTTTTTCACATTTTAATACAAAAGATGAAAATAGGGGAAACTTGGGAATAATTGTAGAATAAATTGTAGTGTCGTGAGAGAGATAAATCTATTAGCAAACAAAGTTTCTGAACATATTACATACTCTTTGCTAAACAAAGGAGTAATAATTTCCCTGAAAGCTTCTGTCAGAGACAAAATCTTTCTTTTCATCCAGTTTGCCATTAGTGGTAGTGAATAAAGGGAATGCATTCAGAATAGAGATGAACGCGTTATATATAATAATAAATAATAGACGGAGGAATGTGTGCTTGCTTTTAGCCTTGGTGAGAAATTGCATGACTTGACTTCAGGTCATTTTAATTTCCGTTCTACGTGCTATTCACCTGTCGGATTTTACTCCAATAATTGCAGATGACAGTGGGATGGGAGCTGAAAGAGATTCTCGATTCCCTGAACCATGTCACACTGTGGATTATACTTTGGTCGATAAAAGATATAGAAAAAAAATGAAAACCACAATTACAGAATATTTTATCCCTCGCACTCACATCACACCATCGCTCAATGTCCAATTCAGCCTCATCATTCCAATGCATACCTTCGTCGCAGAAATAAATCTGGTTTTGCCATACACATATATGTATGTATTTGTAATCCATGAAACTATTAAAGAGCTTAGCATCGTTATATAAAAATTATACAGCAGCGTGTATTATTAATATAGGAACACTAAGTCTATTTCACAAAGGCATCTCTTCGATAATTCGACTATTCTCCTTTAGATTCATGTTAGCTCAGATATTCACGACATGATAAAAGTAGTCAACCAAAAAAATCTATACAATACTTTTACACATTACACAAAGGCTGTAAGCACTTCATCACAAACTTACACAACGAATGCAACATTTATATAATTCTCTTTAAGAGTGTTTCGTAACCAGTATTAAAACTACATGTCAGAGACAACCTAAAGAGATAAAGTTTATTTAACTCCTATTACGAAATATAATACTGTATTATTAAAAAGGACGTGGGTAGAAGTTTTAAAGTTTAAGCTTTAGAAATGGAGAAAGCATCTCCAAGATTCCTCAAGCCTCTTAATCTCAAGTGAAGGAGTCAAAAAAGATAAAAAATGTATTTGTGAAATATATAATCTGCACATGTGGATAATATGTACGTTGCCAACCTCTACTATTTTACACTAACTGTAGTTAGAGTTGAATTAATATAAGAGTGCTGGATATAGAAGACATTTACAAGAATGTCCCACACTCACCATACCATCACTGTCATCGTGGAAGCAAATGAACAATACGGAATAGGTAGTGTTAAAAATGTTTTCTTCGAATCAGCAAACACAATAGTTAAGAGGAGCTCAATTGTAAAGTAAGTTGTATGCAAGACACGACTGAAATCCAGTACATTACATGCAGATGCTCTAAAATGTTATGTGCGCATCTCGTCTCGGCGAAAAACCAGCCGAGTGTAGTTTTTAAATGTTTGTCGCCAACCAACAACTATGAATGAAAGAAGAGATTTAAATTAAATCGATCTTTATTAAACAAAAATTCTAGGAACTGCCTTCAAATGTAAATTCAAGTGTGGGTATTAGTGCATACATCATACGTATACAAGCAGCAGACAGACATGAACTTTATGTATTGTATACGCGTTGTCACAATTGCAAAGTTAATCTATTCTACACAACAACAAGTTAATGTCACTTCAAATGGCCGTTCTGAAAATATATCTTATCTCAGAACCTGTGCAGATCCACAGATAGATTTCTTTTCTAAATTTGTTTTCTTAGCAGCCTTGTAACAATCAGTACTTTTTAATGGATGGATCAAAATGAACTTTGAGAATGATGCTTCACACTTTTGTGTCTATTCTACAGAATTCTTACAACTAAATCAAATTGCAGACAACGAGGAAAGTTTTAGTCTTAGAAAACAAATTACAATCCCAACTGAAACCAATTCAAAAGGTTGCCAGATTACTTTAATTACTGCTAATTGGAGAAGTAGTAGATTGCATTTAACAAAGAATAGTGAGATGCAATAGGCTAATCTACCTACACATCGTCACAGTGAAGTGAAAAATGTGAATCAGTCAAGGAATGGCGAGCACTCGAGTCAAACGGTTAACAAAACCCTATAATGTCTCTATTCCCTTGATATAATGAAGACAACAAACACAATTAGATGCTCTCATTCCCAATCACAAGAATTACTAAAACTTGAATGATACCCTACAATGAAGTTTGTCAATGGGAATTTTGCAAGAGAGATACTTGTATAGATGTAGTAAATATTATCTAACATTTATGCCTCAGTACGAAATGAAATCCTATTTTACAGTTCGTGCTTCCATAAGGGTATGCACGATAAAAATCACTGCATAATGGGCTATGGAAAGTTGTAAACGAACTCAACAAGCTAAATCACTACTCCATTTGTATACCATTAGATAATAGTTCCGTTTAGTTCTATATAAAAAGAGAGGCACAAGAGCCATAGCCAAAATCGAGTTAAACGTCAGTCTATTAAAGTGTCGAGTGAGATTACAGACTCTAATGAGTTTATATTGCAAAGCGGTAATAACTAGATTGCTATATAGGTATTATTCTACCCCTTTTTATAATGTAGTGCTCCCCAGACAATTTGATAATATTATCTTATTTTATATCTATAGTTACAGATCAATAGACATAGTGTTTATTCAAGTCCATTGCACTCGTATACATAAGTACCACACCGAAAATGGTTTCCATTTTACCAAACCGCACTATTCCTACTATAACTCAATTGGCTAATGTTCCGAATGAACTTTATTTTCCTCTGCCGCCGAAATAAAATCAAAAGAACTTCATTAATTCACTTGATTTTATCTCATCTCCAACTGCATTCATTTCAATTCATCTAACAATGAAACTCACTACTACTGCTACAACCGTCACAATAAAAATCTTGAATCCTTTCACTTTCATGATTTGTAGTTTTATTCAAGAGTAATCATTGAAAATACTTAAGCTTTAAGTGCCTACTCCTAAGAACAAATATCATTGGAATTATGAAGATTGACATCAGTCCATGTATGACTATAGATTGAAATTATGCAATTAAAAAATGTTGGATTCTTGTATAGTATCTATATTCTTTGATGTGACTATACAATTTGCACGTGCCCTTTCAAAACTATGATGTTTTACAAATTTCTGCGATTCTATTTACCATTTACATTATTAATGTTCACTTTATTATGCACCTTTGTAGAAATTCTGAATTATAATTTAATTATCTTACAAAGATCTATCTAAAGCTTTGACATGTACATCTAACAACAGTTCCGCCGTTAAGCTAGGTATACATAAGCGTGAAATGAATTTTATTTCACGTGAAATTTTTTCATGTGAAATGTTGGCGAAATGAAAAGCTAAAATGAAGTGAAATACTAGATTTTCACGGTAGTTCATTATACCCAGTATACATTACGACAGAAGACAAAATGCGGCTGTCCTTGGTTAGATGCTTGGAATTACACAAGACTTACCAGTCTGATTTGAGACAATTTTCATGTCTCAAGGTTGCCTGTGAGATAGTGACAGTGTGGTCGCTAATGGCTATATGCTGCCATCAATTTTGAGTTAGGATAGTGGGCCCGCTAAATGACACCTACATGAGAGATTATATACTGCGAGTCGATTTCGCCGTGAAAAAAGGGGTCTGCTTTTCACTCGTGAAATAAGGCTTTTTTCATGAGTGAACAGATTTCGCTTACTTTTCGCCGTGTTTGTGTGTACTGGAAATGGGAAAAATTTGTGAAATGAAAAAATGTTCATTTCACCACCTTTTCACGCGTATGTATACCTAGCTTTAGGCAAAACAATTACTGCGCATTTCCTGTTTTTGTTCAACCGATATAATGGATGCCTCTGGTGTTTTAAAGGTTAACTTGAAATTAAATCAATTACTCTACTTAGTCGGGTGTTACGCTCTATTTACGAATTAAATTTCATGTAAACCATTTTGAAATTAACAATATCTCAAAATTCTATGTAAAATATAATACTTAATACTACAGTGTTATAGTAATGGACAAGTATAATGATATAAATAAATAAATAATCCTTATTAATGACCGTTTTGTAGTCTTGGAATTGTTTCTATATAGCAAGTGTGGATTTATTGTATAAGTATGATAATAGGAGAATCGGTACAGAAAAGACCATTCATTAGCCGCCCGACGTAATAGCCGACAAGAGCAGAGCTTAAATCCGCAGTCATAACTACTTTTACCGGAGATTTATCGTCGAAACTAAACTTTTTTTTAGAGTTGGAGCATATAGGAAAAAGCACATTCGTTAAGGAGGGGTAAAAAAGTAAGTTCGTTGGCAACTATTAACAGGTATTAATATTAATTAGCGGAGCTTAGAATTCCCAGAAGAATTTAACAGGCAATATATCATAGTAATTTTATATTTATGGGCCTAACAGTTTGTAGTTGTCAATGTATAGCCATGTAGCATGTATACACATAAATTGTAATTTCATAAAGGCTTGCAATGTTAGTTAGCATGAGAAATGCTTTTCGTTTGTTTTGAAAACAATTTATACCCTTTGGTTATTGTAATTAGAGTATAATGTTTGCATTTGGCATCAAATTTATAATTCTTTTATAATGTGCCGTTAATTAAATAGGATTTAGTTATATTTAGGAAGTTTTTAAAATGTTTGTTAGGTATTGCAAAAATATAGGATGATCGTTGAGAAAGGAAAAATTCACATGCACTTTCCCATGGTAATAATAATATTAGTTATGGCAAGGCAGGTATTTTTTGATCTACTTAGTCGTATTGCAGTCGGCCATAAAAGTGTCATTGGTAGATTTATTATTATGGAGTTGACAGTGTTTTCATGTCGTTAAGGCTGTTAGGTTGTCATTATTGCTATTATCTTATTATCAGAGTCAAGTCATTCATTTAGGTATCATTGAATGGAATTCGAGTATAATAATGCAAGTACTAGAGAACGTCTTCGGTCGTGAAAGCGACAATTTCAATCTGCTTAACTTGAGACATGTGCGTTGTCACAAAAGTATCTGGAAGATTGTAGGTAGACGGCAGAGTTAACGAGTTGAATGAATGGCAGAAAAGGAGAAATGAATGAATACTGAGTCTAATGACAGAGCCACGACAAGCATTTTCACAAATCCTAAATCTTGTGCTTACTAAACTGACAGTCACACACACGGAATGTCATGGAAGTACAAAGAGCGATCTCATCTTCCCTTCACACACTACAACAAAAGTCTCTCAAAAATAAATAGATGAATGTCATCCAGTTCTATCCATTGCTTACTTAGCCTTCCCTCTATTATATCTAAGCACAATCAAAGCAAAATGTTATTCTACATTATTCAGCTGCAAGCCACAGAATCCTACATTAAAGTGTCAAAACTAAACGATAGACTAGATCAAAGCTGTTTTTCAAAGCCCAGTGGATTGGTGCAATTTGAATTTTGAGAAATGACGTTTTTCAATTTTTATCTACATGATGATTGTTTCCCTATAAGGAGAAAATGCATTTCACCTTGGAATATAGCCATGAAGAGATTATTTCAATAAATCATATTCATATTACGCAATTTCCCTAATACACTTTGAATATACAAAGAAACTTTCCTGTTGGGACATGATAAGACAACGGAAATTGGCGAAGAATATTAAAGTACAGAAAGAATGGCGAAAAAATCCATTATGTTAGATAATATTAGATCTATGTGTAGCATAACGGTGCACAAATTGACATATCCACTTACTATCTGTCGGCATTTGTTCGATTTGCAATTTGTTACACGAGTATTTCAGTGCTGTGTGAAATTCAATAAGAGTTTGCATCCGATGAGCTAACAATGTTACATTTCTCAACAAAAGTAATAAAGTTTTACTGTGCGATTTAAAGTTTCCAGTGAGCATCCCATAAAGTTGGAGGAGCGTCCGCAAGTCCTACCCTTCGCTATGAATATCTTTACGCTTTAAGTATATATGATGAAATGAGCAGTCAACAAAGTGGAAATGAACAGGAAGGATTTTCTTTACAGCAGACAGCAAAGTCAACCGAGTCTCGGAAGAATAGCCGAAACCAAAGTCAACTTTAGTGTTGGATGCCATGTGCATTGTCAAACCAACGGAGACCAAGGAGATAACTCTCTAGGTTCAATCCGAGCCAAGGAAGAAGAAAGTAATTTCTTTTGGAGCCTTACGTTACGGCTTCCTCAGCCTCCAAAAGATCAGAATGAATGGATGAAAAGGAAAAGCGTCTTTATACTTGTATGTGTGTAGTAGACATACATTTAAGGCGACTGAAATTCTGTGCAAGGCATTGACTAAAGATAAATTTTGACAATAATAACACAAAGACATCCTTATCTCCGTCTTCTACTTCGACTTCAGTTGTTTCTCTTAAAATTCTTTTTCCGGCACGACTTCACTTGCCTTGACGGCTCTGTTTTGTTCGATCTTCTGTCTTTTCTTTCCCATGTTGTCATACTCGTTTCCAAGTTCAACCTCCTCCAGTGTTTTTGTTGTGCTCTTTATTCTTATCTTGGGTGTCAACCAAAACAATATTTATTGTGCGTCTCCCTCTTTATCTCTCTACACTACTAAACTCATTGTACGAAATTAGGCATTTTATGAATACTCTCATCTGTACAAATTACTCCTCTTCCTCAAACACCCTCCACAACCCTAAATTAGGATCTAAATAATCCATTCATGTAATGTTCACATATAAGGAAGTGTTTATCATATCTGCATAGAAAACTAGTGGAAAAATACTCATCAGCGAAAATTTGCATTCTTTATCCTTATGAGCAACTAGTCTACGTCAACAAACAATTGTTCCTCTACGATTATAAAAGTATGGTCACTTTTGTCATTTTCCATTACTATCAGTACTATTGTGGTATGGAAATGCTGAATGCAACAGAAGGGGTTCAATGTTTCTCTATCGGGTGTCTGTATATTGGATGATGACTCCATTCGCTAATTAAACTAGAAGCTAATAATATGATGAGGTTAGTTAGTATACTTCGTTCATCAGAACTATTAAGAGCAGTTTTGCAACATTACGTGTTAATATGATTCGATTCCGAAAATAAATGTATCCACTTCGCCAATGAATCTCTATTATTAGATATTCATTCATTAACGAAGGATGTGAAGTCAGCGTTTTCCTTGAACTTATATTCTCTTACTGCATACCGCTCTTCATTTACACCACACCACATAGGAGTTGAATTGAAACTATATATTTGCATCGAGAGAATATATTTCTTATGATTTCGTCATTTAACATTGTTCTATATATAAGCTAGCGACATTGCAGATAAGTGTATTAGTTTGATCCCATGCTACGACAGATACTTAATGTGAATCATTTTAGACTAGCAGCTTGTGTGGCATGTGTGGCCTGGTGGTGGTAACACAATTTTATTTGCAAACGAAAGCTGTTGAGTGTGGTCAAACACATGTATTACTACTTATTTATTATTATTATGCACATAGGTTTAAGAGTGAAACTACAAAGTAAACCCACTTCCCACAACTACGGCATAAAACCTAATTATATTATTTTGGCGGACTTGACACCAAGAAAGACACAAATCTGGTTTGTTAATAAACAATTACCTTATCATGCTAATGCATAATTCATTCCATTAATAGTATTACCGTATTTGAATGCAACCAGAATATACATGAACATTTCCAAGAAACGTGCAAGTGTGTTGGCGAATACTAAACGTGAACAAAGCTAATAAAATACATTCCTACCTGAAGCAGACACCATATAAATTACAGATATTACATTTGAATAAGATCTTCTTCCTATCTTGTGTCCTATATTATAATACTATAGTATAAGGTAGTCAGTTTATTCGGATTTTCGACCGATTAATTTGATAAAGTGCAAGTCTAATAGTTTTGTCACAAAAGTCATTTTTAACCCTCTTGCATAATATACATTTTCGCATTTGTCTGTGTGCGATGGCTTGGAATATAAAATATGATAACTCGACAAAACTTGAATACAAGGTGCAGAAGCAATAATTCATCCTCCATATAGTAGTATAGCATTCAAATAGTGGCATTGTTAGAATTTAAAACTAGCACATTCTAGTTGTGCTTCAATTTAAATGATAATTCTAAAGCTGTCTTGGGTAATCTGCGATTAAATTGAATATACTGAATTTTTTCGTTTGTAAAATAATATCACTTAAGACTTCTGAAAGTTTCATTTGTGTATTCAAAGAATTGTCCTTGCTAGAAACAATGTTGATGACCGCAACACAATAGAGATCATCTATTTCAATCGCCCTTTAAAATCAAATGCAATTTAAAGCGTTTGTCCTTGTGTGCTTCGATAATAGTAAAACTTGTTATTTTCCTTATATTATACACTAATATGCTCTTAATATAGCATACATTACAATACTCACCACGCAAATGAAACTAATAATAACATTTGATACGGATTGTTAACATACTGATATGATTAGCCACTAACGAGTTCTTAACCACTCTTAATTGACTGCAATGAATGAGCACCTATCTATAAATAATAAGTAGGCATATCCTTACTACACTCTCCACTATCTCTACGTAGTATAGTTACAATTTCCATTGAATTACTTGGAAATGACGGCACTGCAAAGCTCTAATTCATTATAATGTTAATATGGAACAACAAAATATTTCGCGATAAAGTTTACGTAATTGTTTTCATTTTGCAAAATTACTCTAACCGCCAAATAAACAATTCCTATGAATTGCAATAAAAATGGTACATGACCTTTCCTATCTAGATTAAGCTCTAAGCGGAACTGTCATACACATGTCTCACTCATTTTACTCATTCATTCACTCACTCAGAGAATAGAGGTAGGACCAACTCAACATTTTCTCATCTTTCCCACTTAACCCCAAAAGTCAAGAATTTTATGCAAAACGTCAACATCTTGATACGAAACAAAAAATTCATTCTAACTAGGAAGAAGATAAAAAGTGAATCATCTACAAGTAACAAATATTTTCAATACCTGCATGATGCTTGTACCTACCCGACGATGAATTTTAATAACATTATTGTTATGTTTTAGTAGAAATAACCGAATTGATAATAGTAAGTAATAGTACACAGTTTGGTAATTACTACTTGTTATTGTCAGTTTAGTATCATGGTAGCTGTCAAATTGTAGAGTTACAAAACGATCAATAACAGTTTCGTAATCCATTAGTAAAAGCATTAAGCCCATGTAAGTATCCTTGTATGGGTGAAAAAACACTATCAAAATGACGCCATGTACTTTGTTCCATTTTTTGATGCTATCTAACTATCAATATTTTCAGGCAGGATATTAAATTTTCATAATACAATATACTGCTATTCTGCAAAATGTTGAAACCAAAGTTTTGTCTCGTCAGATTCCATTTCAAAGGGAACAGACATAACAGACGTGTCACCAATTTTTCAGAAACATGTTGGTGCGTAGTTTGATGATTGCCCTATCTTTTGCAATCTATTTGGATTAATTAGAAACGCAAAATAGATGAAAATGGTTAGATAAACCAAGTTTTCGAATGACTAAGTATCCGAGAAATAAGGCAATGATATTTTCATGACAAGTTACATAACGTTAATAGTGTAGTGTCAATTTCAATCACATCCTCATTTCATTTTAGCCTGGAGGGACCTAATGTACATGAGATATTAATTACATGCTGTAATTTAAATCCCTGGATGGATGTTTTGGACAGGGTTCGTACCTTTGACATCTGAACAACTCTTCAGCGCGGATATTTCAAGTGAGACGGGTGAAATAAAATTATTAAATTCATCGAAGCGTACAGCTATATTAAACACCTAATTAATATTTGAAATGCGACTCGCTTAATAGAGTTTATTATTAGGACATTAAATTTACCTAAGGCTACTATTTATTAGCCGTTATTACTAGTCAGGTAATTCTCTACCGTTTCAAAAAGGGCAAACCTGCCCACTGGCAATGGCAGGCAATATCTAATGCGTCAGTTTAACATATGCCCAGGCAACTTTGAGCCGCTTATTATTTTTCAACTCGGCAATTAGACCCTACTACTACCAAGTGCTTTTGAACCTTTTAATATACTCCCCAACGGTACAAATTACAATTATTACTAAAGATTGACATGCCATCTCGTTTAACATTTAGATTTTGTAATTTAACATGGTGCTCACTCGGAAAATAATTTTAACTCCAGTAGAATCTGGAAAATGACATCTACGCTTCTCAGAATTTAAACCGGAGGGTTTTAAATAATTAGAATCGTACTGGAAATATTAGCCCTCCGGAGAATAAGGCTGTGAAAACCAAACCGTAAGACGATCAAATCTCCTACGAATGGCAGTGTATAAATATAGAATTAATGACAAGGTGTTAAAGTAAAATAGTTGAGGAAGTAAATCCTACTCATAGTAAAGTTTCAATAAATAACTTTTACTTAGGTATGAAATACATACGTTCAACTACGTAAGTGGATCTGAAGTATATTCATGAATAGAAAAATACTCAAATTCGTTTAAAAACTGAAGGTAGTCTAGCATTAAAACATAATGGAAGTTGTCGCATTAGATAAACTTTTCTATTCGTGAGCTTTATCAAAAAATTGTTGACATTTAATATACAACGGCTTATTTTTCACAAAAAAGAAAGGCATACTATATTGCACGCAATATTTCAACATGATGAAGAAAATCTTTTGTTCGGTTTAGAGTTCATTCCTGGAAAATAGTTATTTTACCAACTACTAGCACAATAGAATTCAACTTTACAAGTTCTATCGATGCCGCATTAAGAAATACATACAAACTGAACAAAATCATTTCTAGCTAAACCACTCTCTAAAATTAAAAATGATATTGAGTTTTAAAAATATAATCTTCAGGTGTATGACAAGAGAAATGTCACGAGCTACTTTTTATGTCTATTTAATTTACTTTTCCATTAGTTACACAAAAATGAAATGAAAGAAATGAAAATTAACTTTTTCAAACTGATAGACTAATTGGAATATGAAAGGAAAGGAAGAAAGTCCATACTAGAATAGGTAGCAGTCAGTAATTACATGTAAATATGACTGCTCTAATTAAAGCATTTTCTGTGACAAAAGAAAGTAGCAGTAATTAAATATTGGCAGAAGCGATGCGGAAGACTGAGCGTGTAAACAGCCATTTGAACAATTGCATGATTTCACAACTCTTTGAATGTTATGTAAGGTCTTTATTAATAGCTTATAGCCTTGTCTATCTATAGTCTAGTATTATCCTACTCAAATTGAATTTGTTGGAGAATTACTTAAGGCTATTATTTGAAACAGTATTTACAGTGGATTGTGACAAGTTCTACCAATAGGATGAGAAAATAATATAAAAATAGGTGCAATCCGTCAAGAATTACATTCGAATTCTTTTTTTTTTTTTGATATTGCTTTCATGAAGTAATTATAGGAAGGATTTAATAGTGCAATTAAAGAATATACAAACGCTGTATTAGGAGTAGAATTGATATTTAGTATTTGGAATAGTGAATATAAAGGGGGATGGTATGATCGTCCAGCACGTAGGAGCATAAAAGTAAATATCACGGCAGACAAGCAATTCTGTTCAGTTCAGCTCCTCCGGTCACAAAACGGCATATCATGCTCCCACGCAAGGAACATTGTCATCTATGAAATGACTACGACCTCGGTAGAGTAGAGCACAACAGATCACAGAAAGCCTGCATTGATATATATATGCATATCTGTAATAACAGTGCAGATCAATGTAAACATGCCTGCTTAGCATTTAGCCTAAGTAGGTAGATAAATGCGTAAGGGTACATAAAGGAGGCTATACGGAGACTGCTGCATAGACAATCAACACCAGCTTACATCATTGTCCCAAGGAAAGAACTCCAATCTTCAGAAGATACTTTTACTCACGTAAAGCAAGTTGAGAGGCTTAACTCAAACGGCAGAAAATGGTCTATGCCTATTGACTCTAATTCAATGTAGGAGTTATAGGAAGGATTCTTTGGTGTAGCTCCCATTCTCCGCTACTATTTGTCTTTTAAATGCTACACCTTCGTACTTGGTTTCACAATAACAGCATAATGGTCGACTACATCGCATTAGTACAAACTAGAAAAGAGTTTAACTGGTAGCTAATGAGATAAAAGACTCATTACGCAAAAAAACTGCTTTAGCTTACAAAAGCTTAAGTTTTCTGCACTGCACTCTCCTATTCTCTCTGACAAATGATACTCGTAGCTAGATTTGGTTTCTCACGATAATACTACCCCTTCACTTACACTGGCTTCACTATACTCGTTGTTGTATGTACAATATTGTCTACATAATATGATATTATTTGAAGGATTAAAAGAGAACAAAGAACAACAAAAAACTCTGGTTATGTAATGTCAGTGTGACTCCTTTGCTACATATTAACCAAATGTTCCTAATAACAGACAAGACTCCACTGCTCCACTAAAAATTACATGCTTTATCTATGTGAGCATTCTCTTCATGCTGATTTCAATTTATTACTACCATCAACCATAGCTAACTGCTAAAATTGCCTTGAGTTTTAGAATAACTTGGCCTGACTTCACTTTACCTTCACTGCTTAATTGTATATTTTCTACTCCACACTTATTTTGCATAAGGTACATAAGCTATGCAATAATATTTTCTGGATTAAAATAAAAGTTGTTTGCAAAGGTTGACTGCTAAAACATTTTTGCTCTCTTCATACTTCTACCTAATTGTACAATCGATATGAACCTTGTTTTCATAAGTTATAACCATCTGTGAGCGTCAAAGTTCAATTAGCCTTTCAGTTTATCATCTACACGGAGACATAATATTGTCGTAAAATAATTTTCCACGCTTTCAATATTGGCAGCAGGCATCCTCATAAAATATACGCTTTTAAAACACAACCCGTCGTAAAATATATCTCTATGTATCATCCAAATATCATTTACAAGCATCATTTATTTTCCGCACCTTAACATGCCCTTTAAGATTTTCCTAGGATTTTATGAGCGGGGAACATGCGTGGAACAAATTGAAAAGCTAAAATCCCTTTGAATTGGGTAAAACCTATTTACTAGCAAAAATTTCCCATTTTAAAACTCTTGTTCATTAGAAATATAATTTTCTTATGAATCACTCTAACTTCTTAGATATTCACTTGTATCACTGTACTTCCTTTTTAAGCATATAAAGTTTTCAAAAAATCAATATGGAAATTCTTTTTATTTTGAGTCAAGAGAGTATACCACTACCAGTGCTAGTACATATATACCAGTATATAAGTAGGTAGCTTTAAAGGAAAATACATGCAACTCAGGCCGAATGTCAATAACATCTCGTGGAGAAAAAGCCTTCTTATTTCAAGTAGGTATATATTTGACAGTCAAGTGTATTCTTTTGAGTAGCGTTCCAGAAAATTCAAATCAAGCCAACGAAATGACACTTTGAACATAAAAGACCTGATTGTGCACAGTGGAAGTAAGTAAATGGATTCCTAAACCAATGCATTCAAAGCAGAACAGATGTAAGAACATTGTAAAATCCAGACATTAAATATCAAATTTCATAGCTCTACAGCTAACATAATAGTAATCTTCTTCCAAAGAATAAGATCGGCTCACTAGTCCTTGTGAACATTTGTTGTTTCCATCTCGTATTATTTACTTTTATGGTAGTTACCAGAAGTCGAGATGAAATATAATTCTCATTTGTTCTACAGAGCCGTCTTTTTGTTGTTTTGGGTATCTATTATACTCGCTACTATGTATCGTCTAGGAAGTACTACACGTGACTGAATAAAGCTTTTTGAGATAAATGTCTGTAGATGTACTTAATTAAAATAAAAACGGATGTAAAAGTAAATCGCCACGTATCTTGTTTGCTTACTGGAATTGTGTCCACATAATAGGACACTTGATACCCTAAGTAAACCTAGCTCTAGCTTTAGCTAAAATCAACAGAGCTCAGTAGAAAGCTTAAAACGAGATCAAGAGGAAAATGTCAAGACAGTTTTTCTGAGGAACAAGAAAACATAGAAAAGCAAACCCATTACATCAGTCCGTTGCTGTAGAATGGATGCAGAATAAAGTGCTCTGGAGTTAATACTAGTTACATATACTTACATTACGGCAATGACATTTGGTTGTAAATGGTTAAAGACATGACACTTTTGGGTCGACGAAAATTACTGCTGTTGGAATATATACAAATGCACTTGCACGACAATTTCCTAGCTTTCCCCAGCTCTCACAATACCTAGATATGTTATTTATGTTGTGGGACTTTGGAAATTCTATAGCAGTAGCCAGTAGACACACCAATCAGTATCCATGTGAGATGTCATGTCGCCTTGAATTTTGGGTATCAATATTAAAACAGCCCACGCCCTTTTCTTCAGCTGGCTATACCAAGTACAGTTTTGACTTTTGTTTACATGGCTCCGTATACCTTTTTTATGTATGAAATAGATTACTTACTACAAATGGCAGGTCCATTGACCAGGGTGACAATGACTTTTTACTTTTTGTCGTTGTTGACTTCAGTTACTATTGTAATTGCAACTATGTACAAGCAGTGCATTTTGGCTATTTTAATTACATTGCAATTTCAATAGTTAGTTCCAAAGCAGCAAAGAATCTGCACAAGACGCAAACTTTTGCATTAAAAGAGATTTATTGGGGGAAATAGATTGTGCATGTTACTTGTGTCTGTTATCATCAAAGAGAGTGTCTGTCTTTGTTGGGCTTATGGTCTGAGTGTTCAGTGAGGCTGCAACATATACGCAGTTAGCAAATATTTGACAGTTCTCTAGATTGTTTGCTTTTAGGACCAAAAAGCCGATAATAGTTTGAATTCCTGTCTATGTGCATGAGTACTAAATTTATATGGCCTTCTATAAATGCTGTGGATGAAGTATGGATAGATAAGTGTAATGCATGTACTATTTATGGATATTTTCAAGCCATTTGCGTAGTGAAAATATGAAAGAGTATCAATAGACGATGATCTTTAAAGATGCATTTTGGCGTATGAGAGTGTCTGGAGTGAGCGGAGGGAGAGGTGAGTGACATGACATGGCAGACGAACTGGAAGATGAGACTGACAATAATCACTTAAAAATTGTCAAGTGGAATGATTTGGAGACTTAACTTGATGAGACGAGACGGGGACAGACGGACTAAAGTTGGCAGAGGAGACCTGCCTTGATATTCCCAACAGATAAATTCTGTATTTGTAGATCAGATGAAATAATCTCCGTGAGGAGTGTACACAGAGACCCGAATAAATGAATAGATAGTATTTCGTAGGAGGAGAAGATTATTTCGACTGTATATGTAGACATTAAAGCAGTTTTCTGCCTGTGTCGAGGAATTTCTTTTGGTATTTGAGTGACGAGATGAGTTGTATGTAAATGTGATTTTTTATGCGGATGGGAAATAGTTGTATAAATGCGACTGTTTTCGTCTTTCGTCGGATCATTCCGTTTTAGTACAAGTTGAATGCTTTTCTCGAACTTTATTTTGTCTCCTGTGCCGCTCCAAGGGAAGGTCGATGTCGAAGATGAAATACAAGTGATATAATGAGAGTTTTTCTTTTCGGTTACTTTACCATGGGATGCAATGATGATGTACGAGCACAACCCTTTATGTCAGGATCGTATTTAGGTAGTCAACTAACTAAAAGCAGGTCCTTTACTTGGCTTTGCTTTACCTCTCAGATTAGAATTACTTACGTTGCATCACATTACACGACGCCCTCCTTTGGTCTCCACATTTAGCATGAGTGAGTTTCTATCGCCCTGTAGACAACTTCTGCTCACTGGCCTGACAGAGAGAGAGTTTAAGTAAGTAAAGACGAAGTTACGAAAGGATCAGATGTAGCCAACCAACCAACTGACAAAAAGAGATGAAGCTTAAACCTCTGTCATTCCTTTGCATGGAATTCCAAGCTGAATATAACCTCAGAGGAAACGAGGACACATTCACACGACATTCTCGCTCAAATACATACTTGTAACTATTAACTAGTATATATTCCATAAGCCCATATTATTATAGTACACAGTAGCGAATGATGTACGTAAAATATGACTTATTACTACTTACTTACATATTTTTGGTGTGTAGACTCCTCTATGCTATACGTAAATATCTGCCATGTATTTATATTAGTTCATATTATCGTCTGCATACTCATTTGCAAAACTTAAAACTTTATTTGCATAGTGCATAGCATATTAAGCAATAGGCAGCCATTTGTAACACTAGGGGCAATAAGACCAGACGGCAAATAGAATCTGCAAACTCCATTTACTTACTTAAATACAAATGTACAATAAGAGATTCGTTCCTAGGAACTGACACATGTGAAGTAACACAATATAAACACAGATAGAGTCCAAATGTGTTGCGCAGTTTGTGTATGATGGCTATGACTATATCCATCCAAAATTCATTTTAATCTAAGCTAAGCTTCATCATGAACTTGAATATGTTTCATTTTTGCATTACTACTTACCAGCAGCTACATCCTTTTACTAACTAAAGGATCTTTATTTTATTTCATTATAAACATTATACCCCATATAACACCCTCACTATCAGTCAATATATAAAACATTAATCCCTTAAGCAATGTGATATGTAACTATGGGCAATAAACTTTCTAAGCTTCAGTACATGGTAGTAACAGGACTAATGATACGAAGTTCTGGATAAAGGATACTGGATAGGTATGAGACAATACGACATTGCATATAGCGAAATGTAAGTAAGTTTAATTCGCTATAACACTTCCCAATTATGTACGCATCAAAAAAAACTTTAACAATGAATTGAGACATGCTTGGCTATCATTTTTTATAACAATCAATTAAATGTGTGAATGTATAGGCAACAGATCATAATGATGGTATGGCACGGATTTATATGACTCGTGTTATCTTTGTATTTAAAAAAGTGGCAGTGCTGGCTGCAGTTGTTATTTTCTTTTTTAAAAAATGTAGAATATATTGACCCCAAGTATCGTCATGTATAGATATCGCAGCAGTACAAGTTGTGAAGACAACCAGAGCCGTGTGTCCCTGGAAAGGAAGTATCGACAAATTGGACATGGAATATTTTCTGACACTTTCTGTATCCATGCTATCAGAATCCTAAATCCAAGAATTCTTATTCACCAGACAAAAAAAAATTCGTTCTTGCAAAAAGCAAAATAAACAAGGCATCACACATGGCTGGCTGGGCTCCTTAGTTGGAGTAAATAAAGCACATTATTATGTAGTGACTGTCTAGTTTATTCTACAACGATGAACATAATCTGAAGCGAGAAAAATATCTAATGTTTCATATAAAACGTCCCATAGCAGAATTAGATATTTTGTTGTTGTAATATGATATTTGATTCGTTAGTGAGAATCAAAGAGTGCGTAAAACTAGAGGATAACATTTACAGCTTCCAGAGATTGGTCCCTAAAAATGATAAGCATGCATGCTATAGATTGGCTTATACCTACTGCTATACAAATATATACTGGTATCATTATTATCTGGTATTTATTCTGATATAGGTAGTTTGCATGCAGGGGAGTGCGACTGGCTGCTGTTCAACTTTTATAAGGTACCTACGGACGCAATTATACAATAAATAAATGCAAGCACACACACGAAAATCCAGTCTGGTAGGAATATTATGCGTATTTAATATGGAATTGATTGTGAATGGTATAGTATATGCAATAGTAATAGAGATGATGGTGACGCGACTATAGAATACATAAAAAGTGTTATCCCAAAGATTACACTGTAGTGTGATATGATTATGACGAAGAAGAGTGCTTACAAAGGATGGATGCAAAATACGCAGCCCTCTGGTTATATTAAGTAAGACTGTTTTGATATTGCTCTAGTCTACTACCAAGAAACGGCACGAACGCAAGCATTCAAGCTAAACTGATTTGATCTATAATATAATATTATCATCATACTTACCAATACTATTCGCAACACAATTCTGAGCTATAGAAATCCTGTTGTATAAGCATTCCATTAGGAAAATATTATCAGGTAGGCAAGTCTTTGTATTGTAATTATAATTACAAATGAATGCTTTCATTAAATTAAGTACACTGCTCTGACTTATGAATAAATAAAGATCAAGGATTCAAACTAATTCTACAAACAGATTGCGCAAGTCATTTATGATAACTAACGGATCCAGGCAGTCAAAAGCTGCGGAAGATGAGCATTATTAATTGCATCTACCTGTATTGTACCCCCTGTGATTTCCAACACTGTACCTACTAAAGCCCTTATTTATATAATGCTACCTGGCATTACTAAAACATTCCACTTCTTTACTATTGAAGCTACTGAATTCATTTTTTATTGGGGGAATATAAAACAGGAGATATTTATTAATATTGGAATACCAAAAGCATCGTTGCCTTTTGGCAAACAATAATCCTCCACCTTTACAAAACATCGCCTTTCTACACAAATTTAACGGGTTCTATAACTTTGAAAACTATAAACGTTTAAAGACCTCAGTGTGATTTAGAATCCTTTACGCTCTACTGTTCCCCTAGATATTACCTTATAAATATCACCCTATATCATTCTCTTTGATGTTGGTTTATTACTTCCTAATGTATTCGGTTAACCATTTTGGGGGAATCTAATAAAAGGATAATGATTCCATATCAATGATAGAAATTAACATAAGTAAGTAAAGGATTTCAAAGCTATTTTACTACAAACTTTAATTTGGATTTTGAAATTCTCCAGCTCTTACCCTAATTGAAATAATATCATTATATAATTACCTCATATTGTTACTCTATTGGAATTTGTGATGATGTTTTTCATAATCGGTTTAGGAAAAGCGCCTTCACACACTGTAATAAGCATTTGTTCAATTTACTGTCGTCAATCTTAATTACAATTTGTAGCAGAGTTTGACACAAGACATATTGTTGTAATTAGATTACTTCTGTCAAGTAAGTTGCACTAAATGACACCAATAAGAAAATTTAATTACCGTATTTTGTGCATCAACCCTTTAACATAATAAAATTATTAATAACGAGTACAGTCCCTAAATTCAGTGAGGGCTATGCTATGTATAAAAATTGAATGTTAACGGATAGATAAAACATTTTCTCAAAAACTGGATTTCGTTATGAGTATCTCTTTAGCTACGTAATGACACTTAATAACGAGTCTTTAAAATCTTCCTAATTTTAAACAGGGATAGTAAATTTATTAAGAGGTCAAGATATTTAAAAAGATAACTAAAAAGTCCCTCTAATGAACTGATAAGCCTAGTACATCACATATCATAATAATAATTATTGAAATTGTTAAATAGGTTTCCACTAGAAACGAAAATAAGTAAAATGTGACCACAACAAATTTTCATAGATAAAAATCCATATTTCTTGCTAAAAGATATTTGTTAGTCATAACTTGGTGTGAGGACTAGATTTGCATAAGAAATCGAATAAAGCATGGACGCTAGTTAACTAAACATATACTATGCGCATGAACGTATTGCTAATTTGGGAAACAAGAAACACAAAATGATAATGGTTATCTTTGAAGGTTCTTTAGCATGAAAGTAGGAGCATCTTTAAGTGCTTCATCCAGTTGCCCAACTTTAGTGTTTACAAAGTCATAAAAGGCACACAAGTCTCAACGATCAATTTAAAATGGACTACATTCGCAAACAAGGTGTACATATCCTCTTACATAGAGATGGAAGTCGTTTCGACATAAGCATGCTCACAGAATCCCGTGTAATAATCATTTGTGAATGTGCATTTTGTGTTATCATGATTGTAGTTGGCAGAGTAGGTATCTATACAGAGTGCCACAAGACTTCTACAACTCACGATAAACAAAACAAGATGTAATAAGGAGCATAAAACAATGTAACCAAGATGCCAAAGTGGCCATTATGCCACAATGCCATTTGCACTGCTTAGATTTGCTCAACCTAAACTCTCGCTGATTATGAACTGTGGAAGAGTTGAAGGTAGAGGAAAACAACAACCCACCAATGCAAGAAACAACGGCGGCCGTACGTACGTATGGATAAACACAGCAAGACCTTCAGCACTTGATTAGAATTCGTAGAATTAGCAATGAATGAGTATAAATGAAGCCCAAGCCAGTTTTGTGGATTTTCGATGCTTTGCTCGCTTCGCCACTCGACTTTTCTCAAGTTTCCCAGAACAAAGAATTATTTAAATGCAAAGGAGTTGCCTAAGGACATTTTTGTTCTACCAATTTAATATTCGAAGAAAGTATTCTGAAGATAATTCTGTCGAAATAAACTTGCCCCCTGCATCAACATAAATTTGCATACATTTGACATGTTATCTATAAACATCGTGGTCTTCTATTATAATATTCTAAAGGCACTCTATTCCGCCGTACTTTATCAGACGCAAATTGCCCATTACGTTATTAAACTACACCTCATCTGCATTACACATATTAATTTCAACTTGCCTTATTATCAACCTTTCAATGTTAATACAAAGGTTTTTTCAATTTAACCACATGCAATTCACAGGCTTCACAATTACCTTTCATCATCTGCACCAGCACTAAAAATATCAACTAATACGACGTAATTAAATACATACGTGTCCACCTTCGATCACTAATCACCATTACCAGAGTCAATACTGAATTTATTGCCTTTCTCTTCTAATAATGCTCATTTTAAGGTATTATAGGACTATTATTGACTATATTAACATATCTATACATAAAATCCAGATAATATGTTTAGAATTTAAACCCAGTCACGATATGTATAATATCAATTACAATACATACTTACTATGGCTTCTGTCTAACATAACGGTTATATCTTAGAACAAGGAAGAACTAATATAAAATGCTACCTAACACTATGTACCTGATCCGCAGCATTTATGTCAATAATATTATTACTAACAAAGACTGCAGCTACATCATATTCTCCATATCGTGTTGCGTAAATATTTGCACAGATGCAGAAGATGATATTCGATAAGCATTTGTAGGGTAGAGCTTTTCAATAAAAATTTTAAATTAAAGCAAAACTTTTCAAACGAAAACCGGATACATCAGTATGTTGATCGGCAACTTTTCAGGCAATGGATGCACATCAGCTATTTTGGCAGCCATAGAATATATCAATCATAATGATGAAACGTAATATATCACTTCATCAAAACATGATAATACCTATATGAAATATCTACCAGCATGAAATTAATTTTTGCTCGTAGATTAGGAAAACATTTTTAGCTCACCAGCTTTTAGCGAATTTTACATACGCCTTTAGGCCGTTTCTTGAGGTAGCACAGTCAATGCACAACGTATAACGAAACGACTGCTATTTATACCTGTCTTAGCACAATAATAGATACGAATTAAGACATAGTTACAGTTTTAAAATTGGAGTGGGTAATTTTAATCCTAATAATCAAGATTGATTAGGTATTTCATAGACGGGTTTTATGTAGTGGAAAATACGTGCTACAAGTCCTAGGAGTATTATGATGATAATTACATACCTCTAGGGAAGATAATAACTATAGTAATAAATAGCAGATCGACACAGCAGCAAGTCTCCTGGCAGAGAAGTCGGCAGATAAATAGTGACTAATATTAAAGAAACGGAAATTGAAACTACGTAGTAACTACTAGAAAGTCATACGTGCACCACAGTTCTTACATGTCTAGTTTTTTTACGTGGATCTACCTCGCATCTAGATTGTAATAGTGAACTCATCAAATCTTTCAAAGGCGCCATCGTTTTAATGCCATGCTTTACATGACGTCTACAGCCTGCCTGGGTAGACCAAGCGAATTTATTGGGTAAAAAGAAACTTGTCACAGAGAAACGAATTTCTTTGTAGCTTAACAGAACTTGTGCTAAGGACTCGCTTTTCTTTTGTGGATGCAGTATTACATTACATAACCTACTTCAGTTTCTTCTCTCAGTCAGACAATGCTATGGCTTTCTTCGATCGCTCCATATTTAGGTATTCTATGTAGTTACTGCACTACTCTACTCCTCTCCGCAGTTCAAAGAACGTCGAATCAAGAGAGATAGAAGTAATAATATCCACAAAGATGTGCAAAGGACCGTGGGGACTCTTATAAACAGCTATTTAAGTGATTTTAATAATAAAACTCCTTTCGATACACTAGTTTTCAACTTCTGGCTTTTATTGTTTAGTAATAAAATAACAACTACACAAATTACTGGTGAGCCAACGCCGCATTTTCTAATTATCTTTCATAGCCTAAATACCACTTAAGGGTGGTTAATAGCGGGGTAACTTGAACTCTGTGTGTATTATTTAGGATTAGAGTACAGCCCGTATTTATTCACTAAAAGTCTTCAAAATTTCTAAAAAGTGGCGGAAGGTGAACAACTCGGACTTATGGCTCCGAAATATTAAAAAATGCAATACATTTTTGTTTATTGCGTTAGCAGAAAAACATGATTTCCTGCCAAAGCTATAATCAAAATTTATTAGAAATTTCTAATTTTCTGAGCCACAAGTCTATTAAAATATTATGTACATGGAAGACATCCGCATAAACTTCGGCGTGAAATAAAAAATGAGGCATATATATTGTATACTAATGTGGGTATTAAAATTTTTCTGTAGTCCAATTTATTTACCCATCATTATGGATGATTATATCAATAAAATTATCCTCTAATCCTAAACAAGTTACGAAATTCCAAGACAAATCTAGTACTATGTCGCTCTATGATTTCTATACCTCACTCACTCAATAAGGCAATGATTTCTTCCTGTTTATATGAATAATTGTACATTACATATAAGAAATTCCCAGTATAGTTTGATGATTCCATAACTTATAATTCTTGTCTACTTGAACAACTTGAATAACATTCTTATATCATGAAGATGTTATTATTGCTGCAATAATTTTGTTTTCTAAATGTTGACACTTTAGAAATTATAAAATAATATCTACCTAATGGATTCCTATGGCTTTAGTTTCCAATTCCACGAAGATGTAATCTAGATTGAATGTCATTCCATCTGTATGTATGTGAAGGATTGAATACTATCTATATGCACGTGAAGTAGTAGAGCACCAGTGGAGATGTGGTTTGTTATTGCAAATAAATAAAAGATTCTATTTATTCCTTTTAGTGTTTTTTGTGTTGGTATCAGTAGTTAACCTTCACTCTTCACCCTATACATGACAACAGTTTTTAACCTTTTATTCTATTTTTGCTAAATATGCAATAAAAGATATATCCTCAACTACAGATATATACGGAAAAAATAGAAAACAATAATTACGAGATGCATTGAATTGCTGGCTTTTGTTGGAATTCTCGGTATCTATTTCCCATGGTTCTTACAAAGGTTAATATAAATACGAGATATGCATGCAATAAAGGCAAATGAGATATTCAAGAGACTCAATGGAGCAAGTTGTTCACAGGAATCAAACTGTGTAATTTACCTTACTGTCATGTAATTTAATCATTAATTTAGTAAATGTACGTACATGGTTTTCTATAGGCATACCTACCTACTAAGTTGTTTAATTCCAAATAACTGTTACATAGTGTTTGTAGATCCTTTCGTGTATGCTTATTAACCAACTAGTATTTGTAGCGTTATAAAGGGTAAGAAAGCATGTTCCCATTCACCTACGTAACTGCCGTAAATAATTCTCTACAATATGCATGCTTTAACCGCGTAGGAAGTTCTATATTGTATTAGAATTATAAATGAACAGTAAGTAGATGTAAATGCACAAGTAGGATTAGATTTTAGTTACTAGTAGTCATCACATATTATTATAATGGTCAACTCTTTTGTACAAAAGATTATAAATTATTAGTGCTAATGTTCTAAACGTTTCTATAACTGGTGTAAAATGGCTGCCGGCCTTTAATAACTGTTATCGTGCGTTATTACATTATACCTAACTATTGAAGCCACACCAGTGAGGATGTACAATACAATGCGTTAGATTAACTACTGAGCTTTCGCAGGCAATTCGTTACTACACATCAAATCCATTGTCTAGCTTATAGCTCATTTCGTACATTAATTAACATGTAGTACATAATTGTTCAATGGCTTTTGATAATAAGACTAATAAGTAATCTTCTAACAAGTAAACCAAGCTCCAAGTAGAATTCTATTCAGCATTTGCTACGTCATCAAGTTATTTTGCTTTTATGTGTAATCCAAGTACAAATTATTATTATTAAAACTAGCCATTCTTGATAATCTTGCACAAAAGCACCTACGGTTACGACTAAATAATTAGAGAGAAAAGGCCTGTCTAAACCACAGAATACATTGTTAATCGGATACTGGAAATCATAAGCACCTACAAAATGTTATCATTACGAAAAGACATCATTTCTGATACTAGACAGCACAAAATATTAGTAATTTGGATTTTATGTATTTGCTTCCATGTAGCTACAGCTACAGTATATAAACACGGAGGCAGTCAGGAAATTCCTAACATAACATGTAATAAAAATGTGATTAAACTATGTAATACTTTTTAGTATCTCTATAAATTGTAATTTCATATCCTACAAAGGGCTTCCTCCTTTTACGTAACAACTTTTGACGATACGATAAAGTGAAATGGAACCGATCTACTTAATTGTATGTCAAGTTCCTAATTTTTGGCCGGAAACTTTGTGGTTGTAAGCAGTATTTGGAACTTTAGCTTTTGCCAGTTTCAAACAGGGTTTCCAGCAAAAGCAAGATGCAATGAAGTGACAAACTTTAGTTAAGAAGTTATTAGAAGAGCTTCCGGAGTTTGCTGTAACTTATAATCTTGTCATCATAATGCTAATAGGCCTGTAAGCCTTTCAAGTTAATTTCTTTCGAGATGCTAACCTTAATAGTAGGAGTAAATCAGCTCTCTAGTACTTATCTACTACCCACGTAAAAATTATTAAGCAAGGGCCGATGCCATTACATATCTTTCAAACTGCCTTCTAGCTCATAGACTTTTGCGAGACTTTGATCTTCTTTATTCTATTGCGTCATAAGAATAATATTACAACTACTACTTAATTTATTGATACCACGTTGAGCAAGCAATTTAAACTTGCCTTTGACTGTATGCTGGAATTAAATAACAATAACTTCAGTTACATCAGAAATAAAATAGTTATATAACTCGTGTGCAACCAACCGGGTATAGCAAGTGTTACTCACGGCGTGTGCAAGATGCAAACATTGTGCCATGTCATATTTAAAATGTCACAAATGACTCAAATGAGCAATAAACCATTGTTTGCTATGAATGACTATTTAATACTATACCTTCAAATTTTGTCTGTAATTTTCCAGTCTATGAAGCAAAAGAGAGCACAGCACATTTGTAAACTAATTTTCCTTTCCATTCATAACAAAAGCAGTGAGCTGTGTGTTTTTCACGAACATCAAAATCGTTAGTTAAATTGAAGTCTGTAAGCATTGCAATTACATAGTTATATAGATTCTTCAGGCAGAAAGACTTTACTCATGAGTAATCAATTAATTTTATTTAGTTTAGGTAGTCAGAATCTAATTATCTACTAACTGGGTACAACATTCATAGAATCCCATCATCAGTTAGGTTAGATTTCCTCTCAGATTTGAAAATAAACGGAATTTAATGTATTAAAGTGCTATGAAAAACACATAATTAAGCATCTATTATTGTTGCATGCTTTAGAAAGGCACAAATTGAAAATTATTACTAGGGCTAACGTGAAATCAATATGATATACTCTTTGCAAGTAGACAGTAGTAGTAAATAAATATAGATAGCTATTTCTTAACCAGCCCCAAAGCAATATCATGTGATATTTCATATTATAAGTACCCAAATATAATTCTATTCTTCCGTTTGAGAACTAGTTTATGCTCTAACATGTTTGCGGTACCAACCAACCCCAGAAATTCAGAAGGTGTTAGCTCAAACCCCTAATGGATCATCAGCCATCGTAAAATTAAGTCCCTGTGTGTGATGTTCTTATAAATTTTACTATGACTGTTGGGTCTGATGGATACTTTGTCTAATACGCTCTGATTTTCTTCGAAACTAATCTTTGTAAGTATAATGTAAATAATTGTCAATGATCATGAAAATATTTTCTAGGAAGAAAATGTCGACGGGTCAATAGGTAATTGTTAAGTACTGAAATTGTAAGTACAAAGAACTGTTGTAATATACATCATAATAAGATACTAAATATATCTGGTAATTACTACTACTTATTTCTACAGTGGAGTATTGATTAAAAGAAAAGGAAAGTTTAGCTTTACCTACATCAAAAGTTCACAGAACGATTACATATGGGCGTAGGACGATCAAACTATACTAAACTGCTCCGGATATAGAGGAATGTGGGCACTATTATAGTATGATTCTATGACATGTACATAGAAAGACTCTATAAGATTTTTTATTTAATAATAACGTAGGATGCCAAGGATAGAATCCAAATGTTCATCATCAAAAGTTTGTTCTCTTCTATTGGGGTTTGAGAGTACAAGTGAAAGTACTGAACCGAGTCAGTTTTAACAGGGAAGCATGTATTAACTGGAAGTTCCAGTTTGAAAATGTAATGGTCTCCGTTCTCCATTCACAAGAGGCAATGGTACCATATGTTTGTGGAATGTGAAAATGCGATGCAAAGGTATTTTAACATTGCTGGAACACAGTGATCTCAAATTGAGCAAGTGCGTTGTGTGTGAGTGAATTGGGCATGTGGTAAGTTGTATTATTTATGTATAGAAAACCCGAGTTCGGGTCGGACCGTATCGTCGCAGTAGCATTCAAAAGTCAAGTGCTCTAGTTAGTTGTAAGTGAAACTGGCTGGCTACAGTAGTTGTGCATAGTGGATGGAGAGTGATTTTGTGCTGTAGAATGAAACTTTACCAAACGAGAAGTTAAGTAAAATAATATGATGGCAAATATATTATGCAAATATCATATCTACATAGATACACCTATAGAGGTAGCATCATATCCGATATCTAGGTACTATGTACAGATATAAAAGAATATAATATTCTATGCATTGAATACTGTGATGTCTAACACAGATAATGAGAAACCTACTAGTATATAGAATAGCAAGATACCCGCATTTCGTGTTACAAGCAGACAGGAGAGAGTGTATTTTAAACTCTATGAACCCTGAGCCCGCTTTGGATGAATAAGTAATGACAAAACTGAGTGTCAACTCTTATTTATTTCATTCTGAATGCCAAAACTCTATTCAGTGGTATACCAAAGTTATCATTGGTACCTATCTACTACATACTTACATATGTATACTATTGAGACCTAACCTTATATATATTGTGCATAGTAGTAGAACTTTAAGTTGTAATTACTTATTACATATTTGTGATATACCGAAAACGCTCACAATTGCTACTATATACGTATACTTAGCTGAATTAACCATAGTTGTCTTGAAAATAGTATTATTATACATATTTGTATAATAATCAGTTTCATAATAACCCACTCATTAATATTGACAAAACAAATAGTACCATAACTGTAGGTACCCGGTTAGAAATTCCAACTGTGTACACAATGTCCAGTCCGTTTAAACATACCAAGCCTTGAAATTCACCAAAATCCATTTATGTTGTTGAGTAAAGACTATTTTCCGACAGATTTTGATAACTGATTGCGAAAACAATGGAGTTCATTTTTCTGCATTCAAAGAAACAACACAATATCCATCTAAAGCCACCTAAATATCTATCTTTAAAACTAATTTGACATTTTACAAGTTCCATCCAACTAAATTTATTTGATTTTACTACAACTATAGCTGAGAAAAATAGACACAGAAAGGTTTAGTTGGGTGCTTATAGCCCGGAGTGTCCAATTTGACTCCAACTTAAAGCTATATTCATTCATGGATTTATTGTACAGAAGGGTTCTCTAATGCAGGATAAATCGTCATTGATTGAATGTGCGTGAGAATTGTGTATGCTTGTATACCTAAAACAAAACGTTTTTCATACACAGTAGAGCTCAAGTGAAAAATTCAAAATTGCCTTTTGTTAGAACTAAAACGGAACATAAAAAAGGAAGCACACGATTTGTGGGCTATACTGTGAAGCTTGTAGAGCTGAAGGTACTAAAGCCTCCCAAAGTCCAAAAAAGTAATTAATTTCCTTCCTCTTGCCTACTATTTTCTTTGCTCTATTTTTATTAGGTATGATTCTTTATTGACGAGAAAAATGGCATCTGGCTATTGGAAATATGAAACTAGCGTAAATATACCAGAGCCAGCATTTATTTTCGATAGTGTCACGTATGCCCATCCGCTGACATTAACTAAAATCTCTTCCAAACATTTCCCTATCCGTCATCATCCATATTGTATGTACTTGGCACATGAGTATATAATGTAGGTCTACCTACAATGGGTAAATAGAAAGAGGAGTTTGGAGGTTGAATAGGGACAGGAACACCTCGGCAGAAACGGAAAGAGTGGGAATAAACATTTTCAACTCCGATGGTTTCCACTCAAATGAAGCTAAAAGAACTAGCTGGTGTGGTTACCTGGTCAAAACAAAGCTTTTCGGTTCGACTATTAAGTCTACACTTTCCTATAGCTATTATGATGGGTGACCAGTCCGGTTTCTCGGTTTGTTGATGCCGTAGGTAGCTCACAGTAGCTGAAGCGAACCAACTTGCTATGTCAATATTTTCAATAGGTCTCTTCCACTGTCCAGCTCTTTTGTTCTGTCTTTTATTGAACATAGATAGCAAGTACAATAGCAACCGTAGTACCTATTTGCTTACACAATATTTTATGCTCAATATAATGGGCGTTATTTATTTGGCCACGAAAAACTCTTATGGCTACAGTTAGTAAAATAGATAAAATTAAAAGTTATATGCCACGCTAAAGCAAAAAATCGTGCCAATACTTTTTATCCATTTATTTTCCATCAAGAGAAAGAGAGGTCATAGTTCAACCGCGTTAATGGGTTATAAAAGTAATAAAGTTTTATTTGTATTATAAATCGTGGCATGCAAATATACATTGTTCATTCCTATACTTATCAAGCCTTGTTTAATAATTCTAGGATGTACATGTTTATACACCCACTACTTAAGCATGTTTGTAAATAGTATACGTATCCGAGTAACCCTTGTCTAATTCTATCTAGGTACTTCCTTATGTAACCGAAATCTAATCCGCGAAATGTTTACGATAGATAGATATATAAATATAGTAAGAATAGTAACAAGGCGACGGTCGGAATATCAGAGAGTAACAGCATATCATATTAAAATAATTGGCCTTCAATCGATAAATAGACTGCTATAGTACGGTGCAAGCGTGCGGCGTGTATAAATTTGATACTTACAGCGGGTAATAGGAGACAAAATCTCTGCTGTTTCCTTCTGGCAAATAGGAGTCTCGTACTACTGTTGACATTTCCAGCGGAGATGTGAGAATATATACAGCTACACTCAGCTCTTCCAGTCAGTTTCACATCATTTCTACGAAATGCGTCATGTCTGCTGTATACATTAATTGTGCACTTTTTAGTAGTTATACGGTCAACGACGTGCTTCACAATAGTGGATCAAATTTCATTCAATAATAGTAAATAAGTAGTAAATACTACGTATAAATGTACATCGAAGAAAAGACCTTTTTACAGATTGTGGATAGTGCATAGTAAAGTGCTTCGACTCGGTTTTTGTAAACACATTTTCGTTTGAACTTTGGAGTTTTCTCTGCTATCAGTTTCCAATTTTGCTCAGAAAGAAACTTTGTATTGCACAATGCAGAGTTTTTGTTGCCTACATTTGTACAGAGTTAAAATTGGAATAGTTTATCAACTGACTCGGGAATACCCACATTCAACATTGACTCAAAAGTCACAAGAAATTTTGCACTGTCAATTGTTGCATTGAATTCAAACTCTATTTTAACCGAAATTCTATTTTCTAGATAGGTAATGAGGTTAGTGTGCAACCTACGAAGATGTCCCAACTACTTACACCGAACTACTGTACACAATTTACAAGATACTTGTGTATAAATTCAGTGTTGTTTTGTCCTTATTCATTTACACTGCCCTGGTTTCTTACTAAGTGACCATTTTAAAGATTGGATAGACTACGCAGTTGGACAGAAAATAAGGGAGGTAGTAAAAGGGACGAAAGGGACCTGTGTGTTTATTTTTATTATTTGTAGACAGTTTTCATATGACGAGGACAGGAAAAGGGAATCGGTAAGTATAGGAAGGGTCTTTCAGAGTTTTCTTATCCTCAAACAAAAGTTTTTCTTGTCCACGTTGATAATAGTATAGATGAGAGTGTGATGGAATTTTAGCGAGTTGTTCTTTAAGTCGTGTGTATAGTAGGCACTTTGAGATAAGGATCAGTCTCTAGTATTAACACATATAGCACAAAGAAGGGGGAGTCTGAGACAACCATAAAAGTACCCTTCCTAGGTTGTCTTGTAAGTGCATGTAAGGGTATTTAGGAGGCAAAACGAAGCACGGATTGTTTTTGGACTAAAAATTCCATGTCTTGGTGTACCTAAGAAACTACGTCGACTTGCACACACACTTACTTGGCTGCTTAGTGCTTACTAAAGAAAAAGCTATGATTTTGTTGTGTTATGCACCTACTAGTAGAAGAGTGTACATACATTATATTATTATTATATACAGCAGTCTCAACTATACACGTAGTACAATGCAACTTGTAGTAACTAAAGAGACGAGTTAGTTATACATTATACACACACGATATATTCTTGGAATTTAGTATTCGTCCACACTAAAACTCCGCGTTCTGTGAATGCTCCCTTACAGTACTGAATCCAACTGAATTCTGAAGGCTTTTCACAACTCACTCGCTTACTAAACTTCACGACTCACTCACACTCACGACCAATATTACAGACACAGAATGCATACCCCACTACTGTTCAAATAAGCGCATTCACTAGGCAAACTCCAAAACTCCAATATAAAGTATATATTTCTTATACTCCTCGTGTATAGTACACTCGTCCGAGCTTTAGAGCGCTGCTTGGAAATGGAATGCCCCTTTACGGATTTCGATCCACCGCCCGCTTGAACTTTTCTCGACAAAACCCTCACAAAACTCACCTTATCAATACATCCACTACCCACATAACCGACCTGGCTCTCACCAATCGCCTCTGATAAGATTCTGACCGATATTTACTCACAGTTCTTCCATATCTACAAAACTCCTGAATATTAAAAATATTTATTTATAACCAAATGGAATGTACCTAAAAATTTCAAGTGGTCACTCATATTCATACACGTGTATAGTAGATTAGATATTCATAGTAGATGTACAGTAGATATTCTCCAGCGTGTATACACATCTACTGTAAAACAGACAATATTATAAATCTTTAATTTTATCAAGAACGGACTGAGTTGGATAATAAATGGAAACAGATATGCTGCTCTTTTAAAAGATTATATGGGCACTATAGTATCTTCTTTAGTGAATGTTATCATCACCACGATGAACACTCGGCAAGAATGTAACAACAGAAACTAAAACGAATAATCCTCACCAACCAAAGAATAACACACATACCCTTACATGGAATCCGAGGTGAAGCCGCTCAACTCTACCATCGGCACAAGGAAAGCCATCTACAACCGTTCCTCGCATCAAATGGAACTGCAGTAGACACTTGGCAGTACGAAACTGGAATCTACTTTAGTATGCTTCGACACAATAACTGCGCTTCAAAAAAATCTATGAAAACTGAAATTTTAATGCATGAATCAAAGATTTACACAGTTTGAAAAACAATGGCTCATTTTATTCCAAAAACTTTCAAAATATTTATTTTCCTCTGATTTTTATAGTACTCGTGCATTCATTGGGTCATTTTAATGTGCTTAATACTAACAAAATTTGTAAGTGATTTGCTTGTTTGTATGTAAAACTGGTCTTAACGATAGGAATTTTGAAATTTGAAGTAAACAAATTTCAGCAATATCTATTGTCTTCCGTACATGATTTAATATTTAATTATTTTCTTGTTTTACAGACACCAAGCATTGATTGGCGGATTATCTGGTGGTTAGAATTGCATTTTTGGCTCTGGTATATTGTTATAAATAAATGTAGTATAAAGTTGAACTGCTTAATTATTTTATGCTGTATATTAAATTATGTGGAATGGGTCTCATTAGCATGAGTGACTTCACCTTCATGTCTACTATTGTAATCTCAACGTGAAGCAGATACCTTTAATAGGTATGCTTAGACTTAGAAAGGAGATTGGTACCAGTCGCTGTATAAGGTGAACTAGTCACTCTGGTTTCTTACGCTTACCACATTATCTGTATATTGTGTATATGCTCACTTATTAGGATCGAAGCTTTGCTTAGTATCCTTATGAATTTGTCGCCGTCACTCTGGCGATCGTCTGTACGTCCACTAATTTTATGGGTGTTTTATTGGCACGTATATCTTTGCAACGACATAACTTATTCCAAATCTGTTTTTTGCATATGGTAGCATATATATTCAGGATCAACCAGTTATCATTAAAATTCAAATTCGACGCATCCCCTGCTTTGTGGAAATTATAAAAGTGCAGCAGGTGAGGCAGACAGTAATAGTACGGCAGGTGAGACAGACAGCGTATAACATAGAGGACTGTGAATGAGCTGAGCTATCTAAGAGACTACACACCGCGCTGGTATTAACATGCTCTGAAACTGCGGGAGACAAATGCAATATAAAATAGCTTCTCTAGAGCAACGATTAGTTGAATACAATTTTCGTTTCATTGCAACAATATTGTCACTGCATTGTAACCCAAAAGTGAAAATTGGCTAAAGAAGAGGATTTTTGTCCATTGTGATTAGTTAAATACAGTTTGAAACATTTTATCGTAAAAATTGTCAAAATATAAGAGTTTGAAACATTTTAACGTGAAAATTGTCAAAATATAAGAGTTTGAAACATTTTAACGTGAAAATTGTCAAAATATAATGGAAAAGGTTGTCAATCTTCACTTCATTATGAATACATGCGTGGGATTCATCAGTGGTGAGTGCAGTTAACTACAATTATCTCAAATCACTATTTAGGTATTGTTTAAATCACAATACTACATTCAATTTGTATTGCAATCCAAAAAATTATTAATCGGGTATAATCCTAATCGTGACACTCGATTCTTTCCAGCTTTACAGTCACCTGGTGCGGAATTGATTGGGTTGTGATTAGTTTGAAACATTTTATCGTAAAAATTGTCAAAATATAATGGAAATGGTCGTCCATCGTCACTTCATTATAAATACACGTGTGGGATTCATCAGTGCTGAGTGCAGTTAACTAGAGTTGTCACAAATCATTATTTAGGTATTGTTTAAATCACAATACTATATTCAATTTGTATTGAAATCCAAAAAATTATTAATCGGGTATAATCCTAATCGTGATACTCGATTCTTTCCAGCTTTACAGTCACCTGGTGCGGAATTGATTGAGTTCTGCATGTTGACTCCAAACTTATATGAATACTCTAATACCAATACCATCAACTCCTGCCCAGACTGTTGGACCAAAGACTCCAACTATAACCCTGGATTTTAGATGGCGTAGTGAGTGGAATCTACAAAATCGACAAGATATTACTATTTAGGTATTGTTTAAGTCGCGTTACTATATTGAATTTGTATTTTCAGCTGACTTGCCGAATGCATCCCTACTCAATATTAAATGACATATTCCATTCTTTCCAGCTTTACAGTCTACTAGGAATTGATTTAGTTCTGCATGTTGACACATGGTGAAGAATTGAAGTTAACTATTTGGAATAAACATTTTATCGTGGAATCTACAAAATCGACAAGATATCACTATTTAGCTTGGTGTTAATTGACTCCTGAAGGGTGGATATTCATGACTACCTGCAGTTTGATCTGGGACAGGAATGGGATTCCGGAATGGGACTAATTCAAAAGAAAGTCCCATATAAAATTTCAAACTATTTTATAGGACTTTCTCTACAGAACCCACCTGATACGGGCAGGGGATGGGGGGAGGAAGAGACAGGAATCTGTCTATTTGCCTTGATTCTAATGATAACTGATTGTGGCTGAATACATGTGCTACCATATGCAAAAAGCAGATTTGAAACAAGTTATGTCGTTCCAAAATATGCGTGCATTTTATTATCGAAGGACAACCAGACCATCAGAATTTTTTTTTAAATCTCCCGCTTCGATCCTGCGTATACGCCTGTTGCCAACAGTTTATTTAGCTTTAATCCTTATTTATTGGCTTTAGCATATGCCAGTCCCAGATATCTATCTAACTGTTATATTTACAGGGAATGTTCGCAAATTATCTCAGATGAGACAATGCTTAATAATGAACGACTGAAAATTTTGAAAAGAGCCGATTCTCAATTTCAGTTTATTTTTTATGATGATATGGCTATATCTGTAGTTTGCTGTATCAAAATAATCATACGACTTTTGTCGAAATCTTGTTTTAAATGGAAATTGGACAATTCATTGTAAGTACAAAAATTGTATTGGAAATAATTGATATTTGTCCATTTTCAATTTTCTAGATATGGGTACGAGTTACATGTACATGTGTATATAGTAATCTCCAAAGCCCCAACAAGTCATAGAAACCGCCCTCGTATATCTCAGTGTTATCTCCCAAACTGTTATTCCCAACGATAAGGTACATCCAGGCGACATGTATAACGTCATACCTTTATCTTTCTACCATTCAAGCCATGTTAAGGTGGGTTGATGATGTGGACAGACTTATATTATTGGAATCAGCTATTCACTATTACTATAACACTAATCAGCTACAAAAATTAAGCTAAGGCGGTTTTCAGGATCCAGTACGAAAGAGTTTACTTTGCGTAAAAACTTTTCAGTTACTCTTAAGTTTACTAAACATTCCCGCCAAAATACTTGTTTTTAAAAATATATTCCTTATCATTTTTACTGTCCAGCACAAACTTCTTTGAGACTGTCAGCGGAAAATGCTGGACACGTTTTATCATCAGTCACGTGATCAACTACATGGACCGACACTATGAATTGTCACGTGCCCGTCATAGAAAGTATGTCAAGCACTTGCTGTTGGAGTCTCACAAACTGTGAGGCAGTACAGCTCAAAATTGTAATAAGTTTAGTTCTGACTTCTGACCTTTCGGGTAGCCAATATTTTAGAGTGCTTATTTGTCCAGATATGCATAGATCGAGTTATCTCATCGTCGGAAAACGAAGTAGAAAAATATGAAAATGTAGCAGCATCTAAAAAAGTAACTTCAAGTTGGACTCAATGGAACCAGACATCCGAGTTGACTTAAAATTCAATTATTCTTTCTTAGAAAATCAAAGATTACTCAACATCGCTTCAATTTAGAAAATTTACTTTTCCAGTAATTCAACTGGTATAGCTGGTATTCAATAGACTTTGAGTGGATTATGGAGGCCAACCTTAAGTTTACATACCTATCATACATTACCTGTTTGTGTAGTAGAGTAAAAATGCAAAGTCGTTCTGTACGAGTTCAATAATGGTTTCATTTCAATATCTGTAATTGTGAATCACGAGTGAGTACAGAGTAGGCGAGTATATTGTAGATAGGTACAGCTATACATCACAACAAAATAATAAAAACCTTAACCTGGGTACTACTATAGCACTGACTCTCTGGCTGCATTTAAAAAGTGTGAATAGAGACGAGGCTAAGCTACCATGCCACAATTGCCAGCAGATTTAACTTCGCACATGAAATCAAACTTTGTCTTGTTTCGGTTCCCATAGAAGTTTTGTTGCTGAATTACAGACATGTTTCTACGGCTGTACAACTATTACAGTGTACTATGTAGGTAGGTACGTAAGTACATACGTTTTAGTACGTAGTAGATAGGTATAGGTACCCCAACTTGGTTATTCTGCATTCTAGTAAGACCCCTACTCGCTCTCTCACCGTCTCACCCACATACAACAATTGCACTACACTGCCATTCAAATTGCATTGCAATTTAGATAACCAAGTTGAATGCAAAAATACAGAAATTATACTTGCGCGAGTGAGTGGTGTTCCTCTGCCAAGGTTTTATAGTATAATATATTAGGTAGTCTAATAGGTGGGTTCTAACATATAATATGTAGATGTAGGATATAGTAGACGTATGCATGCATGCATCTTCACAAAACTCGTAGCATAACATGCAGCCAAGCTATAGCAACAAAGTAACAAAGCAACTCTATAATGAATTCTCTGTCTGTACACGACAAGGCTTTACTCCCTCATTGTTAGCTTTGCTTTGTGAGCTAACTGAAGAATAAGAGCCTGTACAATGCTTTTCGTTCTGTTTGTCTCTGCAAAAACGCATTTTTTTTACTAGATGAGGATGAGATATATGCGTTTTAAATGTCTTTTCATGTGAGAGTGATATAACACTTTCGGATCTCTATTCTTATCTCGTGAAAAAATATTGGACCACTTGAGTAGTTCCTCACTCTCTCCACGCAGGTATAAATATAATCTTCTATCTATACCATAATAATAAAAAGCTAAGTATAGCTTCTATTAGCTACCTATATAAACATTGAATCCTTACAACGACGCGTCTTCCTTATTCAATTGATATTCAAATTTCAATACGCCCATACATAGATAGTTTGCTTTTTATCTATATTTTAAAGTGGAAGCAGTAATATAACCGCATTTGCTTAATCGAATTTGCGATTCTTAGAAATGCTTTCGAGCCCTATGATCACAATCGGGTTTGTGTGAATTTGATTAAACCAACAAAAAAGAGGTCAATTTACGTTGTAGCGTGTTATTTACATTTTATTTATGACGCTTTATACAATACCGGAGAGCAAAAACAAATAATATTTGTTGCTTCATTTGTTTTATCTTATCGCACTTACATTGTCATAGCAGTAGCATTCCATTTGTCTGATTTGTTTAATCAATTGTATTGTAGTTGTTACGTATCTATATTTTATGACAATACACACAAAATTGTACATTCTTAATGAAGTTTGATAACATATTTTAACAATATTAGATATAAAAAATAATTTTTACTGTTTGTGCAGAATTCAAAAGCATTATGTATATACTAATTGTAGTAATTATTTAACAGCCTAATAAGTCAAATTAGTAAAAGGATAGAAGCACAGCTAACAGTTTTATGATGGTTTCCCAAAACTCGCAAAATCGGAAACCGATCCTAATTTTGAGAGACTTGACTACAACTTTGTTCCGGTTCTGTATCGGTTTGAAATAAGATCTACATAACCTATATAGAGCTATATTTATTGTCAGTATTGAATCTTTAGCTAATGCTTAACCATGTTACCAGAATGAATTCAGCGTTACCAGTAATTCTATAAAAGCCATTGATTTTGGTTGAATTTTCACACTCAAATTATGCAGTAATAAAAAGCAAAGACTGTCAACAACAAGATTATAGGGAAAACTTTTCGCATCTTTCTGTGGAAACCCTTTCTTAAGGATACTTTTACGTTACTTGTTCAAAAATACTTCGGGTTTTAACTAAAGAAGAGCAGCCATGAAAATTATATGGTGCACTTCTTTGTCCCTCTGATAGAGACAATTAATTATTAATCGGTCTAATAAAAGGTGATTATATTTTTGTGGGGTGTCTATCAACAACTTAGCCACTTCAACTCATTTCGGTATTAATTTTTAATGCTCTAGATACTTTTAAAAATATGTAGAGTCACTTCTTGAGAAGCATCCGAAGACATGTTGTCGGATACCCTGTACACAAGGAGTACAAGACTAAGGCTTAATGTTATGAGGTAGAGAATTCATTTATAAGCCAGTACACAATATTTATTCGACCATTAGGGTAAGCTTCATGTGCAAAATTCGAATTTTATGGAGCAGACTAGCTGAAATTTTCACAATGTGTTGTAGTGTCTTGCGGTTTTATTGCATTAGGTAAAAGCAAATCCCATAAAGCTGATAATGGATCACATTCAACTCAATAGATTAGCCGATGGTCGTAATATTTTATTCACTTTGGACGGACATGGACACGACAACGCCACAAGCGACAACAGATTTCAAAAATTACAGTGTGTGTATTAAAAAGCTTACATTTATTACTCTGGAATCGGCGTTTTTGCACTTTGCAAAATATCTACGGAGAATAGGTATATTTATCTCCACCACAAATCTTATGAAACTGCTGCAGAGATTTGTGACCAATCTCTCTGTAATCTTTGCCCATGAATGGTATTGAAAATTGCCTTAGAACATCTTCCTTTGAAAACCTCTCAATTGTAAAGAAGATGCTCGGAGTTATTAGGATTAAAAGATGTAGAAATGCACCAAATAATCGCATGGAAGATCTATATGTTGTCTTCACACTTTTTGGCTACAAACATTGATAATGACCTTAACAAATCCATTAAGATTCAATTCGGAATAGATAATTTCGCCGGAAATTCCTCGTCGAATCGATTAGGTTTACTGAATAACTCATAGAAGCCTAAGGGCATATTATATAATGTTTACTTCAGACTGAAGTTACACAAAGTGAAATGTAAATTGCATAAGCATTAAAAAGTAAGTGAACTGAAAATGACAGATAAATGGCTCAGCGTAAGATCAGATGACTAGTGAACACGACCGGTACTGGGGAGTGATGAGAGAATAATAAAGCTTTAGGCTTAAAGTTCCAACGTAAAGCAAAACAGGAGAGTAAAAGCTGACTGCAACAAAAAGCATACCTGCTCTGCCTTTGCCAGCAAAGCCACTCTTCTTGCCGCTTGTGCCGAACCAGTCAAAGTAAACTCAGAATCCAATATTCAGAATCAGAGAATTGCTGTTTTTCAACTAACGTAAAAAATCAACTCAGTGAAAGATCAACATTAGGGCTGAGATGTTTTCCATTCCTTCGAGCCACGTCCAACGGAACCTGGGGAAATTGGGAGTCCGCAAAAACGGAGTATACTCACTCAGGGGTCATATGCATAAAATACCTCGGCACATTCACCTGCAGTGTCAATACCTAAAGCATTTCCAGCAGAATTAAGCACGTTCCGCTTTTCTCCTTCCAAAAGTTCATTCCAAAACCCTGGAAAAAGTTTTTCTATGATATACGCAACACACCACACAAGTACTCAATAACATAACAAGCAAATCAATGCTAACAAGGTAAACTTCAGCTCATTTTTACAGAATTTCAGGCAGATGTAGCTCTCCCAAGGATATGGATATTACTCATCTATGAGGCAGTCGATTTTCGGGACGACAATACTGGAGGGAGATATAGGATTTCGTGTAAAGCCGCATCTTTCAATCCTATCTGAGATATCCTTCCTAGAATTGTTATTTTTAAATTTCTGCCCATCCTTGTCTTATTTTAACTATTTATAACGAATCTAAGCTATAAGAGGATGACTACTACAATCTAATAATTTAGTTTTCGAACGTACTCGCTCTCAATGTTTTCTTAGTGAAAAGAGTAGACTTTTCCATGCGTATGATTCATATATACTTAAACTGGAGAGACTACTGGTAATAAGAATATGCGGTTAGATATTCTTACATATCAAGGAAAAGCAATTCTCTTACACAAGGAATCTTGTCGTATTAAACTGCACGAATTGGAGATATCTCCCAAGTTTCAAATATTAATATCCATATCCTTGAATGGTTAAATTACTACAAAACGTAGTTGGCTTGGCATTGGTAGACAAATTGATATTTATACTCAATTTTAATACATATCTGTAGACAAGGTACTTACTTGTCTTACATAGTTGAGAATCGGTTTTGGAAAGGCCGGCCATTAGGAATCTTTAGAAGACTGCATACTTTCATATTACTCACTATTTATGGGAGTCATAATAATAACACTGCTATGCACCACTGTAATCACCCTTTTATTATTAGAAATAAAACAGCAGTTGCAAACAAAGCCATTTTATTGCAACGACAATTGTTTTTATAAACGGAGTCTATAATATTGATTTTTTGTAAACCGGAAGAAGGACAACCTTTAATTACCATTTACTTTACTACATGCTAATCGTTGGTAGTGGGGTAGATATTCATTCGTTAAGGATAAAAGTACGTCGGCGTGGGAGTAGAAGTAGTGTAGTATAGTATGGATGGAGAAGTGTAAGTGTAATGTCTTCCAACAATTCGTAATGGTGGGCCTTCACAAACAAATTCGCAGCTATGTATGTTATGCAAGTACCTTGTCTATTAAAATCGACTTTTTGTGTGAGAGCATTTCCCCTTAAACTTAAATTGGTAATTGCAGCATGCACATACATATGTACCTATGTGCACAGATGAGTACTTGCGTTGAATAAGTTGATGATATTATATGATGGTATGTGTACCATTGGCGTTACGGTGGAATGTGGATGGCTCCTTTGTTCTTATCACAAAATCAATGTTCAGCCTTTTTTCTGTGGTAATATGTAACAATTGTTCAATCTGTTGTTCATGTTCATCTAAATGGAAAATTCAATGCACTATATAACAATAAAATAAAGTTTCGTTGCCAAACTCTGAAGCTAGAACTATACTTGAATATTTGAGTCAGTTTCAAATTTTACGTTCATGATCACGTTTGATAGAAACGTGACGGAATAGTTATAGTTACAATTTCGTTGGTTTAGTTGTCGTTCCATTTCCAGTTTAAAAATCAAATTGAATCCTCCGCAGCTGTACTTCAGGTTTAGACAACTGCAACTGAAACCAAACTGAAACTGAACTCTTTCCTAGCTATACTAGACGATCACCGATCCCGATAAACTAATCAGCGCGAAAGTAAAAATTTTATTTGGTGAATGCGAATCAAATTATAATAAACTATTGCAACAACTAAATACGATTGAATAAATATTATAATTGGCAAAACAATATCAACATGGCTGGAAGATCCAATTTGGTAAGTAAATATAAACCATGTGTAAACCAAACATGTGTAATAGTAATACTAGCATTATGACATTGAGCAGGCAAATGGCAGATCAATGTTAAGTATGTTTTCGTTACAGGATTTGATGGTAGACGAGGTGCGATTTTTATCAAAAGAGGATTACTTGTATGTAATGAAAACTATAGCAAAAAAAACCATCCACCCAGAAGTGTCCAAACAAATCACCAATGCCTTGAACAAGACAAAGCAAAGATCCAATTTAAGTGGTGGCAACGACTCGCAAAGTAAAGTCGAGTCTCGTCCACCATTTGAGGATAGCAAATCAGCGTGGCAGGTTGTAATTTAATACAATGTTTTCTTGTTGCATAGATTCTACATTAATTTTTGACAATAGTAAATTAAAATCGTTGTAAAATATTTTTTATAGTGTCCCACAATATTTAGAGGAGATCTTGTTCCTGTGAATGATTACGTTGTGTTAGACGTTGAAAAAGTATCTCTCAAAAAGGGTTACGACCCAGGATTTTCATCATTTAAAAAAAATAAACATCTCCTCGTAGGCGCAAACTTGTCCATTTGTGATTATAAAGGAACATTAATTTTATGGGCATTTGTTAAGTATGACGTTGAACAAGTGTGCCAGTGGAACACACAACTGACAAGATTGGACAAATTGAAGATAGGACAAGGGATAAGTTTAAGTCTGGTGAGCATAAAATAATAAAATAGCATTACTTGGGGAGACAATATTAGATATATTTAAATACTGCATTAAATTAATAAATTTAAAAAATTCAGGTGCACGAAATGCTGGACATAGTATTCCATAACAACTACTTAGTGGGACATTCGGTGGATCAAGATCTAATATCCTTAAACTATACATTCAAAGGGCAACAAATTATCGATGTTTCTGATTATTTCATTGATTCTAATAATCAAAAATTCAAGCTGAAGGATATTCTTCTCTATTTCAAAGAAAATGGAAGTTTTCAGGAGGAAGAGCATTCTTCCGCAAAAGATGCTCGTGCTGCTTTGCACATATTTCTTCAAATGGAGATGCTAAAGAAACAAGGGATATTTTCTGGAAAAGGTTTAAAAATCAAGAGAAGTCCTAAGGAAAAAATAGTATTTGATGTCTGCAAATGCCAACGGCAGTAAAGGTATAACAAAATTAAACCAAAACTTAACCAAAGCAGCAGCAGAGTAACTAAATTTTGTAATGAAACAGGAATATAACCTAATAAAAGATAATTTAATTTTTACTGTAATCATTTGTAGTGTTATGATTATAAATTTTAGACCGAGAATTTTTTGGGCTTATTTCGAATACCTCATAATATTGTAGAAACTGTGCAAAAGTCTACTCCAATCCAGTCAGATGTCAAAAATGACATTCTACCAGATTTGAATGTAACGAACCTATAATTTTTATAGATAATTGTCGTATTTGTTTATTTCATTTAGTTTAGGTTAGTTATATACGATAAGTTTATTATATAACCAAATGAGAGTGTTGCATTTGTTGCCGGTGGTAAAAGATGAATTGGCAACAATGTTTACCGTCAACAACGGTAAAACTTTCAAAGGTGGTTGATGATGAGTAGCAAGAAGAGATAGAACAAGAAAGAGCTTAACAAACTAATTTTGTGCAATAAATTGTCTACATATACAAAGTTATCGAGTTTTCCCACTTTCAGATTCATACGCTTTCCTTAACGTATTTAATATATAATACGATTTAAATGACTGATATGGAACTGAATTGTAAATATTTGCTAATACTTTGTTCAATATAATATATATTACTTTATAATAATTACTATATAATAACAGGCTTAGATTTTTTTAAATTTTGTGTACATATTCAGCGGCATTGTTCGTCTGAAAATAGAACTGGAGTCAACATCTTTAAGGGAAATTTAGATTCGAACTGCTTTTAATCATGACTTCTTCTTGAAAATAGAGTTAAAATATCAGCCAAAATACTTCAAAGTAAATTAGATTCGAGCTGGGTTTAAACATGAAATCCTCGCGTTACATGATGATATTGCCAAGATGTTGATCCAACCCCAGAATTGAAATAATCTTTGAAATTGTTCCGAATTTGGGACGCATCATGGGAGTGATTTCCATTGCTTATTATTGGAATTGGAATTAGCCCAGAATTATTAGCAATCTCAGAACGCCAACCTCCATCGACAACCTCTCCATTGTCGTTTATATGATCCCCTGTGTAAACGCCGTTGTCGTTTCGCTTTAAAAGAAAATTATGGAGTATTAATGTTCCTTCAACGATTAGATGTACCAGGTCCATATCACAGTAGATTGGGACATTATAAATTCTCCATCGTGCATTTAATATGCCGAACATATTTTCTACGACTGTTCTTGCACGGCTAAGACGGTAGTTGAAAACAGACTTTGTTGTTTCAACCGAATTCCCAGGAAATGGTCTCATTAAATATGATTTCAATCCAAAACCCTCATCTCCAAGAATTACATGCGGGGTAGCAACGACACTTCCTGGTAATTTCCGTTCACCGGGTAGACCTATCTTTCTTTCTGATAACGCCCTACCCATTGTACTTCGCATTAATATTCCGCTGTCCGATGACGCACCATTACCGCCAATATCGGCTGCCACTACGGAGTAATCACCTCCTGCTATAGCTAGCAGTACGATGGAAAAGAAGTTTTTGTAGTTGTGATTCACAGAACCAGTATTTTTTGGGCACCTCAAGCGGACATGTTTTCCATCAATTGCTCCGCAGGCGTTCGGAAAGTTCCATTTCTCGCAGAAAAGTTCTTCTTGTGTAGCCCATATGGTTGGATTTGGAGGAGGAAAATAAATTGGCTTGAGATGCCGTATGATGCTCTTAAGGGTCTCTCTCAGAATCATTCGTACCGATGCAGGGGACACTCTGAATGTAATTCCGATGGATATCATGGAATTTCCAGAAGCTAAGTATCTACTAATCAAAAATAGACGGGTCTTTATTTTCTATTATTGACGCTGCTTTTATTACATAAACTTAACAAATAGTCGGGCCTTCATTTACTTTTCATGGCACTGCTATCATTGCAGATCAATTCTCACATTAATATTTTCATATTCCATATTTAATTTTATACCTCAGGGTAACAGCCAGCCTGGTCTTAGCTGAAATCGGTATTCGGTGTTTAGGAGAATGAATTAAATCCTTTGCAATCAAACTTGATATGTAGTCAAAGTTTTCGACATTCATCCTATAATTTCGTAATCAATACATAAGTATACGCATAAATATATATTACATTTTTCATTATATTCTTAAATGCATGAAGTATTAAATGTGGTACCTAAACATCTTATGATGGTAAACAGGGTCGTTCCTCAGCATTTCTATCAACTTACAACAGCTTCTGGACACAAATAAATTTCTAATGTAAATTGATCTTTGTTGTTGTCTCTTCCGCCTTCTCCGTAAAATGGCAATAACCAAAAGTAATCGTAAATTTTTCATGTTGGATGCACTAATTTAATCGAAAATGGTTTGTCAAGAAAATCAAATAGTTGGAGACAAAGAATAAAATGGTTAGCGTTATTTGAAGGTAACCCAAAGATTTGTCCCAAGTAAAAGGCAGTATTTAGATTCACTATCACAGTGCAAAAATATGAATATGGACCAGTAAAAATAAATACATTTGTCACTGTTTATTCTACAATATTTCAGGGGCACAAATATTTAAAATATTCCTTTAAACTTATTTATATATTAATATTTCACTGAAAATCATGGATGCTTATGATGCAATTCGTTAAGTTCTTCAATGGACCACAATAATGAAAATTCTAGAACAAATGTTATTGAAACTCGGTTTCCAAAAGTAATTGCTGAATTTTGAGTTGGACGGAAGCTGCTTTGTGTGGGCATTTGTCATTTATTCGACGTAGTTTAGGAATGATGCTTAGTCCAAATAGCTCAAATTCGTCCTTATCAATATCCTTGATTTTGCTGCTATTTTCAAGAGCTTCGATTAACTTTTGATCAACTGGGTCAAATTTTCGTTTGGCAATACATTTACCTGTTAGATTAATTTAGCAATCATTAGATGTTATTTTGCGGTAAATAATAAAAAATAGTCGGGCCTCAATTTTCTTTTGAAGACACTGCTATTAAAAATAGTAGGGCTTTCATTTTCTATTGCTAACAGACCACAACGATTTAATGAAACAATTCGGTAATTACTTTTGCTGACGCCCGCATTTTCAACCACGATGGCAGGTTGCTTTCCGTCTTCGAAACCATGAAGCTCAAATTCCAAATCATCTTCTGGAATCACATTATCTTCAGCTGTCGAGTCTTCATGGACATTTGACACAGACCTTTAAATATTTTATTGATTATCACCACAAATACTATGTAACCATTGCAAAAGTAACATTTTTTGTTATTATTACTTATACGGTTTGTAGTGTGGTTCATAAAAGCGCATGAGTTCAGAATGTCGAAAAAAGTGGACATTACTTCGTCCGGATCCTGTCGGCTGCTGAGTTTTACGCAAGTAGGATGCGTATTGGTCTCTCAATTTCTTCCAAATCTTTTCACATTCTCCAACTAAAAAGGGGAGTTGATTCAAAATTTTTATTTAAATACGTGGTAAATTAAGTCAAGCCATTGTTTTCTTTACATTTATCAGTAGCCAAGAACGAAAATGAATTAAATTAATTATTACCTTCCAGCTTCATTTGTGTTGCAATCGAAGACCACGCGTTAATTTTTTTCACATTATCCTTGTAGCTCTTGTCACTTTTATCGTACAAGTACGAATGATCCATAACTAGAGTGATCAGTTTCTCTTCCACTTCTACCACATCATTATTGGAAGACATTTTCGTTTAAAATTGGAAAAATAAATATCAGAAATATGGAAGGTGATAAGTACGAAAGCTGTTTCCATTCAATTGATTGTTTAAATATAGTGCCAACTTGCAATCTCACCTTATAATAAAATCCTGCTTTGCCATTGGTAAAAGATCAAACTGTATCAGTTTGGATCAGTTTCCAAATCGGGCGCCGTTGGGTTTGCGAAACGTGATAAGTTTTGTCAAACTAAAAGTAAACTGAATCGTTAACCAAACAGTATAGTTACGAGAAATGGAAATGGAACCACAGCGTGATCTCACCGTGATCGTGATCAGAACAGTATAGTTGCGCGAAACACATCGGCAACTGAAACGAAAATTAATAATGAACTAAAACCAAACGGAAAAAGACAGTATATCTTTGAAATCATGAACTACACCGTGAACTTACTCAGTTTTGCTGTCAAACCAGTAAGTATAGTTCTAGCTTAAGCCTTCTTCTTTTCATTCAAAGCAGATACTTACAATTTGCACGAAGCAAATCCATCTATTATGTACAAATTACAGTACTGTGCAGTACATTACATTGCAATACAGGTACATTACATGTTATTATTTATATACATATTCAAGTGAAATAGCCTTCCTAGTACTATTTCAAGCCATTCCATTTGGTAGGTGGGTGGGGAGTAGGCCTACTATTTTAGTTACACATTTCCCTGCACATCATTATTGAAACGAATATACATTTCTATACTACTACTACATATTATTATAGTAGGTAGTGCGAATCTATGATGCGAAGTTAAACGATTGGAGTGTTTTTCTACGACACTATTTTGTCGTAAAGCATCAACATGATGTCAAGTGTTTACATGTACAACTCCCTCATCGTAGGTATCGTACGTATCTCGTCTCATCTAGCTCCAGTTCTGGCTGAGTGATCTACTCCTATAACACTCCACAGACGCGTCTGACTTGAGTGAGCAGTCAATCAAATAGAAAATTTCCCTTCAATGTTTCAAATGTAATAAAAGAAAATTTTAGACTTACAAAACACTAAAAATAATATTTTTTGTGACCTGGAAATTAGTTTTTTATTCCTATATATACACCTATTTATAAAAGTCATTCTGTTGAAGAAAAAGTTATTTAAAAATAGAATATGCGCCATATTCATGTAGTTAACACTATAACTTAATTAGCACAATGACTATGACTGACAATTATCTTTCCTTAATGAAACTGGGCAGACAGATGTCCATGGGTGGGCAGACAGATGCTCATGATAAACTTCCTTCGCTGAGTAATAAATATGTAAATCACGTCCAACATGCATGCATATGATGCAAGTTTGGGAACAGTGCAAACAAAAAACTAGATTTTTTAACTTAATTTAAAAACTAGAAAATTGTCTGAACAATTTTGGACAAACCTTTCTACATTAAACACTTTCATGTATTTGACACCATTACAGCACAACGCAGGAAATCAAATAGTACCCACCTACTACAATGTTTTAATTTTTAGATACAATACGATGGAATTATTCAGAAAAGTACCTTTCATTCGACAAAATTAAGTTTATAATGAAATTATTATAATAAAAGTCATTTCACTTTGAATAGTTTGAACATCGAATTCAAAGCAATTATCTGTAAAACCTGCATAGATTTTCCAACGTTGAATTTCTGTCATTGTCTACCATGAGTGAGGGCAGACATGGCATTTATTTCATTTTTCAGGAAATATTTCTTGAAAAGTGAAATATTTGAAATATTTCGCGAAAAATGAAATAAATGAAATTTTTGAAATAAATGAAATAAATTAAACGCGCATGTGTATAGACATGCGCAGTTAATTTATTTCACTTGAAATAAATTGAAATAAATTGAAATAAATGCCATGTACCCTATTTATTTCATTTATTTCAAATATTTCATTTTTCAAGGAAAGCACAAGTGAAATATTTCGCGAAATATTTCAAAAATTTCACCTATTTATTTCAAGCGAAATATTTCAAGTGCCATGTCTGAGTGAGGGTGATATAAAAATGTCATGCGATCAATACCTTGTGTTTGGTGTAATATATTTCCTTATTTCCACTAATCCTTTTTTGAATCAACGAAATATTTCATTCCTTCATGCACAATGATTTTCTATCTATCTACCTATCTATCCTTTGCAAATGTCAAGATGTATATATTTGTAGTTGTCTTATTGTTTCATGTTTGGGTACCAATTTACGGGGCTGTAAATATAATTAATTAGGCGCTAAAAAGAATTTTTTAGGCAGTTTTTTAATCGGCAGTAAACTTTTATTAGAAAGGCAGTAAAAACAAATGCAATTGGCTGTAGAACCAATTATAAAAGCAGTACCAAAATATTGCTTTTTATATGTGCTTTAATAGAATAGATTTACTTAAAATTTTGGACTGTATGACTCGTGACGAAGATAACCCTGCTTTAGGGGGCTTATGTCCAACAAAACGCTACTTAAGCTTGTCACATACCGAAAGCATGTCCATGATTATATATATGATGATGACTAGGCTGCCTCAATGTAGTATACTTTACCTCAATTTTACTTTGTATTGCGATTAGAAAGCTGAAAGCACCTATGCAATTAAGCATATCATACAGTAATACCAATAAACGTCACCAATGGTAAACATCAGCATTTTTCTGATAAATTCTAATAAAATCTGATCTCAGATTACTGAGACACATTCGGATTACCACGGATAACTTCGGATAAGATCGGATAACCACGGATAACTTCGAATAAGATCGGATAACTTAGGATAACTTCGGATAAGTTTGGATAACTTCGGATAACTTTTGATACCTTCGGATAAATCGGATAACTTTGGATGACATCTGATAACTTAGGATAAGATCGGATAACATAATATTATAATTTTCTTCATTCTTGATCCATTATTCGAATTGAACTTTTTATTACTGTTTTAATAAAAAGCAAGCGAGTTACTCACAGAGGAGAGTCATTACTGGAGGAAAACATTTTTCGTTGGATGTCCATTTATTGTCACAGTAAAAAAAATATTTTTTAGGCTTAAACATTAACTGTACTTTTACCCCAAATAATCTGCCACAACAACGATATTCAAATTCATATTTCTCGTAGTTTATAAGTGTTTTTACTGTTTGCAGGTTTTAGGAGCTGTTTCTACGTACTTTTTCATAATACTTCAATTTGGATCCACTTTAAATTCAGCTTCCAACTCAAGTCTCCTACCAAAGATTTTGTGTTGTTGTGAGATGTTGTACCACTAAGAAAATTTACGTTTCAACATTTTTTGGTTTAATTTCAAAATACGTCAATGGTACCCCAGAGCAAGCACGTACTTAGTAGAGAATTTTTTCTCGCTTCGCGTGAATATGTCTTATTTTAGTACAAATTTTGCTTTCGCCCCCCTTGAACAAATTTTTAGATACGTGCCTGCCCCAGAGTGTAGTTCCTTGCTTTATGTAATCGCATTGCATAAGCGCTTGGGAATTTTGGGGTCACCCTACCACACGTACAGACATAGTATATATTTTATATATAATAATAGCTAGGAAATATTGTAAAAGAAATATTAATATACGGTATGAACGACAACGAAACCGAGTCACCTGACGACCTCTTCAACAGCGTTGTGAGTCTTCTAAGGGACAATTTGGGACTGAATTCTATTCAACTAGACACTACACACAGGATATCTAAATTTTCACCTTCCAAATGCAGACCAATTCAAGTCAGATGTTTGACCCATTTTGACCGTGACACCATCCTAAGAAGCAGCAAATCGTTAAGACAATCAAGCCATACCGCAAGAATTTTTATTAATGAGGACCTACCCCCTTCAGTTCAAGCCATAAGAAAAGTCATCCGGCTAAAGCGCAACGAAGCTCTTGACAAAAAACAAACGGTGAAAACTATTTATTCAAAAAATCAGCTGGAAATTGATGGGGCTCTCTTCGAAGTCATAGACGGTGAAATGAAGGAAGTGAGGACAGGTCACCCGCCCCGCAACCTTACCGTAGGGAGGACACGTCACACAAACACTACACAGCTGACAGGAGAATTCGACACAGAAATGATCAACGCATAGGAAGTGGCCCGCCCGATCCAAACAATTTCTACAATCTTACACTGGAATATTAAAGGTATAATAAATAAAAAATACGACTTTTATAATGACTTTGTACAACTAAATAGTGACATATTCTGCTGGTCGGAAACTTTTAGTCACGTTAATTTTAAAAATCCAAAAATAACTAAAAAATATAAAATCTATCAACACAACGCTCACAAAAACAAAACACTAGGACGGTTTAGTGGTGGTTTTATTTTAGGTTGTAAACATGATATGCTAGATTATTTCAATTTTATCGAATCAACTAACCTATATGTATTAATAGAAATTAAGTCTAAAGCAGGATGGGTCAAATTAATGTTTACTTACATACCACCCACGGCCCTATACAATAATAATCTTAACATTGTATTCAACAAAATCGAACAACTTAATAGTCTAAGTGATAAATTCATACTTCTAGGAGATTTTAACGCAAGAATTTCTAACTTTGACACATATGGCAAGCGTAATTCCAAAGACTGTGTAACAAATTCTAGAGGAAAACTGTTAATAGAAAAATTAATTGATTATGGTTTATTTATAGCTAATGGAAACTCTCACAGTGATTATGAGGGCCAACTTACATTTGTACACTCTAATGGTAAAGGTAATAGTGTAGTTGACTACTGCCTCCTTTCAAATAACTGTATTAATTTATTAAGAGATTTTATGGTACTGAAACTTACAAACTCTGATCATTTCCCAATTCAAATTAATTTTGAATCTCATTTCTCGTTAACAGGTGAAAGCGAGAAGTTTATTAAACTAAAAGAAAAAGTCATATGTACCGAGCCAGCTATGACCCAGTTTCCAAACACCCTATCCTCTATTCTCCAACTGAAGCAGTCCAACCTCCCAAGATCGCAACCAACAATCGATGACCAATACCAAGAAATCAAATCATCTGTATTCGCCGCGGCCGAGGAATTAAAAATGCATCGAAAAGACAAAATAATTAAAGCCACCAAACCCAAACCAAGGTGGGTCGACAATGAATGCGAGGAAGCCAGAAAACTAAAAAACAAAAAACTCAGAGCCCTACGTCGATGTCCCATCACAAATACAACTGTACAATCATTAGAATACCTAGCTGCAAAATCCGCTTATGAGAAAATCTGCAAGAAAAAGAGCGTAGAATACTACAACAAGATTGAAAAAAGTTTAATGAACCATAAATGGAGTAATGAATTTTGGGAAGCAGTCCGAAAATTAAAATACAATCCACCCACAACAAATCCTATCACTGCGGAAGTATGGTATTCGTATTTCTCAAAACTCTTTGAAGCTACCTCCGACACTACGTCTATTGTAACTGCTACTGAACCTGATAATGATACAACCACAACAAATCCAGAAGTGATAAAAAAGGACGCAATTCTCGGTGCAAAAATAACCGTAGAAGAAATCTCCGAATGCATCAAACGACTCAAAAAGAAAAAGGCAACTGGACTGGATCACATCCCTAATGAAATCTGGGCGAACGCCCCTCCTGCTTTGATCGAACAGCTTAGTGAACTCTTTCAAAGATGCCTGGACTCAGGAAAAGTTCCCGAAGAATGGGGCCGAATCGAGATTGTACCCTTGTTCAAAAAAGGCTCAAGATCTGACCCAATGAACTATCGACCGATTGCTCTACTACAATCAATCTTGAAACTATTTACGGCGATCCTCTCAAGAAGATTATCCCAATGGAGCATTGATAACGACAAATACTCCCATTTCCAAGCCGCGTACAAAAAAGGCAGCGGTTGTGAGGACCACATTTTTACCCTTTATACGACAATGCAACTCCAAATCAGCAAAGGCAAGAAACTCTATTTATGTTTCGTTGACCTCACAAACGCATTCGGTTGCGTTTCCCACTCACTACTGTGGAAAAAGCTATTTGACCACGGACTGTCTACAAAATTCATCAGGGTGGTAAAAGACATCTACAAAAATGCTAAGGCGTCAGTCAAAACCACTTTTGAAGGTCAATCTCAGCCTTTCCCGGTGCTCCGTTCAATCTTACAGGGCGAAACGATCTCGCCAAATTTATTCTGTATATTCGTAAACGATATCATCAAGAAAATGGAAGAAAGTGGTATTCCTGGAATTCATCTACTAAACTCTGAGGAGAAATTCATACTACACATACTCCTATTTTCAGATGACAAAGTTCTTATTGCAAAATCTAAACGTCACCTACAAACAAAAATAAACATACTTAAATCGTATTTCGAAGAACATAATCTGAAAGCCAACTTAACGAAAACTAAAATCATGGTCGTGACAAAAGGTGGCAGAATTAATCGTAAAGAAGAATTTCTATGGGGCTCTGAAAAGATTGAAGTAGTAAAGAGCTACACCTATCTAGGTGTAATCTTTCTTTTCTTCTTCAGGTCTCTCTAACCTACAGACAGAATCCGCAATACAAAAAGGGAAAGTGGCCAGCATCAACGTCCTTTCAATTGTATGGAAAGGAAAAATATCCTGTTCGGAATCCAGAGAAAAAATCTTTGAATCAATCGGAAATTCTACGGTCCTTTACGCTTCGTCAATCTGGGCACTACAACACACTGAAAAGCTGGAAAAGGTCCCTCAATTCTTTTACAAAAAATCCCTGAATCTCCCACCTTCCACTCCTAAGTACTTCACTCGTTTGGAAACTGGGAATACTCACATTAAACTTCTCGTTTTTAAAAACCTGATAAATTTCCTGACCCGTATACTTAAAAAACCGGATAACTCGCTAGTAAAAACCTGCTATATAAATGCTCGTAAGAATAGTATAAACGATATAAGGTATAACTGGGCTGCCCAGGTTAGACAATATTTTGTAGTTATAAATATGGAGCACATCTGGGATCAAGCAACTGCAGACAGCCTCCAATCGAACCGAGGCGACTTAATTAGTAAATATAAGTCATACTTAGAGGAATTAGATCTAATTAGTGTAAACCAGTCGCTGAACCATCCATTATATAAAAGCGTAAAATCCTGTATTGGTGTAGAACATTACATCGAATGTAACTTACCTACCATAGTTACATCTATACTAGCCCAAGTTAGACTTAATAGAGAATCAGTGTATTTTAAAGGTAACACTATTAAATTAGCATCTTGTAAATTCTGTAGTTGTGGAGAAATTGACTGGTATCACATATTCTATGCCTGTGAGGGTCTAAAAGAAATAAGAGAAAAGCACGACATACTTACAAATTGTGAAGAAAATGTTACAGAAACTAATTACTTATCATGTTTATTTAATATTAATGACAGAATACAATATTTTAAAATATATAATTTTATATCTTATGTGTTTGCTAAATGACAATACCCTATATAGAATAGAACTAAACATACCGTGTATAATTATATATGTAACTTCTTAATAAGGCATAACTACCTAAATTGTAACTAAAATTGTATCTCTGTTGGACGGGCGGGACCCATGTTCGACTAATAAATACATACATACATACATACATATATAATAATAGCCAAGTAAATTTATTGCTTTAGCAAGTCTAGGATTATAAAGTAGAGATTAAATGACTTTGTAAAGTCACAAATAAATACAACTATTAATATTGTCCACGATAATGATAGAATCTATCACACAAGTATATTTTTTGCTAAAGATCACAACTTCACACGTTGACAAACATGTAACAATAGAACTAACTACAAGAAGATAATGAACTTAAAAAACGACGAAAAGAATAGATATAATCTAATCACACCAAACAACACCAAATAAAGTCGATAAGGATTAGGGTTATTCGGAGAAGTTTATATTCTCTGTATGTGAATACCAGTTCTGTCTGTACCTATGTCTGTTCGGTTATCTCCCTGTGCATCAATAACCTTCGAGCGGTGACATATGTACCTCAAGCGTTGCGGTGGGTACGTACTAGTGCCTACTTTTACAAGAGAGTAAGGAGTGGTCAGCGACATTTGTGCCTGCAAGAGAATATCAGGTGTATTCATCTAGTAGAATTAGCGACAGAAATAATTTAGGTCTAATAAGAATAAGTTTCATTGCATCAGTGGTTGACTACTGGCGTGGATAAAATGGCCTATGATGGCTAACAGTAAGAATTAATGCCAGAAAATCCAAATTCTTTGAAATAATTGCCGTAAAATTGGTTTGTAAGGTGATTAGGGATTACTTTTACTCGTGAGGTGTATTACCAGTAGGTCAGACAGTTTGGACTACTAGGCCATTTCGTATACCTATAGGCCTAAATGTAAAACAGCGGGCTAAAATAAAACGCTGATTGTATTAATACAAAAATTGGAGGATTTTTTCTGTATTTTTAAAGACTTCGGTCTAATCTTTATCAGTCCAAATACAGATAACGGATGCATTTTATGTAAACATCTTATTTTCTACTAATTAAATAAATCACATTCTGAGAAAAATATTAAGTCACCATACAACATTACTTAGATAATAAACAATTTCTGTTGCTTGTTGCTTTTAGATATGACGATAATCAGAAATATTTTATCATTTAGCTTCGCTTCCAGCGATCATTTTGTAGGTGTTTCTTATTGCGTAGGAAATGTGTTTTCTTTATATAATTATAGCGGGGTCAATATTGAGTGTAGGATATAGCTTTTATATAGAGTATCCTGCACAAGCAACAAAACAATTAATATGCAAAATAGTAGTAGTGGAAATTTTTATGACATTTCACAATAACCGACCAAATGCTAATACAAAGATGGTCAAGTTATTAAGTAATGCATATTTTTATGCATTCTGAGTTGGAATAACAGAAGAAGTCTATCCAAATTAATGAGAAGGTAAACCTGATAGAATGTTCTTGTAAGTTAAGGAAGGTCTCTAGATGGGCTGTCTCCCTGTCAGTAACGTCATTCAAGATGAGTCGGACGGATGAAATGAAGCTTCGCAGACAGTTAGATTAAAGTTGCAGGTCTGCATAACGACTGTCACATGTTACAAGAAATACCAAAGCAGTTGATATTCTGGTATGAGACACGAACACGAAGGACACAAAGGGAGCTGGCTGGGGATTCCACATATTTCAGTCTTCAACTTCAGGGTGAAAGCCTTGTAGGTACCGATTGTCAGATTAAATGCCAACACTGCAAGTATTTAGCATTACTTAGCAACTACCTACCTACCATAATATCAGAAATATCAAACACAATACAAAACCTCATTATCTATGTTCATCAATACTAAGCTACCTATGCATGGTTGTGACTTGTGACTATTCTTTCCTTATGGACCACTCCTAAATGAGCACCTCTTCCTCATCATCACCGATGTAATACTGAAACTGTAGAAGTTACCCAGTTTTTGACAAATGATATATAGATATCTGTGTTTCTTAAGAAATTTTGCATTTCGATTTAGACCGTTATACATGTTTGCTAATCTTGGAAATTAAATCGTCTTCATAGGATAATGGTTGTTTATCTATACTTAATTTTAGTCGCATTAAAAATGGTTATTGCTATTACAACTAACTGTAAGTGATGATATTCCACCACTACATCTTCACTATTTATTTAGTTTTAATACAAAGACATTCTTCTGAGCACAGCTTGCATTATTTTATAAATTCCAGTGAAAACCGTTATTTGTAATGGGGATAGTGACGTTAGCAATAAATATATCATTATGCCGTAATTTTGTTATTGCAAATAACCCTTTTCCGGCTTAGGCTTCTGTAGTGCCTTGTGCGAAAAGGTGCATTCTAGTGGCCCTTGTAAATATTATAATATGAAATACACTAACCGCAGAACTAAAAAAAAGTTCCCACCCGGGGTCCAAGTGCAGTACTTTCTGCTGTTGCCCATGACACAATCCGGCCCTGCCCTGTAGGTACTTGACTAAGTTTGCTGTGGTGCAAATAAAAATGATAGCATGGTATGTGAACCATACGAGCTTCGTGGCCTTAAAGTGTGGTCACATGTAATTTAAAGCTGAAAACCCACTGGGTCTTACTTCACTTTATTGCCATTTTTCAATTACGCTGGCATTAATATTGTTATTGCTTAACAATATTAATGTTCTTTGTACAAATATTTCACACTAAGTGCCAACTTTTGAGAGTGCCCCCTGATGCCAGTCAGACAAGTAAATTTGGCATAAACCTGACCACATAAATTTCATTTGGTCACGGCAAGCATGTCATTGATATGATATCTTTAGCGAGAGTTGGCAATTTCTAGATAAGTCCGCATTTAAATGCTAATCTTAAAATCCTTGCTGACTTTGAGCAATTTTTTGCAATAAATACTTGGTTCGTGTTCTCGGAACTGTCTCTTTTGCATATTATGTAAAAATGACCGGATTCTCTGTTATTCTTGGTTTTGATGTAACAAGCCCTCATTTTACTTCAGTGCTATATACATTTTTGTTCGGGCATCTCTGAGATATTGCTTAATATGGTGCAGCATAAATATTAAAACTTAAATCACTGTTCACAATATGTATCTCAAAACATATCTAATGTTTTAACATTGTTTAAAATCTGCATGTCGTGATGTAAGTAATATCGTAATGTAATCAAAGACAGTTCTCAATGAATTGAACATGATGCATCAGATAGGATTAACGATATCATAGAGACGAAGAAATTTTAGTAAATTAATAAATTGCGAATCACATATTTCTGACTGTACGAACGATTAAAACAAATAACTACTATTTCCTGTCTACATAAAAAACTGTGATTTAATCTTGCATTTAAGGCAATTATTGTTCCTATTGATGGTTGTGGTTATCTTACAACTTTTATTTTCAATGGTCCAACTCGTATTTTTATTTTTCTACGAATCAGAAGCCTTCAAAGTCTAGACTTTTGACTTCCGCTTAATTTGTTCATCGCCTAACGTCGAAAGAAAGTGTGAGTGTAGTATTATACATTAGGCTGCTACGTCAGGAACACCTCAGAAACCAAAAGACTTTCTTTATGAGTCAAAAGTAAACAGAGAAAAGTTATTCTTACATTTTGCTACTACACTCTGTTAAGAATCTTGATAATCAGATAAATGTATAGTTTCTCGTTTATATAGTTAGTACTAAGTAAAAGTTTTAGTTTGCAGCTGTGCAGGAACGTCCGTGGCACTGCATTGAAAACAGACGTGCTCTCTTGACTTTCATTTCCGTTACTTACACAAATTACATCAAACTATAACAAACAAGGATAAGCAAACAATCAGTAGTATACTCTTACGAAAGTAGAAATATGGCGAAGCAGATAGTATACTTTTTTTCTAAGTATCTAATAAACTACTTGACTAGAGAAAGTTAAACAGACTACTGCACTGCATGAACTAAATATAACTCCTATGACGTTGGCGTGAAGTACACTAACTTTCTGTCTTAAGCTATATTATACTAAACGACGATACGACAAATTGGTCAATAGTAAGTTGGGTCAACAAAATATGATGTCACTTATATAATGTACCCAATTAATCCTAGCATGTGATTTTTACTGCGTTTAGATGTTTTCCTTTATTGTTTTCCACTCAGAAACTTTTCTACTTCTTTTATACAAAGTAATTACAAAGTAACAAACTTTTCTATTAGTAAGCGCCAGTTATATAACTTATTACTGGTATAATTAATAATTTCAATTTCAATGTTATATATTACACCTGATACACCTACTTTAAAAAAACATTTGTAAGGAAACCATATTAAAAAACTCGCTGGCATTACATGAACTGTATGGTCGGTATATTTCCATGTACCTAAGTAGCTTACGTTTTTTAATATTTTCATGTGCTATAAAATGATGTCCTATATAAATAATCAGCTTTAATACAAAAGGTCCTACTTAGTTTTAAACAATTGCCTTCTACTAGGAATTTACGACTCTTGAATTAATCATATAAAATAGGGCATTTCCTTATACTTACGTCCTATTTCATATTCAAGCTTGATCTTTCTAGCTTTTTGCAGTAGTAGCTCTATTGGCATTTAGTCTACGCTTTGTCGCATTGAATATAAAAATGATGAGAAATTTGAATTTGGGTTTCCTTGCAGGAATTTTAATGTTCATTGGTCTGACCAGTGCTGTTCGTAGGGCAAAAGTCGAAATGCAACTGGTACCACCCGCCCCTCCAGGGTTTCCACTGCTGGAGTCAAAGAACGTTCAGGAGCCAGGATGCGTCACGAGGAAAGGAGTAGAAAACTTAAATGCTACATTTGTAAGGACTTTAAACTTTCTTACTATTGGGATTTATTACATGCTTCCCCCCATTTTCCCTAATAGTTAACTAATTTCAGATCAATTCCGCTCCTGTTTGGTATGTTCCTCTTGCAAGTAAATATTTTTACTACCACTGGGCAGAAGCAATTATCAATCGTTCATTAGCCCAACCCGAATTATCTAAATTGTGCATGAAATGGCTATTTATGGCACCAACTCGTCCTCGTGGGGAATACAATGTTGTTGTAGGTGGTTATAAAATAGCAGTAACTCAAAAATGCAAAGATACGGGATTTGAGACAGAAACTTGTGAAGCTGTAGCCAATTCTCCTGAACATCATAAGGGAGGTAGGTATTCTTCGTTTATACTATTCAAAGAGAATCAAAATGTTAGTTTGTGTGATTATTTTAATATATTTCTTTGGAATAGCGGACAATGTGGCAACAATCGTAGCCACAGACAATAGCGAATGGATTTTAATGGTTCGATGCATTCAGAAGAAGTACAGAGATTGGGCTGTTTTCGTTGTTGATCCACGTAGAATTGACTCCAATCTATTAAGAAGCCTGGCAGCGGACATAAAATCCCATGGCTTTGATTTAAAAAATGCAGAAAGTGCAAAATATGATACCTGCTAATTATGAAGATATATCTACATTATTTATCCTTTCCATTCTATACTCGCCATAATCCAATCATTAAAAATTCGTCAACTAGCTTTACAAGGATAATTTCGTCACAGCACGGATACTATTTCTAGAACATTATTTAAAACAAAAATAAAATGCAAGCTAACACTGTTGTAGGGGCAAATATACAAATACGCGAGTTTATTTGACTGTACTGAATGTTATGAATGAGTTTAATTTATTAAAATGCTATTATTCTGTGCAAAATAAAATCTATTTACTAATTTAAATTTTTACCTACTATCTATGTCTTTCGTGATCAAAGGCTTCGCAATTAAGTTATAAATCCGATTCGGAGACAGAAAACAGTGGTCCCCACACATCTCCAAAGCCAGTTACAAAAAGGCCAGAATGGGTATTTTGTAAGATTTATCCATCTAAGAGTCGTATATGTACAAAATCACGAGCTGCAGGAACATTTTATGGTTTAGGGACTTTTTAAACATCATCAAAAATGACTGTCTAAATTATTATTAAGTGTATCAATTAATTTATTAAATTTCTTAAATATAATAAGTATTAAGTATATTAAATAAATCAAATTAAATACTATATTAAATACTATATTAAATATTTCAATTAAATTATTTCAATGACCCCTCATTTCTTTTTCTATGGCTGCAGGTTTTTTTGTTTTTCATTCAGGGGTTTCAAGAACCATTCCTCCAAAGTTTTGTTTTAAACAACAGATCGTCGACCAAAAATATTCTTCAGGTCTTTTTCTTCTGCAAACCATAATTTAATGAAGAATTTTATATTCACTTCATTCAGTATTACTGAATTGCTGGGACAGTTTTTGTCAACATTCAAACAGTTTTCCACGTCCGATACTTTTCCCCTGCAAGTGTTCATAATCTGGCAAGGCAAGAAACAAGTTTATTATTTTATCACACCTTTACCACACTTATTTCGTTGTTATAAATCAGCTGATTAATTAAATTAAGTATACACATGTTGATAACCTTTAGGATCATTGGTATTACCTTTTAAAATCAACAATAAAATTAATGACAAATTATGCGTTATTCAAACGTAGGAACTAAAAATTGCCAGCGAAAAATACACTGAGGATGTGAGAATGGTAAATAATTGATTAAATGTTAGAAGATTATCTACTATCCGCTCGTAAAATATAGAGACTCCTGGTTTGTGGTTGCTTTTTTGCTATGGATACGACAATTTAACATGCATTTTCATAGTCAATTTTCAAAAATAAACAAACTAGGAGTCTCTATATTTTACGAGCGGATTATAGGTCCTTCTACTAGGAGTAGGAATGTACATATAACACTAACATGGTCTGTGCATATTTTGCATACCTAAGTAACTCAATCTCAAGTATTCTCAAGACATAATATTGGTATAAGGACGTTACTCCTTACCGAGATAATATATAGGACGAAGAAAGAAACTAAGAACAGTATTTTTTTGCCACTATGAAGAACAAAACTCTTTACTGTTTACAGAATATAATGCAGAATATAACCAGGATCAAAGATTCAGGCTAGTTCAACTACTTTGCATTTTCAATTCTTATTTAATGAATATCGAATAATTTGATTGAATGTCATAAATTTTTAATTTCACGGAGAAAGAGGAGACCATGACAAAATCCCACGTCTAATCTAAATGTAAATAACAGTGTAAATTTTGAAATATTTAAATTGCTCAGTTAGTTTTGCCGAAGAAATGTATTGCAAGAATGAGATGAATATTGAATAATGATGAGAATTTGAGAATGATGAATGAATCGCATGTCAGTATCCAGTATCAGATCAGGTCAGACAAATGTAGCAGGCGACAAGGTAGCAGGCGACAAGGTAACAGGCTACGAGAAGCATTAAAAGACGGCGAGAGCCATCTATGATAGTTTGGGCAAACTAGATTACGGGTCAAAACAGATGTTCGTAGCAACTCTCAGCCTTGATAAAAGAGGGGTCGAATGGTGCAGATCTCTTCCGTTAAAGTAAGATAAACATTCGTGACTTCTGAGAAAATAGTTTCTGATATTGATATAGACTGTATGATACTACGGTAAAACGGTTTGAGTGTTTGAGACTATGAAATTGTAGTTTTAGCGTCTTACCTTCTTACATATTGCCACATTTTTATTTATTACTATTAATAATTTTTATATTTTATTAATAGTTTAAATTTAGTTCATTTGGGTGTTGTAAAAATGGTAAATTAATAGTAGCTGAACATTTTATAAGTACTAGATGTCAAATGCGTCAGTAGGTTAATATTGGTTTCCGAAAGATATTGCTTGTTATGTAATGAGAAATACTTTTAGGAAATGGTAATTAGCAAAAAGCACAGGGTTTTGCATTTATTAAACGATGAATAGAAGATTCTAATTCTTTGTTTGAACACAAAGGGCAATTTTTTCTCAGTTGATTAAGGTTTACAATTGATATTTTTATATTCAAACATCATTAGGTGTAGTTATGCTATATTTGCAGAAATGATACCACAGATTTTGTTGCGAGATCATTTGTATACAAAGAGCAAAAAATTGTAAAACACAATTTTTTTAAGCACGCTCATACGAAAGGATCTTTCACGCACCTAATTAATTTATTATCTGTTGCAATAACAGGATTCCGATAAAAATTAATATATATCTATGAATATGGACAGTTTAAAATGAAAATATTTTTGTTTCATAGGACAAGAAGCCGTATTTATTTTTTATAATTTAGATCAATAGGTTACAATAGTTACACCAGGAACAGAAAATATCAATATCGTAAACGCGTACTTAAATTAAGTTTTTGTTAACAATAATGCAATGAAGTTTTTGCAAATCTACCCTCCTACACAATTGTGCCATGTCCAGTGTCCAGTCCCCTTCTATCGAAATGTTTTCAATCCTCATTCATAAATGACATGATAGAAGAGGAACTGTGTTTGTGCTTGCTTTTGTTAATGCAGTTTCAGCTTCAGCGGCACATGACAGTAGCTTTTGAGAACTGCAACTACTACTGCAGCTTCCTTTCCTAAGCTCCGTCTTCCGCAATTCCGTATGAAAGGTAAACGTAAACTAAATACCTGTTCGTATCGTACAGATCCTGATCTAGATATGGTAAAAGATTCTTAGAAAACGTTAAGTTTTTTAAATTTAGCATTCCTTTATTCAATTACATCCACTTTTACACAATTCATAATTAATAGTACTTTGTTTTGTGAATTTTATTATAAATAAACTAGGCCACCAATACTGCTCCTGAATTTAAGTAGGTTTAAGCTTCATCATCTGGTTGAATATTAAAAGAAACTAATTGTAACCTATAAGCAAAGTTATGTCATTGCGCTGTGCAACAAAAAGTAGCATCTTCTACTTCTAATGGAACATACAGAGCCAGTCAGACAGCTTTGTGGAATAGATATTATTTTTCGAAATTGTATGTATTAGGCAGAATACCAAAGAAACAGAAATTGTACTAGTAACCATAAAAATGCTGGTTTATTGATCGACTATGGTAAAACTGTTAGTTTTTCACTCAAATGCTTTAGAAACACTTGTCTGTAGAAACAATAATTCTTTTTTCATGGTAGAATTCATTGCTTAAATGGTAAGCAAAAAATGTTTTCACTTTTGAAGGTGAACTATATACATAATAATAATGGAGTATGATATAGGGATATGCTATAAAATATAGTTTGATTGTACATTGTTCGAATGTTTTCTGATATTTTTTGTTTTAGTGGGCAATAGGACTCGTTTCTCAAATTTTCATTAGTCTTAAAAAGTTTATCTTAAATGCATGCGTTTGCTATTTTGTTTAAAAGCAATGTGCACGATAACTTTTGTATGGATTGAACTTAACTACACACTTCCAATTTTTAGGGTAAAATCTAGAAGAGGACTACTGAGTTCCAAAAGGGATGCAATTGGTTACATCCCCTTGTTAAAGGGGTTTAAGAGCTAACACTCAATGTAATTTTAGTCTAAACATCGTTAAAATCGTGTAATAGCTCATTCGAAAGCAAAAATGCTAAAACTTGGAAACGTTACGGAATTTACTGGAAACCAGGTTTCCAGTAAATTTTCAGCGACGCCAACAATTTAGTATAATATCCGGAGTTAAAAGGAAAACGAAAAATAAATAAAAAATGAAGCAAAAATTATATAAAAAAATAAGTAAGTGTAAAAATGAAGGAGTTTTTTTGGCCAATCAGGGATTTTTTTGGACGCGTCCGGTTTCCAGTGAGAAAAGGTTTTCTCCGCCAAGCGTATGGAACTCTACTAAATAAATTTATTGTAGGTAGGTATAGGTCAAGGGTTTAAAATTATTGACACGTATAAACTTCTATGCAGTTGTATTTCCGTTTTAAATGGCTTATTCAGTGGCAGAGCTGCTTTATAGGAATGACCAATCTGTCTGTCAGTCTAGTAACACGATAACTCAAGAACGGTTTAAGATAATTAGTTCACACATTCTGTACGTAATCTAGGGATGAAAAGTAAGGTCAAGTTTAAAAACAGGCAAAATCGGACACACCCCCTGCATGTGGGTGTGGTTATAAAAGTAAAAATCGATGTAACTTTAGTTATCCACATCGTAGAACGTCTGCAACGACGGCTTGTTTGAAAGGATTTTAGTTAAGGTCTAGTATAGGTTAGGTCAAACGGGGTCAAAAGGTCAAAGTTCATTGAAAAATACACTGAAAAACGTCAAGTAACGTCTCAAAGCCTAAATATCTCTGGCTACGGCTCGAGACGTTTCCCACAATTCCAGGATTACACAGGCAGGTACTGTAACCATTTCGATACCTATTCATGTTAATTTAGTGACCGATCACCAATTGTGAGAAACCTCTATTAACGAAATATGCAAAGAATAGCCAATTTTTTACCTAGTATAAGATACACTGTGTAATACTATGTCGGAGATATTTTCTGCTACAAGAGGCATCTTGAAATCTCAGAATTCGTTCATTTTTTACTGTATTTTCTACTAATTTCGTATTTGGCAAAATTCTTTAAAATTTTAAATATTTTGTTATAACTAGAAATAAGCCCGTCCTACGGACGGTGTAATAATTGAATTATTATGATGATGCAGATGATGCTAAATTTAATATCTTACAACCATTGATTGGCAAACGTTTTCTACAGTTACTGCTTCTCATCCTTAATCCTTACAAAAGCTGTCATCATTTTTTTGACAATAACATCATTATTGAATCTAAATGTACATAACGATATCAAAGTGTTGTTTTCATGTGACCTCAATTATGTTTTTTATCGTTAATATGTAATGACAGATAAGTTTTAATGATTTAATCATTACTAATTACCCCGTTAACACAATTTATATTGTAATAAGTCATTTTATCAAAATGCCTACTATGGCTTTTTATAAAAAGGGTTAGAAATAAAGGTTTGCATCATTTTGTTGATGCATGATTTCATGGCTAATTACAGGCGGGCAATCTGGAAACATCTAGTAATGGAAGAGGTGCAATACTAAAAATCTTTAATAAGCTGACACTGCGCGGCTAATAATTAGTTGTGTAACTGCTACGTTTTACCTGACAAATATCCACATTGTGAGGCTGAAAACATGATAGGGAAACAAGAAAGCAAAAATCGTGTTAGTAGATTTGTACATATAAAAGGAAAGAATCTCGGTATTCGATATCCTGCCCAACCGTTAACAATATATACATATAAAGGTTTGCCATCCGTTCTCATAATATTATGAAAGAACATAATATTTGGCTCTCATTGCCCTTTTATAAGTAAGAGATGTGTACACGGTACATTGCATACTTACATATGGTATAATCTAGGTAAAATATAAAAGTTATACAATGCATAGGCACATGAAATCGTGTAACTCTTTAGTGCAACAACACAGAGACATACACAGCAATAGCGATGCAATGCTTGTGTAAAGTTGAATCCAGCAAGCGTGTATGTTTTCGTTTGAAGAGAAAGAAGTTGGATTGAATACGATTCGATGGTGTAAGAGCGGATAACATTGCTTAGCTCCGAATCCCGTTTAACCCGACCCCCACCACATTTTCAAAACACGAAGAATGGACCTGCGGTCAATGCATTCGAAAATTTGGACGAATTCAGCGAGTCAGACTGCATGAGGAATAACACAGGAAGAGTGGATTTAAGGAGCTCTGTTCACGATGTTGCATAGCTCGAAATGCATCAAACCCCTACAATGAACCTTACGTACGTACGCGTACGTACTCTACGTATACGTACATTACACAACTAAAAGCTCCGACACTGCACTGGTTTTGCCTGCCTTCGTCTCGTCTACTACTAAAGTATACTACATCTACGACCCTGTACTACACCAACCAATTCACTTCACATTACTATGTACGCAAGTAATAGGGAACGGGAACTGCTTCTCAAGAGCCCAGTTTCAGATACAAATGGAATCTATTCTTACTAAGAAAGGTATTGAGCAACTTAACGCGGCGGGCAACGGAAGTAAAACGTCTCAGCCTAAACAAACCCCAGAATTTCATGCAATATCATAAATTAAAAAGGCTGGATTTAGGCAGCGGGATATCGTTGCCTCAATTGCCCCCGTTGCCCCTGTTGCCTCCGTTGCCCCCTCCCCCGTTGCCTCTAGTTCAGCCACTTAACCTATTATCTTTGCCATTTGCTTCCCATTACTATTTCTGCCTCTTTTTTCACCTAACCTAATTAAAAATAAACATATTACTTGCTTGTTAGGCTTTAACAATAAAACAGTTTATTTTTTATTAGGTTAGGTCAAAAAAGAGGCAAAAATAGTGACCGGAGGCAACGGGGACAATATATTAAAGTAAAAGGTTAAGTGGCTAAACTAGGGGCAACGGGGGAGGGGGCAACGGAGGCAACAGGGGCAACGGGGGCAATTGAGGCAACGATATCCCGCTGCCTAAATTCAGCCATTAAAAATGTACTTTACACATTAATATCTTTTTATTAATTAAATGTGGCTGTAACAAAAAATATCATAATGTTACCGGTATGAGATTTAACTCAAAATCCCCTCGGTTTCCCAACCACACCAACTAACCAGAAAATGAAGCAATAAAATTGACCAGGAGAAATAAAATCGAATGCAAAAAAATCACATTTAATGGGTACAGCGGTCATCTGCCATTAAGGACTTCACATTGAACCCAAATATGAGTATTTCACAAGAAATCGCCAAAAATTGTTACATATATTTACATCTTCAGATATTAAGTCTATACATATTTATTGCTAATTGCAATCTATCTCAAGTACTGGTGCTAGAAAAGTTTCTTAAGAAGATGTACATATAAACAAACTTAGAAAATTATCTTACGTACATGCTTTACATCGCGTTAATATTATAGAAATGATTGTAAACTACAAAGATTTATTAGAATATAATTTTAAATGTTTTTTGTAGATTTATTTCCCAGTAGTCTAATAATTTTTTAGAATAATGCAATATTATATTTTAACGTACAAGTAAAAATTGTCAATCATTATAGGTTAAGACATAATTTAGGATGGGCACTATTTTTTTAGTTTTTGTTTTCAAGGAATAGAAAAAGAAAAGAGGCGGCCGGGTGTTTTGAGACACGGCATATGCGTCAGTGGAATGTTTAACGACAGACAAGAACACACATTGTAGTAGTAGTAGGGTAGTTTATTCCGTTTGCCTGTTGTGTGTTGGAGTGAAGTGAGGACGCACAGTCTCACTAGCGCACATCTCCTTCTGGCTTGTGCTCTTGTACTTGAATCGTATAGTAGTGTAAACTTGTATGTAGAGTGGTCCAAATCCAAATGGTAGGAAGAAGGGGAGACATACTAGGAGTTGATAGGACATAGTCTCTTTTCTTTATATATTAAGGATCGCATCACGGATCGCACAAAACGAACAACATTGTTTAATATCGTTTATAAGGCATATAGAGTTTGAGAGTACTATTGTGTCCATATAGAAGGATGGATCTGTATATAAGGGAGATATTTAGGTTCTTGGCTTTTGGTTTGGGAGGTATAGGGAATATTATTACCATATAGGCGGAATTGTAGTAGAGAGATGTCGATTATATGTACTGTGCATTGAACCAGGTGCCCCTTTTGCCTTATAGAGAGTATATTAAAGCATTCCCCTGTACAGAGCGAAGCTTAAATGCTAGTAAGGAAAAGCATCCTCCTAGATATTTATTTTGTTTCTTATATGATGGTTATGTTACGGTTATAAAGTGTACACAACGTAATAGTACTGTAACTCTACTACTCGCATGGCACATCGCACTCACTCCAGGCACTGCACTACTACCAAGTAAGTCCAGGCAGGCAGGATGATGATATAGGCCCAACCAACACACACGGTACAGTAGGTAGGTAGTATTATTGTGTGAAGGAAGGTAGTGTTTAGAGGTAGTACTAGTACATGGTGGTAGTAGAGTCGCTAGTCGGGTTTTGGTTGGTTTTATAAGAACGTGTATGCATATATACATCTATATATATAAACGTTCAAGTATAAGGTAGTAGATTGAGAATCCCATCCCATTCCTCTCGGAGGCTCTATGCCATTGCCATTCCATTCCTTGCTAGAGAGCTATACGGAGCTGCTCGTCGTTCTGAAGACTCGTCTACTTTAGGTTCCCTTTCTCTTTTCGGGCTTCCGCCATCTTATCCTGTAAATCCTTTGTTTTCCCTGAATATCTGGAAATAGGAACATCCTACAGGGTCATCCCTTGACCTAGCGACTAGTGTCAACCCGCCTGTGTCATGTCCCGCCTTGACATCTCACCATTAACGACTCTGTACTCTCTGGGATCTCTCTAAAGGCAAGTAAGTCGTTCGTTGGTTGAAGCTGAGATATACACATTTATTCGCTCGCACTCCTGTATGTGTGGGTTCATCGGGTACTTATAATAATATCTTGTTTGTGTGTGGCTACCTTCTATATTGTGGCTATAGGCACACAAGTTATATAATACTGGAGTGAGTGAGTGCATAAGTTGTTTTAACCCGACTCTCGTCTTCTGTGGCCAATATTTTTATTATACTCTGTGCATTCATAAACATCCACGTTGTATCCATATAGACAACTATACAGATACATTATTCACAACATTACAATTAAATCAGGGGACAAAGTGAAGACACATGATTGTCTGTTGTTCTCCTAAGTTCGTGTGTCTATATACTCAAGTCTGTGTCTAATTGCTATTATGAGATTCTCTAGTGGCATTTGATTTTTTGATGTGATGCGGTGTTGTTGTGTGAGTTAGAGAAATATATTGGCACTGACTCACAGTTTTGTCACATTGCGATAACTTGCCGTCGCACGTAACTGTAAAGAACACACATTAACTTTAGTCAGTCAGTTTAACATCCACCAACCAGTCCACTACTCTGCTACTTTGACTTGTGCTCTCTACGTTCACTCTTCTTCATCTGATATCTGACTCTGACTCAAGCAAAGTGTAGAACAGATGGAAATTGACAGCAAAACTTTATTGCTAGCATGTGAAAGTTGATAGCTCTTGCTAGACGAATTTTAATTGCTACTCCCTTTTGACAATGAGCTCTTGTCGTCTTTTCTCTGTGAAACTCAAGGAGCCGCAACTTTCTTTGAACTATCTACTCACCGAAAAAAGTTTCTTCTTGGAAAACAGATTCCGGAACTATACCGAGAATTGCTATTTTTATTCTTTGTTGAGGTAATCATATCTCTGTTCTGTCCTAGATATGCGCTAGCTTCCAATACTTTCCACAGTCAAAATTACTGCTTCAAACTATCTCTACTTAATTGTCAGATGCCAACGAATATCAGTTTGTCATCTTTATTTCGAAATCATTTCCATTCCAACTCTATACCCAAATATTACAAATATGCCAAATGTAGGTGTGCACTCAGAAATACAAGTTATTTCACTTGGGTAATGCGAATTCTTTAACATAACCATCAATAAAAAAGGAAACCATCTTCAAAGTATTGTAAAATGTAACCGTATAGCAATTCCATTTCTCATTTTTTCTGTTTCCAACTTCAAAGCTAGCGTTTGAATTCCATTTTCGATGCTGAAAGCCAGAATCTACATTCTTTTGATCAATAGTAATACTTGTAATCCTCAGTGCGTCAAATTTTGTAACGGTTTAAAAATTTAGGAAACAAAATGCATTTAACTTGAACAGAAATTAAATTGAAACTGAAATCGTCTTTCTTTTAGAATGATTTTCTCTGGCTGGGTTAGGTAGAAACTCCTTTGTTAATATTATAACTATTGTTTACTAAATGGTATAATTTTCCCAGACAAAGTTTATCTTGACTTGCAATATCTTACATTTGTTTGGAATGTGTATTGTGTAAGATTCTGTGGAGAGTAACAAAGTTTAGATGACAGAAAATTGAAATTGTGCTAATTGGGATTTTTTGTTAGGAGCTGCATGGTTGCTGAATTGGAAGAGAAGTAAACAAATGGCTCGATCAGTGCACATAAGTCAAGAAATAACTTTGAACATAGTGATGACTAATTACACAATTGCTATTGACGACTACAGTAACTTTCATTGATTTCTAATGTGCACTAGTACTCTTTGTTCGTGTGTTAGAACTTTGTTCGTCTTCAGCCAAAATGGATACGAAAAAATGGTAACGTACAGCGGAATTCATCTTTGTCCGTTGAATTAAGAAAGGTAAAACTGTATTTTCCTTCCTGCGTGACAATTACGTTATTATTTGAGTTGGAATAAGTGACATTATCCATTTGACTAAAACACTGAGTGTGTATAAAAAGTGTCCGAAAGAAATCACGCTACATTTAGAAACGTATTTATCTATTGACTATGCCATACGACTTAACATTCAAGTGCAGCCATTCACAACAAAATACTTTGGAAAATTACCGTCAGTTTGTATCGCTATTTCCAGAAAAAAGTCCCTACAATTCTCTTGGCTGATTTTCTTCTTGAATTAACACAGAAAGGAAACGATTTGCATTGAGCTCTGAGCAGCAGTGCAAAGCCAAAGCCATTGAGCTCAAGAGTAAAAAAATCTATGACAAGTAAAAACCGTTGTTTTCGTCCAGCCGTGTTAAGTTAACATTAACAGACAAGTGTCAGGCAAAGTTAAACTTATTTGCATTTTAGTATTGGATTGTTTTATTCCTCCTCGCAAAATCTCTTGATTATCATTCCGAACAGAAAGGATTACGTTGAATAACTTTACAAGTGAGTTTCCAAAACATTTAAGGTCATAATGAGAAAAATGCGGACAAGATACCGAAAAGAATGAGTATTTTTCTCACAGATGGTTGTGACTACCCTTATTATAACTCCAACAGGGATTTGATAAAAGCCTGCCCATTATACTTTTACGGCTGTGAAGAATCTCTGATCAAAGGTGATACTGTAAAAAAGTTTTGTGCGCATTATTGTAGTGCAGTGCCCAATTGAGAATTAGTAGTCACCCATCGGATTCTGATAATACAACTTGCAGGGAACCAAGTGGTACTAAATATAATCATTATCATTCTTTCCGACTCGTGGGTAATTGTAAATACTTTGGGCGTCAAAAAATCCCCTGCTGAAAATTCGTCACAGCTCAGTAGAGGATCTTTGAGAGCATAGTGACATGACATGCCATGCACACCCACGTTCATGATACAAGGTACGTTACGTTTCTTATACATTACATTATTACCTTTCCTTATTGCTAAATATTACCATTACAGAGATAAGTACTCGCATTGCATTACCTTATTACATTTTAAAGAATATTATGGTACTCGTGCATTATAGCATATCTGTAGAAATGGTGTAGCAATTTTAAAGTATAACTCTTCAGAAGAATTGAGTGGCCTACCTGTAAAATATTGTGCATAGGGTATATTATATGTTACTTGGGTTAGGATATCGGGTATGCTATGTATGTACATTCAATCTGGCAACGAAAGCAATTTACCTTAAAATGCGTCGACTGACGACTAACACTTTGTCGTAGTTATGTTATGATACATGCGAAACTATCTGTTATGATATAATAAAATCTAATAATACATGTACTACCTGGCCAACCCATATTCGTGGAATGAGTATCTACTTGTACTATTATGGCGTATTGGTTGTCAGTGCAAGTTGTCCAAGTATTAGTACTAGTTTAACATTTCCATGCAATGCAATATGACCAGTCAGTATTAGTATTCCTATAAACTTCAATTTCATTGCTTTTTTATCACGTACTATTTCCGCTGTTGTGCAAGGAATGCGTATATTGCAATACTATGCCTAACCTTGTTGACGTGTAGTAAGTACCTTCTGCCATACTAAAGGCTCCACTTCATTTCGAACGTTTTGTATAAATTGTATATACGTGTTACATTACACATATAGCAAATAATAACTCAAAGCTCCGAATATTGAAGAATTCAATTCTCCGTGTCTGCAATATTACATATGTAATAATCAGAGGAAAACCGGAGTGGAGTGAACTTTTGTATTTATGCCTGCCTATTTACCACTATTTCTTGTCTGCTGCCTAGGTATATAGAGGTATAGTGCACAAAAATACATATATTATCGTTATTTATTGTGAGGCAAACTCGGTATCATTGTGAATTCTGGTTTAGAACTGCTACACAATGCACACCATCGTAGTACTGCTCTATAGACCAATTATTATCCATACAAAAGAAAAACAAGAACCTGGTTTGCTGTGTCTGGTTCGTCTGGCTTGGCATTCAAATTGAGTATTCCTCTTGGGAAGCATGAAGGCAAGGGAAGCACTTGTTCATTTCATAATCAAATAATATATTTTCGTTGATATTGCTCTTACATGTTAGCAATAGTAGGCAGGCCGGGATTATTTAGTCGGGAAGGAAGCGATGAGATCTATTATATTAATATATGCGGAACAGAATATACTTGTAGAACAGGAGAACAATGAGTGGTAGACATGCAAGATGCAGACACGTAACTATATACATTACATACAGCTATAGATAAGGTACTTATTTTATGTGACTGTTGTAAAGTGTAAGTGTAGTGAACCTTCTACCTACCTAGTTTACCTACCTACCTCTATCTATCTATACAAGGAAGAGGAGATGTATATATATTTACCGACGAGGAGTAGTCTCAGACAGACATCAAATGAGATGGAGGAGTCCTATTCTCAAAAGTAAAGTTGAAAGGTATGACAAGGAAGACTCATCTTCTTAGTCTCTTCCATCTGCCTGTAGTTCCTTCTTCTGTCCACTTCAATTGACTCTCTGACTCACTTAAGTTTAACTTGACTTCAGCGTGACATTGCTCGCATGCTAAATAAAAATGCTCTTCAAGAGTTCTCGCTTGCATAAATAAATTTATTATTAGATTATGGGCAATATACAACTGTAGTGTATGTGAGTGGAAGAAAAGAATTCGTCTGCTCGAGACAGACAAGACAAGACGGAGCAGACGAACAGAATAATATTATAGCATACCTACATCCATAATACTATTATTGTCTGTTGGGAAGAGTGGACATATTCTCTGTCTCTTTCTTTATTACCAATCCTTGTTGTACCCACATATGTACACAAACCCAAATGTACATGTGTTATGCACCTATTTACATAGAATGAATCTCAAGAGTTGTTCTGTGTGTTCTATTAGTTTAGTTACGATCCGCTCTGATGAAAAGGATTGGCTGCCATATAATAAAATGTCACACAGTCATCTCGCATCTCTATTTTCACTGCCAGTTTATGCATAATAAGAATGAAGCCAAATCAAGCCAGGCAGGGCAGACCAGGCCACAGACCTACAGCATCTTCTACTTCCGAAACGCCGAAACTTGCTATTATTTCTTATACTAAATCTCTTTATTCTTCCTTGTCATGTCTCATCTCTATCTCGGATTAATACAAAGAATGTCAAATCCCAATTGCATTCAATTCATTTGTATACACTCCATCCATGTCTATGTAGACAATGTAGAGTGTGACTACTTATAAGAGAGCGACATACTACAGATATATAACACACCAAAAGGTAGCAAGCAAGTTATAATAGTGTACACGTATCGCATAAATACATACACAGCATAAACACAGGTCGATAAAATGTGAGAAGAAGCAGATGACAATTTTCAGACTCGAAAGAGTCCTATGGTCAGGAATAAGCCAGACCAAGCGAAGCCAAAGCAAAAGAAAACCCGGCGAAAGCTGTAAAAACCAAAGTAATACGGTACATAATATTTTATTGTTATTATCACTCTACTCCTACTTCACTTTCCTTTAGATTTGACGTTTTGGATTCTACAGAACCACCCGACGGACTCAAAGACTAATTTCCCTTTTGAATTCCGAGTCTTGGAAAAGTGGCACTGCAGTTGCATACTAATGTTCTGACATTGTAATTGCAACTAGAAAACAAATTTTGCAGACTACGGAATTATATGTAATTCGTGGTAATAATTTAATTGTAGGCGTAGACACCATAAATGTTTTGTTGGACAATTTTGCATTATTTCTATAACGGTGAGGTGCTAGTTGCTTTTGCAAATTCTTTTTTTTGTTTCATTCCTAGTGCGCCTATCTAGTCGTAAACCAACAGAATGCAAAAGAAATTTACCGCAATTCGGAATCTTTAATACTGTACACCTACGTTGTATTTCTTATTATTTATAAATTCATCCAGCTGTAGAATGAGACCGACAAATGACAAAAGTTGCTACCTGGTGTTTTCAGTCTAGTTTCCATTATTCTTTATTACATTTTCATTATTATACGCGTCTGTATGTGAATGTATGCTTTGGCAAATGATATAGACTAAGTTATATGTATATGGTGTGCATTATAATTTGCCGACACAGTTAATGTGGCAATAATATTAAGGCAAAGGAAAATCTTAGTGATTTCAGTGGTTGTGGCATTAGGCTTCATTGTTTTTGTGCGTCTGCATGCACGTATGCACATTAGAACTTCCAATAATTCCATATTGATGCAGCTCTAGAGAATTATTTACTGTTCACATGTACCTATTCGATTACCATGAATTTGCCTACGTATTTTCTAACTTTGACTGACATTAATTGCGCCTGAGATTGAAATCTGGGCTATATTTGTACAGAGTATGCACAAAAGTACACATTCACCTCTCCGTTGACTTTATTTTCATTTATTAATACCACGTACTGGTTACAAACCTAAAGTATGAGTAAAAGTCCTTGCGTGCTTAGTTAGCTAATCTCCAAATTACTAAAAATGTTACAAGGAATGCTGACGCAAATTCAATGCAATGCAATCGGTTGAGACAATGAATTCACTTTTTTATTTCTATATAAAGTTTCCTAATCTCAACTTGAAACTTGTGGCATAATTAATCGTTATTGCGGTGCTAAAGCTAATAGAAGATGGATCAAGTATGGATAGGTATTTGTTGTGGCTTCACATTCACGCAACAAATAGATATCATCGATATGTGAAGTGAATGTAGAGAGTGGATGTGACAGAAATAGTGCAATGGAAGAGAGGTATAATATTTTATTATGCAGTACGTGCTTAAGTATCAAATATCAGGTGTCACATCTCCATCGGCTCGGCTTCTCTCTCAAAAATTCAAAAGAACACTTAGGATAGCTGAAGAAGATAGGGACTAGGTGATGCAATATGCAAGATAGGATACCGATACAGTCACATATGGTGTAGTATGTTGACAAAATGAAGCCCAGTGAATGTATGATAAAATAGTTTCAGAGTGCATGCGATAAAAAATTCATTGGCAGCTTATTACTTCTACATATGGCAGACCATTGTCTTTGCCTTTCTTTTGTTGTCTCATATCGTCGCATGCATCATAATAAGTTGAGTAAAAAGTTGACGAGAAGATTCATACTTGTATAGAGATTTTATATCTACTAGTTCTCTGTAAACACAATAAATATGTGCAGTTTGGTTAGTTTTGTTGGTTGTTTTTATAAGTGAGCCTCCCATATGGTTGATGGTGTGTGGTTTCAGTTGTAGCGGTAATAAATATTATGATGATATTCTGGCAATGTTTGTAAATAAATACTGACAACGAGAGATATACATGCATCTGCATAGAAATGCCACTAATTCAAATCTTGAGTACTCGTTTCTGTTCTCCTGTGGTTTGCGTTGCTTGGCAAGGTTTCTCTCTCCAAGCTTCATTCAGCAACAATATATTAAGTGAAGGTAGTTAGTTAATATATAATAAAATAGGGCCCGTATAAACAAATGCAACACAATAGTGGTGTAATGTGGTTTTGCAGTAGTATTATACTAGTGAAGTGAATGAGGAATGGGGCAAGACAGGTTGTGTTTTATTTATATTATTTGTAGGGAAATGGCAAAGTCAGCAGCAGCGGTATGCGAGATTCTCGTGTTACTGCATCCGTAGAATTACTCTTTACATGAATATACACTTTGTACACCACTACTACTAACTAACTACAAAATAAATATATATATTATGCACAATACACATAAGTACTTACACTTACTTGTGTAGGTTCACTTAAATTATATAATTTCCCTATTTACGAAGAATTCTGTAGTCGTAGTAGAACAGACAGAAAATTGTAGTAAGTATTTGGTAGTATTTCTACTATGTACATTCGATATAGTCTTTATCTATATACATATCGTACAAATCAGCAGCAGCATGAGACGGGACAACAAAATGATAGTATTAAGCACACGATGCATCACTTGTTCCCTAAACTACTTACGTGTTGTATAACAATGTGCTAGGTAGTCGAGATAAGGGATAATATTAGGGATAATGGCTATAGAGAGACAGATGGATAAGGATGCATAAGGTGGGCCTGTACTCTACGGTTGGCTCTGTTGTGAATAGCAGGCGCTCGCGGTAGTGAAGAGTGAAGACGATGTGAACTAAACTTCTTATTCTTTGGTTTGGTGTCTGTCCGCATGTTTAAAGATGGAGAGCAGAGAGCAGTGCATCATGTTTATTGCATTCCGGTTAAGCTCGTACATCATCATCACCAAAGTATGCGAGAAGAACATGTAGGGAACCAAGACGAGGTGTTGCATTTTCAAATTCCAAACTATGTGTACTGTAGAACAAGCCATTCATTTACTACCATGAACTTATGTCCATAAAATTACACCCTTAACTTTAACCTTACGTACGTTTAGCTCCACAAAGAACAATATCCTATTCCTTTCGCATAATATTATATTGCATGTAGAATTTGGGTTTCTGACTATCTGCTATGCAAATTTTACAAGTGGTACACTTCTATATGGAAGTTGTAAGTAAAAAACATCCTACAGCCACAAACAAAGGGTATGTCTGAATTTATCATAATTTGTTGCAATAGTTGTAATCAGTACATATTTCAGCATTTAAATAAGATTCCAAAATTTGGATTGCATTTATTGTTTTACCCATGCGTTGTAATATGATGCAGTATTTACTAGAAAATATACAGTTATTAATGATAATAGCAGTATTGTGTGAAGTCATAGGAGAAAAAAGAAATTACTGTATTACTTAAGGCGCAGTGGCCGGTTGTAAGTAGTTTTAACATCTTGTATTTATGAACTCTATTTAATTATAGGGAAACTTTGTGTTTTCAATTTTCATGCTGGTGTTTATACCTTTGTTTATTCTAGAGAATAAGACTGATAGAATTCAGCTGCGTAGCCTCCTGTTCTAGTAGACATCATAATTATTATTACATTTTATTCTTCTTTCAGGATCGCATGATTTCCTACAATCAGTCCTTAGTCACTTTGTATGTTGTTATTAGCAAAAATGCATCAGTCTGTTTTGTAGGGAAGGATGTAAAATAATCTATAGATGTGCATGCCAAAGTGTAAACTTAGTTAGTAAAGGGTTGTGCATAATAAGCATAGAATGGATATAATATGTTAGTATGCGATGTACTCGTTAGTTTAATAGTTGGGCTCGAGCCGCAGCCGACGCTAGCCAGTTATTTTCTTGCCTTCCTTGCTCATTTTTTTGGTATAGTTTTTGGCTGTTGGCTTCACTTTGACTTGACATAACTTGACTTCGTTTATTTTCACATTATTCTATCTAACGCTATTATCGTGCCTAGATTTGTATTCTTTGCGTATTCCTTTTGCATTGGGTACTGTATTGTTGTATGTATGTATATGATGTTCCTCCGCATGTGTGTGCTACCATTTGGGTTTTGTATATCTATTTTCCGTTCTTCCGTTTTATATGAATGTGTAGTTAATAGGTATTATATAGATTAGAAAAGGTATTTGTATGCATACTATAATTTGTAGAAAGGAGTGTTGTGGAAAATTCATCGTTGAAGGTGGTCTTGTTCTGTTTGGTTGGGCTTTAGCCTTTTCTATACATAAATACATGCACAAACTATCTATCTTCATGTCTCTTTTCTTGCAGTCAAAGAAAGTCAAGTCAATTTATTTTCGATGGGATGCTCACTTTACTTTACTAGATTACATACACTTAACTTGCTACATTAACAATCGGATTTCTATATAGAGGACGACATGCAGCCGTGCAGCGAAACACACAACACATCCTACGACATAATACGTATCTTATGATCATTATACCAGTTTATTGTGAACATACTGGGTACCTTAATGTTTGGAGTCAAGGCAGTATGGATTTCATATCTGTGCCCTACTGAAGAAGCTACATGCTCAGAATATTCTGCCTGCTCGGAAAAATAAACTAGCTGCCATTACCATGCAAAAGATTTGGATTAAAGTTTTCAGTTCCAAGCGGAATGGCTGTGCAGTACGCTAATGCGTATAGTATATCACATATATATATATATATTCCACAAAAGACCCTTTCATTACTGAGACTGATAACGATTTGGGTCTTTGTGTACTTTGTATTCACCTTTTCTTTCCTTCTCTATTGATTTGGATCGTTTTCTTCTTATCGTCGAGTGTATCTTTTGGAATGAACTGAATGCTTATTAGTTTTGACTTGTCGTCTCTCTTTGCATTGCATTGCTTTGATTTGACTTGTCTCTTTTGCATTGCTGGTTTCCCTCATTGTTCCCTTATACCAATTTGTTCCAAACTTGAGCAGATGAACTGAAACACAAAGAACCCAAACTGCATGCGTGGAATTAAATTAAGGAAAGGTAAACTGAGCTGAAGCCATGCATTGCTGGTTGTTTGATGGTTGAGTGACACTCTCCCTGTGTGTACATCATAGGTACAATAATACCATATGCACAATGTACAAACCCAGAAGGACATACTTACTCTTACTGACTTAATAAAACTTATACTAAATACTTTTCGAATAATATTATGCCTTTAACACTTTTATACACGCATATTAAGTAAAGCTACTGTGCGGTAAGAGTTATTATAATAGAATCAGGATTTCATAGCCAACTCAAGTCTATTATTTTTATAATAAATACAATGAATGTGTATAGTATGAATATGAACACCAGTTTTTGACGACCTTATGTTTAGGATATGAACCATTTAGGTATTTGACAGGCGAGTTTGTGAGTGGAGCTAACAATTGCTAAGCCACCATGTAAATGCACCTACTTTGTATATCATTTAAGTACTGCTCTTGGAAGTGTATTATTTTCGTGGAAAATATACCATTTTAAGCCATGCCGTGCGATTACAATGTTGTGCTAAGATAATACATAGGTAAAAGTGGGTACAAAGGTTCTCGTATGTGTGATAGGTAAGCAACCCTTATTACTTCCAGGAGATATCCTGCGTATAGATTTTGTAGACAAAGGGAAGTGTACTTGAATAGCACTTACAGCATTGGCGTGGATAATAGGACTAATGGTAATACGAGTAAGTGTAGTAATGATAATAGTAATAATAATAATAGAGTGAGAGAATAACATAGCAGCCTGTAGGCCAAGCCAACGCCAACCAGCCGGGGCAGACACAGGCCATCCAGTTTTGAGTTTCTTCAAGTAGGTAGGTAGCTGGTAGGTACGAAAAGGACGTCTTTCCTTCCTTCATCTGCTCTCCAGTTTTCCTACACTGTTTTCCTCCAGCGTTTCCTTGGATTTCCCAGTTTATGAGCACTCTGCCTGTCTCGTCCATTCTTTATTAGAAGCCCGCTGAGGAGCTGTTAGCTCTAATGTAATGTAACCAGTCGAGTAGCTATATCCACTCTAATAAGTACTCTCTTTTTATAGCTATTCAACCTATAAAATATTCTGTACTGTATTTAGAGAACACACTCGATTCACATTCACATCACAGTCGGTATGTGAAACGAGTGCGACTATTCAACTATCATCCAGGTATGAAGGTTATTACATCTTGCTCATTGTTAACCAATTTTTGGTCTCTTATGCTAACGTACTATGTAAGTATGTATGTTGTACTTGAAAATAATAGCATTATATATACGATGGATACGAGATGGTCGTCGTCGTCGTCGAACAACATTATATTATTATATAGTAGCTTAGCTATGCTCTATTATTATAGAAAGTAAATGTAAAATACAATCCATTGTATTGTAAGTGTATAAGTAAATGTGTATGAGAATAATAATATGCTTAAGCACACAAGCGCTCTTTTAATAGAGGGATGTAGTCAAATACGGAATTCCAATCTGACTGAGGTGGGTAGGTATGTCTATGTCTGTTCTGTATTGGTTTGTGGTACGCAAGACAGATGAGATAAAACTTTATAACGTTATAAAATGAGATAAGGCATATAGATTGTCATCTTAAGCGTAGGGTAAGAGAATCGACCCCTTTCGCTCTCGTTCAAATAATTAGCTATGCGTTTCAATATGGTGAATACTATATTGAATTTATGGCTTTTATTGAAAGTCTTGTTAATTTAATAAGGCATGCCGCCTAGAATTTAGTTGACAATAATGTCGTGTGTGACAAAACTATTTAGCATATTTAAATCAACAACTTAATCTTTACGGTTCTATTTTCCATCCGGATTTGGAAGTAAGTAGTGTAGGAAGGAAGAGGGATATGAAAGATGTTTGGGTTGGGAAATTAAGATTTTGTGTAAGAAGCATAAATTAGTTTTCACATCTGAAAGGTATGGAAGGATGAGAATGGGAAACAAGAAACTATTTCAGAAGTCTGCTTTAGTGATAAATTCAATTCCTTCTACTCGAGTAGGTAAATTGTTTTAAACAATCCAATCTTGTATGTAGCATTTGAAGTTAAGTATTAGTTGGTATATGGTGTAGTATGGAAGAAGTATAGCCAGCACACACACACGTACATGGATTTGCAGAGCGTGGAAATGCCAGTCTATTAAGTAACTAGCACTTGTGTAATGTTAGATACGTGGTTAATGTCTATTACGAATACTTATGTGATTGTAGTCCGAGCTTGGTTGTGAATGACATTTTATTTGGAAGCATTACAATAGAAGGCATGCACAGAAAATGAGCTGCTTAAGTTGTTTAAAGCGTCGTTTCAATTCCAGGGAGGAAAACCACTTTTAATAGAGACGATAGAGAAGAAAACGACATTCTTTTCGAAGCTTCTTTACACATTTACACAGTTTCAAATGAGTTTTTAATAGCCTTCATGATGTTCTTGTGTGAGTTTAGGGTTTTGTTGTTGTTTACTTATTCCTCACGTTGTACAGCATATTAGTATGACGTCGTCTCATCTATGACAGAGTATAATAATCCAACAAAAATAGTGTATTGTGTACCTATTCATCGTTAGAGTAAATACATCTGGTCGTGGAAAGAGCAATCATGATGATTCTCTCCTTGGCACAGAACTGACTAACTTCTTCTTAGTTTGCTGTCATGTCTATGCGTGATTAGCTTATGTCATGTCTTAGAGAGCTCCAATCTCCTTGCATTAAGGCACTTTATTATACATATAATGATAAAGGCTAGCTGTCTTTAAGTCCTAGCAGACATATTACAAGTAAATTATATAGGTAGTTATTTTTCCATAAAGTAATGCATTTGGCATTAGCTTCATTATCTCTCCTGCTACTGACTAAAGTAAGTTGCTCACGTTGGGCTTCATGTGACAGATATTAAATACACGAAAGACTTAGTAGCTGTAGGATATTGTGTTTTCACAAGTTGCAGAGACTCCGGTGGTGGTGCTAGGTACATAAAGTACTTATGGTTGGCCACTTTATAGTTCCTAATGTATTTTTCCTAACAAATGCATTCACAATCAGTCTTCTGAGGACAATAAAGAAATTGCCTATATCCGACCATGAGCAAACTCTCCTTAGTTATAACAGATATCCGTGGTTTATAGCTCTCGTAAGATGTTGCAAGCCATTTAACGGTAAAGTTATGTGGGTAGACGTCGACTGAATTGTCTGTATATACGTGTATGTGTGTGTGAATGTAAGAGTTCTGTTTTCTTGTCTTGTCAGCCTGTCCTCTGATCATTTAGGTGATGAGAAAATGAATGAAATCTCCAAATGAATGAGTGAAGGGACTTTCTTTCATTAGGACAAACGAATAAGTGCGAGATTGGTTTGCTTCTTTCGTGCCTCTCCATCTATCAACATAACTATTGTTGCTAAGTATACTTGTGTTTTTTATCTTTTTATTTTATGTATTATGCAGACATGTATACTCGTTTGTTAGAAAGGTATAAAAGTCTTGCCGTTCCTACCTACTTTTTATTTTCTAACATGTTGGTATTCAATTCACAGAAAGTGCAGAGATATTACGGAGACTCTCGTTAAAAGTTATTATAAGATTATCATATATGCTATATGGTTTGTGGTATACATTGTGTCGTCTACCTCCCATGAATTTATGTTTACCTAGGGAAACTCTCGCTCGCGTCCATAAGAACACACTTTTTCGAACTAAATAAAACGCGAGATTGTAGCTTTTGTGTGTGTACGTGGTTATCTGTTCGATTTAGAATTGTAGACATAACTTTAAGGTAGTAGTGTGTGTACATCAATGTTTTGGTTTTTTACTTGGGGAATAATGTGTGTGGTTGAAGGATGTCGTCCTTTAGGCTGTGTGGGATAAATCTCATTGAATTTACGTATTCACGTGCATTTACACTCATTTTATGCAAAGCTCACGTCACATACATGGCGAGTCAGTCACATAGTCATATAAGTAGGAGATTACTACAGAGAGTCGGAGATAATACATATTATTCCATTCAGGAGCATTATAGCGGAAATGAGCATATCTAATGCCATAGAAAAGACAGAGCTCATTCATGGTAGTCGTAAATAGAATCTCTATTAGTCCAGTGAGTCACTTGAGTCAATTCAAGGAGTACGTACACTTGCACTTAGCAAAAGATACAGGGCTATATAGAGGAGAGTCAAGAATACTAGAGACAAGTGCGCATTATATACTTTGGAGAAATGCTGAATCGGGTAAATGATGAAATTAATCACTACCTGAATGAGTAGACTCGGTTTGTATGTCAGTCAGTTGAGAATTGTATGTGATATGTGTATCTAGTGAGTGCGTCTATTATTTGCAATCCTTTTCTTCACTTTTTTCTGCTTTGCTTGGCTTGGCAGATGATAGGATGAGATTTGCTTATCTCGACTACAGCTTGAATTTGAGAGAGCTGAGTTGAATTGCTTGCTCTCATTGAAATCACTCAAAATCAAATAATAAAAGAGCTCTATGCATAGTTCAATCATTAATTCTATTCATTTGAATGCATGCAGAGATAGATACGGAGACGTCTATTGTACTCTTTCTAATCTAATGAAGGCAATGTCAACGGAGCACAGCTAGTATAATAAGTTGACTTTGCTTACTGCCTTGACTCACCCATTTACATAGTCTTCATAATCCTAAAAATCTTCTTCGCTTTTCAGATTGTCCTTATCTAAATATTCAAAATTAAAGGAGTGAAGAAATGATATGATATTTTCATGCAGATGCCCAATGGTATAAAAGTGTAGCTCTTTTAAGGAAGGGCGAATGCCATTATCCTGTAAGTAATCCTGTAAGTACTTGGAGCGAATGCAAATTCTTCCCATTGCTCTTTCCACCTCTTTCAGATGACGACGACAACCAAGCCAATAAAAATAATTATAAAGATGAGGCAACGCGAGTTGAATTGAACAGATCATTAAAGTGAAGGTGGATAGAGTTCACAAAGCATCAACCTGATATGTACTACATCAATACATAATATGATACTTTATAGAGATAATGCAATTTGAAAATGAAGATGCTACGTACATTACTGAACATTAAAGGCGATAGGATTACTCGCAATTAGGTTATCTGATAATTTCATTTGGACAATATAGTTTACTTTAGAAACCAATTAGAGACACTAGCTTGATAACGTCGTATATAAAGAATTTTTTGAAGACATTATTATATTGGCGATAGTGCTGTGATGGTGACATGGAGACGAAGAATTATTGATAGGAACGATGAAGGAGAGAGAGACGCGCTCTCATGATTTATATACTTATCATTATTTTCTAGAAAAATCTCACAGCAAGAAAATCAAGCTGAGTAGGCAAATGCAAAATTGAATCGAGCAGGTCTCTCGGAATTCTGCAAAAAGCAACGTACCTGTGTGCATCTGACTATGAGATGTACAGACAAGGCTGGCAAAGGATGTTAGGCAAGTCAAGGCAAGAATAAAGTAAGGAAAGAGATTGTCTGAAGATGAGCGAAGACATGTCGACAAGACAAGAGGACAGAAAGTGCTGGCGGTAGCATTACTAGCTTCGTTGGCTTTGCATTTTGCATCCCTTTGCATCAACTCTCTTCTAACTTTGACTGAAGTGAGATGATGGGATGTGATGTGATACACTATGAGATGCGATGAGACGAAGATGAGTAAACTGAACTGAACCAATTGAGAGACGCTCTCCTATCTTTCTTATATCGTTATAGAGCTCCTGCCCCAAAAATAGCGACCCGTTTCCGGCAAAAATTAATTTCCTTTTGCAAAGAAGGAAAAGTTTCATAATTGTTAGTGAGATTATACTTTTTCGTACCTATTGGCCTTAATCTTAATAATATACGGAGGCAAATAAGAATGTAATATAAGATCTCTCCGTATTCCTAAAATGTAATTTTGCATTAAAGCCTCTGCTAATGTTACCTAACTTTTCAGCTTCATTCGGAACACCAATTATGAAATTGTGATGACAATTCTTCAACATTGTATCCATTTGTAAAAAAGTTTAATTTAAAGGAGGCGTGTATGTGACTTACGAGCCGAAATTAAAAAGTGCGGGTTTTAAAATTTGAAAAACGCCAATTCCCTGTTTATAAACCCTGTTAAGTTAGTACTATTATGAATGATAGCCGGAAAACATAGTTGTGCATTGCTATGAAGATATAGAGTCTAATCACCATCTCAAATGTGTGTATACACAGAAAACAGAAATCTGTGTTTTGTGTATTGATGTAAGGATGTATATTACGTGGATAATGTTCTTGTAAGATGACACTATACAATGTCCTGATAATAGTATGATATAAAATATGCAAAATTATAATATTTGTATATTCTTGGAGGCTAGTAGCAATAGACATACTCTTTGGCGCATTCACCCATCTCCTGGATGTATACTATTTTGTATTTGAGTATAGAGAGTGGCACGATATATTTAGTTAGTTAGTGTACTATATTGTAAATATGGTATAAGTTTATAGAGAGAGTAGAAGAGCAAAGTGAGTTGATAGGTGATGGTGATGCTGTTGGAGAAGTTGTAAAAATTATGCAAAGGCATGTTTATGTAGGTAAATATCAAAGAGAAGACAACCGCTGTGATGAAAGTCGTTCTTGTTAACGAAGAGCCGTGGGATAGACAGCTTTATTCGTTTAGTTTAGCAAAGTGCAGTTTGTTACTTTTCTATTCTCTCGCCCAGTAATGCAATATAACGTAACTTTTTTTCTTTGGACAAAGTTTTGTGCCAGTAGACATAGCAGAGAACGTATCTGTAGTCAAATGAAGGCAAAAGGCTAGGCGAGTCAAGTCATTTTCATCAGTCAGTCAAGCCAAAGTCAGACAGGCTCGTCTCTATCCTCGCCATTCTCATCCATCCTTAGAAGTAGTAGTCGGAGTTGGAGTTGGGATGAGACTCTCATCATCCTCAACATGATCATCATCGTATTTCGTAGACTGCCTACGTACTGATATATCCACTAAGTAAGTAAGAGTAATCGTGTGATGGATGTGGGTATATATTTATATATCCTTAATAGTAGGTAGGTATGCATCTTTTAGAAATGAAATTCCATCATTTTTGATTCAACCATCAATTCAAGAATGTATCCTCTCCTTTTTTTCCTTTCTAGATCGCATTATGTGCTGCAGTAATGAAGCAAGTCGGAATTTTATACTGCATAATATACATATCTATCTACTCAAGTATGCATATAAGTTCATTTGATAGTTTGCTAGTGTAAGTAGGTAATCATATAGTTATTCAAAGACCAAAGAGTTAGAAATCTTGTAAATGTGTACGTAGTCTGTGTGTATGTATAGAGGTGCAATAAAATGTATGATACGAGGAAGAATGAGCGAGGAGGAAAGCTGGGATGCGTATAGACCATCCTAATCATTAGCAAATGATACTATGAGTATAATAATAAACGTACACATAATGCTTTATTTGAGGAGATATAATAACTACGCGTGTAATCGCAACGGAGCATTAGTTTTTGGTTACAGCATGTTGGTATTGTAATGTGCGGACAGATATACGTGCAATTATCTTATAATGCTCAAATTTCTTTTAAGTTTCGCGAGAATCAATTTTTAATTTAGGTCTCTCATCCTTTTGTATGTTGACACGATGATTGTACATAAGTGCATGTGTGTGTGGTGCTTGTGAATGTGGGTTTTTGTGAGACTCTTTGTCCTCTTCTGCTGTTGCAATATGATGTACTTTGACTTGCAGCAGCTTCATCATCACAGTATCGAATGTCTCTTTCCTACTTTACAAACTTATAATTGAAAGAGAGAAAGGCAAAATTATTCCATAAAGCTATACGGTGCAAAAAGAGACTCTGGGACGGTAGATAAAGTGGGCACATTCATTCACGATATGCCACATCCTTACCTCATACTCACAATAACAGAAAACATAGGTAGGCCAGACACACTGCTGTTTTAATGGTTTGAGATGTTCCCTATTGTATTTATTTATGCAGATAAAATATCCCTTGTGGCCAAAATATTCACTTTATTCATCTCGACGTTCTCAACTTCTTACAGAGTACCTTACTTCATGTTAATAATATATATCTAATGGAGTTTCACATTTACTTTACAAATCTACACTTCTCAGGAGCCCTTCTATGAGAATCATGTTGAAATTCTAATATTATTTTGCTATGAGAGATATGTGTAATATGATCTTTTGAATTTGGTTATTTTAATTCAGTCAGCTTTGGACATATAAGCAATACTATACATCACCTTAATAATAATAATGTAGGGTACAGATAAAGTTTTCCTTTAACTATCTATAGCTATAATTTTGACAGGCTAGTTTTATAATTGTCACTACAATTTGTGGTCAGGCGTGCTTTCCTGACCGCATTCAATGGAATTAAATAGTGACGTTTTTCCTCGCAAGTAATAGAATATTTTGGGTGATCTCCTTTTACCAGCATAAGAAAGATTGCAAATTGCCACACAGAATCTGTGGCCTATATTCTCTATGTATTATGAATGTGGAGTTTTTTGTCAATTTGAAATTGTAACCTAATAAATATCTAATGCAAAGGAGTTTCAGTGAGCTGATAGGCTCTGGGCTGGGCATGAATCTATTTACATATTGTAGGTTTTACCTGTGGTATAAATATTCTATTGATCCGCTACTGCAGACTTGTAACCACTCCCGACTCTACCGACATATTAGAAGAAGGATATGTGCGATGCTCATGTTTGTAATGCAGATACTTACCTTATGCATTTGTTATTTAAATTTCCAGGAAAGAAAACCCAGACAGTGGTATTAGATAGTATTTGTTTTTAGACTGTGTTAGTACTATCTTTCTAAAGAAGATAGTATTACTTGTATTAGGGAGTACTGGGAAAATTGATCGTCGGGATATTGCATGGAAGCAAAAGCAAGTAAGTAGTACTCTGCATTTCTGAGTAGAGCAATGGATATTCTGACTAAAATAAAGATATTTGGGCAATAGATACTAGTATAATGTCTTGTTCTACTTAGCCCGTGGCTGTATTAAGTGGAGGAGAAGACAAATTGAAAAAGATGGCCCAGCTTGTAATGTTATGTTAAGAATTGCCACACTTACATAAGTCCTACATTGTGTGTCTGTTTTAAGGCTCTTCCAGCAGGGTTATCGAGTTTTGGTTTGAATTGAATTGTATATAGCGTACAATTGCGTTGTTGTGTGTTGTCATGCACTCATGTCTCTCTCTGTCCTTTTATAGAATTAGTCTTGATTCGAATAAAGTAATACACGAGACATGGCAGGCAGGCTGGCTGAGTTAGTTTGTACCCGGACTCGGACATCACACAAACCTCGTAGCCAGCAAGCAAATCAAAGTAGTAGCACTGAAAGCATTTCTATTTACCATCAGTCAGTCAGTAGTGGAAAAGGCACTAACGATAAGTAAGTATGTACTCTCTGCTGACTGCACTTGCAGAATAATACTTATGTGTTGCTATATTTTGTGTGTATGTATGTACTTCTTTACTAATGTACTACTACTACTACACTACAACTACTATTACTACAGATCATATAAAATATATTATTTGAAAGCCATAGAGTAGCAGAGAGATATATTTAATAGTGAATACTACTGCTAGTACACTTAAAAAGCCCGTGTACAAGTACTACTAGCTAGGTATGTGTATGTTATGTATGTAGATATCCATTTAGTAGAGTTGGTTATGCTTTGGTACTTGCACAATATGTACTTGTTCTACTTAGTATGTGCTTTTCCAGACTGGTTGCTATTCGTTTCACTGCACTAGACCTCTGTTTGCTCTCCTATTATGTCATATTATAGAGAGCCCAAGTTTAGGCTATAAGTAGCTGTGGCTCTTTGGTTGATGTAGCAGTATGCAATGCAGAGCAGTTTGGGATATATGAGACTGAAGAGTGTAGTAGTTGAGATTCAGGGAAGTCAAGTGACGTCGGTTGGTTGGCTCGGATAGTTGGACGAGACGATTTCAATGCAATAATGGAATTGTATTTGATGATGGGACATGGAACATGTAGTTTAGTTGTTTAGTGCTCTGCCAGTGCATGCATACTACTCCTACTTACTTACTTACTCTAATGTAACTACGTTTCCACGAAACGCAAAGAAGATTTTTCCTTTCTCCAAGCTTCGATCTCACTTTAGGTAGGCACGGAGGTCGGAGGAGACTCTGCCCTGCTCTATCTGTATCTGTAGACATAAATAGAGAGGACGTCCTCAGACGAGTCTCTTTCTCCTTGTCCTTTCCTCCAGTTGCTTACTTACTTAGAAATAGTTACTTTAACCCGTTAGTTACGTTCTGGTAGCAAGGCGAGAAGAAGACCCGGGTTTCCTTAGTTTAGTTGGTTGTTATGCCCGAGTTTAGAGAAGAAGCCTCGTTCTCGAACATGTTACTTCCTACTTTATGTGCATAATATAAAAGCCAGTAAAATAATGTTCACTCTCTGAGCAAAGTCTAGTATTCTTCGGCCTGTACGGTTTCTCTCTCAGCTCACGCCTTCAATTCCATAAGCACTCCTCCACTCACCCGTCCACCAAACTTCATCCTTCAACTCATGCTACTACCACTACTACTACTCACACTACTACTACGATAAGCTTATCCTATCGCTCTATATCTCCTATCTATCTATCTCCATACAATTCCTCTCTTGCCTCAACAAACTAAATCTAGCGTACTTTTCAACTCTTCTCCTCCTCATCTGATAATGTACAAACCAGCAACCCGATTCTACGATTTTAGTTTGCCAGCCTTTTTTCATTCCTGCACAACAATGCCCATCTAACCTGTTTGGATAACAAGTGCACTCTACTTGCATAAGTAGTATAGACTGTACTGTTATCTAATCAAGTAAACAGGAACAAATTCCCCAACTATATTTTTATTATAAACCTTTATAATTTTTCCTGTTTTAGCTCACAAGGTTTTTTTATCCTATTTCAAAAGTAGTTATAATTAATTGTAATTAACTGGTTTTAGACGCAGAAATATCACCTACTGGTGTTAAATTATATGAATCTGAAGTAGATTAATTAAATGGTACAAGTAATACCTAAGAAATGGTAATTGCCCTATCTATCTATATAAAGGAGGGTTTGTCTTGTGAATTGTGAATACAGTGGAATGCGAAAAAATGTGGAGTTTGTCGGAATGGGGAGACTTTCGGACAACCGTCGGGTTAGCAGGAGCTGCTCATGATGTTGGCCAACAGACTCGGGATTTTGTTAGGGAGAGAATTAGCCCATCTCTAAAATGTACTTTCTCTGGGAAATAATTGCAATGTCGAAAGTCCAAGTTTAACTACTCTTCTCTCTTTGACTTGCTTCGTTCGTTTAAGCCAAATATGCACTGCACTAAATAACTTTTACACCATTTTCCTTCTTTCTCTACGAAGAGGGTCCTAACCCAACTAATTTTTATTTCTAGAATGAATTTTACAAGATTCGTTCACATTTATTGCCTGGCTTAACGTTCACTTTCATTGATTTCCGAACGGCGCAGCGTCTCACCTGAATGGAGAGTTTTAATTTCACTACGGAAATGTAATATTATGCTCTGGAGATGTTCACTTATAATTAGCAAGAGTGTCACACCATTCCAAGTTTTACTGTTTCAATACTGAAATTCCTTTTCGATGTTGAAAGAAATGCATCTACTGATTCAGCACGACATAGGCATAGGAATGGAATGGTCCCGATCCTATCATTTTGCAATCGCTCGGTTGGGAATGGCAACTTGGCCATCACTTGATAAAGGAGTGTGTTACAATATTCTCTGCATAGCTCCAGTTCCATATTACTTATAAAAGCATAGAAGTATTATTAGATATATAGAGCATAATATACTTCTAGATAAATATACTGATACTATAGCGATACTAGAGATGTAACGCAACACTTTAGCTACTAGAAGAGGTGTATGTAGGTAGAGACTTAGTAAGGAGTTGGAATCTGCTATACAGGTATACACGTGGTATTTCTGGTTAAGTTAGTGAGAACATCATGAAGTGATGTGAGATACCTTTTAGCCGACTTAAGTGAGAAACATTTATCAACCGAGACAGTATTCGTTTGGCTCACTTAGAATTTAAGATCGCTCAGCTAGAGAATAACGTGGCAAAGCAAATAACATACCTCACCAGTCAAGTTAGTCATTCACTATGTTAGTATTCTGCTAACTAACTGGTTTGAGTTTATTTACTCCTTCAAGTATGCGTGTCTGGCTGGATATTATATATTTTTAGCTACATGTTATATCCGTAGCTATATACTTTCACATATTATAACTATTAGTGTAGGTATCTCTCGTGTGAAGGTATTTGCAAGTTTTGACTCATTCATGGTATTTGATTGTATATGGGATGCCGTAGCATTGCTTGGCACTCACAATCAGTCATTTATTTTACTTAGGTATTGTTGCAGTATCCAGTTGGACCAAGTGTTGAGGTAGTAGTTGTAGTGTGATGGGGAATAGCCAAACAATTACCGACAGCTCGGCCTTTGTGTGTGTTCTTTAGCCCAGGACGGGCAGGCAGGGCCAGGGAACTCCTTCCTTCCCATTTCCTCAGATATCTTCATTTCATTCCCACTGCATTCAACCGAAGCACAACTGAAGCATAATTTTGTATATCTGTTTGTTTGTATTGAGGTGTCAGTGGCTGTGCACCAATTCTATTAGCATTAGTAAATACTCACACTGTAAGTGTAATTGAAAATAAGTGGCTACCTACATACCTTCTCTGCGAGTGCAAACTCTCTATAATAACATTGTACAGTGTCCTTTACCTTTTCAAAAGTCCCAACAGCCCTGCCCCTATTCCATGGCGTTCTCTTCTCGCATCGTCTGAGTCAACAGTAAACTAATAATGTAAAGCATTGGGACAAAATATCGAATGGAATGCTATCGGCAAAAAGAAAAAGGCGGAGACTCTACTCTACACTAGCATTTATTATGTAATAGTAGCTATTTGTAATCTCTTATGGATATGTTTTCAGGACAATCATGTTCTTTCTACTATGTCTATATCATCATTTGCGTCTATACGGCTATGAACTATTGTATTAGTCATTCTCATGGGCATTTCAAACTTTCTTAAGGAGTAGAGTTTACTCTACAGACATACATACACATAGGTCCACTCCTGCTGCTGCTGCCCACGTCATACATACTACATCCAACGTTTCCCACCTCATAAGACGTGTAAGATACTTTTAAAGTCTCTCTTTTCCCACCTTTCATTCTTGAGAATTAGTATATACCTTACATAGATGTAAGTAAATAGCATGGGTTAGACTTATATTAATGTAGTATAGTATAGAGAGCAACTAGGTAAAGGACACACTAACACAAAACAGGACACTTGCTTATCTTTAGTTAGTTTCGTTGCGTTAGATAGAAGAGGCTTGGTTACTATTGTGTCCCTCTTGCATTTGAATAGATTTGGTAGGCGAGGCAAAGCAGGACATATCTAAACAAGGTTCATCTATCTTTCGCACATAACAAAAAGGTTTCCCATCCACTTTCCGGCTGAAATGGGCAAACTGACAAGTGACATTGTAGTCAAATTCTCACTCTCAGTCAGCTCTTTTGTTCCTTTGGAGGCTCGTTTCGTCTTATGTCTCTCTGGGTATCTCTTCGCTAGGGTCAGTCAGGTCCCTCATCTTCATTTAATTTCACTCCCATTCAACATTGCAACTAAATTTTATTTATTTTCAAGAAATGCACTTCGGAATTAGGGTTAATGTTTGCATATTTTCTTGATTATCTTGATATGCTTATCGAGATTGAGTAGAATAAGGAGTCGTTTTTATTGCTTGAAGACTATTATAAAATGTGAGTAGGTAAATATAATCTGTGTGATAAGGGCATAGGTATGTGATAAGAGGGCCGTGTCGATGAGACGATAGTATACTAGTAAAGGAGTGTAGAGATAACAAGGATACAGTGAGATACCATCGAGATTGTTGCACAGTTGTAGCTATATATATAGATTGACTAGGAATTGGAGGTCTGTATAGATGGGAGGAATATGACAGACGAGAATGAAGCGACGACGTCGAGTTTAGGTATCTTCATTGTACCTCCCGTGTACAGAGATGTGAAGTTTTGAGTCGGACTCCCAACAGCTAGCCATTCATTCTTTTAGTATTCCTGTCGACTGACTCTTGACTTGACTCCAGTTGAGTTGAGTTGACTGCATTGCATTTCGCCGTGGAATATCCAAACTAACAGATCAGAGGCCAGAAGAGGATCGAGTGCCGAATACATAGTATCTGTAACAGGGCGAGTGTGGTGCCGACAGACAGGCTTGCTCTACTACTCCACTACTCCTGTGTTCTCTCTCATTGCCAGTGGCCGACTCCGGCTGCAAATAAATAAAGTTGTGATGCAATGTAAAGCGCTCAACTGAATTTCGACTATTCTACTTCCTTTTCTTATTTAGAAAGAGAGACGTATTATTTGTACTTCCCCACTTGCTACTACTATGTAAGTACTGTATATACAGACATTCCCGAATCTGTATATATATCTAGAAAATGTCGTAATGATAATCTTCGTAGTGCTCCACTACTTGGGTTTACTCTCTGTGTTGTCCTTTGAGTCATGCCAAAGAAGCAGAACTGATAGGGCTGGGAGATAGGGCTCTTGTAGTATTTTGATATATTAAAATGTAGTAAACTCACGGATAACATGAATTCGGCGACAACAGAGCACAATAGAAAGTCAGAGATTTGGATCTTGTTCTTTACCCAACAGTCAGAGTCAGTTTTAGTCTCATTGACAGTTCAGTTGAGTCGAGTCCAGCTTGCCCTGCCCAATTCTCTTCTTTTTCTGGCATGACTCGACCGTGTACAACTGATTTCTAGGAGTGTCCTCCTATATAATACTCATTCAGCACTGTAATTCTAATTCTAGGACAATTTCTTGTGCCTCTCAGCCTTCCTTGGCTACTCCACTCTTTATTATCCCAGACCCATTGGGACTCTAAGGTCATTTGGTTTCTGTACTGACCCGTCGCTACTTGCATTAGTGCCCGATCATGAGACTATGATTTAGGATACACTTCTTGCATTTCTCCAAAATATCAAGTGCACCCTGTGAAGAGTGGACACACAATAGGAAACAATACAGCTCATCCATAAAACTTGAAAGTTGAATGGCAAGAGGCAATAAAACTCTATTGAATCGGCTGATCTAAAACTAAACGAAATAAGTAGAGTCTGTCCTTATAATTCCGTTGAATTTATTTATAATGTCTGTGCATTTGTTCTGCGTGCAGTAGGTCTTTGTACACTTAACTACCATATACAGAGGACATGTAGATTGAGATAAGGAGGAATGATACTCTGCTGCGTTGAAGTTGCGTGGGATTCTGAGTGACTGGCGTGAAACGGGAATAATATGTTTTCTTGGTGTTTTCTGCGTTTATGTTGTGATAGACGTAAGTTGTGTAAATTACTTGTGTCTATGTACCTTTTACAAAAGTGTTTATCATTCCTGTCAAGTGGAATTTACAGTATTATTCATTTTGCTTTCTCTCCAGTTTTCTTTCAGTGTGTGAGTAGTGAACAAGTGAGTTATCTCACCCCAGTCTGACTTTGAAGTTGAAGGATTAGAATTGTTGTCAATTTTGAGTCGTGTAAGTAAACTATAAAATTCATCAGAAGCATGTAGAATATAAAGTGATCATTTTTATCTGTGCAAAACTTGGATGTTTACCTGGTGTGGGTAAAAGAAGTGCGTGTTCTCCAAGTAAGCTTTAATATTACATTTATTTGTCTTTCTGTATCTTTATTTCTAATTGTTTCATCGTGTGGCTGTGTATATGGAGTGAGGGAGGGAAGAAATTGTCGAGAACAGTGCACCGAGGTCTCGGAACTATTTGGAGAATGAAAGTTTCCGAATCTGGCAGAGTATAACATCTCCAACATCTGTGAAAGTGTAGGAAGCAACCATCTAAAGAACAATAAAATAGATACGACAGTAAGTATCTGTCTTCAGTCTCGCACAGTTCACTTCACAACGGTTCAGTTCAGTTTAATTTAGCCGGATTACTACTGTTTCCGATTCGGGTGGGTAGTTTCATCTGTGCTTTAGTTCGTGGGATTATGAGGAGTCATGAGTCAACTCAAGTTGATAGTAATCGAAGTTTCAAGTTGAAATTGGAAATGTAGGTAACTTTATTGACTGTGAGAAAAGAAAGATTAGCTCGAGTCCTGGCAGAGGAATCACAGTATATCTTCACCAACTATAGCACTGTGCGCCACACACTTGGCTACACTTCCCTTTTAAGGCGATCTCATAAGTTTCAAGGGTAAACTCAAAGCCATCAATATCCCCAAAGGGGAAAAGGTTATTCCGGAAAATTGTATTTTCCTTCTCTTTCAGGAATCCCAGTCACCCGTTCAAGTTTGCCAATGTTAATAGTTACTTTAATTGCAAAAATCGATCTTCGCCAAACATTTCTTATTACAGATCCTAAATACATTTTAATTGCGGTTTTTGTCAACATCAGTTTCATTTTGAGATGTGTGATGAATGACATGCTACATAAATTAAACTTTTTTATCCGGCTTAAATAACAAGAAAACGCTGTAACCATTTGTTAATGGTTTTTGGAAATAGAGTTTTTAGTAGGGTTCAGTTATGACTTGACCCTATAATGTGAATGAATCTAGTAGAAAAGCACTTATAGACATCCCATGTTATATATAGAAGCCCAGAAGCTGGATTCTGAACTGGATGGATGTGCAGAGCATAAATATAGTAATGTAATGTCGTCTGTTGAAATTGTTCCCTGTTTACTCTGTCTGTCTTTATCTGCGAAATAGAATGTGAGAAGAAGATTACGATTACAGAAATGTTTGTGTCGGCGTAGTATGTTAGTTCTTAATGTAATGTTGCTGACTATTTACTGTTTACCCTGAAGCTTATTGTTAGTATTAGCTCTGATGCTGGTTTGCTTTATTGGCTCGGCTGAGCCAGAATGGTGATTTACATTTGGGATTGGATAGGATTGATTTATGCCTTTTATAACATAAGCGGAGCTTACGTGTGCAATTCACGCTAGAACTACATCACATACACATTTTTATATGCCTAATACATCAGTAAGTAAATACAAATGTGCTACTCTCTCCTCCACTGTATTATTGTCCTGAACTTTTCGACTTTTCGTTTTTCGTGCGAAGCAGAATAATCTGTCTTATTACATGTATAGCCAACCATAATAGTTTGTTATACTATTTTGATATTTTCACGTTATTTAGTGTATATTATGTAACAGGGAGAGGCTGAAAGGGTTTGTAGTGTTAGATAGAATGTGTTGGTATGTGATAAAATGTATATAGGTGCAGGCCTTAGATATATGTAGGTTAGAGATTAAAGAGTATGGACGTAAATGCCTATAAACATTGTTGGTGGATTTCTATGCCAAATAATGTGTATATCTATTTAGGTATATCTTATCCGGGATTAGGGAGCGAGACATAATTTGAGTATGAAGTATCTTGTTTACACATAAACTTGACAGTTGACTCTGACTTGACTGTAGTTTGTAGTTTGGTGAAGGTATTTCATGTTTTGTGGCTGTGGGCGACTGCTGTAGATCTGCCCTGACTGAAAATGAGATGAAACTGCAGCTCTCGACTGTGGGAAACTAATAAAGACGGAGTTGGGTTTTGATTCGACTCCTTGCTCCTTTCGTCTTGTTTCACTCCAATCATTTCATATCTTATCAAATCGTATCACATCACTAAATTATTCGGAAAGGAGACAGCTAGACTTACTTGTTGTTCCTACGACTTAAATCCTGATATTGAACATGTAATGCTTATGTACATAGAGATTACAGGTAATGCTTTGTCATTTCTTTTCCTCACTCTCTACAAGTTCAATATGTAGAAAATTACTTCTTGGAGGAGTCTTAGTTAAAAGGCAGAGCAATATCATAGTTCAATCACCATGCGTGTACTTTTTCCATCCCGAGCTTTGTATCAGAAGAGCATGAGGAGGAAAACCACGTTTATTTGCTTGTATGCGTCAATATTTTATGATGGTGAATTGAAAAAAACGACAGACTAAATAGAAGATATTCTTTGAATTCAATTGAATTGTTTAGTTGGAGTTAGTTGAGTGAGAATTTGTTTATGATATCTTTCTGCTCTTGTATTGTGTTGCTCCTTCTTTGTGCACACACGTCTTGAGCTGATAATATACTAGTACACGATATAAAAATGTAGACCTCTGCTGCATAATGTAGACAAGTTATTTATCTGTAATGAATGCAAGTAAAGATGTTTCTGCATAAATAAATACATATGTACTTATTGTAACTTACATATCTAACAGAACTAACATGCCGTAATAATCATAATGTTTAAATTTGAACGCGTAGAGATAAACAACTCAGAAGATGAGATACGAGAATTTCGGCCTAGCTAACCTAACTAAAACTCATTGTACTTTCGAAACGCTCTATCTCGCTCTATATGTCCGTCTGTATCGGAGTTTCCTCCATTCTCCTCTGTGTTATGTGTGTGTGTGCTTTTAAGTTGGTTTTAGTTTATGGTTATGTGTTCGAGCAAGACGAGACGAGGACGAGAGTAAAAGGAGAAAAGGTTTCAATAACTTTGCGCTTCTGAGAGCTCAAAGGACACTGGACTATTCTCAAGCCAGTCTCAAAAGTATTTTCTCTATATTATGTACTCCACTTTGCTATCTGTTTCGGTTTACACACTTTTATACATGAATATCACATCACCAGATAGAATCTTCCCAGTTCAGCTAAAAAATATTATAATGTAATTCTTGGCTACTTTTTATACATGAACAGCGAGCCAGAGCTAATAGAACTCGACCCAACAATAATATTATAGATAATACTACACACTTTGCTAAGACGCAGTACACACCGTAACTACCGTATATACTGCCCGGTACTGCCCTTGACATAATATCCAAATATCTAAGATCAAGCGAGGACAGATATTTTGTCACATTAAAAATAATACCCTAGCTTGTGTAATTTTAGCTTTGTGCTTAAGCACAGAGGTCGTTACAAAGTATTTGACCAAATCACGAGTTTTTATAATGTTTTTTCCCTTTAAAGCTCCATATTGGTTTTTAGGGTTTTAAAAAGTTTAGGAAAGCACAATTTCTCGAGGGATGTATGTAAGTATATACGGTAGAAGAGTAGGTAGGTACTTGAGAGCCAAAAGCACGTAGAAATATTATACGTAGGTTTGTTACTATAATGCATGACGGAAATATGTACGTAAAATGTAGTAATGCATGTCTGTTGTTGTTTGTATTGTATAAAAAGAACTGTGAAGTACATAAGCTGACGATAAGGCTAAAATATACAGTAGAAAAGTTGTTTGGAGTGTGTAGTTGTAGGTTTCGGTATGGTTAGGTTGTTGTTGGGTTTAGTTGCTTTAGCTTGGCTCCTACACAGTGTAAGTAAAAGTAAAGAAAAAGAGTGAAAAGAGTTTACTCGTCTCTTAAACGTGTTGTTGAGCTATAAATACACTTTATTGTGACAGTGTGTCTCCAGTTATCATAATAATGATGTCTTTGTTGGTGTAAACGATGGTCTAATGGTGGGAATGAGTGATGACATCAGACATGAGATGAGATGAGAGCTTACGTTAGCTCTCAGCTCTCATCTTCAGCTTATTTCGGATTAGGATCAACCTAACACTGTTTGTACTCTCTGCTGGCTACTCCTCGCTCTCCGACTTGTTCTCGCATCTCTAATTCTCTGTTCTACTGCCAATCCAACTTTCTAAGAATGAAAATGTGTGTGAATCAACCGAGACAGAACTGACTCGACTGATCTACATTTGCTCTCTCTCTCCCTGTGTATCTTTTATACATTCTTCAGTAGTACAAGTCTCCAAAAAAGAAGAATATTCTTTGGCTGGCCATCTAGATAGTGCAACTATATAGAGAAGATATAGAAAGTAACTTTATATTATCTATTGCTCAAGTAAGCCAAGTAACATTCTTTATATACAGTTTATATATACGGTTTACTAGGGCAGGGTCTTATTATGCAGTTAAACGTATTTATCTACTAGAACATCAATGAAGGGAAGTGGTTGGTGGAGACTGGATGCAGTAGTGGGTATCTGGGTGATAGTAGGTGTTTATAGGAGGTACGTGGACAGAAATGAAGTTTCCAGGAGCGGAGGAACAAGTGAAACGCAAACAGATCGGGAGTTGAATTTATCGGAAGTGGAGTTAATCTTTAGTTGAAGAGGAGGCAAGAGTTCGAAATTGTCTTATCCACACAGTTTTACGAAATCTTTTGTTATCGTTTCTTCTGTGTCTGATTATATTCTGTGTGTGCTCTCTCCGCTTGCCATAACATTTTTCGCTGAAAAGGATCTTTTGTAGTCGACTGGAGGAGGTATATAGGATTAGGAAGGAAGCTGACTGGAAATGTGCAATAGACCACAACCGTATCCTCTAGTTGCAAAACAGTTTTCTTCATTAACTTCGCTTTAGTTTACATTGCACTACGCCAATACAGATAAGTATTGCATTAGAGCCAAACTTCTCTATAGATTATCCTTAATGAGCCAACCGTTTCCCTTATTTAATGCAAAGAATTCTTATAGCTGGCTAAAGACAGTCCAAAGGTTACAATCAGGAATCAAGACTCTAAACTAAAGTCATCCTCCCTCGCTCTTTGCCATTTGCGTTGCATAACCAACTAAAACTAAATTATACCAGCTATTTACGCCATTTCGCTCCGCAAAAGCGCCGTCTTCTTCCTTGTGCATTTCTATTCTTTCAAAAATATTAGTTTTTATGATGAGAAAACTCGTAAGAATTTAGCTGGTGTAATCCAATAAAATAATATTGTTATCGATTATACAGTCTCTCTCTACCATTTGGCTTTACTAGTTGAACATGATATGGAGTCAACGTCTCACCACCCAACAAACAACGTTGATGCGGTTTAGTTCCGCTCTCCCTGTTTGACCGACGGACACACTAATGACTCAAAGCATAGAAATTCAAGCAAAACTTAAAAGGAAGAGTATATTGAAATCGTTGAGCTAGAAGGGAGAGGTCTCTTCTACATCTCTAGGCATTTATTTATTTGAACTAAGTACCTTACCTTCTGATATCTGCTTTATCTGAAATACATTGTGAATTGGTGCATAAAATACCTTTCATGTTTTATATCTATATTGTATTACGAACTTTGGTTTGCTCTTTACATTTATCCTTGGAAAATTTAGGAAAGTGAGTAATATGTAGTTTGCACGTTAAATGGTATGGAAATGCATAGGCAGGGTGTATGTAAATTCAAATGGCTGTACTCTGTAGTTATTAGGGTTTGTAGTGTACCTGTCTATTTTGTATATTCAGCATTAGTCAGATGTGGGACGGACAAGGAATAGTAGTGAGCATAATTTGTGAAGAGATTCGAAGCGGAGTGGAAGTCAAGTCATACATACATACTGAGCTAGCTTCATTTAGAGACGGAAGGATGTGTATGACACATGGAGGATGAGATGGAGAATACCTTTACATGTGAGATGATAGATAGGTGAAGTGATGATGTAAAAGCTTTTGAATGTATTGTGATGAAAGAGCGGAGAAGAGTAAATAGACGAGTTCGCTCATTTGAGGTGCTTGAGTGGTTTAGTTTCGTTTGGCCTCATCTCTTCGAGGTCTTCTCAATCCTTTTTACGCCGAACTGATGCAAATTCCCTATTCGATAACATATCTACCACCATCAACCAACCTGAGCAGTATCTCTCTCTCTCTCTCTCTCTTGCTATTTGTTATTATTATATTCCAAGTAAAGCGTCATGATTGTGTTGAGCAAATCTGGAACTCATGCTCATGTCAGTCCCGCATATTCCTACACGGTTTACATATTTATTATAGTGTCAGTCAGTGTGCGAAGTAATGTCAGTGAAGTTCTCCAAAGCAAAATTCGAATTGAGTGCTAAAAAACTCACTGCCGTCACACAGATCCTGTATAAACCGACGGACAGAAAGTCAAAGAGTTATGACTCGACATACTACGTGGAAAACTACTATTGTCTATTACACAACCACGAAATGAGTACACGAGAAGGATTTTGTTGAATTATGAATTGTTTCTCCGTCATGCCATGTATTTATACCCATAATAAGTGTGTCTCTGTATACTAATGAATTTTTAGCACTTAACATTAGTGATAAATGTCCCATCTACACTTCCATGAAATGGAAAATTAACTAAACTGGCATGGCATATGGCAGCAAGGCAGACATAACTAGTTTGTTTGACACTAAACTGACAGGCCCATCGGATCACATATCACATGAACATCGTTATAACCATCAGTTAGAGCATTAGTATCCCAGCTAAGTAAATATTGTCGTCTAAATGTCGCAGTCACTTAGACATTCCGGATCTGACGCTCTAAATGGATATTTTTATGTTTATTGTAAATTAAAACCAATAACGGGTAACATAAAATAAATTATTTAAGGATTTATTAAACCGTAAAAGGGAAATATTCAAATTGAGTGGTAATTTCGTCCTTTTCAGTGAGAGAATGAAGGATTCCTGGGTCTGATAAGTCACCAGATAAACGTCAAAGGTGTTTCATTTTAGTTAGGTCCTAGTTAGTTATACAAGTGAGTGGAAGGAATGACAGAAGAGAGATTTCATTGAAAGGAAGAGGGTGAAAAGATGAGTCGAGTTGAATAATGCCAAAGTTAAATGCGAAGTTGATGGTTCGTTTGTTCTGCTCAAGTGAATAAGGAAGGAAGTCGAATGCATGTAGCTGGATAGACAAAGTAAGTCTGTCTGTGTTGGTGTGATTGTGACCTGACTGACTTCGTTTGACTCTCGTTTGGCAACCAATGGACGGACTTCTGGGGAATTGCAAACTGCCGTGCTCTCCTCTCAACATCGACTAGCAGAGTTCACTTCGGTTTCTATTATTTTCTTTATCTCTATACTAAAGCCAAGGTTCGTTCATTTGATTGTTTTGTTGTGCTGTATATTGTGTGTGTGAATTCAAATTGGATGTCTTGCCTATTTATTTAGTAGTCTTCTGCAGAGTGATGGGTAGTGTCGACAGTCACTGCAGACTGGTGAGCAGGCAGCCAGGAGTCGAATAATATAGTGATTTGATGTTAATGACGACGATGATGTGTCTCTATTATGAGACAATGGAAATCAAGTACAATGCACCACGCTAAAGTATATGCCTAAGTGCTATTAGCAGTCTGAGAGGTGCACAGTCAATAGCACACGTAGTAACTTATTAGTTTGGGACAGGTATATACATACTTATAATACAAGTGACTACCACCCTACTAGTATATATATAGTAAATTAAAGTGAATTAAATGGACAGAGCATCACATCCTGAAAATATCCAACGACTAAAGCTATATGTAACTACTATAATGTGTAACAATACAAACAAGAAATGGAACTGCTAGATAGAAGTCGAGTGTAGAGAGAGGCAAGCCAGTCAACGCTAATTTTATTATCGTTTGTCAGAGTCATACTAATGTTATTTGACAATGCAAAATGCAAAGTAGTCATCGTCATCACCACTGCAGTGCCATGTCACTTCTCAAACCAGACCAAACCAGAATCCGAATATTATCACTACTACTACTATGTAGATGGAACGAAATTAGAAACAATGAGCTCGGCTGCACTTTGCCCAAACATCTAAAGTTGGTTCTGTTAAGCCACTTACTATGTTTTAGGCTCTAATTTGTGTGCCAGTTAGGTATGCATGTTGTATTAGTAAGCGTATAAATCATATTATTACTTACTACTGGCCAGTCTTAACTCAGGTACTTTTGTGTGTATTATTAGGTAAATGTGTACCTGGTCTCTTTCCATATTAAATAATCTGAATGCCTTCATCCTGTGAGCTGTATTTCTTCATTGTCAGTTTAGTTTTAAGTAATGTGGTCGCGTAGTTCCGTTTACAAAGAAGCTCTCCTTGCTCCTTGACTCTTCTTGTGATCGTTTGGGAGTGAGGACCTCATTTCCGTCTCTTCCTAATGGACTCCATATTTATCAAACATTTAGCTAAACAGATTTTAGAGTCAAATGCCATGCCTTGTGGCGTAGATTGTAGTTGTTTGTGATTGACATTATATTTATAAAACATGACAGAGTGCATCTCAAGTAGTCACAACACAAATAAATAGAGCTCTTGTTTTAATCTCTACACAAATAAAAAAGTGTGTCTAATAGATATTGTTTATACATACTTGGCCTAGTAAATGTGAGGCAGTAATTAATATCTAACTGACTGGTAGGGAATAGTGCTGCAGTTCAGTGCTGGAATGTAAAGACCAAAATAGAGTTAATAAAAAGTTCAAACGAATATTGGCATGATGTCAAGCTTAAGTGAAAGGACAACTGTATCTGTTAGAATTTTAAGCAGAAGAGACCATTAAAATTTGAAGAGGAGATTTCCACGAAGAGGAATATTTGTGCAGGATTTGAATAAGGCGAGTGTATTTAAGGATATGGCTCATACTTATTACAGAAGTTGTTGATAATGATACAGTTGTTATGCAATTTGTTTTGTTTGGTTGGATTCCCTGTAAATTTTCGGTTCAGTCATTTAGTTGTTAGGATATGGAAATGAGTTGGCTAGACTGTGGATGTTGTTGTATTATGCATTCTGTTTGGACGACGTTGCAGCTCTTGTCTTCTCTATTGTTAGGGTTTAGTGTAAATGCATTGTGCTGTGTCCGGTCCTATTTATTTCTACGTAAATACTGGCTATTTAGTCATTGCTTTAGTGTTCCGTTTGTGTTGCTGCTATTACTTACTCACCTGTCATGTCATGCCTTGTCAAAGCATTGTTTTTCATTTCACAAATAGCTTCACGGCAGTCCGTGGCAAAAAAGTCCAGGGGAATGATAAGTTGCCTTTTGGCTCCAGTGGCCTTATACATTGTGCCCATCTACACATTCTGTGCTGTATGCATCCTTCGTGCTCCTGCTTGCCTGGTAAGAGGATGAAAGGACAGTATAAGACTGTTCAGTAAAATTCGGCCCAGTAAGCTCAAACGAAACGAAACGAAGCTAAACTTTAACTTCCTTTTCCTTTCCTTTTACTTTGAATGTTGGCCTGTGTGCTCGATGTCCTCCTGATGCCTGGAGTCTATCTCATCGAGAGTACTACTACTATAGTATCTCTGTGAATAAAGTGGAGTAGTGAAGTGGAGGAGGCAGTAGTAGGTAGGCAGGAGTGTTCACATGCACAATGGAATATAATAAAATGAACAGTGTATAATATTATAGGAGTAAAAGGATAGTTTAGTCGCCAAGTGAAGTCGACTCAAGTTCCTATGCACATAAATATACGTTGTAGTATTTTAGTAACTTAAGGGTTGAATTGAATATACTGTCTATTGTGTATGAATCGTGATAGCAAAGGAACAGACTGAACAGTCCTCCTTATGTCTTCCACATTGTATGTACTCGACTAGCATTAAATTCTCTCCTATGTCTATAATATAATCTTTAGTATTTCACTTCTCAGTTCTGTTTCAGTTCGAACGAATTCTCTCTCTCTCTCGCTATTCTATGGAATGCATTGCATTAGCACAATGCAGTGCTTTCCCTTCTTTGACATGTGCAATATATTCCTTTCCAAGTCTATTGTATTGTTGTGTAGTCTTCTATTGAGAGCGAATGGACCATGCTGCTTGCTCTTGCTTCCCAGCCAAACCAAATACTACTTTTACTACAACAAAATAGAACCGTAGCTGTAGCTGTAGTTGAATACAAACAGTCCATGTACACTCTTCCCTATAGGCCTTGTGTTTGTGTTGACTGAATTCCATATACAGCCTCATCTTTTAGCATCGTACGTGTGTAGGTATATGTGTTGCTTACCATCTTTATTGTATTATTGTATATGAGCACTACATGGAGTAGAAAGTAAGGACAGACGCCTTCAACTTCCTTTTTGCAAAAGTAAACCATTTACCTATTTTGACTCTGTTCTAATGTTAAATGGTGTCTATCTTCACTACCTATATAAATACATACATAGGTAGAGAAATAACTAGAAAGCTCTACTAAATGCACATGTATATTTAATAAAGAGCTTCTGGAGAAAGGATAACGTCGGAACAAGAGTTTCGACTCTTCTCACTCTTTCGAAAATGGGAAGTGAGAGCAAAACTCCACAAAGTGAAAATCCAATGCAGTACATGCAAGTCTGCAAACCAAACACAGAAATGTGTATGGGCATTATTAAGGGCAGTACAGAGAAGCTCTCATTTGGAACACACTAATGATAAAGAGAACTTTGCTATTCACTTCTCTACTCTCTGCCCTCCAAATTTACCTTGGCAAAATAGGTAAAATATACATTATCTAAACACAGACTACTGTTACTCTACACTTCCAGACTAAAAATTGTAGTGCAATATGAGTATATAAAGATATTTTATTAGGACGTTTCCAAAGTTAGTCGGTTGTTTAGGAAATTCGGCCAATGCCTATATTTAAATGCGGCTTGTATATGGCAGACTGGTCGGAGTTGTCTAAATTCAAAGCATATTACCAATTTTAGACTGTGTACATTGTGCAAATAAAGGGAAGAGAGGTGTTATGTGTAATTGAGACTGTATTTACTGTCCTTCCGTTGTTGGCACAATTTAAACTACTCGGATCGATTTGGTTCTGCTTCCTCCATTCCTTTTCTCATTAAGAAGTGGTGGTTAAAATTTGATGTCTACTGCTAACTAAGGTATTGGGACATGCTCCTCTGCTACCTGTACCTAGTAGTAGGATGTTGGTACAATTGTGCAATATAAGACGATGTACTTAAGATTCAGTATATGGCATGATTGTGTGCGTAGGTGTGCACTGCTGCTCCCGATTTGTGGACATTAGCGAATAAATATACTCTCTCAAATTATGTTAGTGTAGTAGGTAGAAGTAGAGCCCAGATGCCCGCACAACAGTAGTCGGTGTGTGGATGTAGTTTAGTTACCTAGCCAAAGTATTTATTATGTAGTGAAAACACAATAGTTTAAGAGTTGTGTAAACAAAAGGCTGCATAGCATATGCTCGGTTTTCTTCTGCTTGCTTAGTGAAGTCTGCAGACGAGTGGGAAATAAGTTTCAGTTCTTCGGTTTTAGTTCGGTGAGAATGAGGAGGAAGTTAAGAGTGAGTCGGGCGGGTTTTGAAATACATATTACAGGGGTGTAATGTAAATCGCGGTTTGGCCGCACAGCACGGCACACACTCCAGGAGAGTTCATCGAGAGGAATGAATAATTTTGTGACTCTAGAATCAGAAGAATGATTAATGATGGCTCATTAGTGTGACATGTTGGGTAAGGTGACGTGAGACCTAGAAACAGAATGTACGCTCCTAAGGAGGCTGCGTCGTGTACTGTAGCCATACACTCGTTTTGCTACAGTTCACTGCCTGGACCAAACTTTGTTAAACTCAAGGATTCTAGGCATTCAGACAAGCAAAGCTAATATTTTACACAGCCAACCCAAGAAATCCGACGAAACACAGTCGAATTAACTTTATGCGTAGCTGATAAAATAAGTAAACTGACTTCTTCCGTAATCGTAAGATTCGTAAGTAAACTATGACTAATTAATGATACAGCTAGCTTTATTTAGTTAGCTTTATTTATTTTTTCATTTGATTTTCTCACTGGGTGCTTGCTTTTCAATCCTCTCTAATAATTAGCCTCCCTATAAACAAAATGCTATAGAAAGCTTAGTAAAAATTCAATATTCCTAAGCAATGTCTCACTTGGGAACGAAATGTTGAAAAGAGAAATCTAGTTGCAATCGAATTGATAAAAGATGCCTATATTAAATAGGAATAAGACACGGTTCTATAGCTACACTTAATGTAATGCCCAAATTGAAATGACCTTGCCAACTCATAACTACGGCGTCAATCTAAGTTATTTACTTTAATTTTGCTGGAAGTGTCCTCATTTCAAATGTCTCATCCGGGACTCTGTAAATGACAGAGTAGCTAATTAGTAATTTTACAATTTGGTAGTTTGGAGTAGCGTAGTTTGTTAAATCAGTGTAGGGAGAGAGTATATGAAATCTTGTTAGTATAAAGTCTAGTTAGTACTGCTTGGGTTTATTAGTTATTTATTTAGTGAAGTGCATGTTTAGTTAATGGTGGTAAAGGAGTTATTCTAAGACTGCCTTTCACCTGACTAAACTTGTGAATTGCACTAGTTTATATATTTATTTATTTAATGTTTCTCCTGTCGTTGTTAACCTACCTGCTGTTAGTGAGTATATAAAGTTGGTGTCTGTCTGCCTAACAATAAATAGCGTTTATATTATAGTAGTTTGAGAATTTATGGTGTGGTTGTTGGTGCTAATGGTGCATATTTCTTCCGAGGTGTTTGACTGACTGTCCGTAACCAAGACTAAGACGAAAGAATAAAATATGATTGTTGCCTGCCAAGTACCTAAAAGCACATACTAAAAGGAACTACAGGCTGCAGCACATATACACTATATATATAACTATATGGATATACATGCAGTACTACTTACTAGGTACTTCCTAATGCACAGTAAATGTATTTATTGTGGAGCTAGTTAAACTGGGGACATAATATGCGATATATTTACTCCGTACTTACTTACACGGAGCAATTCATAGTTAAGTGAAGTGTCTTGTATAGAAAGTGGAGATTGGGAGTGGTAGTGAGTTTTGCGTATAATATATTATTATGATTGTATTGTAGCCAGTATAGATGAATTGGATGGATGTGAATTCAAGTGAAGCGGTGTGAATTGAGGCAAAATCAAGACAGTGTTGTTGACTGTTCATTGGACTGTGCACAGGGCCAGCATGTAACATTTAATACCCAAGATTCTGCGAGCTGGCTGACTTGGTATGCATGACTCTGACTGGCTGGATGGCTTTGTCAGTCGGAGTCAAGTCAAGTCAATTGACGTCTTAAACTTGGTTATTGTGCTCAAAAATTCTCTTCAGTGACTTCCAAAGTTCCATTCGTTGCTTATTTTATTCCTTTTTTACCATTCTTCCATATTTATCACTTGGGCTATTCCCATGCTTAATGCGTTAAATATAATAAGATTTATTCTGCTATATGTTGCAATTCCTACAAGAATTATATATAACAATGCTACATAGTATTTTATTTTTGCAAGAAGAACTACAATTGAACAACTGTTACGTTTATGCTACTATGGTCCAGTACAGTATGTAAATTTTAGTTGTAATAATGTTATAACTCATTACCCTCAGTGCACTTTCGTACCTAACTTACTTAGGATATTCCTGAACAATGTACTGGGCAAGGTTTTTTTATGTCACTCCACAATTCACAACTTTGCCATTTTTTACTCTAGTGCTCTCGTCGAGTTTATTACCATTGATCGTTCGTTAGAAAATATTCTTCCTTTTTGGTGGAAAAATGGGAGAGGACTTGAGATTTAATTTCAATTCAGAAGAGTGAAGTAGTCGTAAGTGAGTAGCTCTCTGAGTAAGTGACTACCCATTTCATTTATTGGAAAAGAAACTAGAAAGTAAATCAATCAACCCACACATAATGTGTTAAGTTTTGCAAATAATATATTGGGCATATATTTGAATATATTGTTCCAGTATTATTCTCCAGTTCTCCTGATGTCAGACTTGTGTCACACCTTACATATATTATATTTTATATTATATGAAATGGAAGTGTAAGTAGTATAGTGTAGTATAAAGTAGCATGTACTTGTTATATAGGGAGACTCTCAGAAATATTGTGTTCACTGACATTAATACAATGGAGGATTTAGCTGTGTCTAGTAGCCGGGCTGGCTGGTCTGCCTGGTCTAGTCTGATTCTGATTGTGAGAAAATAATGATCCTCTCTGTTGCACTTATATGGTTGTAATAGTTTTATGTACTAACCCGATATTGCATTGGATTGGAGTTTTGTATATTAGTGGGTATATGAGACTAAGCTTCAAAGTGAGTAGCAGGCAGAGATTCTTTAATGTTCTGAAAGCCTGTGGAGTAGGAAGGTAGTGAATACATAGTAACTGTTCTATTGAATCGACTTCAAAAAGATAAATAAAAGGGGCCTGACAGAATTGAATGAACTCGCAGAAATCCTGAGCGATTTATAATGGAGAATGAAATGTTGGATTGTTGGCTTAGCGTTTAGCTAAGGATTCCTATTGATTCGTTCCGTAGTTAATAACTTTACAGTACAGTAAGTAAGAAGTTAAATGAGAAATGTCAAAGTTGGCTAACTCTAACTAAGCGATGTAACAAATAATAATATAAATCAAGAGTTCAAATACATGTGTACCTGTTTCTTTGCTACGAAAAGAAAAGAAGCCAGTCAACGAGTCATGTACTAACTCTCTAAGAATGGCTCATAGGCAGCTCTTTTGTTATAAATATCTTTTGTGTGTCTAAAATAGTAGTGTTATGTTACGATGGTTTCCTGCAATAACCATACATGCCGGATTCGTGAAATGTTGTATAATATTAGCTACTTATGTATTTATCTGAATTTACATTGTGTGTATGTTTGTATTTAATTTGTAGAGCTGATGTGATGATTGTCTCTTTTGTTGTCTTTTACAGGAAGTGTGGACTCGGTGTAAGCGGAGAGCCCTGACAAAGATGTATACTTCTGCTCATGGCTTGATGCTCCTGGTTCTGTTTATTCTATGCAATCTCGTCCCTCTGGAATATGCTGAAGGTAATATCCAACTAACTCTGATCCCTTTTTTATTCGCTACCCATTGTACTTATTTACTTTATTTATAATGGGGTGCCTTTAGTGATCATGTTACTCACCTTCTTAGTGCTCATAATGTTATTGCTATGTACTTAATGTAGTAGTAGTAACACTTCTTCTTCGTAAACCTTTTTGCCTCTCTGTCCAGTTTGCGTTTGCCGTTGCCCACTTTATGAATTATACCTTCTACGTGGTTATAACTTTGTAAGTGGTTATTTTACGTTTTAAAAGGTGTAAGTAAGTGCTGGCTGCTACACTGTTGCGATAAAAAGTAAGAATGCATGTATGTACATAGCATTGCATGTAAACGGACTCGAGTTCTTTGTATGCTGACTAACAATAAGTAAAGGCAACACGATATATAATTATGCAGTGGGAATTTTCACGGATTTCTCTAGAGAAGCTCCCTTGTTATATTATGGATATGTGTACGTTTGAAATGAAATGAGTGCATTGTGTCTTTACTACTTATCATTGATGTTACACTCTGTAATGTATATGTAATATAATATTTATAATAGGCAGTATGAGTTACTTACGTTTACGTTGCGTATATCTACTGTACGCTACGCAAACCAAGCCACACATACGAAAACCTTTTTTTCCTTTTCTTCACATGCGAATAGAATTTAAATTATTTGGAGCTTTTCAACTCTTTTCAGTCTTCACTGATTGGGAATGTTGAGCGTTGAAATAATATTGTATGAACAGTTTTTTGTGTGGAATACTTATATAGTAAGGAGTAGTCATAATAGTAGTAGTTGTATAGCGTAGTGGATGTCTAATGCATATTATTCATGTTCATAAAGCTACTACAGGCTGACTCACTTGCAATCATCGGAAAGGAAACTGGAAACCTGGAAAGTCTCATAATGGTTCAGTTACTAATGCTAATAAATCTGACGAATCCAAAAGCATGAATACGTAATATGCATATAGGTACGCACATAGTAATATTATTCAAAGAAGCGTTGGATAAGATAAACTGGCTGATTAATAATATTAGGAAGACAAGAAAGCAGACGAGAAAACCCGTTGCTTCAGTTCCATTGCATTATAATGTAACGTTACGTTGTTGGCATTGTAACTTTTTATGTTTTCAGTCAGTTGATCAGATCAGATTAGATCTGAGCACACTTGAGTTGAGACTTGTGTCGAATCACTGACTCTGCTAAACGGTTTAGTTAATTTGACCGGAAAAACACGACGCTGAGAATGGGGCACTTTTTGCTTCTGTTCTGTACTGTCACTGTCAGCCTAGCCTTGCTATTTCATATAGACTATTCTTCTCAGACTGGGGAACTTGGGTTATCTAACGTTGCCCATCTCTTTAATTACCTTTTAAAGATTCCTGTAAATCAGAAGCACTTACTATCTCACAAGAATTAGTTACTAGATACCAGCTTTTTAAGAAATAAATCTTAACATTTCTCCTACAGCCTTTGTATGTGCAAGAGTGGAAGAAATGATTGTACTCTGCCCTCACTAATAATTGTGAACTCGAAAATATGCCTCCAGGCCTTTTCTAAAGCAATGCGGGTTTATACTACTACTGATGATTAATACTAACGCGTGCAGTATACTACTGTATAAATCCCTGAGTGCAATGTAAATGCTGAAAAATATAGAGCAATAATTACGGAAATTCAAATGAACTGTGTTAGCTACTCATACAATTAGTATTTTGCCTGAGTTTGAGAAATAATTTAAGTAGCAATAAATGAGCAAGCGTTTAAAATATAAATGCAACCCAGGATTGCAGGGATTGTAGTGTGAAATTGTAAATCGACTACTTTTAACCGCATGCAAATTATGTGTTGCTAATTGCATGGAATGGATGTAGAAAATAGGTCTGTAAATGAGACAGAAATGAATTGAGTTTAGTTAGGTTAACTTTGAAAGTGGCTTTATAGCTGGTAATAAGTAAAAGGGAAGTATGTATGTGAGTGTGAGATAGTATGAGCTGAGTTGTATGTAATCCAGCAGGTAACCAGTAAACATCACCAGAGTCACCACACACCAAACCACATCAGAGCAGCAGAATATTTAAAAGAGCAGATCGCATAACAAGATAGTACGTAATTTTGAGTATGTGTGCAGTGATGTTAGATTGGTTGTTAGAAATGTATGTAGAAGTAGTTAGGTTCAGAAAATATAAAAGGACAGTCGTAGGTAAAGAGACAGATAGCTAGTCGAGTCATTTAGTACGCTTTCCATGTATCTGAGTTGGTACTACTAGTTTTTCTGCAAGAGTAGAAACATGACAGCTACCCAAATTGAAAAAAGTTGTGGCAGTTACTTATGGGCCACTGTATTGTACAGAAAGACAGAGTTAGGTTTGTTCAGTTTAGAATTCCGTATTCTTATTCTTCTTGTATAATGCTTTCTTGAACTTAGCTATAACTATGACCGTGCTCTACTGTTGTGCTCTGCTAAAGTGCTACAGTATTACTACTTGCCATTAGTATATTTATGTTGGTTTAGTTTGGAGTCTTTGTATGCTGTGTTGTTACTTATGTGATAGGAATAAAGGATAAGTAGGTAGTGAGATACGCGATGCGATAGAATGGGGAAGATAGAGTGAAATATTTGTGTGTGCTATTATATAATATTATGTGCGGAGGTTATACATTTATGTATTTATGTGTATAGGTATCCAATTTGGCTTCTAGTAGCCATTCCCCTTCTTGTATATAATAACATAGCCTATGTACAGTTGGTTCTTTGAATCTAGTCAAGTTGAGTCAAGTCAAGCAAGGCAGAAAAGTCGTGACACGGAATTTAGATTACATTACATTTTGCATTACAACACCAAGTTTTTTTACGATGTTAGCGACGAGCGTGGGCATCTCTTGTCTTGTTTCATTATGTTGTGTTATGTGTGTGTGCAATAATGTATTGTTCGTTCCCATGTGCAAAGTTCGTTTATTGGTTAGCCTACTCTTCTGGTCTATGGAATTGCTATGGTTCTTATTGACGATTCACTGTATAGTATCCTTTGGTACTCTCCTTCTTACTGATGCTATTAGATCTGATGTGAGTGTGTGATGCGAGTATGGGATGTTGATTGACTTGTGCGGTGCATTTATGGTATGACAGTCTAACCAAGCTGTATAATGCAACATAGCTAAACTGGATGAGATTGCAGATCCTTTGGTTTATAATACTTCGATATCCACATTTACTTCATAAATGTCTATAGATAATAATGTCTATCTCTTCCTAAACATTAGCATTACAAACTTTTCTTATTATATTATTTTACCATTTTACAACATCTTGTACAGACTTTATCTGCACCAGTTCAGTCGAGTCCAATTCCATTGTGTTCAGTCTTTATTACTCTGGATGGATTTCGACAATCACAATCTCCCATTCGTTTTGCTATGCTATGTCATTTTACTACATAACATTGTGGTGGTGATGAGCAAGAAAGTGTAGCTACACAAATATTATTTGTACAGAAAAGACTTGTGCGAAATCCAATTGTAGAAAATCTAGGAGGAAATTAGTGTCCGTTGCAGTTTTGCATAATAATTCAGAGTAGCCAGTAGCCATTTGGTTTTCTGTTGAAACACGAATTTTAATGTAGGGCAAATATCTAATAACAAATAATACAATCCTAGTTTTTATAGAGAGTAAAGGTGTTTGCCTTAAAAACTCCCCACTGATTTTGGCTTGCGTTGAATTTTAAGTTAGTTATGACGTGAGATTTGGGTGATTATTTGAGCAGGTGCTGTGCTGTCTTATTATTATTGTCTTGTGATCATGCAATGGGGCTACATAGAACACAATGCAAATAAAACGTGTTAGGTATAGTCAGGAAGGATAATATCTTGGTTTTGTTTTTCTTGAAAGGGAGAAATAATGAGGCAGAAAAGAGAAGGAAAAAGAAAGATAAAAAGGAGTAGACACATCCATACCAAAGTTAATTTTGCATTTGCAGCCGGCCAGATCACGTCATGTAAGTATGTCTACATCACAATGGCAAAGGACGAATTGTCTTCAGAGATGTTTGTTTTATGATGTAGTGCCCCACAGTACATTAAATATTATTTAATAAGTCTTCTATGCGTTTCGGTTCTGTGTGCACGAATATAGTAAATGGCTACCTACCTAACTAAACCCACCACCACATGCATTCAGTTTCCTCATTTACAATTACAGTCTTACCTACTATAGGGTATGTATAGCGTAACAGGGAGAGCGGACTTATCGTTATTTACTTTTCTTTGGACATTGAGACCTTGTCTTTACATAAACCTTTGTTAGTTAGCAATAATAGTATTTGGGAGGTAGTCGTAAAGGTATGGGCTTTATGTAGGGATATTGTATGTTGTGGTCTGCGACTTTGATTACGAAACTACATCATTATGTTTTGGTCGATACTATTATGAAGACGAAAGTTTCATTCCCAGCGTTATTGCAACACCATTCTCCCTTCTTTATTTCCGATAACCACAAGGTTGTTTTATTATTGTTCAATTTTTGATGGAAAAGGGTCGGTTCCTCAACTCTCTTATCCCATTCTTCTTTCCTCGTCCACTCCACTATATCCACAATGAGACGCGCTTGCGATTGTTTTATATTTTTTGTCCCTATTACTCTCCGTCTATATGGAATATCTCTGTTATAGATGTATCTATTGTGTAGCCTTTCAATTTATTGGCCTACATAGCATAATATTACGGAATGGTGCAGATAGACAAAGACAAGACGGAGTAATTCATCATTTCACATCCCTCGTCCATGTAGCTGTGGATTCAAGGAAGGGCATTCATTTCATTTGATCACTCTTTTGTTTCTCTACCACTAATTCTATGATAGGTACTATGGGAAGTGAACAGAAAATTGAATTCGAGTGATGCCCGAGTGCAAATCAAAAAGCAACGAAGAAGTACAACCTAGGAGGGCTATTATGACTTTCACGTCCACTCCGTTTTGTTCTATTCTCTTCATGCTTATTTAAAATCATGGAAATAAGTTATCCCTAATGTACTTTACTATATATCTACGTCTACCATAATCGAATTTCCCGAATTTCACTACAATGAAATACATCAGACTGCCTCTTTTGTCCACTTCCACTCCATTTCTATTTACGATGTCCAAACACTGACAACGTCCAGCAATGTTACAAAATTACATCGTAGACATTATCATTTCGGCATTGTGCGGTTCTGTTGATCTGTTTACTGTTTACACACACCTATATAGCCTCCTATTATTGGGGGAAATAAAACTTCCATTAAAGTTTCCATTCCAACCACATAAATTGTCCAGTGGCCATGTTAGTCACACTTCATCTTCATTCAATTCATTTACAGCTTTAAATGCTATGGAACATTTAATACTACCGAATATTAGTCGTGCAAATTAATTTCACATGACGTTGCATTAATATTACTGTACAGTTATGATTCGCCCTTTAAGCACAATTCAAACAATTTTAGTTCCTCGAAATGTGCATATTCTCAAAATAATATAAACTGAATCATTTATTATTATTACTAACGATCAACAAAAGGTTTTCCTTTACAATTTTTAAATTACTTTGAAGTCCATTGGCCAGTTAGTTTTATCCAAGAGAGTATGGGCAACATTGATTTATTTAATTGGTATTGTGTGCATGCAAATAATATTACTTATCTGGTACGTAACATATTGCAAATTGTAATATTATATTGATACCAGGCTGTAGAAACTGTATTTATGTAGTTCCTGAAACATTATTTGGTTACATTGATCGTCCTGTCGTTAGTGGACGCCGGGGTTAGTTGGTAGTCATGATGAGGTCCCCTGCGTAGCTCTATTTTCAGATTTCTGATTCCGTCATGACCCATTACAGTACATTGAATGGCTTCAATGTAACTAAAGTTCGATAGAAAATTATGTGTTTGTTCTGCGCCGACAATACTTGTATTATAATGTACGCCTACAACCTGTGTATATGGTATGTTCTTATTTGCATAAGATAAGCTTGCAGTGTGTAGGATCTGTATGGGCATATTTAAAACAAACCCCTATATCATGAAAAGAAAACATACGCATGCATATTTTCATGCAAATTACTACATACTTATATTGAATGTGTACTTTATTTTGCGACTCCCTGGATCTAAAGACTAGGTTTGATTTTGAGAGCAATAATAATAGTAGGAAAGGAAAAGGCAGGAGTCAATTCGCTGCGGCTACACTACTAGTTTCCCCAAATTTGTACACCAATAATACGCAAGTACTCATTCATACGACGATACACATCAATTCGCTGCACGTGTAATATTTCTGAACGAAGAAAAACAACATTAATTCAATGTAAATATTATATTGATAAACAAACAATGTTCCTGCATATTAATTTTTATTGTATACAGTAAAAATGTTAAATGTACAGCAATGATCTCATCTTCAAATCGACAGTACACGCATTTCTGCTAGATAATGTCTAGCCAATAAATTCCGATATGAAATTCTGGATTCAAGCTGACAGATTCCTGTTTAAAATGTTATATTACAAAAGGTTAGCTTAAGCACTATAGATTGTAGTATGTATATTTTTTTTCTAACTGCAATTTGAACAAATGGTGTGAATTGTTTTAGAGCAGCCGTGAGTATAATAAAGGGTTGTTTTTGAAAAGATTTGTCTAGTTTTTATGGGTGGAGGGAAATGTGCCACCTCCTTTGATATTAGCCATTATGTATGTACATAGTATTTGCATTATTATGACAAATGTATATATAACATGATTGTAATTTCGGTGGGCAGATTTGGAAGTACATAGTGAGACAGATAAATGCATATTATTATCGGTGAACGTGGACAGAGATTGGGATTCGTGTATAAAAAACATATTAGTACACAGGTAGAATGGTTGATAGGTGGGTAGGTGGATTATGGATGAATGTTTGTGTGTGTGTGGTCAGTCGAATGTGACTCGGAAAGTGGTAATGAGTCTGAAGGACTGGATGTGGATGGGGAACCGGTATCTGCACATTCTCCGCGTAATGTTTTCTATGTAATCGTTAATGTACGACAACATAACATGCTAGTATTCTATTACCTAAGTTTGAGTCAGATGTTTCCTATCGCAAGATCACTGCCCAGTTTAATATCTGATGTTGGAACAGTGCAGGAGAACCTACAAATAAATACAACTTAACAATCCGGAGTCTTTGTGTATAATATCATAGTAGTTACATAGTACAGGCAGCAGCATACCATAATAATTATTACACCATACTTAACCTAGCCTGCCAAGCCAAGTCTACTACTGAACAGGCGAGGGTAGCACATTTCAAGTATTTGCTTAATTTCCAACGGAACCTCGTTTCAAATGTAAATAGTAGGGACCTTTCTTTACAACTTTCTGCACTATTGTGACTACCTACTACTTACGACACAATGAGAAGCTTCTTATCGTGTTCCTTCTAGCTATAGAATGCACATACACTGGGACAATATGGGATTGTATGTTATAAATACCTATATACTTGTATGAGTCTCGAGAACAACATTCCCAGTTTAACAGCCACGTACTATCTAAATGCTTTTCTTATTGCTTTCTTTGTTTTATTTGCTCTGGTGCTGATGTTTTCTGAGTAGTGGTTAATGTTATAGTTATGTCTGAGTTTCGTCTCTTCCTTCCTCCTCATTTGTCTGAAAAACTAAAATCTCTTGAATTTGTTACAGGAAAGCAAACAGCGTACGCCTGCGAAGGAACGATTCTTCGTCTGGACTGTGAGCAAGGAAAAGTAATTCATCTGATTCGGGCCATTTATGGTCGATTCTCCATCACAATTTGCAATGAAAATGGAAACACAGAGTGGAGTGTTAATTGCGGCAGTCCAAAATCCATCCTCGTCCTCAATGGAACGTACGTGCTCAATTCACATTCTTTATTCCAACATTTTGTCTTGTGGCATTTAGTTCAGATAAGTGGAGACACCTTGGACACACATAATTATCTCTATATTAACCAAATGTAAAGGTATATTGCCATTACGGTGACACAGCTACATTAAACGGATTGTAAATTACACTCTCAGCTCCTATAAAACCAATTCCAAACTCTTTTTTTCAGTTGGATTAGCTAGCTATCTAACTTGTAGTAATCTATTGTGCCAATACATCCATATATGTACACACCGGTATTAATTTCAGTTGTAAACTCTACACTAAAAAAGTAATGTGTTTATGTCATGTTATATTGTAGCTATTTACAACTCTGTTAGATCTATTGTTTTCTCTATCATTACTACAGGGTCCTCTGTAATCATTTCTACAAATGCAAAATTCTATTCTATCCTTGTAGACTCCGCAAAAATCACCAAAAAAGGTTTTTCTAAAAATTTCTTTGCTTCTTTTCAAATTACTAAGAATTCAAAAAGTTTAATATAAAACCTGAAGTTCAACTTCATCATGTTGATTCATTTTGTTGAGAATAATAATATTGGTTATGTATTTTTCTGTTATTTTTAAGACATTTTATTTTTTAACATGTCTATAATTTGATATGCGTTAATTTCCAATTTTGAAATAAGGAAAAGAGGGAAATAAAATGTATTTTGGCAAAGGTATGTTGTTAGGGGGCATACTTTCCCACCTAGGTATGCTGTAATGTACGGAGACCCCCCCTGGCCGACTTCGTCGGCCAGGTACCCCCTTTGGCCTAAGAAGTTTTGAGACCCCCCCCTCTGGCCGACGAAGTCGGCCAGGAGACCTTAAACTCACAAAAAAGAGAAGCCTACCCCTCCTGGCCGACTTCAAATTAAATATGAATAACAAAATTCAAATGATACGCTGAAAATTCATTATTAATTTTTAATGTTTTGAAACATTTTATTATTACTGTTTTAATATCAGCGGGACGTGCTGGATTCAAGGACGTATAGAGAGATGGGCCTTCGAAATCCATGAAAAAGAGAATTTTTTCTTAAAATGGCAAAAAATTTCGCGCTCCGCGCGATTATTTACCATTTTTAGGCCATTTTAGACTCATTTCAGTCAAAAAATGCCAAAAATTTTTCGAGGGGGGGGCATTGGGGGCAAATGCCCCCCCCCGAAATCCAAGAAAAAGGGAAATTTTTTCTCAAAATACCAAAAAATTTCGCGCTTCGCGCGATTTTATGTGATTTTTAAGCTATTTTCGACTCATTTTACACAAAATAAGCTAAAATTTTCCGCGCTTCGCGCGATTATGCTAAATATATATTGTCCTATGATATCATTGCCCCCTCCGAAATCGACTTCTAAATACGGTACTGAATATATATCATGACAATATCTATTGGAAATATTAGCCCCCTCCAAAACTCAATTCTGTATACGTGCTTGGCTGGATTTTGTGCATATATGATGAAATGTGTCCAAAAATCTCTGTGATGCTCATTTATACCTAATTTTTAGTAATGGTGCAAATACTTCAAACAAAATATTGACATTTAAGGCAGCGTTTGTTTATCACTAATAAAAAATTTTATGGTCGTTTTCCTATACCGCTGTGCCCCCTTTTCAAAAAAATTTCGCGCCCCTTACGGGGCGCGGCCCCACCTGCACCCCCCCAGAAAAAGTACAAGATTCGCCCATTAGACCCCCCTTGGCAGTGTACCCAGTGGGAAAGTATGTTAGGGGGACCCTGTATTGAGACTAGAGGTGAATGCATGTAGAATGTAATAATGGAACAATTCAGAACTGGTGGTAGAAGTACATAATAATGGATGTAAATAAATGGTAAAGTGTATAGCCGGAGTGTTTGTGGCAAAGAAAGAGCATAGTGGAAGGTAAGTTAATGACAAGGAAGCTGTGTATTTCTTTCTTCTGTTGTGTTCTCTCTCGTCTCCTAAATCCATCTTTGGTAATTGCATTGTGTCCATAATAGAGCAGTTCCGTTCAGTAGTTCTTCTCACTTCACCTCACTCACATATTTACAAATACAATGTACATGGACAACAAATAGAAGACTGTGTTGTTAGTTAGCCCAACCCAAGAAGATCTCTCTCAGCCTGGCCAAGTATAGAAAAGTAGAGATCTGTCTTCTGAGCCTGGTCTGTGTCAGTCCTCCTCGAGCACTCATTTATTTGCAGAGATGCTCGGAGTGAGCTTAGGTAGTCTCGTTTGGTTTATCATTAGTTAGTTTTAGTTTAGCAGTGGTAGTATGTAGCTGTTGGATCAATTGGAGTTGTCTTGTAACGTAATGGTTGATAATAGCAGAAAGATGTAGTCCCGTCTAGTGCAGCACTAATGCTCCTAATGACACATCATCATCATCATCATTGTCGAGTGGACTGTAATAATTGGGATGATAAGCTTTGTCTACTTTTCGCGTTGTCTCTATAATATCACGCTACGCTAGATTTAAGCCCACTCCTCTCCCACTATATAGCTAATACAGATAAGAATGGAATTACACAGCAGATATTCTCTTTATATTCACATCCGTATTAGACTTTCATTTGCAAACTAGTAATACTTATTCAATTTATTTGCTACAATATTCATACAATAAAATAAGGCAATGAAATTGTTGATACCTGCATAGCATTCCGTGCTAAATAATCCTCCTCCTCCTCATTATTATTATTATTATAGCTTGGCACTCTTTATTTGTGGATAGTACAGAGAACTTCCATATGACAATCAGAATGAGGCTGAGAATCTCCTTGAACTTGTCTTCTGATGGCAGGTAGTTCTATGTACATACACTATGTGCTGTTTCTATTAAGTATATCAATATTATATGACACACAGTTATGTTATTTTTTTCTTTCCAATTTGAGCACAGTGTGAAGGAGCCATAAGCCATTTCTTCTATTTACTTTTTTGTTGTGTAAATAATTGAAAGAGTTGAGTGTATCTTACTGTAACAAAGTGTAAGCGACGCCCACTTTTAACACATAAAAGACATTATTCTTATTTGTAATGTATATTTGCTCGATCTTCTTAGTGGCTCATTAATTTAGTTAGTTACTGAGATGCATTACAGAAACAGGTAGAATGTGCGGGAGCAGCAGTAAGTAAATAAAGATGACACATTTTCATGCTGTAAAATTTAGTAGGTAAATAAGTGGAGGAATGATTGCAGCTCATTATCTATCTGTAATAGCCATTGCCACAAGCGAACTATGAAATTCTAAGTTAATGTGGAAGTGGAGCAGAGCGGAGAAGACGTACATAGCACATTGTTACCATAATCGTAGCATGCCAACCAAAACTAACTGCCGGATTGTGAGAGAAATAATAATAAAATCTTTTAAGGTTCTTACGTATCCAGTTTCTTCTGATAAGCACTAACAGTGTAAATCGATATTGGAGACCTTAAGATTGTCGTGCATTAGATTTCTGTCAATTTTATAGATCCTGTCCGCATTATATGTAGTCCGTTGACAATAAATAAATTCTCCTGCAGATTTACTACTCAGATTAGACCTACGGTCATATGCACTCATTTTTCCCTACATATAAAGTATTGACATATTGGCATTTGATTGGGAGTTGAGTTGAAGTTCGCATTCCTATTATAACCTTCACCCACCCAAACCATTCCATATTATAATTCACCTACATTTACATACCCAACAATGCAAATCTCTTTCCTTTGCTCTGTTGAGACTCAATTTGAAGTTCATACTAATGTAAATAAATAGAAAATGTACACTATTGTGTGAGTGTAGAGTATTATTGGGTATAATAATATGTACAATAGTATAGTATACCTAAATATGGCACCAAATGTACACATGCAAGAGTTGCAGTTTCCATTAAATGGAACACGATAGACAGCTATTGGCAGTTAGTATACCATGCAAAACTAGCGGTAAAAGAGTGCAAAGCTGTCATCGACTATTTTGCCTACCGGATGCGTTGCTATTGCCCTGGACTATATTTTATTACAGCTAATAACCCCAACAGATTTTGAAACTCATTGTCAAATAGTAGATTTGCTACGAGACATATTATATGCACGATTATATAGTAGTGAAGTATGTAGTTCTTGACTGGTAGACATAATAATGACAAAGAACGAGCCAGGTCAATGCAGCGTCAATTTTTCATTCTCAAGCATTTATTCAATGAAAGGCAGTAACCATGATATATCTGTTTATGTATTGACTGCAAAGACATTATATTTAAGTGCAGAGGTTCTATATTAATTACAATACAAGTGTCCGTCTTATGAAGTGGCATTTAAGCCATCGCATGGATACTACTTACTCCTATACGATAATGGTTCAGGTTGAGATTTAGAATTGCGTGTAGCACTCTGGCAGTTGGACACATAAGTAGGTGGAGAAATGAGGAAATTTATGATCATGAGTACAATAGGAAAGGTGCCTACATCTTTTTTAGGCTGTGGTTGATTGGTAAATATTCGCAGTTTTGTTTCGTATGTCTACTAGTATGTCGGCAAAGATTATTAAACAGTACAAGTTAGTAGACAGAGGAGAAGCAATATGTGTATTAGTAGAGTAGAGATATGGAGCAGGGATGTGTGTGTATCATTGTAGTACGGTGTCAATGGGCTACAATAGTTGAAGAAACGTAGTATAACTAACAATAACTAAGATTCAATCGAGTGAAGTTGAATTGAATGAATAGTATGATGGGAACTACAATAGAATGCAATTCAAGTTGAAGTGTTAAGCTAACGTTATTTTGAAACGCCTTTTCTCTCTCTAAGGCATCATAACAAAAGAAAGCAAATCAAAGCAGAGCGTTAGAGAAAAGAGGGTCTCAAAAATCAACTTGAGTTTTAGTTAAGTTGTATTTTGTGTTCGGTAGTGAGTTACAAGGAGTGCAGATAGTATATACCAATGTATTATTATCTGTAGTACTATTGCTGGGTTGAGCTCTAGTGTCAGTATTCAGTAACAAGATTTGGTTGGGGGGAGTGAAGAGAACACTTAAGAAAATTACAAACAGGTAGATGTAAATACACACGTAATGTTCGACACTCACAACTGACATTAACAACAAAATCTTATTGTAATTTTATGAAGCTCATTGATAGTATTGTCATGTAGCTGTGTAATGAAATGATGCATGCTGTCGATAGATATCTAATAATAAAACAACTCTTTGTACCTTTTTGTAGATGCAATTATCAGAGGAGTTGCAGTGTCATGGCGAGCACTAAAACCTTCGGTGACCCCTGCCCTGGTACTGTCAAATATCTCGAAGTTCAGTATCAGTGTATACCAGGTGAGAACAAATAATCCATCATATCTATCTGTTAATATTTAGTCCATCGTGTGTGCATAATTATAAGTCATAAAACATGTCCATGTGGACGAATTAGTACATACACTTGGTAGTAATACTAAAATTATACTTTCTATAGGTATGAGATGTAGTAAAAGCATTGTACTACAATTTCTAATAATATGCACTACTTACTTACTACCTACTTGTAAATATTATTCTCCTGAGTCAAATTTAGTAGTAGAGTTGAATTTTTCGTGGGGCTGTGTGATAATATTGTATAGACACGCAGAGAACGGATATAAGTGAGTAGATTGAGAAGCAGAGGCATAAATAAGAGATAGGATCAAATAGGGACAAGCGGAGCAGACGCTATGCGTAGAATGGAAACGAAACCAGTCCAGTTGAGATAAAATAACACGGAGCACAATTAAATGGATCGACCTGAAGCCCAGAGGATTTTCTTGGTGCTTATAGTAAAACATGAACTTAGGCACTAGGACAGTAGGCTCATTGCTATGCCAGCAAGCAACCTGCCAACCCTACCAAAAAGCACTAATAACAGTATGTACTACTCCTATTACAATATCTAAGGGATACATATTATAGATAGAGAGTTGTCGTAGTAGATTGGATTTGAGGAGAGAAAATTGTATCAAGGAGTATTTGTTAGAAGTTTATTTAGTGTAGGCGATGGAGCAGTTATTAGATTTTATATTATTTTCTATTATTGTTGTATTATACCATGGTTAATGAATGAGGCTGGGAGTAGAGAATAGTAAGATGGTACTTAGAAGAGTGGAGCATCAGAGAGAGAGAGCTTCAGCTCAGAACTGAGAGATAAAATGAAGTGGAACATAAAGTAGAGGAGCGCTGTTATTTTAAATGCATCGTAAAGTGTTGAAATGAAGTTTTTGGGAATTTTGTTTCGTAGATGCTGAGGTTGATATATACCTAAAGGGTTAGAGTATGCATATAGTGTTGTTATGGCTGTGTGTGACGACGATGGTTGGTTGTTGTCCTCCTACTACTTACTTACTACAGTTAGTTAGTATACATAAATATGTAAACAGATGCAAGGAAAGGATATTGGGGTAAGTAGCTTTTGATTGCTCAAGTTTTATGGAAGATTGAAGGATGAGTTTGGGAGAAGACAGGAGAAGTCAAGTCAGACGGAGATAGACAATCTGACAGATAGAGATGAGAACGGTGTTATCATTTCCTCTAGGAAGACAACCTCAAGAACACGACCACAATGAATCACATCATGAAGTCAAGTCACTCATGTCGGCTCCTTCTATCTCCCTCTTCATTATCTATATCTACTCCCCGATAGTTGCCATTGCTTCTCATTTAATGGCTGACAGGCTTTGGGTGTTGTTCTTATTGTCATGTGTGAAGGAAGGGCTCGTCACTCATTTCAATCAACCAACTCTCCTCCGCCACTCCAACAAAGGCCACTTCAAGTTTCATCATCAGATTTCGGTTGGTGTGATGAGACAGTGGTGACGAGTCATAATAACAACAACAATATTAATAGACCCGACGAGATCTTCTCACCTACTTCTTCTGGCTGGTCTCATTTCCATCTACAGTTTAAATGTAGCTGAAGAATGCCGGAGAAATCGTAATTGATTTGATGTAATCACCTCACAGCATCTTGAAATTCATGGCTGGATTCCATTGGCTTCGCTACCTCCCCTTCCCACCTGACTTACCTTGACTGATTCCAACGATGTGAATTACATTACATTGCAAATCCTAATCTAATCTTAGAATTTCCCTATGAATCACTTTCTTTCAGGTACTTGTTTTTAAAGATTAGCTACCATTGTCGAGTTCTGCCGAGTTAGGCTAGGCCAGGCCACACATTAACACTGTGCAATGTTTTATTGGTATTAAACATGCCATGCTTAACACCTGCCCAAGTGCCAAACTACAAATCCAAACGTAGATAGATCCACTTTGCAGGATAAAAAACGAGTAGCTTTATCACGATTTCATGTCGTGTGAAATGTGAATGAAGTGTCTTTGATTTCTCTATATTTATTGTATTTTTGTCGCTCTCTGCACAGATATACCGACTTCGTATCGTGGCCAGGGCCGCCTCTCCATTTTTACGCCAATTTCTCTTCATTTCTCTATCGCTATCTGCAGTAATGAGTTATTTCACACACAGCATAAAATATTCCAATCTTTTTTTGCTAAATTATGCAAAATGCTTTGGGAATTTGCACATTCTGTCAATTCTCAGGTTTTACTAAATCCAAGAGTCTGTTCGCTTTATTGTAGTGAACAGCAAATACCAGATAGCACAATGTTTGAATAAATATTTTCCGTTTTTCTGATGTTGAATTAGCAAAACTCTTCTCGGTAAAAATATATTTACTAGCATAAACTAGATTTATTCACAGATAAATGTTAGTGCTGTAATAAATTGTTGGGAACAAGAAAATCAAACTCATGCGTACGCATATAATTATTGTAAAAAAGAATTTAATCAGATAATAGCGACACCGAAAAATTGTTCGCCCTCAAACTTGAAAGCTAATTATATGCCAGAGGAAACAAGAGCTTTGTAGTGAAATCAGTCCAACATTGTACATGTCATGTACGATAATAAAGCGCATATAGTGAACGAAGTTTATATAACTGTAAAGTTTCATTGGTACATTAACTGTTTTTATGCAGGGTACATGTGTTGACTACATGTAAGTAGATTGTAACATTGTTAGATTGTTAATTTTTGAGAATGGGCCTATATTAATATAACACGCGAGCGAGGAGTAACAAGTATTTACTATAGAGCACAATTTGAAAGGCAATTAATATTGTTAGCAATATTTTATTGTTGAAAAATACGTGAGTAATTATTGGAGTAGAGACGATATAAGGTTTGTTATTTGGCTAATTCGGTTAGAGGTAGGAATAAAAGGCTTGAAGGTAGAATAATAATGGGAAGATGATTATTTGTGACAATGAGGAAGAAGAACGTGGCTGCACAAGCTGCGTCTTCTTTGCATTATCTAATGTAGGTGAGAGTCTCACATCGGAGATAGCCACGTATTTTAGATAGATGAGCGGAAGTTTAGGACAGAATAGAATTGATAGAGTGACTGGAGAAGGAATAGAATAGAGTGAATAGATTAGATTAGAATAGACTTGTGATGATGAGTCATGATGGTGCATCAACTTACAGAGAATCAGGATCAGGTGTAAATGAGAACTGGGCTCCTCGCCCCATTTCATCATTTTAAATGAATTAGGAAGCTGAGGAAGCCTCTCGTAGTTTTAATCTACATACTATTCATGAAGTGTGCAACTTTAAGTTTAGCCAATGAACCCGTCTTTTACAAACTCTATTTCTCTAGACATAATAATATCTGTCTATAGAGTGTCTCTCCTTCTCGTTCTACGCAATTCTCCTATATAATTTAGCATTAAATTCTAAAGTTATGATCAGCAGCTCTACTCTGATATATTTAGAGTCTCCACGTAATAGCGACGTTAGATTACATCCATAATATTATTGTCTTCACTTATGGCATCCCTTGCTTGGCACCTTACGTTATTACTCGTATCTACTGCCACATTCAAAGCGGTTTATGAATTCTAATTACAAGAGAGTCTCTCCATTCCCACACAATGCTATACTCCTCTTTAATATACTATGCAGACTACTTACTCTTCTGTCCGGAGGAGATCGAAGACTCTTTTAATATTCACATCCTATAATAATATGCATATACAAAGGAATTGATCTTCATTCTATACATAGATACACTATAGTAAGTCGAATGGAGTGGAGATATAATAAGTATGTCTAAATGTCTATTCTGATGCCACAAGTTTTGGTGTTAGTTAAAAATACTGGATGTAAAGCAATGGAAAAGGCGTGTAGATATTTATTAGTCTATTAGTGAATAAGGTTGGTGTTGCTCTTGGCAAGTTAGCTGTTATATTATGACTATGGCTATATAATGATATAAAAGACAGGGAATGACGAATTGATTCACTGAAGTGAAGAGAGTAGTGGAGTATTCGTAGATTTTGTTTGCTTGCATTGCATGCATGCATCACATCCAGCAAATAATAAGATGGGCAGGCAGAGCTTTTACAATTATGAAGAGAAGAATAGAGAATGTTGTTAGCTCACTTGACTCGTCTGAACTGAACTCGCATCGAAGATGAACCATTGCCTATAATAACAAGTAACTAACTCACCTACAAGTCCTTACCTACGGTTAGCTTGTCACTATGCTCTCTACTTATATCTGCCGACCTGGCATTAGTATACTTATATTATTATCTCTTTGCCATACTTTGAATTTGCATTAGTTGGCCATGTACATACAACCTCTTCCTTCACCATAAAATCATTTAAACTGTAATATGTAGGTAACCATATAATACCATTACTATTGCCATTTGCTGTATAGATATAATAGTTTGCGAGGATTTAGGCTGGTAGCTGAGCTTTCAGTAGATTATGGCATGACATGTTTCGGTTTGGTTTGCCTGATTGTTGTGAGCTTTGAGAAGCCCACTGCTCTTGAGTGAATCACAATGTATAATTTTGTTAGTTCGAGGAGGAAACAGTAACCTTTGGCGAGACGGCATAGAAAAGCAAAGAAAATGAACTTGGGTGAGCTGATAGCTAGAATATTCTTCGTAGATACACTTAAAAGTATAGATATATATTTGCTAGGAGGTAAGGTAAGTAAGGTATTGTACTCTAATGTGCACAAATTAAACATTGGGATGAATAGGAGAAAATAGTAGTATGACTAATAGCTATGAGCAGCGGATTTTATATCACGTCAGAGCAAAAGCATGCATGTCTATAGTTAAATTGTGTAGAGATAGATAAGGAAAGGGATACAATAATGCAATGCATCAGTTAATAATGAAATGGAGTACAATGGAAACATATTATGCATTTACTATTAGGTATATTTGCATGTTGATATACATACGTGCATTCGCACTCGTTTTGAGTGGGATATTGATATAGATGATACATATTATACTCCTGCATTTAGCTGGGTATTTGCAAAGTATTAAATGGAAAGGTAGCAAGGAACATTGAATAACTCAGCCAGTTTATTTGATGGTTTAGATAATAGCTTTGGTTTTGCTTTACCTTCCTTTTCTCTACGGGGATGTGACGTAATATTGTAAACTAATCGAATCGGACCTTAGAGAGGTATAAGAGTTGTATAAGTGGCTAAATAAAATGTTGGTGGTTCTTGTTGTCGATCTGGTTTGTGTAGTTCCATTGTAGACTAATGTATTTGACTGTAGCTTAGTTAGTACTTAAATACATACATAATGGTTTGCTCAAGTAATAGTAGCAGCAGAAGGTTGTGTTTAAGTGTATCTTATGCATATAATATTCAAAAATACTATATGCACCATTTGCAGATATTTACTCTATACTTGTCCATACAGACATTGTGCATACTGCATAAGGTTTAATATACCTATATATATATATATAGGAGTGCTACGATTATTAGATATAAAGGAAGGTAATGAAAAGGAGATAGCATTATAGCATGCTTGATTTTAAGAAAGGGATATGCACAGAAGGAGGTACTCATTCACATTAGCTACTACGATGGAAGAAACGTGGATTAAGTATAAGGGTTGGGTAGGTATTATAACGAACGTATTATGTGTGTACATGAAGGAGACAAGAAGTGGGCAGGAATGAGTTTTTGCGAAAAGAGCACGATGCTTTTAAGAGACCACACCGGCAGAACATGGATTTTTGAGTCGAGCAAGTTCGTCGAGAAGTCGAGTTGAGTTTAGAGTGAGTGAAAGAGAGGGTCGACACAGCTCCTTCTAGTTATTATGATATTATGTAATGTATTGTATGCACAAAAACAAGTTTCAGTTGATATAGAAGTGCGATAGTTATTTATAGTATCCTTTCATGTTCAGTTGAGACCATGGCGTGCCAAAAGATTGAATATTATGACGTAAGATTCTGTGCTATGTAGATACCCAATAATTATGTTCAAGAGCGGGGATTGAAACAGAGTGGAAGTTGATTGCAATATGTTGTACCTACTAAACGTTTCTGCTCCACCAAGAAGGAACCAAACGGACGCAACGGCTTATACTTAACATTAGTGCTACTTTAATACTTTTTCCTTCTCCTCCAACTAACTTTGCATTGCTCAGCTTTCTCCCAACCTCTCCCACTAATCCCTACCTACCTATGTACACATAAAACTACCAAAACACCAAAACTTTTACCAAGACCTGCAAACTAAATTTTCCGGCAAATGCCATTTAGTCAAATGTACCAAAATTATATTACTTAGAAAACATGTGCTCGCTCTCTCCTCCAAGAGTTTCTCTCGTTTTACCACTTTTCAAAATAATTGAAATATAACTTTAGTCTATGGGAAACCAGACCAAGAGTAAATAAGCACACATCCTGCTTATCTATATTACCATCTACTAGTTAATCAAGTAAAGGCCACACACTACCGCTCTTAATGTATACCAAATCTCTACCCCACGTTAGTTTTACATCTACATATACCAAAGCATATACAAAATACAGATTAATACTGCTAATAAATGCAATAATAATGGAAGAGTTTGTCATTGGACAGTTTCTTCATTTTTTCATTTCGCCCATTTGAATTATACAGATAAGTAAATTTCGCCCATTTGAATTAAACAGATAAGTACATTTCGCCAATTTGAATTAAACAGATAAGTACATTTCGCCAATTTGAATTAAACAGATAAGTACATTTCGCCAATTTGAATTAGACAGATAAGTACATTTCGTAATTTGCATTTGGCAAATAAAATTACACCATACGCTTAACCATCATTAGATTAAAAGTAGGCATTAGAGGATGTTACATTTTAATAACCATACAGTTTATGTGTATAACCATAAGTGTGGTATAATTACGATCAATCACGGTGTTGCAGATAAGGCATGATTTGTTAGACCATTTTGATAGCTGCTTTTAGGAAAGATTGTCTTAATCAAAAAATACATGGAAAGACTTGTAATCCTGAGAAGTAACTCATGTTTTCTACTCTAAAGCCATTATTCCACTCTGTAGTGATTTTATGGGGCCAGAGTAATTTTATGAAAATATTAGTCAGAGCACTGTAGTAGTTAAAATAATAGAATTTCAAGAAACGAACTCTAGAAAAGCTGTAGGAATCTGAGGGTTGAAAAAAAATTATATTTGTGGTATTCCCAGAATTAGTATTGATATATGCCAATTTAGGTTTATCTATTGCTGGACATTAACTGCTGACATGAAGTTGATGCTGGATTGATTTAGTAGTGCAACTATAATATATTTGAGTAAGTATTTTATTGGAACATGTGGTAAGAAAATGTTGAGGAAAGGTGGAGAACAAAGGAAAACTCTTTTTGTAGCTACATGAAGTAGTATCCTTTAGTCAAACTTTTTATGTAGGTAAGTTTGTATTGCATTGGATTTATTAGCTGTTGCAACTTTATTAGATAGGTATAGATCAGTGTTTGACTGGCCACCGGCTAGTGGATAAAATGGTAGTGGACAAAATGGTCTAGTGGCTGGCTAAAATGTTTGCTGGCCAGTGGACAAAATGGCTTTAAATGGATAAAACTAAAAAAGAGCGTAAATTATGTAAAATAAAATGTTTATAAACGTTTTGTAAACCTATATAAGAATGAAATGTCAATTTAATTCTTATATGGGTTGATACGATCTAGAAATGAACATTCCAGATGTGCTGTAGTTATATCTAAAGTTTGTGGAAATCTTGTTTACTCAGTTTTAACGAGTTATTACAAGCATTCAATTAGAAGTACATCTAAAGAAGCAAGTACCAGTAATTAAAAATTGAATTCAAGCCTTATTTTATTTTGTATATTTAACTGATCAATAAATTCTTAAAACATCAATTGTTCCTGAAAATATATTTTATAGTGCACACAGAATCGAATGACGTTCAAAAGGAACGATGTTTTGTATTCTTTATTTTAAGCCAAAAAAGCCACTTTTGTCCATTTTTGTCCATTATGACCATTTTATCCAGGTGGCTGGCTAAAATGTAAAAAAGCCGGCTAAAATAAAACACTGGTATAGATATGTTATGTAGGATGTACGTATATGTAGTGAGATTAATAAGTTTTAAGTGCATGCTGGTATAGGATAATATGTAGTGGGTGTTCTGACGTTGGTATGTCTATTGCTTGGTATGCTTTAGACTTTTAGACTTAGACAGAGTGAGTGGTTTGTCAAGTGTAATAAATATAAAATATGTAGGGATAGCTTTAGTGTAGCGTAACTAAAAGGGAAACTAGGAGCGAAACTAAAAATATAAAGGCTTCTCTGGGAAAGTTCCGTTTTCTCTCAGCTCAACTCAACCAAATTGAACTGAACTTGGAGTGAAAAGAACTGACCTGAACGCTCACACTTGCTTTCTTTCTCCTTCCCTGTGTCGGCAAATACAAATACGACTATCTCCGCCATGTAATGCATTTCTTACATTCATTCTACATTTAGTTACAACTTATGACTAACGACTTACCACTTATCAAGCGTCTACTAGTCAAAGGAACCAACAGCCGAATGTAGGTAAGGAAAGGAAAGCTGCATGTTTCCCTTGTCTTGTATCCTGGTCAGTTGACTTCAGCCCAGTTCGTTCAACGAAATCCAAGTCAAAGAGCCGGAGCGTAGCTAATTCTTTTTCTTTCATCCTTCCAACCCTTCTTTCATTTGTGCGTAATATTATGGAATACTAACACATAATCTATGCATATTAGGCCTATACAAATTCACTATATTATGCTATATACCTGCCATTCATGCCAAATACATATAGATATACTCAATATTTGGCCGATCCACGCTTCACCAAGTTGCATAACGTTATTTCACGAATTAGGAAGTTAATGCCGTACGTGTGCTACCGGGCGGGCCTGGCAACCAACCACAGCCAAGTAACACGATTGCACTAGTCAAAGTCTAGATTCACATTTCCACATGCCTCTGCTTTCACCATGCTACATTTTCCTTAATCGCAGTCGTAATCGTCATAAGACTGAACACTGGGATGTGATGAAAATTCTAATAGAACTTTAACAGAGCGAGTTATTCTCCTGGAACTGACGCTCTTACCATCCCTACTTTCATTTGCTCAATATTCATACACATGGCCACATATGTGTAACACTGGTACACTTTCCACTACCCAAACTCAACTAGTTCCATTCGTCGAATGTCTATACAGAATCGAAAATTTGTTTTCATTTCCTACGATGCTCCATCCAGTAGTCGATAATTTCACATTAATTAACGACACAAAAGATGCGCTGCCGTAGATTCAACATTTCATGCAGTATGGTAAAATTATGGCATGTGTGTGGTAAAATTACTTTTCTCGAAAACAATTAATTGTACTGAAACCTGTGAATATTGCTATAAATTTACTGAATTGTGTGTGTACTACTTGGCAGGCAAATTGGGCATATTAATAAAACACCTAATACAAGCTTGGGAATTCTGTTTTATACAAATACATTTTAGTATTGTATAGGTAGCTATAGGAGAATCGGCTTATTTAAATAGAGATACTGTCTTAGTAAAAGTAAATATAAATTTATAATGCGAGCTAAATCGATCGATAGGGGTTCAAATGTATTGTACTACAATTAAAACATTAAAGTTTGATGGCAGGTGGGTAGTAGTAAGTAGTGCATTGATAATTTTAATTGTAAGCGTATTATTATCCTACTAAATGGTGCGTGTTTTAGTTTGTTAATATAATGTGTGACATGACGTGTGTGACTGAATATTGAATTTGATGATATTTAGCGAGCTCCCTAGCGTCAACGACACAGAGGAGTGTGACAGGAGGGCGGTCTGGCGCGAACCCGATATCTCCGTGGCTGAGCCCGTCCAATCCCGCTGGGAGTGGGGATTCTAAGTCAGTAGGGAGCAGTACGCCGGTGAAGGGTCTCCTTGCCAATGCAAACAATAACAATGAAGAGCCTCTTCCTCCCGACATAATTCCGTACGTGACCCCGCTGGGGGGAAACCAGAGTCAGAGTGTGTTTGGCCTTCCCGCTCCGGACGTGGAGGGATCTTCCGTAACTGTGACGACCTCAGCGCCCTCCTCAACGTCTTCCAAGAGTGCCGTCCTAAGTGAGGTGAATCCTATGTCCGCTCCCGGAGACAGAGACGATGGGTTCAAGGAACTGTCCAAAGAAGGCTCCGAAAACGAGTACAAACCCTGGGGCGGGGAGGAAGGGGAGGATGTCACTCAGAGCTGGGACTGGGCGGCCCCGTTCGACAGTCCTCGGCCCAAAGAAGGAATCGAAAATATTTGGTCGGAAAATACTGCCGAGAATGGGAATGGCCCTCCCGCCCCTGACAAGGGAGTTGCTATTGTGACTCAGAGCCCTCCTGTCCTTCCCACGCAAAATAGTCATCATGGTCCTCAAGATGAACACGACGTTGAGCGAGAGAGACATCCGCCGTCTCCAGGTAAATTAAATGCACTGGCAATTCTGGAAAACGCATTTACCATTTGCATGTCTCAACTTTTCATTTATCTTTTAATTCACTTTTCAGTTCATGTGCCTTTCCTCTATTCTATTTCGACTTAAATTAGCCTTCATGCAGCAGTAGCATGCAGCTCCATATTCTCAATCTCAATTTGACTTCCTACCCAATATGCCTACTGTGACAATGACGTAGAGATAACGTCTATCACACTCGTGCCACGATAATTTCAAATGCCCACCTACAATGAGCTTGTAATATTATTTCTGTAGACTCTAACAATTTTTTCAGTAGCTATGAAAAAGTTGAACGGGTAAATATACTTTTATCGTTTAGTTTCTTTGTGGTGTATTTTCCTGATACAAAACAAATATGGTCTATAGAGTCTAGAGAAACCTTTGTACTGCACTGTCCTTTGTATTCTATTGAATTGGATACATAGTAGAAAGTTGAGAATAAACAGTAATATATAAAAGTGGTTCTATAAGTCGTTATTAAGGAATAGAATGTAATTCGTGTATTTGTTGTACTAATTGCACATAGGACGGGATATTGCGAAAGAATACTGTGAGTCAAAAATGGACCGTGGAATGTTTTGGAACTGGACGCTTGTGGGTGAAACGGCAAAGCAGCCTTGTCCCGGTGGGGCTTCTGGACTAGCCAGATGGAAGTGTGTTGAGAATCATCTGAACAATAATCTCCCTATGTGGTTTCCAGACTCCCCTGATCTCAGTGATTGTAAATCCCAATGGCTTCTTAGCTTGCAGGTAAATACACTCTTTCCTGTCCCAGCACTAATTATTGTATTTTAACGTCAATTTGTGGTAGCATCTATATTCAGACTTGTTGTTTCCACTCACGAAACCCTTTTTTCTGAACCATTTCTCGAAACGCTGGCGAAGCCATAATAAAAAAAGAGTTTCCACGCTAGTCGGGAAATTGGGTTACTTTTTCTGATGCTACATATGTACTAACTGTTTTGCTATTGATGTTCCAATTTCATTTCTTGCGTTGTGATATTATTTGTCTGGAAGTTTGTATAGTGTGGGGAGAGGGATGGCGGGGTGTATACGCGTGGTGGAGATTCGAGTATGTGTTCTTTCGAATGTAGTACATAGTTGTACGTTGTCTCTGTGGCAATAGATAAAAAGGAGGAGGAATAGTTAAGAGTGGAATGGTAACAAGTGCGGTAGGGCATTTCATGTTGCGGCAAAGTGCTAAGCGTTTTTTGATTTGGTGATAAAAGGCTCGAGTTCTGGAAGGGGATCGGATCTCCAATGTAGCGAGTGATTTGGCTCAAGTGACGAGCACGAAGCAGATGTACGGCGGTGATATTGCGGCAGCCGTGAGGATCATCAAAACGATTGCAACTCGGATGAATGACCAACTGAGAAGTTTAACTAATCAGGTGAGCCGGGAGGATTTAGCGGCTGAGTTGTTGCAGCTGATCCTTGACGCTGGCAGTAACCTGCTGGAGAAAGCCCGACTGGATCCCTGGAGAGATCTCAGCTATGCTGATCAAATGAAAATTGCCACCGATCTTCTTGTGGGTCTCGAAGACAATGCCTTTCTCCTCGCCAATGTTGTGACCTCGGAGAAGATCCTGAGAAAGTCTGTGAAGAATATATGTAAGTGCTGGAAATTATTCTTCCCTTCCCAACAACGATTCCTCTTTCTCCAGTCCTCTCTCTTCCTTCGAAATTCCTGCTAATGCAGATGTCTATAGTAATAAATATGTCCCTATTTGTATATATTCCTATACTCTCTTCTTCGTTAAGAAGAGTTCTTCTTTACGTAGCCATAACCATTCCTTCCTTCTAACTAATACTCGAATATTTTATACTTATATCACATTATAAGATAGACTCTTATATATCAGTAGTAACCGACATTCGGTCTACTATATACCGACAAATACTGTACACAAGTTTTATATATATTTGGAGACATATGCAATGTTCTGTTTCAGTGTACTTTATACTGTGTGTCTACTATGAGTCGTCCCTGACTTGATTTAGATCACCAGAGAGTCGTACTACTTATTGTGATACTTATAAGTGAGTAAATGCATGCAGTCGTCTGTACAGCGTATTTAAGTATGTAGAGTGAGAAAGAGACGTATACTCATGCATACCTTTGTTGAGTAGGACTGGATTGGCTGGAGTAAGGACAAGTATAAGTAGTATACTAGCTATCTGCTATATAGTACTTATGCTTATCAGTATAGTAGTGGCTGGATAAGATGGGATATGAGACGGGTCGGCGTGTTCTGTCTCTGTCCTGTCTTGTCCAGTGGATTCCACACGAATGTTTCTCTCGCCTTGATAAAGTTCCCAAGATATCAATCTCAATCAACGGCTCTATTTTCTTTGTTTTTGGTGCAGTAACGACGATTTATGCTATTGAGGCGAACAACGTTCGTGAAATCAATTTCCCATCAGAATCCTCAGATCATTGGGGTCGGAATGGTGATGTATTAACCATGCCGGCGGAGGCACTTCGCGAGAACAGTGATGGTGGACTTGTCAGACTCGTTTGCTTCGCCTACAACAACCTAGAACATGTAAGTTGACTTGAATTCATTTCACTTCATTTCGTTCTTTTCTCCGCACCGCAGTCACTCACTTTACTTTTCTAGTCCGTATAGACGGAGGCAACTTCGTTTATGTCTACTGTGCGTATTAGTTAGGGATCCCGGCACTTTATGGCTTATAGTTTACTTAGCCGACGTAAAAACTGACTGGAGGCACTCTGTCTCCAGTTGAGCAGCTCATATCATATGGCTTGGGTATGAGTAGGAGCTGACCTCAGCTCAAGATCCAGTAGTCCAGCCACATCTTACTTTTCTAATACGCCATTAAACTAAATACCTAGCTAAATAAGTCTACCTTGCTACGGAGGATCCTGCTAATAGATATATACTGGATACATATATACATACATACGCATATTTACTCTCCAGCAGCAGCACAACGACTGCCATTCTCTTGATGACCAGCTGTATATGTACGTACTTAACGAACGTCTACGTTACCTACTTATTTCCTTGACAGTTGGACTAATGACTGTAGTGCTGTCCACCTCACTAAAAGATATTTAGTGCTTTTCGTCCTATTGGTGTTAAAATAAAAGAGCTGGCTAAATAGCTTACCTATTATTACTCTTTAGCACTGAAAATAGTCAACCCGTTGAACATAAACCCAGCAGTTTTCATTTCCAACGCGACATCACTGTTGATAATATACTAAACTAGTCCGAGTATGTTTTAGCATTTTACTTTTACAATCAGAGTAAATTAGTAATAACTCTTCTAACGTTATGAATGTAATTCGTGTAAAATAAAGCAGTGAAAACGCATTTAGTTGGTCAAGAATGGATTTTATCTTTTGACATTGGTTAATGAAGCATATATTGTATGTACTTACTATAGTACTTATGTAGCAATTAATGTGGCAAATGGAACAGTTACGGTTGAAGTAAAATAAAATATAGGGAGACATTAAGAATATAAATAAAAAAAGAATGAGGGAATTGTAAAATAAAGTTAGCAAGAGAAAAGGAAACAAAAGAAAGGAAAGACAGGTTTAAATTCTAAGATGTAGTGAGCAGAAAAGTTTTTGAAAAGAAAGACTCAGGCCAGGACATAAAATTACGATTTAGAGTAGTAGTTCTTGGGAAGTGCAATATGCAATAGTTTTATTACACGTTATAGCTTCTTTTGGAGAAGAATAGGTCAGAAGGAAGATGTATCTAGTTAAAAACTACTTTGGGTAGGATGAATCCTTTTCCCTGGCAAATATCCCGTTCAAACTTATTGGATTTCTGTAGTAAGCAATTTTCACATTCGGTTTTTACTTTTCCGTTAGTTTAGCTGCTGTAGTGTTTGAGTTTTATGTCCAGTCATTACAGGTCTCTAATCGTTTCTTTTTGTTATTCCATTCCCTTGGTGTTTATTGCCAGTAATTAATAGATTCTTTTTCTTAAGTTAGTGGAACTGCAGAGATGCAGTCATTGAAGCACAAGAATGCAATAGTCGTGTATCTAATTGAAAAACAATTTCATTTCTAATGCTCTACCTTTTAATGGCTGGTAGGTAATAGACATTAGTAATTACGACAAGAAGTACGATTAGCTGCTTTAAGCCATGAACAAGACTGGACGTCAGGGTGGATTAGACTCGCTACGTTGACTAACGCAGCATATCATTCGTTAATTTTTATAGCTTTGTGAATTGCTTTTACAATATTCGTATTGTACAGCCTGCTGTACTTGATGATTAATGAGCAAAGTTATTAAAACTAACTATTATATTTCATATTGTGTCGCACTTATTGCTTAATTCTAAGAAGAGTTATGTTTAGTGTAGTCAATTATTGAAAATATGATGATTGTACGCAGTAAATTACTATTTTAATGCTACATCTTTCTATATCATGCTTATTACGGTAGTAAATGTGTTATTTAATTATTTGTGAGTGGGTAGTGTGTGCAGACATTTGTTTACGGCTAATAAATTGATATACGGCCACTCTAATATATTGCGTAAATAAATTCATGCATAAGGCTTCTCAGCTGGCATTAATACCTTTATAACGAAATAAAAATGTCTGTCATGTTTTATAGGTTCTTCAGCCCATTGGGCCGAGCAAAGGAGAAGGAGGAAGCCAAATCAGAAAACTAGTTAATTCCCGTGTCATTTCAGCCTCATTGAATCAGGGAAGACACATCCAATTAGCGTTACCCGTTCAGTTGACACTTCGTCACTTGTGGCTCGACAATGTGAGCAATCCTCAGTGCGTCTTTTGGGACTACACTCAAGAGTAAGTCAGTCGAGTGAATTGAAAAGAGTCTAATAGGCCGAAGGAAATTAATTAAGCTCCTTCCTTCCTTTACATACTTAATAATACGAAGCATTCATTTTTCTATTTAATGCATGGCCAAATACGCTTTGGTATTAGTAATTCTTGAACAATCTCAAGTCTGCATAGAATATTTTCCCTATTGTTTCTCATTTTCTCTATTTGTTGTAGATTTATAAGTATTTGTATTTACTCTTCTCAATCTGTGCATACAAATGTGGAGATATATACTTTATATCATACAAACACTCGTGAAGTGTATACCTCCACTGTATTAAGCAATGCAAACGAAGCCAAGGTGTAAGGCAGCCAAGTTAAACACGATGCTATTGCAGAGTGAGTGATGGGTAAACTAATATCTATGCGCCAGAGATAAATTAAATTCTCATAATTTTATCTGTATAATCATTGTCATATTTTGTTTGTCATAATATAATGAAGAGTTTCTCTCGAGAGAGATGAAATGAGACAGACTCGATTTCGTGACTAATTGTTAGATTATTTTCTACGTTCTGTCTCATCAGTCTGTTCTGTATGGCTCGTCTCCTCTCTCTTGTATTATGATTTGCTTTGTACGAATCTAGCTATGGCCTATCTGTCTGAAACATAATTGGACTCTGCCTAATTTCTATTTCTCTATACTTGGATTTGACTTGCCTTTAGACGATTGTTCAATTTGTCCTTAATGTCATGCATATTGCTGTTGCTCTTTGTGCGCAATTTACATCTGTGCTAAGATAAGGAGTGGGGAAACTAATGAATTTCTTTACATGTACTTTCCATCGTATAGTAAATGGTCGGAGGAAGGGTGCCGTGTGGTCAAGACGAATCGGACACATACCATGTGTCAATGCACGCATTTAACTAATTTTGCAATCCTCATGGACCTTCAACCACCACCCAAACATCTCCCCACACCACAAATATTACAGGTACGTTATATCTATCCATTCAATCTCACACTATATCGTGCTTCAACATCTTTAATATTCCAACAGACATACAGGGCCATCGTTATTTAATGTCACTATCCACAGCGTAAGCAAGAATTGTTATAACATAATATCATAATTATCTATTCGAAATAGCATTTATTTCACGGGCATTCTCCCAAACAAATCGGGAAAATGTCAAAAATCTGCATGATGTCTAAAAATATTGATTTTGCATATATTTTTCCAACTATTTTTTTTCACATTGACACTTTTATCTATCAAATGTGAAGAATTTAGCTAGTACGTAAACGTTACTGACAAGTTAAAAAGTAATCCATTTCATTATATTATGTAATTTTTTAGCATTAGGTCTGTATTGACTGTAGACGGATAGACGAGTGACATTTGATAGTGAATACCCTGTAGTTGAAGCAGTGAGCAACATTAACATACCAAGATGGCTAGTCCTCTGTGCATATTTGCTCACCTTTACAACTGTGTCTACTATTTACATATTAAAAACATGCCTCCTGTGCTGTCTGTTACATTAGACTGGATGTATTTAATGTTAAGTGATGTAATGGATGGTTGGATTTGAATAGGTCTTTTTTGCTTTTACTATTTACATTTCACGTTGTGCAGGTACTAACTGTTGTGCGCTGCACTTGATGGTTACATTACAGTTGTGAGTTAGTTAAGCACTCTGTGGTTTGATTATTATTAATACACACACAGTTCATTCCCTTTTTGTAGTAGATGCGAATCCAAGCCAAGAATGAAAGCCTTGCTTATTGTTAGTTCATTACATTATTATTATGCAATCGTTTATATGGAGTATGCATATTTATATGTAGCCAGACCTGAATTACTATGTGGCTTATAGATCTGAAATTTAGCTCTGACTGTGTATGTATTGTGTGCAGTCCATTTTAAATGACGCGTGGCAAATGACAGATTTATTTCTTGTCTTTATCTCTTAATCTCTAGAATGGCAGCTTTGCTTATACACACAGAAAATTTTACATTAGTACACACATAGCATTCTAAATAGGAGAGGAGTCCTTTGCTTAATACATCGCCCGCACGTATGTCCATTATGCATCGTATATCCACGTAGGTACGTGATAGATACATTTAACAATAAGTATGCGAATTTCTGTATGAATTATTTAGTTGTATATAATAGTGAGTGATTTTATGAAAGTTAACACAACTGAGCAATTTATAAAGGAGAAGAGAATTGGAACAGATCGTTCGTCTGCATCCAGTAACACATGAAATAAATTAAGTTGCGTTATGTTACTGTGGCATACGTACGTAGGAAACAAAACGTCCGTGTTTTGTTTGTGGCAATGGAGGATCAGACATGTAACTCTCGCTCGAATATGGAATTTATATTCTGGTACAATAGAATAGAATGTGATTCAGTGATTGTTTACTGGTCGTGTTTTTGTTGCTCATTGTGTAGTATGTACTTAGTCTGACTACTCTCTCGGTGTGTAATATGGAGAGAAGGAGTCATGTTGTGGTGTATTTAGAATTAATGAGGACTAAATGAATTATTTGACTTGTTTTGTTCGCAGGTTGTAATGTACGTTGGCTCTGCTGTGGTTATTCTGTGCCTTGTCTTCACATTAATCATAACTCATTTTTGCATACATGGCAAAGTAAGTGGGAAGACTGACGTGAGAGTCAGCAATATATACGTTACTTATTTACCTTCCTCTCGAACAGATATTATTCTATTTATACTGTCTCTCCTATATTATACCCAACGAATAAATTCTAGCTCCTCATATTTTATTTGACAAGAGTGTCTAAAAGTGGCTTTCGAAGTCGATGAGTCTTCCCCTGAGACGGAACACATACTTAGGAGCACAATGACTGCCAGTGCTATTCAATTGGGGATGCTATGTTAAAAAATCCAGACAGAACTGTCCTGTCTCTGCCTGGAGGTATACAAAGAGTATTTTGTAGTACTTAGAATGTGCGAGAGGAAGGTAGAGAGACACACGTAGCTAATCATGATAAGTACCTACACTGCCGTAGTTAGTGAGTATGAAAGTCAGATTCAGAGGGAAAGTACTTAATTGGGGATTTGGTTCTCTTGTCTCTTCTCCCTCGTAGGTATTCCAGACGATGATACTGAAGAACTTGTTTCTCTGCATGCTGATCGGAGAAATTATTTTCGTGCTGGGAATTCATCAGACACAGAAGCCCTTGGGGTGTACGACCATTGCAATACTTATGCACTACTTTGCATTAGCTGCAATATTGTGGCTCTTCCTACATGGTAACTTGAACTTAAATTAACTCTTCTATTTAGTACTAGTAAGTAGCAAAGGCGAAAAGTATTTATACTCGGATTGTTCAGTCTCACTCATACTCGTGATGCAGCGTAAAAGTAGAGAGAGAGTGTGTGTATGTAGCTAAAGCCAGTCATGTCATGTCATGTCAGGACATAACCGTAATATTATATGAATGTAGTTTTCTGGTCGGCACTAATAAAACTATACTAATGACATAGCGTCTCTGCTGAGTAGTATAATAAGTTCTGTACTAAGTAAGTACATGGGTAGACGTGTAAGTAAGTGAACACTTGCAGAAAAGTAGAAAATGGGTAATAATAATAGAAGTTGAACAAGACTAGGAACTTGGAATGACTATTATGAATTGAGAGAAGTTATGCTATGCCAGGTAGTAGTAGGAGTAAAGCACCTTATTCGAATTTTGATGTAACTCTAGTTTGTATGTATAGGCTGTTAAAATAAAAGGGAGTAGTAGTCGTTTGGCTCTTTTTCACTCATTCACAATCAGTCAGTTTACTCTTAATGGTAATAGTAACAGTCGTCCCGAATCCCGTAAAACAGACCAATATATGGTACTACTCTATATATGCTTAGTTAGATAGTCTACTACTTACTTCTACCCTACCTACGATGAAGTACAGTAGTGTAACCCAGTCATCATGTAAGCAGTATTTATGCATGTGTAATCTTTCTAGTATAGGAACCTGTATACACTAACGATATAGTAAGTAATGTTAATAATAGTAATGCGAATGCCGATGGTAATAATAGTAACGTCATGTCATGAGACGCATGGATAGAATATGGATTGACTGGAACTGGGTATAATCATGTCTGGACGCAGTGACATATCATTTGAATATAGTATTTAGTAGAAGTAGTAACTGAAGTGGAGTTAGTAGATGCTGTTGAGCCGTGTGGCTGGTGGACAGGTATTGAATTGCAATGCAAAGATATGAGAGGTCTGAAGTGTAAAAGTAAGTCGTTGGTGAGTGTGGGGAGGGAGGGCCGTTTGGTTGGCTTTGAGGAGAATTGAGTGAGACTGTGAGCTCTGTCTCGTAAATCAGCTTTTATGATAAGAGGATCGAACTGACTTTGGAAATGGATGGAATTACACAGGCTTCCATCTGCATCTGATTGTGGTGGAGGCAGCCGAGAATGGATTATCTCGTCAACTGTGGTATTATGGCGTCTCTTATGGGTCTCCAGCAATAGTCGTTCTCTTGTCCTTCCTTTTGGATCCCAGAAGTTACCGTAGTGAGAAGTACTGTTGGATTCAAACCAGCTTCGCTCTCTTATGTTTCGTTGGTCCGGCCGTCGTCGTCGCTCTCGTAAGAAACTTCCCTCATTTATTCTCCGACTTTATTGCGTGTGAGTCGAGTGAGGTGTGGTGGTGTGTGTACCTAAACCCAAACACCAACACCCGCCACCCGATCACGTTGAAATTTAATCGACAGAAAAAAGTTTAAGTTGAGTTGACACTCTCCCCGACTACTAGTCCACATTTTGACTCCACTAAGCGCAGAAAGAATAGTGCTCGAGTACATAATAACGGTTTAACTCCGAATCGACCTGACATTCACAGCTACACCAAATAGTTTACATTGCTTGAAGATGGCTAGGCAACTGTATCCACTGCGATGTGACGTTTGTTCTTCATGGAGAATTGCAAAGAAGCCAAAGCAAAGTCAACTCTTGAATCTATCTATGTATATATACTTATTATAGTAGTATATACTCTATAGGGATGGATGGATGTAGTACTTGTGGATGTACTTATGTACTATGTATGTATATACTCGAGGAGTTAATTCTCTACACCAACTCACTGACTCACTCGCGAGGCTTCCCAACTGTGAACGAGTACTTATTACATATACTAGAAGGACTTGATGTCGTCGTCGATGTCTCTGCGTTGGCATTTTCAATGAGAAATCTTAATTTTATTATTTTCCAGGCTACTGCTGCCGTTCTAGTGTACACTTCCTATAAAGTCTGTGGGCTTCTGTCGGCAATGCCTAAGAAGCCTAATGATGACAAGGCTCTTTACACCTACGCAGGGTAAGTGCTCTCTTACTGTGTGTACTGAAGCACTGAAGAAGTAAGTAAAAGCCGAGCCTAAACTGTGAATAAATCATTTGTTAATTAATGTTCTCCTTTGTTAACTCTCCGACTCATTCATTAGTTCGGCTATTATTTACTTAAGCTCAATCGACTCGAGTCAACGATTTAAATTCAACGGGATGGATGGATTGAAATTGTTGATGAGAGGGAATTGACTGTTGGTGCTGTGGGAGTCAGTAGATGAGTGCAGAAAATTTATAGTGGCAGTTCTAATATGTGACAATGTTCATTTCTCTCCTTGTTTTCAGGACTTGGCTACGTGGGAGCTTGTTAATCCTCATTTTTATGACTTTGTCATGGACGCTTAGATTGCTCGATTTGGAGTCAGACTCCCCTCCCCTATCTTACTCCGCTAGCATCAGTCTTGCTCTACAAGGCATCGCTATTCTTATATTCCACTGTTTAAAATCCGAAGATGTAAGCCCTTTTTTATTTATTCTAAGCTTTCATTCTTAAAAGCCCCTACCTACTTGATTATGTCCTTGGCAAACAACAACAACAACAAAAAACGGAGAAACCTGTTTCCAAAGTTGCAATTTAGTAATTAGGGGAATTAATGTAATGATGACTATTAATTATTTCAGATGATTTCTAAGTTATGTGATTGTGGGAAGAGCTCGGATAATAGTGACACAGAAATGTCTACGCATTCACAGCAGCAGTTGCAGGGCGGCCCAGGGGGCAACTCTGTACAGAGTGCCGGTGTAGTCGAAGCTTGTCACAATAATCATTTAGCTCAGCAAAGAGTGGTGGATGGCTCACGTCTCCTTACCTTAAGTCGACAACCAGTTGACATGAGGAATCATGAAGGCATTTACGCTAAGCAGCTCGCAGCTGTGGGCATTCAGCCATCACCCGGTATGTGACCGTCTTCTCTGCTTTCTCTTATATCTTTCTCTATGCTAATGCTACTACGTGTACTACTGCCTTAGTCCTAATTCCTATAGTGTTACATATTTAGTTACATAAATAATATCATTTCATGTACATATGCCATCTGAAGAGACAGTGAGCGAGTGTAAATGTGTCTGTCTCTCTCTTTTGGATGTGGAGTCGAGGCGAGGAGGAACATAATAAATTTAGCGACTGACTCAGTGGAGCTGTCATGTCATTTTGTTAAGGATTCTCTTTCCATGCGATGGATTTATTTTATGGAGGAGTTGTAGCTGTCGTCTTAATCTCTCATGTCACTCTCTCAATTTACACGTCTTTATTGGTTTGTTTTACCCTGTCAGGTGGAGTGTCCGGCCACAGGTACGCAGGAGATGCAGCTATTCTAGGTTTGTACAGTAAAGGAGTAGTCGGAGGAGTTGTGGACGGGAGCTGGACGAGAGGTAGTAGTTATTCTGACATTCGAAGTGTGGGCTTCCATCGGAGTGATCCCGTCTACGAAGAAATCGAAAAGCCCATGTCTCCACGAGCATCCGTCTCAGACCTGTCTGAGGATGAGGGCCATCTTTATCCTCACGACGTCGATCTTTACCATAGAAGTCTCTACGGTCAACAGGTACATTTACTATCTCTGAACTAATCTTCACACTATTTTTGTGTGGCCGTACTTTTAAAATTCTGTATATAGTAGTCTGAATACATGAATGAGGAGGAGGAGGGAAGTATTTATAGGCTTGTGTAGAGATTTAGTATCTTACTACCTGCGTGTGTAGTATCTTCTGTTGTACCTAGTAGTATATTTACAGAAAGAGAAGATTTAGTGGTGTGGGTTAAATGAGTGTTGTTTAAATAAGGAGTGTGAATATGTTATTTTTACTTTCAGCCAAGAGGCTTGTCACACTACCATCACCATCATCATATGCACGGGACGAAGGGTAGAAAAGTGGAAATGTTACAAGGAGGGGGGGAAGCGGCGAACCCGCTTCTGAATCGGAGTCAGCAGCCTCAACTACTACAACAGCACTACACAACTCGGCATCGAACGCCGTCAGACCATCATCATGTTTCCTTAAAAGGGTTACATCCCGACGAACATATTCTACAGAACGTTCATATGGTTTAGTACTAGTGGATATGTAATGAATAGATATGGTAGAGATCGTGTAGGTAACTAGAACAGATCGTATAGACGCAAAGAAGATAGATGGTACATTCGTAGACAGATAGTCAGTCATTTAAGTTAAGTACAGAATTTCCAGGAGTCTCAACATACATACAACGTGCGCACCTACTACTACTACTACATAGAGATAGATGATAGCATAGATAGAATATATTATATGTACATAGATAGATAGATTGACGTGAGTTGAGTACGTGTACAATAGCCATTGTATTTATTGCTATACATACAGACTCTGATACTACTATACATTGCATACTCTGTACTGTACAATGCAATGTAATGTTTTCTCCAGATACTATAATACTATTCTCTAAAGTAATGTAATACTTATTATGTAACTATACATACCTATAATACCTACAGACTACAGAATATACGAACCTAACAGAACAGCGATAGCGTATGGTAATGGTGGAGTGGAATGCACTAGTGTAGTAGAAGTGCGGTGCGGTGACTATAATAAACGCTCTAGGAAATAAGGCAATTCATTCAGGATCAGCTCTCATGGCTTTCTCGGCCGTAAAGGCAACCAATTAAATAAATGAAATGAAAGAGTAGGAAACGAGTATAAATATATCACTGTACTTGTACAATATGAACAAGAAATTCAAGCCACCCCACTGTAGTACAACAAGTACAAGATGAAGAATCTTTACATAGTAGACTGACTTGTTCTCAATCAATTACTTAGGTTTTTTTGTATTTTTGATTTTCTCAGTCTGTACTGTACTGTTTGCACGTACATATTATATAACCAATCGAATTCAATCCATTAACTATACATAACATATTATGAATACAAGTATTAGTATAATTGTATATGTAAGCGTATATTTAATTGACTAATTAATTACGTGAGTATTTGTACTAGCTTTGCTCTAAGTGTTGATTTCAAAAACAATAGGAACTAACTGAAAGGGAATTAAATTAATTAGCGTCGGAATAAAATTATATTGTTGTGGTGGTGATCCGCGTACTTTACAAAAAGGATGAATAATATGTACTATTTACTTAACATGTACATACTTTACTTGTAGGGACTATTAGTTGAACTTTCATCACGAGACAATGGTGTGTGCTGTACAGGAGAGAGGAAATATATTATCTGTACATGCACTAGAGAAAATAAAAATGAGTTTGTGTTTCGAGTGTAGCCTTTGGCACTTTATCTGCGAATTGATGGCCATCGGACGACAGCTCGTGCAATTTAAGAAAAACTCTAGCTTAGTTAGGATACTCTAGATACTCCTCTTGGATATACATACATTCATAGTAGGAATGTTATGTACGAATAAAATGTAGGACAGTGTTCAGTAAGTTGACTCGTGTAAAAAAGAGTTACGCTCGTTTGTTTTGTGAAGTAAGGTGAAGTCGAGTCGAGTCAAGTCTTAAGTTGTGCTGTTCTGTTCCGTGCCTGTGAATTGTTTTCAGAATGAATTTAAGAAATTTCCAAAGAGCATAGAAAACATAGCTGGTTACTTAGCTGGCTAGTGCTACCTTCTGTGAAGATGGATGACAATATCTGGCGAGAAGAAGTCTGGGAACTTGCTGGCGGCATTTGGCATTAAAGTGAAAGTAGGAAGCGGCAGTTATGTTTCTAAAGTCCGAGAGAAGTGCAAAGAAAATCCCAACTGATTTCCGAGCTGTTCACTTGCGACATAATTCTGTAAGACTAATAAAACTACCTACAGACATAACACACATTCATTGATACTTACACTCACCCTTTCCTCGACTCGGGCGACCTACTGCATGCCGGAAACTACATTATGCATTATGAATATATCAATGCAAAGGGAACCAGCTCGAATTCTGTGAGATGACGTGAAACTAAAAGTGAACTTTTATCATAATCGTATATTATCGTCTTACAATGCATAATACACAAAAGCTCGCCTTCCCTCACCCAACCCAACTAAAAACTCGTGCAAATACTAAAGAACCCTGTCGTCCGTTCTTCGGTGGCGGGCTACTCAGTCAACTCACTACGTACGTACTCCTGCCTAAATACTTCCTACGACTTCTACACACACAATGTGTATTATTAGTCTAATTTTATGTTGTCTGCACTACACCCGACAGCCGAGGGTAAGGCTAACATCAAGAGACAGAATTTTATATTAAATTCCGTTTCGTTATAAATAGTTAGTGAGCATTGACTTGGTTCACCGGGCGGGCAAGTTCTTCTTGTCTAGATCTGTCTATCGGAGACTCCCAGTCCCAACATCTCTCTCCAAACTAGCTACAGCCACTGCTCCACATAATATTATTGGTACTAGACAACACAGATGTACTTTCACTGGCTACCCGACAACGAAAGCAAAGGAAACAAAACCTCATCTCTCCCTGCGGTTGGCCAACTTAAGTGCAGGACGGTGTGTGTCTTATTGTTGGTCCTATTTCTCTATACACTGAATGTTGTAACGTGCAATGTGCTTCACTCCTGCCAACCACCACCCAACCAGAGGAACCCGAACCGGGCGAGAAATATTATATCTCTGTGCACTAATGTATGTATACAATAGAGAGACTGGTCTATAGGATGATAAACGGAGTGTGGAAGATCCTATTGTCTCCTCTCTACTTTCATTATTACTTTACTTAGCACGACTACGAGAGTCCAGCCAGCCAGTCGGATGCAACGGACATAACTACGGAGTTGATAGAAGTATTTCGAGAGAACTGTACTGTAGTCTTTGTATGTGAGACTGGTGCAGCTCTCTCCTCTGTTTCAGTGTGTGAAATCGTGAGCAAAAGAAGAAAAGAGGAGCAAGACTTTTCGTGAAATCAATAATTGACATGTGTGAGTGGAATAGAGTAAAGTGACGAACGGATTCTTCTGAGACTTGTGAGTATTGAGTATTTTTGTGCTTTGTAGTGGAACTGTTGTTTGCTTGGTTGAGTTTCGACATTAGGAGCAGAGAGAGGAGGAGAAAGTAAGACAGAACAGTGAAAGCAAAGAGAATTGCATAAGGGAAAAGAATATATGTTACCGTGAGTCAAAATTCAACTTATGTAAGGAAATTACTAAAGTAAATAGTATACAGAACATATATACAGATTATAAGTACCTATATACTTATATCCGCTCCTTATATATCTTATACCGGTATATGTATCTATATATACAATACGCATATATAGACATATATTATATGTGGAGCACTCTGTTCATACATACTTGCATGAGAGTGCGAGTAAGCATATACTATACGTACGACTAATATTGCTATTATGTAATATGTATTACTTTACTGCCCGCTATTGACTACCAACTACGCGTACTATTCCCGAAGCTATTTATTACACTCTGACAAACAAACATACATACCTAGTTACCTTATCTAATATAGCTAACTATCTTGGAACTGAAACTGAACCCCTTTCGGCATTTACTTTACGTTCCATTGCATTGCATTACAATATTAATATTTGTATACAGACACAATATAACATCCAAGACTACAGGTACAAATACATAACAGAGAGACACACCTACTCACACACAAATACATGACTCCACCACAGATACAGTATATATTGCTACATATTTAGCACTCACGAAAGAAGCAGACAGATAGACAGACACGTAAAAAGCATATTATAGCTCCGTGTGTGTGTATGTGTGTGTTTGTGTATGCAGAGCAAGTAAAAGTATTATTCAGAAGAGTAGTTGAATGTGTACTACTTCAGATTGATACACCTCAACTATCTTTTATATGTTTTTAACTATCACAGCTTTTTTACATACAGACTGACGAGGCAGCCGGATGCATACACGCAATTTACATACGTACTACCTACATGACTAATTAGAAGATGATATTATATAGACACACACATTAATACTAATAAGCAGGGGTGTTATGCACGCTTAGTGCTATAAGTACATTAACGATATGATGTCTGTGCCTACATCTTTAAGTACTCTCTTGACAAACACTCAGTCTCCGTTGCATTACGAGAGATGCATTAAATCTGGCAATTTTGGTCGAAACGCAGTGTCAGAGTTGACTGTTTGTTGGTTCGTTGAGTTTTTTGTCTTTCTTTATGTATTGTAAGTATTTTTTCTTCTTTTGTTCTTTTGGCCTATTCTTCCTTTCTCATCTCGTTCACTCAACCGGAAAGTCAAAGACATAAGAATGGATACCTAAATTCATGGAAGTACATGGATACCTGCCTGGCAGGCTGGAAAAGTAGACTACAAACATTACATATGTACTTACAGCGAAGAGATACCTTCATCATTTCATGCTACTATTTCATATTGAAGCAGTGTATAGCTTTTAGTATTTATTAGCAATGTATCTCTTGTGATGTATGTAGGAGAAGGGTAGGAAACATACGGAGGATGTCTAAAATTATATCACACGGCAGCAGCCGCACAATAGTTTTGCCTTTCGTAGCCTCACTCAACGTGAACATGAAAATAACACTCAGAGGAATTGAAACTTGTAAAATGGGATCGGGGAATCAGGAAAGAAATGGAAAAGTATTGTATTGCGTTGTGGTTTCGGCGTGGTTTGGTTTTCTATGTGGCGGGGGCCACATTGCGCTACAGTCACTCTCCTCCCTTGTCTTTCAGAGAGAGAGAGAAAGAAATTCAGTTGACTGTCGTCATTGTCGCCGCCGACCTGAAATGTCAGTCCGCACGCTATTTCCATGCCCACAGTCTTGGATAGACAAACTTTTTCACGAATTGACTATTGATTGGCCACAGCTCATATTTTACAACAAAGCCGCATTTCCTCCTCGATGGCTAAAGGCAGCTTTAAAAGTATTTTTCTTCTTCAATCAATTACAGGATTATTTAAAGTCTAATGTTTGGCTTTGTGCTGTGTGTGTGCACAGGGATGGAAAACTTGGAGCACAACTTTTCATTTATTGTCAATTTCCCTTTTGTTTCCATTTTATTTGCGTATATAGAGTATCAGTCTGTTGTTCTCTCCCTTCTATCCATATTCACAGCGTATGAATTCTTTGTTTTCAATTCGTGAGCAAAATTCTTCCAATCTACTCATTGTCAGTTCCGTTATAGTCAGTCATGCAATCAGAACTGCTACTTAGCTACTTTCCATTACTTACATATTTACTACGTCCACGTCAGTTAACACAGTTTTCCAACGTCACTCCATGCTATAAATACATATTGTAGTTGAGGGGCAATTGCGAAACATTGACTTGACTAGGGAAATGCTTAGATGACTAGGGCGAAAGCAAAGTTTTAATTAATTACCCAGTGTCATAGTTTGAATACTTTTTTTTTCATTGTTTTTCATTTAGTAGCTACTATTTGCTCCATATACAAAAGCTACACAGGAAAAAGTAGCTCCAGATAAAAAACTTTTAATTTTTCCAAGTACTTTAGGTAGAAGCTATGCTAGTAGGAGTATTTTCTTGGGAAATAGTAAATAAAAGTAGGAACAATAGATATTAGCTCTGTCCTTTATACAAAGTATACATTTACATCAACTCGAGCAGAGCATCATAGACTGCGTTGTACTCAAATAGGGATCCCCTGTGTCCTTTGGGAATTCTTCGGGAAGAATATCCACCATAAGACAATACGTATCCAGATACTCTCTCTCTCTCTCTCTCTGGCAAACTACAGACAGATGTAGTATAATTATTTATTTGCAGAAGCAGTAGCTAGCACTCTGGCAAATAAATATATTATACAGATCTATAAGTTTGTCCTTTATTAGGAGTACGAAATGCATGCATACACTACTTAATGGGAACGTTGAGATTCTACATGAGATGAGTTTCTTCCTTATGTACATTAGGAAGATGTATCTTCGTCCTTGCCTTCTTTTTGGTTCAATTAATTCTGGTTAGGAAGATTGCTTCTGCTGCAAGATGCTCTACAGATGATGACATAGTATTTAATTGTAGTAAAACATGCCAGTCAGCTATGAGATCAAAACCGCTCTAATGAGAAAACTCACAGTTCCGTGCATTCATTTTTGAATGATGGAAATGGAGAGAAGCCAGAATGTATTAAGCTACTTTTTGTTGTATCTACCTTTTTAGAAAGTGGCCATGGCATTTGCACGCATAAAATATTTACACATAAAAGAGACACACAGTAGGCAAAGTGTTTTTAATCTATTCTGAGCGGGGTACTTTATAGCTACGATGTAAAGTGCAAATTATTTCAGCAGATTTTTCCTCATATTTATTTCAGTGGCTATTCTTGATGTAGAGTAGAAATCAATTGATGGAGATGGATGCTTTTTACCTTTCTGTCGAGCTCCTTGCTACAAATATTTCAGTCAGACAAATGAGTTACATTTTAGATTCATGTACTACTTTTCTTAGTCCGTCAAAAATGCATTGAGTACAATCGCATTTGCATTTAGATTTAGGTGGGTGCTATTTACATTGTGTGTCTACGGAATAAATAATTAGACAGAGCCCGTACACATGCCGACTTTATGATTAGCCCGCAAATGTACACACACATCTGCACTTAACCATTCTATCCCTTCTAAATTAACTAGCTCCTACTTGTTGTGTGTACGTGTGCATTTGGCTTTGTACTACGTATACTCTGACAACATCAGTTTTATAAATGTTTCCTGTGTTGATATGTAAGACATTCTGATTCTCGTCTTAAGATTACAACAATTAATAACGAGCAAATATACTACTTACATAACTGTCGTGACTGGCAGGGAAATTGGCAAGGAATTTTGCCTATACGATGCATTTCGCTTGTATAACAAGTAGATATCTCCAACCAAATGTACTAATACCCAATCAATATTGTTTGAAGCCCAGTTCAGTCAGATATTTATCGATTATTTACATTACATGAACCCTAAAATTGTGGGTCCTATTCATCTTCGACTATGCCTTCGTACATAAACCATGCCATCCACTTTTCCCCTGCCACTCCATAAATTCAAGAATTGAGTACCAGTTGCGACGTGTACGCCAGACTTTATGTTATACATTTACAAAAGGCAGGTATGGCATTTCCGAAATGCACAAATGATTTGATAGATACGTAAGTGCCGTACTTGGGCTCTGTATACTTTAGTATTACTTCATGTCATAATGTAGTACAAAGGATATCAACGTTGTGCTATATATCATGTCATGTCAGCAAATGAGACGATAGACCACAATGCACGCAATCACTTACAGATTGTCGATGAATTTGAAACATTACATGGGATGAAAGGCCAAATCATTGTTCTGTCACAAACAAAGTGGTCAGTTCTTGTAAATCAACATTCGAGGGTTTCCGTAATATCGACTTCAAACCTTGTATAACGAGAAAATTGAAAATGCTAGGGACGTTCATTCAATTAGAGAAGACTACTTGTTTCCTTCTCAATTAGAAATTGATGGTATTTTACATAAATTTGTCTCAAAGGATGATTATTGCATATTAGTAGCTCTTGTGAAATTCTCTGGCCCAAAATGAAAGAGTTTATTGTCCTCAAACTATCCAGTTTATAACATTCTAATTTAAATTTAGTGTGTTACAAAACAAACACGACAGCTACACTAAAGAATTTATTTGCGGAATCCTTATATAGGTAGATTATTTCATTTCACTGTATTACTCATTTACAAAATATATGTAGCGTTTTCCAAGTGATTGTGAGCATTAGTCATCAGGTGTGCTTAGGCCAAATTCGAGGTGGGTGAGTTCACGGAGTGTGCATGCGAAAGAAAAAGGACAACAATTGTGTTTAGTTAACCTAAACAAGCAATGATTGGAGCGTAGCTACCTTAGTTGGTGCAAATAAGGTGCGGTGTATACGATAACGTTGTATAATGTGTGATATAATAGGGCAAACTCTTAGTTAGGTACTTATTAAGTAGTGCCTGACAATGAGTACGAAACTAGCAAACCACTTATTCGAATTCAATTCAGTCCTCATAAGAATCAGAATGTTAATTGTTCCATTTACGATTTACAATTAGGAACATGCACAGCCATGCTTTATACATATACAGCTTCCATTTCCATCCATATATGTACATGAAATCAAAACCGCATTTATAACTTCTCCTTCTGTTCTGCCTTCTAAACATCCCATCTCATAAATTAATAAGTAGTGTTTTGTTTTATTGCATTGTATTGTCGTATTATGCAACACTAATTAATTTATGCTGATTTGCGTCATACCTACTTACATAAGTATTCCTCTTAACTTTGTGGTTCATTTCTGTCTCATTTTGCACAAATCGGCCTTTCAATTTACATTTACACTCGTAGCAGGCATTAAATCTCTGAACAACAAAAACTAACTAAGCTCTCTGAGTTCTAAGCGCACCTTTGTCACAAAGTATTATATGTTAAGGGTTTGTCATTTTGTGTATTGTATATAGTGTAACTTGTGAAGTTGCGTCTAGCTCCGTCTACGTCTGTGTTATGTTTATACTTTTGTTTTTACTTATATGGAAAATGAATAATGTACAAATACAATACACAAATTTGGGATTGATATATTTCTGAGCATACTTATTTAAATTGAAATGTTCAGAAGTGTATAATTTCAATTGTGCGACTTGTGATTTGTGACAGAGGAGTACGAAGAAGCTCAGTTTGGTTTGGTTGGTTTCTGCAGATCGAGAAGTACGTAGTAGACTACCTGTTATGTAGGATTTTCCTCAGCTTTTGGCTGTTCTGCATTACATGGGTAGCGTGAAAAGACTTTGATTTATGTAAGATGCATGTTCCCTGGTAGACTGCTAATGAAATGATTATAGGTATTATTTTATCCAATGTATTCCTGCAAAGGATTAATTACCCAGTTCTCGGTTGTACGACTATGTTGTGTTTATTCCACAATCTGCAACCCACTCTCACACAACAACTCAAGTCGGGAGGATTATCCTCTCTAATAATAATACACTCTGGTTGCAATACAATGCACAACTAATCATAAGTATTAGTTTAGCATTGTAGCTATACGTATTAATCATGAGTTGCAAGTGAAAGCAAATGGCATAACGAATGAACAAATACATGGATCAACTGTGCCTACTTTATTTACAGTATAATATAATGGACAGACTTTATTAGAGAAATTGTTTGTGGCTACCTTTCAAGTATTGTTATAGATATGGATTCACCTACCACTTGAGCTTTCTATACATTTAGTAGATTTATATTTAACCATTTCTGAGTATTCCGTAGGTGTGTATTAGGAGGAAGTCTACCTCTAGGAGTTCTGGGTAGTAAGTACGTGTATGTTTTGTTTGGCAGAGCGAAAACCATTTCATGACTCTCCTTTACTTTGTTCTGTCGGTATGTATTGACTTTGTTCTTTAACTGTACGTGCTCCAGATATAGCTAATAATGGTTAATTAACGAATTGTGTTACATGTTTGTATGTGTGTGGTAAATTGATATATAGATAACCATAAGCTCGTAAGGCCACATAGTAGCTGTAAGTAACGGATATGGAGAATATGGACTACTATTTAATATTAGGTTCACATTGAACTGCGCATTATTGTGACGATCTACCGTATGTATGTAATTTGTAATGTAGTATGCAATTATAAGAACCCTGTATGATATGCAGTGTACAGTATGATTTGTGAGTATTTATATAGGTATACTATGATGTGTTACTATATCCATGTTACATCTGTTGTAAACTCTTTATCAGTATTTTGTGCCCCGGACCTCAGTTCACATTTATTTGTTTTATAATAATTGATAAGGTACTAATGTCAAATATAGTATTTACATATTTTGCGATGGTAAATAATATAAGTACGACGAGATGTAAATTCATAAAGGTAGTTAAATAGCTTAGTTAGATCATAGTTAAATGTTAAGTAGATAAATGTAGAACAATATTGTAATCTAAATGTAAATTCCATGTGTATGTATACTGTATTTAAATAATATATTGATTTTCTTATGTAGGAACCTAAGCGAATTTAAGTTTATACTAAAAGAAAGCTACATGCCTATGATATACATACATAATGATAGTATGATACCAATATACGTTAATCATAAGAATATCTTCGTAGTGCGTTTCTAATTACCGATAGGCATTGATAATTTACTACATGGTGTAAAATAGTCGATGTATGTAAAGAAAAGAAATAATATGAAATTACAGAATACATACTGATACAAGCAGCCTACAACAAGCCTACATATATACATATAAAGGCATTAATAAGATTAAATGAAATTAAACCACAGAACAGACACACTCACACTTACAAAAGCAAAATAATATTATACAGATGATGCCTAAGTACCCTTCCCCCGAGAAAACAAGCATACCTAACCGATAATATAATAAATGAATAATACATATTATTTTACGTTTTATTGATACGACACATAATGTGTGAAAATGTAATTCTTTTTGATTTGGTGATTGAGTTGTGCCATCCATGTAGGTATATAGTTTTTACAAGTACTGATTGATTAAATAAATCACCTATTGTGGGTGACATTTTGTAAAACATGAATTCACTACTCGTTTGCTCTCTTCATTTATTTTAAGCATCTCCAATGTTTATCCATTTTATCAGTATTGACACGCCATTTACCATCTTTTTTCCTCTATTGTTTTCCTGGTAATGAAAAATCATAGTTCATCTCTAACGTGTACAAAATAGAATTTTCCAACATGGCCTAGCAAATATAGTAACTATTGAGTGAAATGAAATTAAGTTATTTTTGGATAGGGAAATGCTAACAATTAGTATAAATGAAAGCGTAGTTAGTTACCTGTATATTTGTCAGGCTTAACAATATTTAGTCATTTTATCTTTCCCATCTCACGCTATGATTCAGCATCACATGCTATATAAGTGACGCTGGACTTTTTTTCTGCTGAAATATACAGATCAGTTGAAAAATGTCTTTGTAACGGAAACTCATCGCTACAAAGCACTAAAGTTCGTTTTCATTTAGCATTTGAAGTGTACGTTTACCTGTCTAAAAATAAATTCCATTTAAATTAACTACTGCTTCTCATATTCTCATCCATAGCCAAAGCAAAGGACTTGAGATGGGCCTTACTAAAATCTACTCTCTAAAACGACGTCAAAAACTTCAAAGTGTAAGCATTTTTATTTAATATATTATTTAAGTCTAGTAATATAAAAAGTAATATAAGCTGTAGTGCTTCAGCATGATTTTTTAATTGCAAGTACAAGTCCTGTACTTCGTCACTGCTTATTATAACATATTTGTAGTAGATATACTAAGCTCATATGAAGAATTCACAATGTGGAAGCCATTTTAAAGCGATATTGAAATAACACACAAAATTTTGAGGTCATGAGGATTTCAGCAAAAATAATAATTTCGGGTCGCAAATTAACCCTGGCAAATGTTGAAACTATTTAGAAACTTTAGTTGGACTAGTAACTTTGTTGGAATATAGATCAAACTCGAAATATATTTTTTTAAGTCCTTGAACCCTTTAAAATTAAATTATGATTTGAACTTTCGGAAATGGAGCTGAGAAGTGCTACAGTGAAAGAGTTAGAACTAATTTTAGATGAGAATTTCATTGACTGTTGTGTGAAATAGGTTTATGTACTGTTTTCATTTTACTTTAAAGGAAGATGAGAAAAAGAAAAGTGGGACGATTGTCATAGCAGTGGGAGATCCTGGCCAGGGTTTTGCAGGGGCTTGTCTTGTGCAAGAGGACGGAGGAAAAAGTTCTTTGGTAGTGTGTGAGTATTTGTTTCACACGAGAGAGCCGGTGAGTAATGACGAGGAGAAAGTTATTTTTCAACAAAAGAATGTCTACGCGGCTCTAGAATTTTGGGGCGATGCTTTGCTGTTTGATGGAGACGTGGTCGTTATAAGCGATCTTGCAGAGGAGGATTTCAGTCGAGATATTCGAATCATTCGTCATCAGCTGAAACTGAAAAGGGAGTCAAAGGGATTTACGGGAGCGATACAAATAGTTCCTTATGATGAGAGCCCAGTTTATTATGTCCCACCGCCGCGCACTGCTCTTTTATCCGTGCCCACTCATGGACATGCGAATTCCTACATCAGCCCAGTTCAGATTGAAGATGAGAGTTGGCTTCCTCTTTTGCAGATATGTCAACACGCCGCTCAGGCTCTTTCTACAGGAAACATCACTCGGTTCAAACAGCTTTTAATTGGTAACCAGATAAATGTCCAAAAGTTTACAAGGATCCCCCAGTTTCCAGTAGTTGCCTAACCCAATTCTCTTTCCTTATTTACTCAGCCTCCTAGTCCTATCATACATTATATCATTTCACTACTCATATAACGTAATAAATGCATTAATACATCCGTTTTCTTACTTTTTCTATTTCATCATGCTTTGTGATTTATTACAGCCTATCTATCTCAAACAACTGCTCAAACTTCAGCAGTCACGTATATCTACATTCTTATGCTACCCCTTTCCTACTATAAAATTCTATTTCATTTCGTACAGTGCAAATATCTCATGGTATTATGTTTTCCTATTTCAAATACGTATTTGTCTACCACCATATACCAATTATTTACAAGTATTCGGTCAGAAGAGTCAGTGTACCCATAACTTTGTTAAAAACAGCTACACAAAGCTATAAAGATTAACATAGTGTGTAGGCATCGATGGAAATGCAAACACTCATTCACTCTATGTCTATACGCAATTGTTTAGTTGTACAATAGAACTAAAATGGAATGGACACCAGAAACTATTAACAATTTCAGCAATTGAATATACATGTACCTATATAGCATTGTAGGTGAGTAAGTAGGTTACATCTACCATAACACTGTCCATTCCCATCGCAGATTATTACCATCACTTTATCGTTGCGGTCTTATATTTATGTAGAGTAGAAGTAGGACTTTAACTTAATTGTGTACACACCTATGGCTATTGTAAAATATAACCTCATAGAAATTGTTATTGCAAAGTTATATAGGTACAGACATGCAGAAATTGATAAATGTACATGAATGTCATACTACTGTTATTGAATATATAAATAAATATATTTTACATGGAAATACTTTTAGAGACTAGCAAACAGATATATTACTGACAATGAGTATACCGAGTAATGCTATCTTGCACGTTATAAATATAGATTGAAGTAATATTGAATTGATATAGGGTTTATACGATGGAAATACGTATATGCAATAGTGGTGACTGGTGAGCGATGATAACCATTAGATAGAACGACGGACGACCTCCCATAGTTGATTCCATTACTCTAAAATTCAGCTTCTCCAGTAACCTCTAGTACAACATTTGTTTTCTGGGTGCTCGACCGAATTGGAAGTTAGTTAAGCAAATGAGTCCGTTCGTATTCCAGAACTTGTTAGGTAGTCCCAGTTTCAATCTAGTTAACAGGAAACCAGTCCAAGTTCCGGTTACAAACCTTCAGATTTACATATTATACACAGGTATTCAATCAGAACGTCGTTGATGAGCAAAACCTAAAGAGCCTTGCTAAAGATTGCTTTGCGAACGCAGCAGAGTCAACATAAACAAGTCAGCCGACCTAAACATGGCAAATTGGACCAGCCAAGTCAAAGAAACTTTTATTTACATAACACGCAACACAATCAACCTGCAGATACTTGGCAATTTTCTTACCTATATGCATTTCAATCTCCAACTACTATATACCACTTTGTACCCAAATACATTAAGACAGTATAATAACACACCCAGGGGTATATTATAGGACAAATTATATATTGCTACAGACAATTTCAATTTTGGTACACTCTTGCAGATAGTATCATATTGGACTAGTGTCATAAATTGCATGCCATTTAAAAATACTTTTTAGTGTATATACCAATTAAAAAACTTTACCATTGGCCATAGCGCAGATTCTTGCAGACAACTCTGAATTTTGAAGTAAACCAAAAATGCAAAACAAATCGCAATTGCAAAAACGAAAAATGAAGAGTTATAAATATATTGCGTTTTGCTATGTCAATTACACCGACATTGGTACATTACGATAGGTAGCTAGTATTATATCTATGCAACTCAACCGTTGATGAGATGCCATAACGATAAGGATCGAAACATGCATGATTAGTTTCAAAATGTTGGTCAACAGGACTTATCCGAATAGAATCTTTTAATGTTGGGCCTTGTCAGAGGAAAATCTCAACTTTCTACTCGTCTACTATGGACAACTAAGCTAATACTGTGGAATAATTGGAGCAGTTGGCGGTTGCGTAATGATTATGTCCTCTCTCATAAAACTCTCTATAGCGTAGAGATATTACCTGTGTAGATTGGTAGGTAGATATTTACATCTGGTAGGCCATTGTCTATAAATCTACCTAAATGCACTACTCGGTTAACAGTTAAACGTGTTCATTTTATTTAGGCTCCAATTAAGATAGCAAGTTCGACGGCCATGTCACCCAAGTTATTGCTCTTTCGCATATCTGTACATCTTATTGGCCAACTTGACATTTCACCAAGGTTTCAAAGGCTTTTCGATCTAACGATTATTTTTTGAACGTATGCAATTCTTTATTTAATTAGCAAGTAGGAGGTAGTGTAAGTACTGTAGTTGGCCCTTAACTCATTTAATGCATTTCTAAAGTGATCCTACCTAAGTCGTCGCAGATCTTGAGGTTCTTGAAGCCAATATTTTATGTGCGACCTACTAAAGAGTTGCTTATAAAAGAGTATATACTGCTTATCTTTTATTAGCACAATAGTAATGAACACATTTCAGTAAATTATTTGCACTTAAAGTTTAGTTAGAGTCCTTTTAGTAAGTTTTTAAGTAGGTGCCTACATAGGTGGGTCGCATTAATGCATTTATCTGTACTACTAGGTACTAAAATTTTAGAATCCCATAGACATAGCTTGACAAGTATGAGACTGTAGGCATCTTAAGTGATTGGGTAAATAAAAGTTGTTCCAATCAAAGAGGGTTTGCTTGATAGAAAATTAAATTACTTGAGCGATGAAAGTCTTGGTACATAAATGAATGTAAAGGAATTTGGGAGTGGTGCCAATTATAAAATAGGCAAACAATCTCAGCTTTATCCACTTACAGTGAATATCCTCAGTCTGATTGTGAGTTGAATCATTTCTTTTATTTGTTTCAATTTCAACTCACTATTCCACTGTCTCACAGTTTCCTTATTCATCATTATTTGATGTTTGCAGAAATCATAAACTTTATCTTCCTATCTGCTTTCCTTTTGTCTATCAAGAACAACTTACTCAAAAACATTTTCTTACGCTCTTAATTTAATTGCTTAACACTAACACTGTTGATTACTTCTGATGCTATGTTGGCACTTTTTTCTAATCGTGATGACTTCCATTGAAAATGATTTACTACTCAAGTCCCTCCCAACATTCATTAGTATATTTACTTGTGAAAATGAACAAACAATGTTTAGTTGCAAGCGACGTAGTGCAATTAATACAATAATTAAAAGTAAATTTTTATTTACTTCATTTATTTTCATTTAACATACATGTTATTATCACATATTTTTCAACATCATGTACGCCAGCATTTCTAAATTATTACATAAATACATACCAATATAATATCGAAAGAGTTTATATACTGTAGTGTTGTGTACTCCAAAATAGTACGCTTCATGCGATTGCGATTTCAAGTAAAGTATAAGAATCGTTTGCTTTTGATGAACTTCGTATATACAAAATAGTTAGAATTATATGACCCATTCTTTTGGGGCTTATCGCATTAATGTAGTATAATTCTAAGAATTGACAAAGTTAGTACCAACGACAGGTATAATACTACGACGTAATTTAATAGTCTCGTGAAGATAAAAAAATAAATATCTATAGGATAATACAATTTTGATTAAGCTTTAATTTTTGGAAGTTCTGCGAACGAGCTTAGAAAGTGAGTTGGTGGGCTGATCGTATCTTTTAACGTGAGTAGGGGCATTTCGGCGCAATAGAGGTTCGTTTATATCTAGCTCGCTCGGTTTATCAAAGACAGTGCCGATAATTACTCTGTTATCCGAGTCCACGCTATAGTCATTAAACTTTTTTGGTTTCTTTTTGGAAGTGGTGAGAATGATTTTTTCTCCGTAGTAGCCAATTCCGCTTCTATCTCGAGGACGTTTCCCGTCATTTTCCAAGGCGTCAACCATCCCGATGGTACTTTTTCCGATTCCGTTGCCGTCACTCCATCCCTGCTTCTCCATTAGCTTTCTTCCGATTCCCTTCGTGTACTTTTCGAATTCTCCGATTTTAGTAGAGATTGAAGGGGTCGGTGAAGAGGATTTGGCACGGCGATGACGGCCAGGATTTTCTGAGCGAGAGAAGAGCGAGATGTGCTCCAATCCTTCTTGAAATCGTTCCGACTGTCTCATTTCTAACAAGTCTCTTGCATCTTTGTCACCACCGCCTAAGTATTTATTTGAGAAAAACACTCCAAGTTAGATTAAGTTACTCTACTTTATCTATAACTTGGAACATAAAATAGTTAAATGCTCTTCAAAGTTCCTTTGACTAGTTTTTGGGTCAGATTATATAGACATTGAAAGAGTAGATGCAAAGGAGAGGTGAATGCTTTCCAATAATAGAGCCTGCTGGAGAGCGGAGAAGCTTTATTAAGAACTTAAGACGATTATAACTTCTGAACTTTGAGGGAAAACTTTTAAATGTTCGGTTGGCTATGATCATGGTGGACTATCTAATAAATACATGTCTACACAGCTACTACATATATTCCCCTACAAACGAATCCAACACAATACTTTCTGATCCTAAGTATAAAAATAGAGTATGTAGGACACAGTATTATTCAAAGGGAGTGTAATCAAATCTGAAAGCAAATTTACATCCACTATTCTAATAACTTTCATCAAAAGTAAACTCATACATAGAAGATCTTAAAGGATTCAATCCTGTCACACAGAAAGATTAAACCAGTCCCAATCCTCATATATTTTACTTTTACTTCAATCTAACAACTCTTATTCAGTCTTTCTTATCCTCTATATTCCCATACAGCATAAAAGATACATATACCTAGTAAAGAACGAATTACAAAAGCAAAACGATAAGGTCAAATCATGGCTAATAGGGATAGACGATCCTTTGTCAGCGCACAATCTAAATATGATATTTTGCAAATAATAATACGATTGTCCCAAAAAAGGTTACTGAAAATGTAAAAATATTTAAACCATCAGAAATCCGAGCATATTATAAAAAATTATTTTCATCTGCGTAAGATGTTTTTACACTCAATATTTCTGTTCAATTTAAACTAATCAATCAAGTAATAATATTACATCACATTCTTGCCATATTTTAGGGACAAACTTTACACTTTAAATTATCTGTTTTTGAGGTAAATTATGTATTCGCATTATTCACTAGATTAGGGATTGAAGATAGCCCAAAGGAGGAACTTACACATGAGGTGTTAGGCACTTACATTGAGGCGCTAGACTTAAGAAACCGTCGTCCAAGTCACAATTTTGTACAAGCCATTGTTATCAATCAGGGATTTTCAAAATTGGATAAATTGGCATAAATTGTTTCAGGAAAATATGATACACAATTTTCGTTAAGGGAAATTTAAATAGCAGTTTACCTGGAACGTAGTATCCTTCCATATCAACATCCCAGTCGTCGGTTGTTCTCTCATCAAATCCTCCTTTTTCTGCATCCCAGTATTGAGCATCCGTGTAGAATACCAAACCGGAACCACCTAATTCCAATTTAAAAATTTTAATTCAAGTTTTAATATTTTTACTTTAATAGAGCATTATTTATTGTTATGGACACATATTGATAATTCACCCTCACCCATCATCTAAATTAAGATTGGTAATCAGGAACAGGAATTTCTAATACATTCTATTCGCAATTTTAATTATGTCTGCTATTTAAGTAATATTGTAGCTAAAGATATAATAATGTCATTTCATGTCAGTTGATAAATATCTATAGGCTTGTAACAAAATAAAACTGATAGCATAAATTTTGGTAAACCACACTTTTCAACGTAGGGAAGATTATGACTGATCAGAATATATTTTTGTACATATTGATTGATGCCAAACCTGTTCTCCCAAACCCAAACTTGTACCTATATTGATTTTCGACTGTAACTGAGTAAGAGTCAGTATACGACATCGACACGGGATTCGATTATAGGAATACTTAAGGTGACTGGCTTACCTTTTGTGCTTTTTTAATTAAGCAACAGAGATTATGTATTGTATATTTATGCACTGAGATTGACACTTTAAATAAAACTAATCTGAATTTGATGGTTACCTACACTAAGGAGGAATAAAAACAGCAAAACGTTATAATGTCATTCCTCCAGGTTGAAAGTTATTACCTTTTTCCCATTTCAGTTCAATCTTTTCCTCGTACAGCCTTTCCTTTGTTTGAGAAAACACACCTCCATGAGTCGTCACCTGAAAAATAGCAACGAAAATTGATACTATTTTACTCTATACGGTTAAAATTACAAACTACAATAAATACTTTAAAACTTGTGTTAAAAACTGCTACCAGCTATCAATATTGTTTTTAATTCATATTTTGTTGCGTACTTATAATTTTGCTCATAAAATAAGTAAGTAAATAAGTAAGTAAGGCATTCAACCAACATTTTATTTACAAGGCACTGCTCTATTAATGAAGTAAATGTTTTTCTAGGCCCATGAACTAAATGTTCGTATTTTGTTACACTCAAATTAGTCAAAATATATTATTTTAATTTAAACATAAATTAAATTAAATAGCTAGATATTACGACACCGCCAAAAATAATATTTACTTTGCTGCTTTCAAAAAGAAACGGGGCATTATATACAAATAGACAATGTATTTTCCGCAACATGTTATGTATCCCCTAAAAAATAGAGAACCTGCTTACCTCGTCATGAAGAGCTTGGTGTCTTTCCCATTCTTCACATCTGTCCTCATCGTCATCTTCATTGCTCTCCTGAAAATAAGAATAAAACCCATTTGTCATAGGAAGTCTTAAAATTAAAAATAATAATGAAATTGTCAAACAAAACTACAAATATTACATCAGTGATATTGCCATCATTTTCGAGAGCCTTTGTTTGATGACCACCGTCTGATGAAATAGCATGTCCTCTGGCTGTCCGTATTTCTTCTTCTTCTAAGACTGAAGGAATTTCAATCCCAGTTCCATAATCGAAAGGCACTTTGCTATATTTTTTGTATCGCCTATAATATGTATGGCTCATTTAGTCAAATTGAAATTTCATACATATATAAAAAAGACAATAATTTTTTTCATTTTCCAACACAAATGAATGTCATTAGTACCAAAGACCAAAGCCTTGGCGCCTTGGTAATTTGATAAGTTTATAAGTTTAGCGTTTTAAGTTTATAAGTTACAAATAAGTTTGGCGAAGCCCAAATTCCCGAATAAAATAGAAAAAAATAATATTTAAAACCACCATATTCTCAATTAACTCAATCAAACTTTTCAATTAAGTATTTGTAAATAAATAAATTACGATGACGTCAAGAATTATTTTTTATACCGCGACTAATTGGATTTGGTAATGTAATAAATTCATTTTTTTTCACTACAGCTCTGATTACATTCCGTCATGATATTTAACATGATTTGCGCAATTAACTAATTACTTTGTCACATGAAATGTTATTTGGACATTTAGAATAGTTGTTTTTAAGGGAGTTGTAAGACAGCTCGTTAGATCCGTTCATAGAATCGATAAACTATACGACCACTTTGATTATTTGAGAATGTGCCTTTTTTCCACGACCATATGGTTTTGACAATAATACGAACAAATGATCATTTTTTAAACTAGTTCAAAAACAACCAGGGTTCTTGGGTCAATAAAATATTTACGGGAGTTAGAATAACAAGAAGAAATTAATTTTTTATAGCAGAACTGTAAAAAATTAATTTAGTTAAGTTAGTTAATTTAAAATCAGTTTAGCGTTTTTCTTCAATCAATACAAAATGTAAACTGAAGCATATCAATGCCCTTACCTCCCACGAGGAAATTCCAATCCGAGCTTTTTAATGAGACTAGGTGGCAATCTACATTCTTTGATTAATTTCAAGAAATGACTGTTTGGACATCCAATGTTTCCTCTAAAATATTAAGAGTACATAATATATTGAAATATGGTATACGGCAAATCTTGTGATTTTTGTAAAAGAATCTAAAATTAGGAACTTACTTGGGCATAAAAGAAGGAGGGCTGAACTCCTTTGAAGAAAAATTTACCAAATCTTCTGTAGTGAGTTGTACATGAGATATGACACATCGTGAAGCCAACTCATTTCCTTTTTTATCTAGCCAAAATTTTTTACTATATTTTCTGATAAATTCATAGGCAACTGTTTGGTCCGTAAACCGTACTGGACAACACAATTTTTTCTTTACAGTATTTCCTTGTGAAGTATCGGATTCAGTTCCATTGTTTACAACGTCATTAACATTTTTGTCAGTTACGAATTGAGGACGGTGTCGAAAATGAAATAAATTAAACTTCTCAGATTCCGTAAATTCTGCAAAAAAATTTCGAATATCAGCAGCGTGAAACGACACAGGAATGTTATTCACCATGCAATAGTGGTAAGTAACGTTTGGTTCCGAGTTCTGATGTAAATTAATATATTTTAATAGTGAAAAAGGGCCCATGTTGAATTTCCGTCCAGATTGGTTCATCCTGAAAGTTTAAAATAAATTATAACATTCATTTTTAATTGTGTAAACTATTGCCGTGCAACTGCAAATTATAATTAATACAATTTGATACAATGAATAAAGTCGAAAATATTGTACCCAAAGGTAGCAACAAGTTGATTTGGGAAAAAATTAAGGAAAGGATTTTTTTTGCCCAAATATATTCTGGTTATTCATTTTCAACTGGTACTTCCCTTATAAGGTACTTAGTACTTCCCATAAAGTTAGTGTTGCTACCTTAATAAATGGTAAATTTGAAATTATGTACTCTATTTATACACATCTTAAACAACAAGATTTAACGAATACCTGTATGAATTTAATTGAATCTCGACAAAAAAGGAAAAGAATCTAGGTTGTTAAGGTTGCTGAAGTCAGTACACTTTGTGTGTACTTCTGCCCGAAATAATGACGAAATTATAAATTGTGATACATTAGACTTTTAAAAAAATTGCATCGTTCCAATACTTATTTCAGCTGTGTTATAGCATAGCTAATAATAAAGGGCTACTAAACAAATTGATAAATAATGATTATCATTATATTATTGTGATAATGTTTTTACGTATGTATTTAAATATCCCGCACATATCCATATTGTAGTGTCAAATGAAACCAGGTGGTGGTGGAGAGGAACTTGGTTAGAATTTTCTTGGATTCGATATACGGTTGAGATTTTTGAGATCATTCATTTCATTACTTACTTGTGACTTCTGATGTTCATCTCACCATGAAAGTTGAAGTATCAAATCTTATTTTATAAGGCAATAAATGCATCAGTTTAACAAGACGCTAGGTCAAATTATGGGGCAACAAATAGATCAATGGAAAATATTATGGGTAGTTATCTGACTTCTTTGAGAGCGGTGGGTCGACGGAGCGGAGTTGGATGCAAAGTCCCAGAAAGAGTCGAGTGTCGTAGAGGAGAGTGTTGGACAGTGATGATGGTCACACACTAGCTGTATTTTTTCTCCGACAGTTGTTCACTCTGGGACTGTGAGACTCTCCATCCGTCCAACTCCACTCCGTCGACCCACCACTTTTCGATTAACCCAGGTAACTACCTATATTGTCCACTGATCTATATGTTGCCCCAATGAGCATAATTTGACATAAGATAATATGCATCTCGCAGTCCCACTTAAATCTTTGCTACACCTCAACCTGAATTGCAACCGCTGATAGATTCGGATTTTAGTCAAAGCTTAGATATATTCCGCGTTTTAAATGTATTGCCTTTTTCACGAATGGTAAAGTTAAATGCATGAGAATATATTAAGTGTAAATGTATAATTGAATGTATAATGTTTGAAAAGAATTAGATAACACGCTTAATAGAACCTGTAGTATTTGTAGAGAAATTCCGGGATTGGCATTGGGACCGCTGCTTAGATTGGGACCTGTGGCAATCATTAAACCCAAATAAAATAAACAATTTCTAATACCAACATTATCTATGACAACAAATAAATTATTAAATGGAAAACATGAAAATAACAGAAAATTAGCTTAACTAAAACCAAGTCAAAATAGCTTTGTATTGGAATTCATTGTTTACAATTAATTGCTATTAACAAAATAACACTTTTCTTACATTTTAGATTTTTTGCTGGGAGAACTTTTGGCCGGGGCTCAGTCATCTGTTGTCCGTCCATTGTATAGAATATGAATGTGCAACAATGTCTGTAATATCAAGTTTTAGAATGAAACCGAAGAATTAACTGATGAGCTGATGAACTGAAGATGATGACTGAGTGAGTGAGTAGTGAGTAGGTGCCGGCTCAACTGATGAAAAAGTGTGAAGGTTGAAAAAGAGAAGAGATGAGTTGAGATTTGAGATGAGAAGTTCGTGAATATGAATGAGAGATTCTGCCTAGGCCAGGTCGCTTGGAGCAACATTTAGTTCCTCGTCCCTCTGCCCCAGCATTCTCAGATTGCAGTAGGAATTAGGAAAGTAATAAATATATTTTTTGTCTCTTATTTATTAAAAAATCTGGAAATCTGTCTGGAGTCCTCTTTCATGATATTTTTTAGATCGACAAATTAACTAATGTTTTCACTTATGTATCCCAAAGCATACCTTCGTAAGTAAACTTTAGTACATGAAGGTATACGTTGGGGTAAATGGGGTACATAACTTTAATTAGTGTAATTTTATCATTCTTAAGCACGGGTTTAAATGCTTGTTTATTTCTGTTCTTCTCATCTGGATAGAATGTGTACATTATATTTTGCATTTGTTATTAGTTAGCTGACTTGGAAAATATAAATCGAGAATATTCAAGAATGAATCAGGTTCAGTACTTGATGAATTTGCATGAACTCTAACTTGTTACACTGTCACATTTTCCAAATAATAAACATTCTTCAAGAAAATACTAAAAATATATAATAATATGTAATAATGGTAATTGATAATGAATCGCGATCAAGCCCAGTAGATGGGCGAATTCTAATCATTTAGGTCACTTAAAGGATGAGGGGATGGATAAATGTGAAATATAAATGCTATGTTATTAAAAATTTGCAACAAAGTGCTTACCTGTATATGATAATACCTAGTTATTATTTATAATATGAAGGTGGTATCAGTGTACCGTGTACCATCTTCTCAATTAACTAGGAGTACATGGTCTGATGATCTGAGTCTCAATGAAATTCTGTCATGCATGGCTCAAGAAGCATTCACGATGGACTGTTAAGTGGCATGGTCTATCGTGTTTAATCTTAAAGTCAGTCATGTCAGTTTCACTAGTGATAGTCCACATATTATTTCAATTATAAAATAGTGCATCTCTGCACAATCCGTATTATTACACATTACTAACTGTCTATAAACTTACAAAGTTTCTACTAAGACAAACAAAAGACAATTCAGTCTTTCAATACTCTTGGCCAGCTGCACAAGATGTTTCTCTTCAAATAATCATTTTGTTACTCCTGCCAGTGTGTTATTAATTGAAGTGATTGTAAATTCTTACTTAATGAGAAAAAGTTTTGCAATGAGTGTTTGTGAATTGAGTTGACGGTATCCGTCCTTACCGTTTTGGTTTATTTTAATCTTACCTTCAATCTTAAAATCATATTTTTGAGCTTTTCTCTGAATGTAATTGAGAAACAGGATTTCGTGTAATTAAAGCATTTACATATTTATAATTTGATTCCATGATACTTGGAGTAATGTAGAGACTGCTATGCATTAGGCATATTCAATGTATTACGGACAGGAGTACATTTGTTAATTAGTGCCTTTAATCAAAATGTTTTGTGAACATGAACATAATATAATATCAATGCAAAGCCGTTAACTTGCTGTCAGTTGTGATTTTTAAATTTTATAGATTTGAAGTCTAAATGATTTTACAATCTTTTACGAGTAGTACGCTAATGCAAAACTATGCTTTAGAAATTGAAAAGTGTGACTAATTTGCGCTAAACCTTCAAGATCGTCATGGACAGCCTCTCTAGTCTCCGTCCAAGTACAAAATGAAATTTGTCGCTTGTGCTTTCAGTGAGTCATTTTTTCGTATACATTTTTTTAATTTATGAGAAATTCATGTATTCAATTCACGTTAAAATGTACCAAATCTGCCAAAAATAGAATTGTAAGAACTTTTCCTTTAAAATCAGCCAAATTCTCAAATGAGTATTTTTGAAAAAGCGGAAGAGAGAGTATTGATGTCCTGCAACCAGGATCTAATGTACTATCATCTTGTCGGGCAAAAAATGGTTTTCATAGGCCCAGCTCTCTAATGCATATCAGCACTTAAGCGAGAAATCCTTCATATGAGAAAATGTAATATTTTGTCCGATATACTCAATCATGAAAAAATCTTGGAAAATACAATGGATAACCTCTATTCCAATTTGACTACTTACAAGATATACATTTCAGAGTGGGAACTTGGGGAGTCATTGCAGATTATTAGGTTACATGCTTAAATCCAAGTATTACTTACTATAATATGAACAATAGTGCTAAACTATAATACATATCTTTTCTGCTTTTAAGCACTTAAATGACACTTTAACACGATTAGATTAATTGCTCCTATAGCAAAAGCAAACACGTCAGCTTCGGAAATGACATAATAGCCCAACAATTTATTTTTTTGGTATTTTTTTTTGCTATTGCTCTAATATAAACTAAAGACATATCGTTTTGAGATACCTAATACAATTATTAGCTAGCATTGCCACAATTCTTCAGGTGAAATGACATTATTAGCTATATTGCAGTTGACACATAAATAAGGAGAATGTAAGTATATAGTAAAATAGGAAATCATCCTCGGCGGATTAGTTTCCTACCCTGACTTGATTCATGATGTGTTGCCGATCGAATTAAGTGCTATCTCTTTCCTCTTTTTTGCTATCGATGTCAATGGAACCATTTATTATAGAAAACACATTTCTACGAAAAAGCTTATCTTATCAGAGCTACCTGGTATATATTACATTGGTTGTCCTTGTACTTTGCGTACACGATCTATAATGCCACAGATTATAATTTAGGTGAAATGAGCATAGCAATTGCATTAAATACAGTTCTGATTTTGCATGGTAGAAAACTGTCCCAATTTATTGAATCGAGGTTCACCTTCAGCCTTATCTCATCTGTCATATTAACTTCTATCTCTGGCCTTTTCATTGTGTGCTGATTTGAGTGATGCAACTTTAAACGAATCCTCTCCGGTTTTTAACTTCGATTAACTGGTTCAGCCATGAAATCCTCCGAAAGCCTCACAGTAGTGGTGTGGCGTGGGTTGTAGTGACAAGCTTAGTTTCTGTAACGGTGGACAACTCTATTTGTCTTCTACATCTCTCCAGCATTACTATAAAATTCTTTTCTGGTGAGTGTCTCCTTTTTATCTTATACTTTTAGATCTCACACACCTGCCTAATTTTGTGAAACAAAAATCATAAAATTACACACATTAAAGAATTAAAACCACAAATAATGCAAATTATAATCACCATTAGTTAGTGCCAGATTTATGGTTTTCTTAAATTTTAATTGTTAATAGTTATACTATTTACTCTAAAATTTTTAGTTATCTCAATAACCATTATGGAAAGATGTTTTTAAGAGTTATGAGCATTGAAAATCTTAGAACTTTTTCACCAAATGTTATATAATAATTTTAATTTTATCTAAATCGTTATTGGATTTTCTTTGAATTTTTGAAACTTTAACTCCACATTTGTTGACTTAAAATTCTTTTAAAATTATTTTATCACTACAATGCACAATTGTATTTTTAATATTAAAACAGTATGCCAGAAGAAAAGTGTAGAATAAATAATAAATTATGGTCTAAATAGGCAATATTAATACAATTTTGACTCTGACAATTTTTAATTTGGAAATGTTGAAAGAATCCAGTTTCCTATGAACATTTAGCGAATACAAAAACTGACAAAATTAAATAAAATGTCACACTTGGAGAATGTATAAACATATACAGTGATAATCGAATGTACTCAGAGTAAAATTATTTTACAAATTGGCGAGTGTGAACCACTTCACAGAATATAACAAGTTTTATGACTCTTATTGATAGCATTATTTAGTAGCATCTACAGGTAGCGACATTGTTAATGACTGCCAGTTAGTGGTTAAATGTATTGGGATACATACGTTCAAAATGTATTTTTGCGTGTGGCCTGTGTGACATCATGCAGTGAGAAATTCCTGTTTCACAATTTTTATAGATAATAATAAATCATTTTCAAGGCAATGAGATAAAGATAACAAAAGCAACGGTCAAATGTCTATAAGACAAACAGTTTTTCACATTTTAAGATATTTTGAATCAATGCGCTTAATTCCTTTGAAATATAATTTGAAATATTTAATTAATTTAAAATGCAGAGAATATAAAAAATGGGTCGCAATATTATTTCATGTAGACAAACTAAACTATATTAGCCATTAATTAATGTACTATTTTATTAACTGTACATATATAGAAATATAGCATGCTACAAATAATTGTGCAAGTACGCAGCGCTCTATCTATATAGAGAACTTTTCCATTGCCATGTTAAGAACTTTATTCATGTTAAGCTTCGTTTCAGGGTAGGCGATGAGAATAGGTTTATAAGTTTCATTGTAATGACTAGGTATGTATTTAAATATCTAAGTATGCAAAATAATAATTGCCATCGTTTCTTTAAGAACTTCCGGCTCTCTCTTTGATTTATCTTGTACATACAGTATATCTACCAAATATAATCCTTAGAGCAGCGTATGCAAGATAATATTTAGTACATTGATGCATGGCATGACAATACAGATACGAAGAAACTACAGATCAGAACTTCAAAGTTTTCCTATTTCTGTTGACAAAAGATATTCTGAAACTCAAAAGCTGCGTCCGTAGATTTATATGAAAAGTAGCAACACATGCTAAATACACATGATTTGTGATTATCATATTTGTTGTTGTATTTCTACTTATAAGGAATATATACAAAGGTTCTTTATGTATATTGGCATAGACATATAAAAATGTATGGTTAGAGCCGTGTGCTGTCTAGTGTACCTCATCTCTTTCATTGCCCCTACTTCGAAGATCTGAATTGAATGAAGGAAGCTTGTAGTAGGTATAGCTTGACTGCACTGCAGCAAGTAACTAGACAAACAAGGCTTAATATGGTCGAGCCGTAATAATAATATGGTTTTTGGGTTGTGCAATGCAAAAAGAGTGAATGGAATCAAATTCTTTACTTACATGACTTTGTGCAAATCTCAATTTAGTTTTAGCTCACTCTGCTGGTTGAGAATCTGCAGTGGCCAGCTTGTTGGCTGTTTTCAAAACTTACTCAATCACTTTTGTATTTCTTGATGCTTATCACTTTATTTATAGTAGGCAGTCTTGACTAGTAGTCTACATTCTACGGTGACTACCTACCATTTCTATTAGCAGTGCATAAATCTGGGGCTCTGCTAATTTCATTTGTCGAGTTTAGTACGTGTACTACTAAATAGATACTCCAAATACATTTACTACCTTTCCTTTTCATGTACTGTAAATAAACCGTGAAGATATTGACGCTATTTGTCGTTCGGTCAACATTCCCTTATTAGTAGTCCAAGATGCTAGAAATGTAAAGTAGCAGGCATTTGCGAGTCCCAAAATAGTTGATGAACATAATGATATCTGTTCAGGTAGGTTCTTTGCTAGCAAGTTTTCTATTCAAACAGTATCTGTTGTAGTGATACAGTATTTATTTTATGTGCTTCTTATAGACAGATACAGATTTATTTCCTTTCTTACATTACATGCTTGCATGTGGTATGTAAATACATTTACCAACATCCTCTATACCTTGTATTTTCTATACCTTGTATAACCTGAGTAAAAATAACATGCAAAGAATATTATCTTATCGCTCCTTCATTGAAGTAGACAGGGAGGAACCATTTTATTATGAAGCTAGTAATATTTCCACAACATCCAGTCCAACCCATTGTAATTTACGACAATTTTGAAGTAAACAAATACTGAAGAATTTATTTAATTGTATGCGTGTCCATTACAGTAATACTATAATGTATCAAATTACAATTTAGAAAAGAGTAAATAAAATAAATATTCTAACTAAGGTAGTTATTTAGTTTTGTAGTCGATTAGATTACATCACATTAGGCATTTATAATATACGAAGGCTTTGAAAAGCGCTTGCCAGACGGAGCAGTGCAGACATATTGACCACAACCTGGAAAACAAGATAAAATGAGGTTGACCATATTTCTACATGTAAAGTAATAGTTATTTGTTTATATGTTCGCATTATGATTTTACGATATTGCACTACATGGGGAATATGCCTTGACAATTATTTATGTGTACCCTATGCGCGCAATCAGTGTAGGAAATAAGATTTCTTTTCATCTTCAATTCAGTGATTTGACTTTATGGCTGACTGACTCAGTGTTTTCAATCCACCTAAACATGCACGTTATGGATACCTATGAAATATTTATGAGTGAATGAAGTTGGGGATATTATAATATTCATATTATGGATAGTAGTATGAAATATCTTCCGTGCTTAGGCTATAATGTGTGTACATAGTAAAATCATAGTTCACCAACTATCTCATTAGATCTGTTAAGGCAGGCTTTCCATAGGAAATTCTATGCACATACTTGCATAGGTAGCTCATTTGTCTCTAGGTGGATTGGATTGCATTTTGCATAATATCCCATCATCTCCCATCCCATGCTTAGCTCTACACATTTACACACTTGCAGTCTCATACCTATCCATTATTTGGTTTCGTTGTGCCATAAAGTTAACGTCCGTTCTCTACATGCCTCTTTTGTGTCTTATTCCTCTGCTAAGCCACATAACACTCGAGTCAGTCTCTTCTTATCCTTCAACTGATAAAGTTGTCTTTTTGTCCTTCATTCAAGTTGGGGCTAGGGCTTCATTTTTCCATTCTAAAAATTACAATTTTTACAATCACTCCAAATCCACGCCTTATATGGACACCACAATTAAATATCACTAAATGGTTTACGATGGATTTTTTACACCCAGAGTGCTTAATACTTGAATATTTGTGAGTACACCGTTTAATCCCTTAGTGTAAGATAATTACAAGTATTTAGTAGGAAAAACAAAGTCTTCTGACATGATTTGTATTACAACAAGAAATTAGTGTAAATAATTCTATGACCAAGTGAAGTGTCAGTCTCAATCGGGTTACTCGTGTCTTGCTCCTCTCACGACTCACTCAAAATTCTCTTTTGGTTTTCATATTCCTGTCACTGTCCTCACGTTTCTTTTCATTTTGTGTGTTAGTGGGAGAGTGTGTTCAATACTATTGAGTAGCAAAGACACACTACCGCTCAAGCCGCGAGGACTTACTTGCAGTTGCTCCCTGAACAGCTTTACTGTTCGGAGAAGCCACTCATTCGTCCTGCAGACATACAAAATGAAAGCAGAGACGACAAGGGCAACCCCGGTAACTCATCCACGTGAACGAGAAACTTACTCAGGTGCTTGAATCTCAACTCGCTCAAAGCTGGGCATTCAGCCACATGGTGGACCGACGTCTCGACGCTAATTGCACATAATGGGCAGAGCGGAGACGAATGATTCCCCAATAGATTCTGATGCTTGGCCAAGGAGGAGAAACCAGTAATTAAATGAGTGAAGACCCTGAGCGTTCTTCTACTCAAACTTGTGAAATATATGCTTTTGATGTGTGAAGGTGAAGGCAAGAATAATTTTGTATTTTTACAGTCAGTACGTTTTTTCCAATTATGAATATTCAATTTGTTGAAATGTTTTGAGATGACAGTTTTTGCACATTGTGCTGAAAAAGGCAGTATTGGTTCAGGACCAAAAACTTCCATTTTTGTGGACTCTTTCGCTAGTGAATCCGCCTCATCGTTTTCTTTTCATTTTGGTAATTATCATATAAAACAACCTTGCTTTTTATTTTTCAATTACACATACTTCTAAATCAACTCTAAATTATATTCCACATTATTTGTCTTCTGACTAGCAATTAGCGCCTTCCTAAGTTCATTACGATACAACTTTGAAATTCTTGTCATGACTACAATGTTAATCATGTTGTCATAAACAATTTTGGCTTAGAAGTACTTATAACAGTGTTATCCCAACTATTAAGGTCGTACATTCCAATCTCATTTGTCAAAAGAATGACTTTATCTTTGAAGCCATAAGTATTTGATTTCTGCAAAGGATCAAAGTAATCTTTAAAAATAATACTTATAGTTGTCATAGAATAGCTCTAAAATTTGTGTATACCTATATAAATTATAAAATAGGTAAACTCAAACTGACCACAGGTTTTATAATCGTCAGATAATCAATTATTGTCACCTAATACTTAAGATTAGATACCTGCGATTGTGAAAACAACTAAAAAATATTCTCATAGTTATGACTGCATTGGACAGGCACTTGAAATAAGCATTTATATTTAGTGATAACGTCCATCGGTGTGTCTTTCCATGTTTTACTATACTATGTATTAAGTTAACAGTGGTCGAAGTAGTTTGCACGCAAATACACTGTAACAAGTTATTGAAATCAAAAAGTTACCAATTTATTTCATTGCATGATTTATCTTTAGCGATAATAGCGACAATGGCATTTACAAGTAAAAGATATGCAGTAAGTTTGCCGAGCATGCGAGAACTAGGTATTTGTTAACAAAGGAATTATGAAGTAATTAGCTAGACGCTGTAGATAACTGTAACAATATACTGTTAATTTTCTCATTAACAGTTTTGCTGGAGCTGCATGAAATGCATTGTCATTTTTGCGAAGGTTTTCTTTGATCTGTTTCATTGCAATTATTTGTTCACATGGGGTAAAGTAAAGCTAATATTTATTTTTAGAAATGGGCAACTGTAAATTTTCAGAAAATACGGAAATGTGAGAAAGGAGGAAAATAAAAATACAATCTTTTGTACTTGAGCCTACACGCTCTATTGTATATAGTGGTGTGCGAAAAGAGCATGTGAGAATGCAAACTACGTGAGATTTAACTTAACTAAACGCTTAAAACTTAGGTACCCCTCCCTAGTCTTTATTTTATTGCAATTTGTGGGATATTCATAGAATTGAATGCCATATCCAACTCAAGCTCAATCAATGTTAATGTTAATTCCTCGTAGTTAGTGCATTATAAGTTGGATTGATGGTAGGATAGAGTCAGAGATACCGGTTAATTCAAGAATGGATTATTGGTGCGAATAGTTAGATACTTTTAGCTTGTGAAATAGTTCTTTATCGAGAGTTATTGTTTCTGTGTGAGTGAATAAATGAGACCGTCGTCGTCAGTCAGTCAAGTCTCAAGTCAGGGTCTTATCCTACGTAGTTGAACAAATACCTACGTAAGTAACGTGCTATCTATTTATGTATACATCACTTACTGGTACGTGTTCGAATACTATTTTTATTATATTAGAGTCTGATATTTAAATACCTTTCATCATGGAATCAAGTATAATGTTTTGTTAGTTGGCTGATTGGGAATTTATTCATTGAATTTGCTGAACAATTACCACTTTGCTATATAATCCATAAGATAGGGACAAACAAGATAATATAACTATCTAACCCACTCCATTCCAATCCCATTTTTATAGTTTATTCATAAATATTTCTCTTATCAGTCCCTACCTATCTTTCTCACAAATAATCTACACGTACCATAATCTACATATTAAAATTTGTAAAGGGAACAGGAGAAACCACAGCTCAGCATGCCTGGCCATATTGTTCATGTAGTGTGTGTAAATATGTAGGTACTTTTACTTTATATATAAGTTCAATCGCAGTGCAGAGTTTTGCTGGCCATACTGAGCATTTTAGTGGTGGTTTTGTGTGTAAAGTAATCATTTCGTTTGTCATATCATAAGACTCCTGTTGTTGACAACCGTATTGGATTGAGATCCATGCAAATCTAATAATGTGCTACATGGGCACTATTCTTCTATCACATTACTACATTGGTTAAATGGTCCATAATGTGCATTTATAAATTATACACCTGCAGGCAGTTTTAAACTCTTTATGAACGGGTTGCTATCAATGTGATGTAAGTGTGGCAAATCTTTTACACAAAAGACATATAGGTAGAGTTCCTATCTATAGGTATAGGTGTGTGCATTAACTTGGGAAGTTACTACAGGCATCCCATCGTACCAGTCATTATTTATTTTACTTTCAGTTAATACGGAGTGCTAATAGATCTGCAGAATATTTCATTTGCCTTCAGCACGAAGCAATAACTGTTAAACTTTTAATCACTCTATTGAGCCTTGCCAGATAATTCTGATTGTTACACCTACACTCTACCTACTAATAATAATATGCACTTACAGTTTCAAGTGATATAAATGTTCCTGTCAGTTCCCTATTTCTACTTATAATGGCCTTGCACCAACCTACATATTTAATTGAATATTGGACTTTATTTAATTGTTTACGTATTTAGTGATAACAGTATATACTGATCGAATACCTGAATTCACACATCATCATATTATTCTGTGAACATTCGTTTATTACATTCATTCTCAAGTTTTTGAGGATGTACACGCGCTAGATAGGGAGAAACTGCAGAATTTATTGGTTGACAAAGAATTGTTTCGGCATATTATCTAGCTGCGATTTCCTGTAAGCTGACAATCCGATTTTTAAACCTAAATTTGAAATTATCATTTATATTGCGAGTATGTTAATACCTATTTAATATGCGTACAAAAAATTGTTATATTGGTCAATTAACTCTAATCGTTATGCAAATACAAGTGTGCCAGTACAAGTGCATTTGCGTTTAAGTAGTATTCTATAATAGTATCACTGAAATAGTTTTATTTTAGCAATATTTTGTAAATTTAACCTGAAGCGAGTGGCAGCAGGAAATAATTATTATATTTACACATCAGTATCTAATATGCAATTCTATAAGAATGCGTGATATAATTCTGTGTATGTTTATTTTCATATTTAGATCGATTGGAGGTTTATTGGCTAAGAGAGGATTTTCATTACTTGTGGCTTGCGGTGGCAATCTCCCCAAGTAACAAGCCTATATTTTTGTTATCGCAACGAAGAAGCGAATTAGAAAAACCTATTAGTTAACAGCTTAAAATAATTGTAGCAAGTTGTCTTGTTACATGCATACGACTAATTCCACGTAAAGTGACGAGTGAGTCTTCGTAAAAAATTGAGGAAGTTCTCTGTGATAACGTCGGACCTTTTACCCACTTCAGACTGAACCACTCTAGTGCGAACATCCTTCTTCTTTCAATTCTCAAGAGTGAGCTACACTCTCGTCTCCTAAGTCAACATGATGGAAAACGCGCTTGAGTATCGTGAGACTACCGGAGTCCACGATACCGTTCTGCTTGATGATCCAAATGACACTGACGCATTCATCGAAAATCTTCGGAAAAGATTCCGGGCCGACCTCATTTACGTAAGCACTACTTTTTTATTCTCTTACCAATACTATTTTATTAGATATTAAAAGCTCATTACTTGGCTATAATTACTACGAAATTGGCGCGTGTTATGTAGTAGTAAAACATTTCCAAATCAGATAACTAGCCTTCTAATTCAAATAATACTTTTCATGGCAACTATTGTTATGGTTTTCCTTTGCCTGCTCAAACTTGAGGTAGAAAACGGATAACACAATAACTATTATGAGCATTAATTACCAACTTTCAAGTTTGATAGGCGTTGTGTCAAATTTGGTCTAGTAAACGTATTATCTTTTGTGAAACTTGGAGGCTGAAGATGAAAGTAATATAAATTGACTAAAAGGTAGAAAAATTGCATGGTGCAATAAAAAATTGAGCCTAAGCAATATTATGTCAATAAATGGGAAACTCAAATTATGATCATTAGTTACAAATGACACAACAAGAAATTTTGAGTGACTAAGGTTGAGATAAAATTTAAAAGATATTTGTTGTTAGGGTTCAAGATTCTTAGCTCAGATTTGTGTATAACCCAAGTATGGTAAATACACCCGCACGCGGCACACGTACGCACTTTAGAGCAAAAATCATTAAATTTCAGATTTCTTTATATGTCCTGGGAATACCAAATTCTACGCATAAGGAAATAAGTTACCTTCCATCTAAATATATGTGTGACATAATTGACTTTTCGAGTTATAATCAATTCCTCAGAGTGTCTGTAGATAGGATGTAGTTATACTGGTGTCGTACCAGTTTTATATCTTTATAGATACATAGTTACACCTTACACTCCTCTCGGTTAAGTTCAGTTCAAGGGCCATTAAAACTGGGGACTGCTAAAAATGTTGGAGGAGAAGGTCTCCATAATACGGATGAGCAGTATTGGATGACTAAAAGATGTGCACATCTGCCCACCTAATGTTTGGATTATTCCACTCTGCAGCTTAAACTCTGAATAAATTAATGTTTCAGAAGTAGTTAACTACCTTTTGGCTTTAGGTCCCCACTTTCTGGTTGCAGTAGTAGAAATGTGCATTCTTTACCCTATCTTCTGGGCCTCTCCCTGTCAAAAATTCAGTTGGCTCGTAATCAGTGAGAATTCAAGTTTCATTTAACATGACGTTCGTTAAGTAGTAAGGTGTAGTTGTAGCATTATCGCCCTCTCCCTTTATACGGACACTTAATGGCATAAAAACACAAGGAGACGTAAGAAAACAGCAACAGAATAGAAAGCATCATGATGTGGTCATAACATAAATACGACTACATCATTTGTGCATGGCTAGTAGGTATTATCAAAAAGTCGAAGCCCAAACGAACTTTATGTAAGTCAAATGCAGATAGGCATTATATAACAAGAATTCTTAATAATATTACCCACTACCTATAAAAGTGTATATATGTAGTGCTATATTAGTTTCCGATACATATTGCTTATAGATGAAAAGGAACTAATTGTAAGCACGTACGAGTATATAAATATACTGAAGAGTATGAGATTGAGATAAGTATACAATACTAAAGAATGAAGTCGAGATTAGTAAGCTCAGTCACTAAATACTGAAGCTAAAAAGGATTCCTCTCTCTCTCAGAGAACATCATAATAGTTTTTGCACCTGCAGATAAGTATAGATAGGGAGGACTGTATAGGAGATAACGTAGCAGGCAGGTAGGGAAGGTAACGTAGCGTGGATATTTGGTCAGAGTAGTGCATTGTAATGTTTATGTAATTTATGCAGGTATGAGAGAGGATCTGAGACGAAAAGGGAGTAGGCGTATTGTATTTTAAACGCGCTAGCTATATGCTAATAGGTGAGCATCTATGACACTATCTATATGATATCTCGAGAGCAGAGAGCATAGTTCATAGTCTAACCCGGAGGAGGTACATGCAATTGGATTTGCCTTCTCGGATTATCTATAATAGACAACGAGACACGATAGATTAAAATTGCTCTTAAGGCAATGACTCCTTTTGCAGAAATCTTTGATTCTTGTTTTGCATGCACTATGGCCAACATCGACTTGACTTGTCTGCTCATTTTACGAAGCAGCCTACTCAATATTATTGTCTTCTTTTGTAGTCTCTCTGTTGTCTTACATCCATTATGTACCTTGTCATACACAATATAGTCATATCTTTGTCTGCAAGTCATTTGCAGTTTTTTCACTGCTTGAAAAGACTCCTGGCTTATCCTTACCTTACAAAATGTTTTCCCTGCCTTTTATTTATTATATTTATGATGTAGTGCTGGCCTAGCTTTGCAAGAAATGAAATGAATAACACACCCATTAAATCTCACCACCTACACCATTATCTTTGTATGCATTTCAATTTATTACTGTCATTTTTTCTCTGCTACAATGCAAAGCTTAGGATTTAGTGCAACTCAAGCTTCATAATAGCCCATCATACTTCTGATTGATGATTCAAAACATATTAATGGAAATGTAAGACTTAATAAACCTCACCTTTATTATACGCATTGAACTTCTCTTCTCAAAGGAAGGGAAACAACTCTAGTCGTCGTACTTAAATACATAGGTAGTACTTGTAACGTTGCTTCAAGAGCTCGTAACAAAATGAAGTAAGCAACAATTGTATACAATTAGTGAATTGAACTTGTTACTGCCTACTCCTACTACATCACAATACATTTACTTTTTCTTGGCATCCTTCAGTTACACATTTTTAACTCTCTGTCCAAATTATTATTACCATTGCTTACACGAATTCCTCAATTCGTATCGCAATTCATTTCAACTGGGCACAATAAAACTCATGGTCTCTGTTTAGAGAATAAATAAGTGATAAGCCTATTTCTAGTTATCATTTAGGCTGAAATGTACTGATTGTACTTGTTGCTATTGTCTTTGAAACAATTACTGTCGATCCCTGCAGTTTAAAGCTTTTATTTCTGCCTAAGCCTATTTGATATAGTGACATTTACAATATTGGAATACCCGCTATCTAATGTGATATTAATTTCACTATAATTGCATTTTTCGCACTCACGATCATGGCATTCAGTCAGTCAGTAAGTCAGTTGGTTCGTTGGTTTCAATGATGAATTTGACGAGATAAGATAAAACGAGTCCTTTCGGCTTTTGAGAATTTCATTGCTTTTATTCATTTGTGTAGGTACGCAGGGATGTGTAGTCGTTTAAAAAGGAAATTAGACTTTACTACTACATGTTTAAAAACCTATAAAACAGATGAGCATTAATGTAGAATAAAAAATATGTAGTGCACGAGAGTATATAAAAGCATTTTATGAATGCAAGAGCACAACCAACTTTTAACCCTTTTCTAAAATACATTCGGCATAAACACGTCGAAATTTTCTACAATATAAATTGCATATAGGTATATTCTAATGGCGTAGGTAAGGCAAGAGACTCACAATAGAATAAATAGCTATTAAATAGATTGGCTTTGACTGACATGGCACGACGGCTGTAACTCTGCAATGCAAGTGGAAAACTATCTTATTTAATGATCGTTCGTTGAAATGCATCCCACAACACAACTGCATTCCATTATGCACTAGTAATGGCAGTAATGTTCTGTTCACTATCCTTATCAGGATTAACTACCTTGGCTTTGGCTGTGGTTCGTTGGAAAGTTGTCTTACATCTTAGTTAATCTAATAAGCTTATTTAGATTATGCTCAGATAGGACGCGGCATACGTAGACACTTCGACCACACATCCCTACATACTTCATTCACAATAATCTTCAACCAAGAAAGTATACAGTTACTTTATTATAATATGCTAAATTATACTATACATTAGTTAGTGTAAATGAACATTTGCTAAAAGTGCTAACCCATTGTTAGTTATAGTATTATGTCACCAGACACTCCATTTGTGGGACATCGCGCGTGCTTAAATAAATACCTACAATGTCTGCAAGGAGATTTCGTGGGAATGCTTCGTGTAGTAATTGTTAGTTAAGTAGCTATTTATTATATCGGTACGCTTTATGAGTTGCGATGAGCAATTATTGCATAATTCCTGTGATAATACATTACAATATTAAGTAGCCACCTTTTTACTGCCGTTCTCGAGCTACTATCTCTGAATATCATTGACCATGGTCATTGTTTTTCTAATAATGACAATTACATTACACTGCTGATGTCGTATTAAAAACCATTATCTTAGTTACAGATCTAAAAGTAATGATTCTCAGGTCTTTGTCATGCTATTTATTGTCTTTAGACACCCATAAGTACAGATATATTCAATTCTATATAGATTATGGTTGTGAGTGCTATCCACAAATGAATGTTACTAAGAATAATTAAAAGTGTGTATTCCGAACAGAAGAGAATGCTTACACAACAATAACAATAAAGATGATGATCTTTTCCCTTTGTTTACAAACTTTGTCCTGGGTAATTTTATTGTTGATAAAGATCCTTTTTGACACTACAAACGTAAATGTTAAAATCTCCCATTGTTTGTCTTTCTTATCTTTTTTCTCTTCTCTTTGGCAATAATAATTATCAGATTTAAAAACGAGAGGTATAATCAATCATACAAATTATCCTTCGTTAACATAATTTACATACTCTTCTAATTTCGCTCAGTAAATTAAGTTCATATGAACATTCTGTAGCCAGACTCTTGGAATTGATTACATGCATCTATAAATTATGCCAAGTATATGTAGAACGGTTAATTTATGTAATGATAAATAATGGTTACGTGGATTTCAAACACCAGTATTTTATTGTTTCTATAGACTATTCTGTTTTTCTTTCTATCATTTATATTACCTATTGAGCACGAATCTAATTTATTGGGAAATTAAATAGAAGGTTAGAAGGGTCATGTAATAGAATGTAATGTCTACCCACAATTATAGAGGAAATAAATTTCGGAAACCTGCAACAACACAAAAACTTTTACTTGAATGTTCGTGTATAGATTTTTGACTAAAATAATAGTTTGCCCACATTTACACAGTATAATATTTTAGTTTGGAGTGAAGACATTTACTTTTGATTAGAAAAAAACCATCCATATAATGTATTCTAGTAATTGATTTAAATGATAGTATGCAACTTCTATTAACCTACCTAGAGTTAAATTAATTGGTATAAATTACATTTATGGATTTGTAAAATCATTTGTAAAATTACAGACATTAATTTTTATTAATATCGAATTAACACCCCAATCTTAGAGTAATTTTCGATATGAAGCTGTTTTGATATTATCTGAATAACAATTTGAGATATGCAATTCAAGTAAACTTGCATGTCAGACCAACATAATGTACAGCATAATATTATCAATTATAATCCAGCTATGTAATCGTAATCTCTGATGTATGTCAGTATCGTTTTCCATCCCAAAATCAGTAGATAGATTGCTAATAAAAGCTATGACGGAATCACCAGATAGACTCAATTCAATTCGTTGATTACTTTTACCTGTCTCAGTATCAAGTCTAAAGACATAATAAAGGTTTTGAAGTCGAGATTTATTTATTTCGTTTCTCAACGTTCATCTGTTCTATTGTACATGTGCTATTCAAGTCAAAACATGTTTTTCTGAACTGTTCTAAATTGCCCACATTCCAGGAAGTTACTCACATTGAAGGACAACGATAAAAGTTATCAGTTGTTTTACTTATTTTAATTGATGCTGCATTGATGTATGTTTCCTTTTATTTGTACCTATTCTAATTGTGAGGAAGTTGGTTGTTTATTTTAACAATTATAAATCGTTGAAGCAGAATTTCCATAGAAAACATTTGTTTGTGTATTATTTGTTTGTAATTAATTTGTTTGATTTTGCAGACATACATTGGACCTGTGCTAATATCCGTGAATCCATACAAAGAACTTCCCATCTATGGTCCCGACTACGTTAAGAAGTACTACAATATCAATTTCATTGAAGTTGCTCCGCACATGTAAGTTTTTAATTGTAAAAGCTGTTTGTAAATTGTTCACGAGTTTAATCATGAAAAGTGGCAATTAATTTTTGTGTAATGATAAAATGGGAATTTTGACAACAATAATGTTTAGCAGGATAAAAAAGTGTTTCTGTAGTGCATTAGGACTATTAAGATTAATTATTGCCATCTAAAGAATGGTAAAATATTCTGACATTTCTAATATGATTTTATCTCTGGTATATGCACAGCTAGTTTTGAAAGTAAAAGGGGGATTGTAGCAGTATAATATTTGTTTTGATAACACAGACACTAATCTACATTTTATCTGCCCCAAGGTTGTATGGTCTGTCTTGTAATGTAAACGGATAAGTGTACATGGCATTCACGTAGACAGTTAGAAGCAGAATGACTATCACATCTGGAATAAATTGTACAAGTGGTGGAAAATGTAGGTAAATGTTACTTTCTCCAAAAAAGCAGGTAGTACTGTTTTGATTTCATGCCTTTATTTATTGCCATTGGGTAGGTTACCAGTTAGTACTATCGAGAAGATTGATGTAGGTTGCAAAAAATGGAAATAGAAACAGTGATATTGCAATATAATACGTACTAGGGTACTACTGTGTGTATAAATATACCACTTCACGATCCATTCATTATACTCATAAATGAATTTATTTAAATCACTAAGCAGTGGAAAACTATGCTAACAAAAATAGAGGTACAATATGATTAATAATGCAACCACAAAACAATAGTAGATAGCACAATCTGAGGAACAGAGATTGCAAAATCATTAAAATAATAAAATGCAGATGCTCATGAAATGCAACCAAGTCTCATTTCACTGAACACATTCATAAAATATTCCGCAATATTTGTCATGCAGTGAGCGATGGAGCTCGGGAAGCTTCTATTTATCTAGCTTATTAGTTTACTTGTGCAAACCAGACAAATAGATTCTTGTTGCAGTGATTAATATTGATGAGTAACATGTACACGGAATGAAAGTGGCATTAGTTAGTAGGTGTGTGATAATTATTATGTATTCCTTTGGATATTAATGGGACTTTCTATTTCCTCAGCTATGGAATCACCGATAATGCCTACAAGCAGCTCAGAGAGGAGAATCGAGACCAGTGTATCCTCATTTCAGGTGAGTTATCCTTCCTACAATGCAGCCCACCTTTTCTAACAAATATTATTTAAGATGATGATAGGCTTTGATGTTAGGCTGCATAGTCCATGATTTACAAATCTCCAAATTGTATCAATGTACCATATCTTGATACGTATCTTTATAATACATTCAAAATTGTACCGAAGCGAATGTTTATGGGATACAATGAGAAAAAATTTGCATGGAGTTACATCCTGCTTGTTGATATAAGAAAAAGCCCAAATGTTCTGCGAAACCTTTTGCGTCAAGACTTTTTTATCTCCGTAAATCAGTTTGGTTCTATCCCTGAAAGAAATAGAGATGAGTCGAGGTCAAGAATCCTAACGGACCACGTCAAAATGTTGACCTCGGTCAGATTAATTTCCATGCTCATTACAGTATATCTGCTATCCAAATAATTTTAGATTAGTGCTTTGAGCTGATGATTATATGACATCCGTTTGTCAAAATAGTTCTTGAGATGATTTATCTTACTTATCGAAGCAGAAGGCTAACGTCAGCTCTAAGAATACATTATGAATGAATTTATGATTTATTCAGGCGAATCGGGCTCTGGGAAAACTGAAGCGTCAAAGAAAATACTCCAGTATATCGCCTCAGCATCCAAAACGTTATCTCCTGTCGAAGGCACAAAGGATAAACTTCTACAATCGAATCCTGTCCTTGAAGCATTTGGAAATGCTCAGACAAATCGAAATGATAACTCTAGCCGGTTTGGCAAATACATGGATATCGAATTCGATTTTAAGGTGAGATTTTGTTTCTATTATCTATTCCTTCATCATATATTTTGTTATAGCTCATAATTTGTGTATCAGAATGTTTAATGATAGACATTTGTTCGGAATTATAGGGAACTCCTATTGGTGGCCATATCTTAAATTATCTGTTAGAAAAATCCCGAGTTGTCTCTCAATCTAAAGGAGAGAGAAATTTTCACATTTTCTACCAGCTGCTCAGTGGTTTGGATAATTCAATGCTGGAGACGCTCAAATTAACTCGGAGCATCGGCGACTATCACTACCTAAACCAGGTTAGCCTTTTCTTTTGGCACTCTTGCTATACTTCTCAATCAAATTATAGGCCAACATTTATTTACCAACTGCATCTCTATTTGCTATGATATACATTTAGTAGCTAATTGAGATAGCAAGGCTAAACTCTATTAACTGAGAACGTGTGTAGCACTTAATAATGGTACCTAGCCCTAGCCAGACTATCAATTCGTATAAACAGTTTTCCTATGAAAGACAAATTGAAAGAGGAATTTATGCGAAAAAAGTTAATGGGCCGTTCAATGTATTTACGTGCAGACTCAGTCGTGCACAGTCAATCTGCTCTAGTGAACTTTCAATATCAAGGAGGAAGGTATCAGGACTAATAACACTTTACACAACCCTAAGTATAAGAACTGAGTATACTTTTCCCTCTTAACTTAATTGAAAGATGCAAGCAGATACACTTAAGCTCATCTAACTTCGTTAACTCTACTCGAGAAATATTTACTTGCGCTGTAACTCGACTTATTTTGTTTCTGCTCACCGCAAGTCAAGCTTACAATAATTGATTCATTAAGATTGTGGTACAAATATTTATTTTTATCATCTACAGGGCCTTTCATAATACTAATTCCGCCGTTATTTCAAACCTTAATCCCTTTCGCTATGATGCATCTGCATTTATTACCTTTTCAATGTAGTGCAAGTCGACCTTACTATGCAAATTCAAAATTCCTTATATTTTAACAACCTTCCAAAAGTTAAAATTCTAAATTAACTAATAAAATATTAATTAAATTAAAATAATGTTAGTTGATTTCCACTACTATTAGGAAAAATGGAAATATCGGCCAAAAAGTTATTTTACTAAGTGATTACTTGTATTTGTTCTGTTAGATATGCACTCAGCCTCTAATTGCCATAGACTCAAAATAGATTATTGTAGTAAGCAAAAGAAAATAGTGAAATAAGCAAACAAGTTCTAATGAGTAATTTCATTAGCAAAATAGTATCTTGGCTTATGCCATCCACATCAATGTTTAATGGGCAATAATCATAGAAAGCGTCTCTATTAACAAAGTAAGAGTAAAAGTAGTGAAGTTATTAGTAGTTATTAACAGTTATTAAGAATACATGAAAATACCTTGTAGCCTATTACTCTTACACATTAAGGAATCTTATAATGTTTTTATATGTAATAAGACGTCATAATCTAATAATGACCAAATATGGAAGTCAAGAAGAGAAGGTGATTGATAACAACGATTACAGAGTAAAAACAAATGCTAACAATAGCGAGTTGATGTAACATTGGGTGTGTATGGGGTTAGATGAAATGAACTTCCATAGCTTATAGAAATACAACACTATTGACTGAAAGTAGCCAAGCAGACTTTTGGATGAAACGATGCTTGGCAAAGTCTTGATGACTTCCAAAGATTTCATTGCCTTTAAATTGTTTATGTTTGAATGCGCAGGGAAACACTAAAGCAAACAATGATGACGCAAAGCAATTCGAAGTTGTGAAAACTGCAATGGGGACAGTGGGATTTTCTTCCAGTGAGCAGGACGAGATTTATCACATTGTGGCTGCTGTTCTTCATGTGGGCAACGTGAACTTTAAGCAGGAAGGCTCCTATGGAAAAGTTATCACTCATGATACAATCAAAACCGCTGCCTCTGTAAGTGAAACTATATTATACTAAATATGTTAATTATCGTTGGCTAATACTTGCTACAATAGTGAACTAGTATGATCCAGTATGACCAATAGATACAAACATAATAATGCATAATATTATGACTGCAATCAAACATTTTAATGAGTGAAATAGGAACTATAAAGCAATGTCATACTTATATTTATCTGTTTTGTGTTTAGCCTATATTTAAGTAGTAGGTCGCTACTTGTTTTGTTACGCAATACCACATTAGTCATTTAAATGCTTGTAAGCTAAGCGTAAAAATAACAGCTTGCATGTTTTTGCTAGTTCAACTTGGTCGGTAATTGGAATTTCGGTATATGTAGCATTGAATTGGAATTTTTTGAAAGTGAGCTGTAAGCTTTTTGGGTTTTCGTATGCACAATATGAAATGATTGACTATGTGAGTGTAGATGAGACACAAAATGCAGCATAAATGAATTAGCATAATAATGTATTATCTGGCTGATGAAAATAGTGCAAGCAAAAAACGACGTCAGCACAAGTTACCAAACAACAAAGTCTAACACATCGAGCTTTGCTGCGAGGGGGATTGAAAGATTTATTGCCAGAAAAGGGCAAACAGTTATTATGTTTTAGATTTTCCAAATGCAAAAGCATGACATGCCTTAACGTCAAGTTCAAACCATAAAAAAGCAAAGCGCTTCACTCCACATAAAAACACACGAGATTCTCGAGTTTTGACAATCATAAAGTTTAAATATAGTTTCCACCTACAAGTTCAGAATCCCTCAGCAGTGATACTCAAGTATCTTTTCTCAATGTCATTACTGTTTACTCTATGCTCATTAAAGATGAGAAATGTCTATGAGATAGGAATGCTTTTATGTGAGAAACCAAAGACTCCTTTAAAAGCATATCGTACACGAAATTCCAAAATCATTTTTACTACTTTTTCTTCCGCGGCTTAAAAATTACACGATATTGCATTTTTTACCTTCATATGGCTTAATAGTATTAATTTAAAGGACTAAGTGCTTGGATATGTAAAAGGCAGATATACCACAGCTTTACTTCTAAGCTCTTGTCTCAAGGCCTAATATTTAATTTTGTATTTTGACAGCTCCTTGGCACATCAACAGAGAAGTTGACGAAAGCATTTACACACCGTACAATTGAGGCTCGTGGAGAATTGGTCACTTCTCCGTTGACCTTCGATCAGAGTTCCTATGCCCGCGATGCCTTAGCCAAAGCCATTTATGATCGTTTATTTACTTGGCTAGTACACAAACTCAACGATTCCCTTAAGTCTGACTTTGATGGCAAGAAAACTCTCATGGGAATTCTGGACATTTATGGATTTGAAATTTTTGAGGCCAATAGGTAAACTTAAAGCGTTTATTTGACTATTAGAATTAATATCTTTGCCAATATATTTAAAAAATAAACATCTTTTACATTCCCCGCTTCCCGAAAAGATTTATTTGATTGTAGGTTTCATTTTATTGACAAAGCACAAAACTTACCTATATTAAATTATCTTTGTCTCCGTGGAATTATGGTATGAAATAATACGAATTATTAATGAGAATCCAAAAATGGTCATAATGAGTTATTTGGGTGTAGATGTAAATTTTTGTTTTACTTATGAATCTTTTATCAGGAACGTCTAGTAAAAGGCTTTATCTCATTGCTTCCAGAAAACCTAATGATACCATCATATACTTTTGACTAGCCAATGAGTGATAAAATGAGACTATGAGACCTTTTTATATTATAGTAGGTATTCCAGAATGGACTATCTATTCTTGTGTATTGGTTTGACTCTTGATATGATTTGATATGACAGGAAATGAATCGGATACGTTATGAAGATAAATAGCCTTTTATCCAGATCTTTGTCATTTGTAGCAAATAGTAGCTCATTATGTGCTTCTGATAATTACAAACTGTCCATACACAGATGAAATGCCATGTAGATAATTCGAATTAATTCTAGTTGGTAAATTAAGATATGTAATTATGTACTGCTATCTACTTGGAATTCAATCATGATAGAATAGTACTAATTTTTGACATATTTCTATTTGGCAGCTTTGAGCAATTCTGTATTAACTACTGTAATGAAAAGCTACAACAACTGTTCATCCAATTGACACTCAAGTCGGAGCAAGAAGAGTACCGGAAAGAAGGAATTGAGTGGCAACACATTGACTTCTTCAACAACAAAATCATTTGTGATTTGGTTGAGGAGAAACACAAAGGTACGTAGCATGCGAGTGCTCTAATTTTTAGCTATGGTAGGGAATAGTATTATTCTCAATGTTTCATGGAAAAGAACTTGTATTAGACTACGACCACCAACGCAATTTTTGTCATAATTGTTTTTCTGTAATTCTATTGGCACTGCGTGCATTTCATTTAAAGAGTCATAAAATTGATATCGAATTATAAAATTGCATTATATTTAATTTTTAGGAATTATTTCTTTGATGGATGAAGAATGTCTTCGTCCTGGTGATACAAGTGATTTCAGTCTTTTGGAAAAGATGGACAAAAATTTGTCGTCTCACAAGCATTACCTCAGTCACAAAAATGCAAACAATACAGACCGCAAATCATTGACTCGAGATGTAAGTATAACCATTTCACCTTATCAGAGCTCCAAAACAGTTGACAGTGATTCATGTCTTATTTTTATTGGTTGAATTTAGGAATTCCGCTTATTGCACTACGCCGGGGAAGTAACATACAAAGTACATGGCTTCTTAGACAAGAATAATGATTTACTCTTCCGTGACTTGAGGGAAGCTATGACACAGTCGAATAAGTCTATAGTACAGGTAAGTTTGTGTTGCAGACAAATTAGATACCACGGAAATACGTACTGTGTCGTTAGCAATGTTTATGTATTATAATGGTGTTGTATGCATATTGTAATAACTGATAAGAGATGTCTAAGTTTCCTGCAACATGTGTCTATTTGAAATGTTTACTAATTAATTTCTTTATACACGGTATGTTTGATTGATATCATATGATTGTTATCCATTTCTAAAACAAATTACAGGCTATTTTCCCTTTGAGCGAACTTCAAAGGAAAAAGCGACCTGATACGGCTGCTACTCAATTCAAATACAGTTTGAATGAATTGATGACAATCCTGATGTCCAAAGAGCCATCCTATGTCCGTTGTATCAAACCAAACGATTTTAAGAAATCAGGTGAAAATTTCACATTCAGTGTAAATCAAAAAATCCAAGTGGAAAAGTAAATTGTTTCCAGGCAAAAAATTTACCAAGGTTTAATTGGAGATATTTTAACTTATTTTTAGCTGTGTTTGATTTGGAGATTGTTGGACATCAAGTTCAATATTTGGGATTAATGGAGAACCTCCGCGTGAGACGAGCAGGTTTTGCTTACAGGAGACCATACGATGTGTTCCTTCAACGGTACAAGAGCTTATGTCCCAAGACGTGGCCGCATTACCAGGGAAGTGCACATGAGGGTGTCAACATTCTTATGAAGCATTTGGGATATAATAGCGATCATTACCAAATGGGAAAGTAAGTTCCTATATTCCACACTTTTTTCGATCAATCAAATTAGCCATTCTAATTTATAACCGATCATATTTGTCGCAAATCTTTGAAAATTACATTGAGTTAATCTTGATAGATTTCAGTCATATTTATTGCATTGAAATAAGTTCGTATGTACAAAATCCTATACAGTGATGATAGATACAAGAACCTAACCTAGAATTATTATTTCAATATTTAGGTATTTGTATTGTAGTATACAAGTTTCACATCAATTATGTTTATATAATATTCACCTCAATTAGTATTCCTCTATTACGGCATATGCAGGTAGTATAGCATTTGATCTAGCCAGTTGAAAAAAATGTTAACAATTTAAATTCAATCATTTTCTGTGTGACTTAACTTAATTATTGGAAAATATATTTGACAACTAAAATTTAAGAAGAGTTTAAAAAATATGTTTGAGAAATAAAATAAGAATGAGGCATTTGATTTTAGAAGCTCAAATTTTGAAAAATATTACCTAGAATTTCAGTTAGTAGCTAGGGTTTTGGCAGGGAAACTGTGCTGGGGAAGGCATTGGCTTCGGATATTTAATATCGAACAAAGCTTCGTTCGCCACTCTGGCAGATGAAGTTTTTGCGTCTTCCTTTCTGCTCTGATCTGTTATAAAAATTGAAGATTCATTTTGAGAACTCTTTAAATCCATATTGTAATAAGTGCAAGTGTACGTCCAAATTTCTAGCTATTTTAGACTGTGGACACTGCGGAGTCACAGTTTGTCCTATTAAAGAGGTTCCTTGGCGGCAAAGAGATATAAATCGGACCGTTGTATGTTGTCGGTATGGGTGTGTTCATGTATTATATAGTTTCTAAATACCCAATGCAATATACAAACATAAGCGTTGGGGATGTTGGGATTTATAGCTGGAAATGTTTTCTATAGTCACGTCATCAGGCAGACGTAAATTGTTTATAGTTATAGAAAAGTCATATTAATTTCAAAAAAATATCAATGTCTTACCTTCTCCAATGTATGTATGATTGTCCAATACAGTGACTTGGAATTTAAAGGTAGGTGGATAATGCTGGAGGCATTGAATTTGGGTAAAATTGGGTCGCATGTCCATTTGATACAGTAGGTTAACCGGAGGCACATCAGTGGCATTCGAAGGCAATGGCTGAAACAGAAGGATCATTGTGTTCGAATTAAAAATATTATTCACGCTGTAAGTTTTCTCAGTAAAATAGAATTCAAAGGTAAGATAATTTGCATTTTGGGTTATGATACTAAGCCGACACTTTAAACGTGGAATTTTATATTATTATAATGGATTACTAAGTCATATCCTGTCTTACATGAAGGGTTGTTGGGTGGAATGGGGCACTCGTTGGAGGATCTGAGGTCGGGAGTGTCGACAAAGTAGTAGGCTCCTCCGTTGTCGTTGTCGAAGTAGTAGGCTCAGTTGTCGTTGTTGTTGTAGGTTCGGTAGTTGTGGTTGTCTTTGTTGTCGTGGTAGTTGGTTTAGTCGTTGTGGTAGCAGCAGTAGTCGTGGTTGTCGGCGTAGTCGTCGTTGTCTTAGAGGTTGTTGTCGTTGGCATTGACGTCGTAGTTGGCACAAATGGCGTCGGAGTGGTTGGAACCACCACATCTTTGTTTAGAACAAAATTACCAAAAATTAGCTTTTTGATAATTTAATTGTGTAGATATTTGGTCCAGTCACAAAAAAAACATATAGTACTCACCAGCTTTGGTTGACAACAGGCTTACTGTTACTATGACCGCTAGCGTAATGAGCCCCAGGATAGAACAGACTCCAATAATGGCTTTTTTATGATCCATAAGCCTGCTATACCATGGAGTTGTGCTTCCTCCAAAGAGAAGTTGTTCTAAATTTTTAAAAGCGAAACATTTTAGTGGATCAATTATTTATTTTTGATACAAAATGTAAATACTCTAATTTAAAAAGATACCTTGGTCGGAATTACTACTTGGGTTATACATCTCTGGCATTGGTTGTTAATTTTATCAATATAATTATTATTTGTGTACGCGATTTGATTTATGAGCAGAGAACAAACAATGCAACTATTTTTTATTTCTATTTAAGTGAATGCAAAGGAATGTCAAAGAATTATTATAATTGAGAATGAAAGGTTATTGATGTGTTTTCAAGTGAAGATCGTCCTGTGAAATGATATGTAAATTGAGTAAAGTCAATCTAAACGGTACAAGAAACGGGGTGTTAGCTATCGTCTTCTATAAATAGAGCAGTGCACTAATTGTGATATAAAATAGTAAAGTGTAGCTTGGCATAAGATAATTATGAATATACGTATAGAGAAGTGATCGTAAGACAGCAGAGCAATGTGACTTTGAGTCATTTCAGTTTTTACATGTACTAAGACATCCCAGGCTGTACATTCTATTCACTTGCACTTGCCCCTGCTAGCCAGTTTTTTTTATCGCGTTTACTACATTTCATATAAGTGCATACTGCTGATGTTACATAATAAGTAACAAGAATGAACCTTCACGAGAATTACTTTATATTACACAATACACAAAATGTTAATCAGAATCCGAGTCTGGAGTCCATTAACTATGGAATGCATTGATAAGTATATCTCTCTTTGTATTAGCATCAGACGCGTCTTAATGTATATTTTATTATTTTCATGGCCAAACTGACGAGAACAATATATGAGCATAAAATCCTTTTTACAATTCCTTCACTGCTTGGATGAATTCGTATGAATATCGAGCATAACGTTTAACATACGTAAAGCGAGTTTGACTTCCTCGATTCAAACGTTTTGCATTGGTGGATTTTTTGCAAACATTCATGTGTATGCTTTTCTGCTAAAACGCTACAGTTATAGCTATACAAAATGCATACACCCAAGTAGGATAATAATAAAAATTGACTTAGAAAATCTTGGGTGCAAGGAGCAAAGTACACAGGATTCGACGGACGCAATTGTGGTTGCTCTGAAGTAGATGTCCGCATATAGGTACCACGTATTGCAGAGTTACGAATAACATCATAGAGGTTGTCCTTAATAATTATATATCTAAAATCTAAACATAAACACTGCTCCATTGTTTATAGTGAAATTTAAGCAGTATACAAACAAAATGAATGCGTCGAATGACAGTTAGCACCGAAGACTAGCTATCTATATAATAATTGTCTTATTTCCTTCAAAAATAAAGCCGAAACGTCATCGCGTTAGATTTCGAATAGTTTAGTGGTAAGTTGGTATGCGTAGCTACAGATTAACGATTTTGGTCTTTTCTTTTAAAGATATAGGTTACCCCCTTAGCTTAGTTGGTATTTGTTCATTTATTTATTTATTTATTTATAGTTTACATTAAATGCGTAGCAAAAGTACTTATCAATGTGATATGATGTTAGCTAGCCCAAGTGACATAATTCTTAGTTGTACTAGTATTATTTAAGTTTGTCACTTATTGTCTACAAAATGCTACATTATTTAGTATCCTATTTTCATGATTGGGCATTGATTGATTAACAGGTTTATGTGTACTTTCTTCCAATAAAATCTACAAACGATAGTCATGTCCTGCATGATATACATTCTAATTACATTAAGAAATATCTAATTAATTTCTAAATGTAGCCTTCCATTGAGCGCATTTCTAACAGTTTGACCATAATTTTAAATTCCAAGTCAAATATCAATTAAGGTTTTAATAGAACATATATTTTACATAGGGTCTTTGAAATTGTTCATAATTATACAGGTTAGGGATTTGTAGATGGTCTTAATAACTTCAGATACGTCAAAAATATAACATTAATTTGCATTTTCTTGGAATATCAAGTACATTAAATAAGTTTTAATTTTACTACGAGTTATTAAATCAATAGCTGAAGAATTGTTAAACTTGTTTAAAATTCAATTTGTGTAAAGTCTGATCTGCATAAAAATGATATTTTACTCATTGTAAGCCGCTTGCTGTGCAGAGCAGATTTGTGGTGAGACCACTCTCTTTACATCTGTACAATGTTCTTAATAGTTAGCCTCTTTAAACAAATTAAAACACCTTTTGACAGCTTATTAGTTGGCTTTGTAGACATAAGGACTTAAGGATTGATAATTTTTAGGTCCAGATTTGGTATTCTTTCGTAGTCGAAGTGAATGAGTTTTGATTGTTTGCTTGAGAATCTTCTTCATTAGTACTTGCCTATCTAAACTAAATAAATAAACACCTCAAGGAGGCATTCCTTAATCTTATATAAATAACAGCAATTCTAAGACACAAAAAATATTGCTTATCTGTCATTCGTAGTTCTTATTTGAGAATAATATTTATTCATTTATTCTCATCTATCTATTTTACAAGTAAAAAAATTAGATTATTTACTTTCTTTGATACTTTTTTCTTATATTCTTCCTAATGCACGTCGACTTTGCACTTACACAATTATTATATAATTTTGAAACTAATAATTGCATATCGTTGTACTGAACTAATTGTTGAGGCTAGTACTAGTGGTAGCAATAACAATTCCATGTAACAATTCCATGCAAAACCATGTAGAATAGTTTGCATATAAGCAGTAGGTCCTAAGTATAAAGCTAAAGACCTATTAAAATTAACATAAAACCTACTAGTCATTTATAATTTTATGCGTCGCTCTTATGTTACTTAGATATCTAATTTGTTTTAGTCCAAGTTATTAAATAGCTGGCCCATCAGTAAATACCCTTAATCTATTTTCAAACAATCCATATAAAAATTTATTGATTCAAATTTTCTTATTTAGGACGAAAATTTTCATTCGTCACGCCCAGACATTGTTTGCCATTGAGGACCGTTTCCAGGTGAGGAAACGGGAGTTGGTGTCCAAGATCAAAGCCATATGGAAAGGCCGCAAAGAAAGGAAGGCATACTTGAAAATGAGACATCTCGTTATCATTGTGCAGAAATTTGCACGGCGATTCTTGGCTCGCAAGACATACGTCAAGAGAAAGTGGGCTTCATCTGTTATTCGAGAGTAAGTTTTATTTTCTTACCGAAAGGGGAAATATTTTAAATATCACATCCTGCTCATTTAGCTTTTGAGTATCCGGGGTGGAAACAAAAACGTACGGATCTAAAAATGTTAACATAATATTTATATAATTTCTCTTTGTTCATTGCAGTTTCATCAAAGGATTTATGAACCGAAACAACGATGCTAGCGAGGCCAATGCTAAATTCCTTCAATTTGTACGGTATCGATTCCTGTTGAAATTAAGTGAATCCTTGCCAAATTTTATCTTGAAGCATGACAGGTCATGGCCTGAGGCTCCCCCAGCTGCTGCGGAGGTACGGAGTTTCATAATAATTTGTTTTGTAATTTAAACTACAAGGTCTGGCATTATAAAGTTCCCAAAGAATAATTTCTGGCCTTTCCACTTCCCAGCTAAGACTCGAATAGGACAATGGTTTATTATTATTATGTTTTCTCAGTCGCCATTATAATGGCGACAAAACATGGTTGACTTTGTACCAAGCACGTATGCAGAACTGAGTTTCGGAGGGGGCTAGATTTCCAATAGATATTTTAAGTATATATAATCGCGCGTAGCGCGAATATTTTTGGCATTTTTTAAAGGAAATGAGTCAAAAATGGCCTAAAAATGGCAAATAATCGCGCGGAGCGCGAAATTTTTTGCTATTTTGAGAAAAAAATTCCCTTTTTCTTGAATTTCGGGGGGGGGGGCTTCAGCCCGTAAAGCCCATCCCTAAATACGTCCTTGCTTTGTACCCTAATATTAATGCATTAGCGTACAAAATCAATCGTTTTTTGCACACCAAAATATCTTTAATAGCTTTTTAACGTTTGAAAACAATGCTTTAAACTAACTTCATGTAAGTGTTCCGAAATGGACTTTTTTACATTGAATACTATTAAAAAACAGAAGTAAGTAATATAATGAAGTAATATTCTCTAGTAATATTCTCTGTATAAGTAATATACAAAGAAGTAAAAAATATTACGTTATACATTGGTGATGATAAACATTTAAAATTATATAAGTTGGTCATTGGATTCCCATAAGTTACTAAGAACTCGAAGCATTAAGCAGTCCAAGGAGGAATAATAATTATGTTAAACCTTTATTTATTGTATAATTCATCAATTTATTACGTCTTAGGCTTCCAGAGTTTTGTGCAAAGTCCATCGTCGCCACGTTGTGAGAAAATATGTTCGTTCTTTGGATCCGGCTAGAAAGAGGCAATTGGAAATGAAGTTCCTAGCTCATGAAATGTTCAAAGGTTCGTTATGTTTATCTCCTTCTTAAGAGCAATTTTAAAATTCAAATTACTAATCAGAACTCATATGTAGTTTTATATATTATGGTTCATTTACCTTTAAAACGTTTCTAAGAAAAGATTTAAAATTTTCCCAATATTTTCGGTTTCTTCTTAATATACTATAAAGATATTTTAGTCATTTTATGAAATTATGTTGTGTTATGAATATGCTAGCTATGAAAATATCATTCATATAAAATCTGGACATCTTGTAATACTGATTGTATTGTTCATTCATTCCAGGAAAGAAATGTACATACGAAGGCACTGTCAAAAACTACTTCTTAGATTATAGACCCAGTGATTTAAGTTCGCGAATAACGCCAATCGAAAATAACATTAAGAACAGCGGCGAAAAATTTGTGGTAAGATAAAATATTTTATGATAAGCACCATTACCAATATTACCATTTAAAAAATGAACATCGACATTTAGAACAAAATAATGTAAATGTAATTATTTGATACGTAAATAACGGTTTACTACAGTACGTCTGTATGTTATTGTTAATGCTCGATTAAATGGATCGTCTATTATTTGTTTAAGTTTAAAAGATATAAAAAATATTGATCTAAGCAAACCTTTGTTTGTATGTTACTGAGAAATGTAATAATAATCTAATTCGTTGATTTTAATTTGAATCATTGGTAACCAGACGTAGTAGATATATTCACTAATAGTACAGAGAACAAGTTTTGAAAAATAAAATACGCTATTTGTTTTAAAATAATGAAATAAGAAATAAATATACTTTTACGATTTTCAGTATTGCACAACAGTGACAAAATACGATAGACATGGCTACAAGCCTAGAGAGCGTATCTTGACGCTATCAAGTTCAGCAGTGTACTTGCACGACGCAAAGGACATGAAGTTAAAACTCAAACTTCCGTTGACAGATTTGTCTGGAATGACTATCACTAATATGGGCGATGGACTTCTTATCATTCGCATTCCACCAGAAATGAAAAAGTTAAAGGTACATAATATCCATGTTGTTGGTTTCAATTGGAAATCCTTTTCATATTACTTATTTATTATTAATTTGTTTTTGAAAGTGGTCAATTTTTGTGCTAAGCGAGTCAAAAATTAAGAATTTAATGGACATACTTTTTACAGGGTGATTTGATTATTGAGTGCCCACACGTCATCGAGGCAACTACTCGCATAATTGACGCTGCCGCTCAAAATAAATCTTTGTTACAGATTGCTCCTCCTGGAGAGTAAGTTTCAATTAAATTCATCTAATCGTTATTTATTCAGCTTAAAATGACTTGCCTTGTTGTGTAAGTAGTAATTAATAAATAATACTTTCCCATCCAGACTTCATCACCAAATGGGAGGCGCTAAGCAAGGCGTTATAGAAGTTAAAAAGAGTGACACTGATGCCATGGCCATCACTAAGAAAAAAGGCCATTTGATTGTGGTAAAATATTTGCATAATTAATATCAAAGACAAATAGAATAATAAAGTGTTTGCAGTTGTATTTATTTTTCAATTACTACCAGTAATATTGGTTCATTGTTTTGCAATTTCAGATGACCTCCTGTTAAATGAAAAAAGCAGTTTAATTACCTGTCAAAACAAAGTGCCACAACCGAAAAAAACTAGATCATTTACAATGCCAATCATTTCTATAGTTTAATTTCCTGTGAACTAAAATTTATTATGCTTCGACGGATTAATTTCATTATTTATTAATTGAATAAAGGTGTATTGAGGATATTTGTACTAGTATGAAAATAGCAGTACATGTAATAAATAACTGATGTTAATTAAATTACTGTGAGTATGCAGCAATAATTATTGGGACGGTGTTATGTAGAATAAAGGTCATAAATTGAATCCCGCCAATCATAAACTGCCAGTTTGTTTAAAAGCCACGGGACGTCAAAAAATTTTTTGAAAAATATCCGGGTTTAATAATCAGCTTACATGTAGTATTTCCGGTACGTCTAATGCCAATCACTGACTACCCCATCCCCTCAGTGTTTATAATTTCTACCTATAAAGTTTCGGATAATTCACTTGGTGGCTCAAGGCAAATGTGACGTTAGTATCGTAAAAATCAGTGAAGATGGGTCATTCAATTTTGGGTTTTGACGAAAAACGAGCCCAGAACAGCTTTATTGATTGTGATACTGATACATTTTATTGTAAGAAGAGGGGAAATAAACAAGCAGAAATTAAACTATTGTTTTACATTGTTGAATTGCGATAATTATGTCCACTGATCAAAAAATCGTGAAAAGGATTCCAAATTGATTTCCATATTCTCATTCTCAGACAAGTCAACAATAGAGACAAAATAATTTTTGCTATTTTACTAAATACATGCACGACTACAACATGCAATGCATAGCTTGCAATCTGAGAATTGCTCTGACAAAGGAACTAAATGTCGCCCCAGGCCTGGCAGGAATCTTTCATTCATATTCTGCTGCACGAACTAGAACTTTTCAATTCTCAACTCTAGTTTTCACTATTACCATTTGACAATTGATCTGGCACCTACTCACTACTGTTGACTGTCCCTTTTTACTGCTTAACTTACTCATTAGTTGTTAGTTAATTACTCATTTCTTCCTGACCTTCAATTCTTCATTCTACATACACAATCAACAATCACAATGGACAAAAATTCAAGCAAAAACTCTGCCGGCAAAGAATCCAAAAAGTATGAAATGTTGAATGTTATTATTATTTTGTTAATAACCATTGTAAACAATGAATTGCAATGTAAAATTATTTTGACTTGGTTTTAATTGAGCTAATTTTGTGCTATTTAAATTTTTTTCCATTTAACAATGTATTTGCGTCTTAGTTAATGTTGAAAGTTGGTATTAAAATTGTTTATTTGTATTCGATGATTGGTACAGGTCTCTGGTTCCGCAACAGTCACCATCCACATCCAAGTCACCTGGGAAATTACCTTCGACTACTTCCAAGTACGTAAACATTGTCTTATCAAAATATATTCAAATATTTTTCTCCTTTCTCACAGTTAATTTTTCCATTTGTGGAAATAAAGCTGTGATTGAAATCCACAACAATCAGCTGTTGCAAAAATTCAGGTTAAAGATTAGGAAAGAGAGAGCGACAGGGAGGGTTAATCCATAAAGTCTTGGCACTTGGATTATTTAGACATCACCCCACCATTTTTCATCAGATATCTACCGTATATGACCAGGAGTTTGCACACCCAGTGTACAAAATTTACCACTTTTTAGGCTTTTCTACCATCACAGTAGTAAAAATGCACTTAATGGTATAAATGCATTTAATGGTAAAAATGGTAAATATTTGAGATTGATTACACAGCTTAGTACAGATATTAGACTTTACTAAAATATATAGGTTTTAAAACTTTATTTTCAATGAAACATTTCCAATTAGCCCCTTAATTAATTATCAAATTAATCAAGTAAATATTACTAAAACCAAGATTACATTTGGTATCGTCAAGTTAAAATTGATTTGAAGGCAATTTAATTGCAATTAATTTCTCAATCGGCAAATAAGGGCTATTGATGCCCACATTGGTTGAATCTAACTCTGACATCTGATTGATACACACTTATCAATTTGTAACAACAATCATCGGCTGCTAAGCTGTTTCATACTTTGACACCAAATTTTATTCAAAATCTAAACACGAAATTTAAACGAAACAATTTTTACCATTTTTTACCATTTTTACCATTTACCACTTTTTAGGTGGTGGTATTTAACGTTAAATACCATTAAAAATCACTTACCACTGGTAAGTGGTAAATGGTATTTTGTGCACTGGTTACAGCCCTCCTTACCCAATGAGACTCTGGGTAAAAATGAGATTGTATTGGATTTGAATAGATATCGATTATCTTTACAATATGGAAGAATAACCTTCCAACTCTCCCATAGAAGAAGTCATTCCGTCCAGTCTAAGAAGTCATTCCCTCTGTTTATTGTATAAATGTGCAGTTTTATTAGTATTATCTCTCTGAGGGATGGAATTGAAGTGGACAGGGTTATAGGGGTTTTCTATCCAAATCCAGTGCAATCTCAATTTGCAATCTTCCCCGAGAGTGTGAGGATCTAGATGGAAGGTCATTCATGTCCGCTTCACATCTGATAAAACATTGTGATGTGTGGTTTCACGTCTAACAATTTATAACTTTTCACATATCTATCAAAACTCATATATGGATTGATTTTTCGGGTTCAATGTGAATTTGTTGGCTTTCCTAATTATTAATAATTTTAGCCAAAAATTTTGAATTTTAAATGTTTTACTTATTTTAGTATGGACAGACCTGAAACCCGACCCCGATCGACTTCTAGCAGCAAAGGGTAAAATTTGTAATTGTAATGTCAGTACTACATAATCCAAGAAAATCTAAAAATGAATATTACCATTTTTGATAGGTCCAAATTCTTTCTATCATCACAATCAAAGCCTCGGTAAGTAATTTGTCCATCTACAATTTCCAACTTCAGCGTTAACGATTGTTTTATTGTCAAATTTATTTGTACTATTTTAAATATACAGGCCTGATCTTCCAGAGAGTCGAGGATGCCAAGAGAAATCCATTTCCAATGTAACCAAAACAGGTGGTTCAACAGACAAAGAATCATACTTGGATATCGACCAAATTATAGTCTTGGCAAGCAGCGGAGATAAAGATAAGGAGGACATAGCAATACAAAATATACAAAAACTAATGAGTTCCAACGAATACAAGTCAAAGCAATACTACAGACTGGAGGCATTGCGAACTAAAACCAAAGAAGGCATAGCAACAATGGAAGCCTTTCTCTTTACAAATCCAATGATGAATAACCCGGAAATGTCAATAAACGAACGCCGTGGTTGGATGTTAATTTCCCACACCATGATCCAATATGCCAAATTGCGTATCCCGAAGCCTCTTCCTCTAAGAAATACTGACTTTGTGGATTACTTTGAAAGGCGGACACTGACCCTTTTACTGGACATTGACCCTAAAGTTCAAAAAATAGCAAGTAATTAATCTTAAAATATTTAAAATATGCAAGCAAACGTAATTCGAAAATTAGATATTGCTTATTATAAATATATTGTCAGTTATTGTTGTTTATTTTGATTTCAGTGGAAATTTTGACTTTCGTTGCCAAGAAAAAGGGAGAACCTTATTTTCAGATGGTCAAAACGCCAATTGTAGAAAGGATCAATGGTCTCTTATGTGTACGATCGGTGGAAACAACCAGCTATTTTGAGTCTACGGAGAATCGACCTCACACTCCTAAAATTCGCATAATGCCGTCCGAGATATCTGCATTATCGGAATTTATTTTGATTCAGTGTTTTAAAGCTTTAAATACACTTGCCAAGATCTTTAAAAAACGATTTGTGAATGAAATCGATGAAGATTTTCTGAAGGCCATTTTTAGCAGTTTGGAACATCCCAATGCTTCTATTCGCGAGGCAGCGCACGCAATTTGTTTGCAAATTATTAGTACAGGTAAGAATTGCAAAACTCAATTGTATGAAATTTGCTGATAATTAAATTAAAATAAGCATTCAAATTGTTTCCAGGGCTCCTCAGAGAATTAGCTTATGGACTACGATTAACATACAAAATTGTCGAAGGCTTTGGCGACTTTACTAGTTCAATAAGAATTGCCACAGCTCGAACCGTGAAAGAAATGATTGTAACTATTGAAAATGATGAGCGTGATGCCTTCTTCGAGGCTATCATCCCACCTCTCTGCCTTTCCCGCTATTTTACAAAAGACCCCAAGTTCATGCTACTTTGCCAAAGTATTTGGAAGGAACAAATTAAGGATAATGGAAAATTATACGTTTGTCGATATATGGAACAAATAGTAAGTTGGTGTTGTGCTTTTTTTCATTTGTTAGGTATCCGAGAATAGATTTGTTATTTATAAATGAACAATTTTCTTAAAATTTTAATATATAAAGTGGTAAGGGTGATTTGTCTCTGATTTTGTGGTCTACTTACAGGTCAATTTCTACATATCTTCGTTAAAATCTAAGAATCCAGGTGTGCAAGTAGCGGCAGCTGCAAGTATAGCTGAACTAGCATCTAAAATAGAAAAAGAACATGTCGTTTCATACTTACCTCAAATTCTTAGCGCACTTGAATTGGCCGTCATAAGTAAAAATTACGATCTCTGCGACGGTAATCTAAATTATTGATAATAAACACCCATATTTCTTGGTGCTGCTTGTTTGGAAAGATAAATGATAGTAAATTATCATTGTTTTTTTCTAGCAACAACGTTGACCTTGGGCTCATACTTTGTAAATTATCCGTTAGCATCACTTCCTTATGCGAACAAACTCCTTCCTCATTTCCAGTTTCTTTTGGGTTCTCCGATCATTCAGATCCGGATGGGAGCGTCGGCAACAATATCAAAAATCATACTTACTTACAAAAATGCGTTTTTAGAGGAAGTAATTAATGATATTGTATCCAGCCTAAGAGATTTGTATACGTATGAACCGGAACCCGAAACTGACCAGAATCTCGATGACGATCGTACAAAGGTACCGCATTAATGGTTAATTTAAAAATTAGGATATATTTAATAGTAGAAACATTTTTTTAATATTTTGTTAGTTGCTGGAAATACAACAGGGTGCTGCTAACTCTACAGCTGTTGTAATGGACGATATAGTGTGGAATAAAGCTGATGGGTATGACTTTCTGGCCATTTAATTTTACAATTGTATAAACATGAAATTGTGTTGTCTTGATATTCACTTACGAATGACTTTAATATTTTAGATGCTTATATTTAATGGCTGATCTCTGTACAATTGAGTGTTGCAAGGCTTCTTTACTAGAGGTACTACCTCATTTGTTCCAAGCGATGGAAATTAAATGGTACCCGGAACACGTCGTTTTAACAGAAACGGCATGTAAAATAATTCCTACGTTACTTACTGGGCTTGGAAAGAGTGTATTCAAAGAAAACATCAATGAGTTCTTCAACATAATATTCTATGTTTTAGTAAGAATTTTTGTGTTGTTTAAAAATAATCGTTTGCTTTTTACAACATAACTAAACATTGTGTATTATTCATTTTCAGGAACTAAACGACCATTCGTCTTGTTCTGCAAGAATGTGCTTAAGAGAAATCGCGAAAACTTTGGGTCGGAACATTTTAAGAGGCCGGATTGAAATATATAACCCAAAGTATGTCGGAATTTTTTATTATTTTTAATGTTGCAGTATAATTAAAGTCTAATTAAATGAGAATTGCAACTCTAATACTCATTGTCTTTTAGGTTCACCGGCTACTTAGACGCTAATTCTATTTAAACTACAAATTGAAAATGTTTTACCACATCATAGACAACTCTCCTATTCTACTATTACTACATATAACCCTCATGGGATCAGCCAGTGTACTCTTCAAAATTTCTGTAATTGATTGTTTCTATTACCTACAAGTGTCCTGTATATCTAGTAAGTAAAGTAAGTAAACTAAGTAAAGGGGTAAAAGGGGTCATAGAGAAAGTCATTTAGTCCATTAAATTAAGTCACATAATATGGTAATGGATAGTCTAATGAAATCGAATTCAAAGATATTTTTATTTGTAAAGTAATTACTGTAAGGACTTGTTTGTTTATAACAACTTCCCAACAGATGTGTAATTATAGTAATTCTGACACGGATTCCAAATCAAAATTAGAACACAAAACTTGAAACCCGTAAAAATGGTTATTTACTTCGTTGACATAATTACAAGTGAGTCAAATATTCACTAATTTATTTATATTACTAGGCCCTTTAGGGACAAAATGACTTCTTTTATGGTCCCATAAACCTTTACCCGTAAGCAATGTACTAAGTAAACAGCCCTAAATTATAGTATTTAATTAATACCCTAAATTAACAATATGTCAACTATGTATTTCTTAAACATTTGTGTAAATTCTACTTATTAAACCTTTAAAGCTAAATACGGTTCAAATAAGTTTCAAATATGGATAGATATTATGTATTTGTATTAAATGCACTTTTAGAAGCATCCTTATCTTATAAGTACATAAGAAACGAAGTACATTAATTTTCGTTTCAAAGAAATGAAGTCAACCCATACTAATCTTAATGTAAAATGAGGATTTGGGACTTGTAGAATAATGAACACAAGTAAAAATCATGTATATTTTAAACGTATAGTAAGGTAGGACAGAATTTTGAAACGTTCGTCGTTTTCTTGAATAAGAATCAGACTCTCTTAGTTGCCAATTATCCTTGGCCAATTATATAGGTATTAATAAATATACAATTATTTGATATTATAAAGACTGAAACATGGACTGAAACAAAGACTGATTTTACCCTCAAAACTTGTATAGCAATATATTCATGATTTTAGGCATTAAAGGCAAATAAAATTATTTTAATATGTTTCTATTTAATCTATTTAATTGTTTTGTATACACTTCATCACATTATACACAAATTCCTTTATTGAACCATGTGTAGCTTTATTTAACTGTTACATTTAAGCGAATCATATTTAATTACATAAATTTTATATCTCTTTTTTAGATGAATTTTTATTGATTGGCATGTGTATTTATATTAGTCGAAATGTATGTAGGCCTATTCAGGTTCATAACATGGTAAGAACATTTTATAGTACTATTACACTTCCAAAGAAAAACCAATTAAAATAAAATTGGAACTAAATAATAATTTATAATTGAAAGTGACCACATTATGAACATTTGCATTCAGTCTTTTATTTTAGCCAGTATTTTTACATTTTAACCCTCCACATTGCTGTAATGGCCTACAGTTACAATGGTATAAAGTAGCCTAGTGGCTATAAATACCTCACATCACATCAGTGCAACTCTTTAAATGTAATTTTACTGCAATAATTAGAAGATATTGCTTTTTCTTGAATTGATTTTTAATTTGAGCCATTTTAGCCCATTTTAGCCACTGGTGACAATCGACATGGATTAGATATATTTTGAGGAATATATCACGCGAAGAATTTTTACTCTTCTTTGAAGAGACCCTTAACAGGTGCTCTGCTCGCCCTTGGGGTGTTCCGGCTCTAATTGTAGGTACTGTTATCTATTTTCAATATTGGGCCCCGATTAAAGGGTAACTCAAACGCACTGCATGGATAAAACATCATATTCGTATCTAAAATTATCAATACAAAGTTCAAGCCTCTTATTATCTTTTATTATGGTTATTAAGCAACAGTGCATGATAAATTCAAATCACAGCAGGGCCAATCTCTAGAGATAGTTTATTACCCTCATCATGGCATGTATGATTCACATTACCGTAGCCGTAGGCCGTATAATACAGAGAGACTGAATGATCCAATTCATGCACTGAACGCATAAATGTTACAAGTTAATTAATTATTCAATTCTTGCCCATTGTTAGCTATTAATTAGCGGAGCTGCTTTATAGGAATGGCCGATCTGTCTGCCTGTCTGTTAGCACGGTAACTCAAGATCGGTTTGAGATAATGAATTCAAACTTTCTGTACGTGATCTAGGAATGAAAAGTGAGGTCGAGTGCGAAAATGACAAAATCGGACACACCCCCTGCTTGTGGGGGTGGTTCAAAAATGGTGTAACTCCACTTATCGACATTGTAGAACGTTATGAGGTAACTCATTTGAAATGTTATCCGGTAGATCAGGTCAAAAGTCATGTCATAAGGGTCAAAAAGCCAGATATACGCATAAAATTCTATCAGGCATTTAAACTTGAATACAATAGAATCAATATATAGAAGTAGAAAAATAATGTATTTAATATAATTTGTAATCTTAGAATAACTAATTTAAAGATATTTCATGCGTTTATTAAAAACACTTGAATTTTCACAATATTGTTGCTCCATGTTTACTTTCACTAACTACACTTATACACGCGATTACATTTTTCCTATTCAACAATTTCGACTGTGTCTCAAAAATAAATTAAATTGGATTCTACTGATGGTTTTAGAAGGTGCGGATGGAGAGATGATCAGAGAGCAATGATACATCAACCGATGTCAATCAAGGTCTAGTTTTTATTTCCAATATTCCAGGTATTTATACCCTTACAAGTTGTATTAGAAATTTAGAATAATATTTGTAATATTTAGTACAGTAGGTGTTATGATAACAGAGTCATAAAAGTAAGATCTAGATGTTTTTGTAGTAGGTCAGTAATTTGCTGAGGTGTGAACAAAAACATCTTAGTGGTGAGTTATGCTTACATAATAAGGTCATAAAACGACAGTAGAACGATTTAGCCGATTCAGGGTTACAAGAATGAAATACGTATATGTATATTATTATAGACATGAATACTTTTAATACCTTCCTTAATATACATGGAAGTATTTCTGTTAATTTTTAAACTTGGTATTCACAGTAAGAATTATGTCTAGTGTTTTCTTGTAAACGGCATATTTTTCCACTTTATATTTTTATTTTATTTTACCACCTTCCTTAAAGTTGATTTTTCTTTGTTTTTAGATGAACGTTTAGTTTTGTCATGTGATCCCTTCTTAGGTTTGGTTTTGACATTTTTATTCCGGGTAGCCTTTAAACGATCCTCGTGTTCTTCTTCAATTGATTTCGATGAAAAATTAAACAGATCTGAATCTCCAGATGATTCTTCTGCTTGTGAATCAATGTAGTACCTTGCAGTAGTTTTCTTGAGCTCCTTGTGTTTGTCAGCATTATGTTTCTTCGTTTTTGACATCTTATGTGGTTTCAATACCACAGAGCAAGTTTTCATGGAAGTAGTTAGTTTTTCCAGTTCCACCTTAGTTTTCTTTATTTCTTCATCCACGATATCCATCTCGTCACTCCATAAGCCAAGGTCGGAATTGTTTCCTACGTTTATTTCCAGTATATCCTGATCCATTTTTGCATCTGAGCTCCTGGACTCACTGTCCAATGACCGTAAATTGGTCGCTGCCACCACTTGGGGCTGGTCCATGGTATCACTTCTGTGGGATAAATCCAATGGCCCTTCCACGTTTATACTAACGCACATTGGAGCTTCTCTTTTATCAGGAATGTCATTTATAGCTTTGATAAGCAGTTGGTACTGGTCCATTTCTTCTTTATTAATTGTAGGATCCTTGGGTAACTTCTTAATAGTTGGAACTGGAGTCGCATGGATATGAGGTTTAATCCAGTCAGTGATTTTTGGTGGAGATTTCCGCTTTAAGCCTGGTGGGGTACTTCCTTCCTGAAACCGTAGGTACTTTGAGAATCTTACTAGTAGATATTCGTTTCCTTCTGCATTCCAAATGATAGATTTCCTGTTGGTTTGACCTAAATAAACTCCATCAATGAAGTTGGTCGATGCAGAGCCGTCATCAGACTTTTTATTCATGAGAACCCTTGATCCGAAAACCCGTAAGTTTTGTAGTTGACATGACTTCGCTCCTGTTTTTATTTGATGAGGTGTTAAATCCGGATTTCGTCGACTGATTAAGTTGTTGGATAAGTACGTAGCATGAAATATGGCATCTTCCCAAAAAGGGTCGTACAATCCATTCTGCATCATCATTTTTACAGCTGATGACACAATTCTGTCAGTGTGAAATGTGTCGACTTCCGTTTGCTTGTTGGTGAACTTAATTTCCTTCTTTGCGGCAAAGACTCTCCAGTCGAGAGTGTTAAGTTCGAAAGAGCATTTCACTTCCTTGATTTTTACATCCCTGGGATCTCGTTCTGATATTATTTTTATGAGATGGTCAGTTATAACATACATATCACTGTTTTTGAAAAAATGAACAATGACCACATTAGAGTGCCCTTCACGAATGAAAAAGGCATGTCGATTTCCTCTATAACTTGTAGTCGGACCCGTGATGAGGTGGAGGTACAGATGCCCCTCTACAGAATCAGCACAGAACTTGTATTTCTTAGAATTCGGATTAATTTCAGCGCACACCAAACAGGTAAATGCTGCTTCCAGTTTCTGTCCAGGTCCAAGGTAGATAGCAGACTTCTTAATCCCACGCTGTAAATCCTTGTGGTCACAGTGACCAGTTCTCTCGTGCCATTTTGATTGTTGAGTGTCCGGAAGAGGAATAAATACAAGAATAGCCTCTAAGTGTACATTGAACAGTGCCAGGTATTTCTCTCTATGGTTCTGGTCCTGGAAACTGACTTCCTTCGTTGATCGAATCGGTTTGAGTCCCTCATACCGCAGGGCGGTTAGTGAGATGTAGTTTTGAAGAGTTGGGTACATAACATACGTCCCTTAGTGTGATCACCTCCCATCTATTTCTCACGAATCCTGTGATGGTCACATCTCCAGTAGCAATTGACGACACTTGAGTGGTCCTGGAGGTTGTTAAAATAGTTGGTCGTGATTTATCTCTTATCCATGTAAAGAGATTTCTGTCCCCGCAAACATGCCTGTGGACTCGGTGATTGAGGGTCCACTTGTTGAATCCTCCTTGTTGAATCAGGTCCAAACAAGTAGGCATGTTTTCAGTTGGCTTCGGTAAGGCTGCCACGAATAAAAGAAAGATGACACAAAATAAATGCAGCACTACTCCACAAAAAAGGCCGGCGTTGTCCAGTGTCCGAGGAAACAGCACACGTAACCACACTGCAAATGCAGTTAAAATAAAGAAGGACTACACTGTCCTGTTGGACTACACTGTCCGGTTTGTCAAAAAAGGCAAACAAAAACGTTGCTGTGTCGACTGCGACAAAATGTTCCGGGAAGAATTGAGTAGGTGATTTATAAAAAATTAAAGATGTCCTGTGTGGCTAGTCCGAACCGATTTCAGAGCTTTAATCGAGCTGAGAACGTTTTAGAAGGTGCGGATGGAGAGATGATCAGAGAGCAATGATACATCAACCGATGTCAATCAAGGTCTAGTTTTTATTTCCAATATTCCAGGTATTTATACCCTTACAAGTTGTATTAGAAATTTAGAATAATATTTGTAATATTTAGTACAGTAGGTGTTATGATAACAGAGTCATAAAAGTAAGATCTAGATGTTTTTGTAGTAGGTCAGTAATTTGCTGAGGTGTGAACAAAAACATCTTAGTGGTGAGTTATGCTTACATAATAAGGTCATAAAACGACAGTAGAACGATTTAGCCGATTCAGGGTTACAAGAATGAAATACGTATATGTATATTATTATAGACATGAATACTTTTAATAGATGGTATTCAATTACGGACGTTTGGATGCCGATAAAAATTATGCGAGTGAAATTATTAATGCATATAATTCACATTTGGCGTAGATCATTTACAGCATCAGAGGAATAACAATCTTCCTGTAACATTTGCAAATATTTGAAAACTTATCGTAATTTGTTTAAATACAACTGACAAAATGTTTTTCCTGGGTGCAGACTTTATGGATGTGGATTACCTTTCATGAAGGGAAGGGAGTCAATGATTCTAATCTTTGTTAAATATTAGCTACAAAAGCCGCAAAGCTTTTTATGTTAGAATGGACGCATTGAATAACCTTTGCATTTGATTTACATCTCTTTACTTTAGATTACTCCAACTAAATCGGTTGCAGAAAAATGTATATAGTCGGGTCAGAAATGAATCGAACTCCATGCGACATAAACGGCCGTCATGCAGGCTTTTTTACATGTAAAAATGAGGCCATAAAATCGTTTCTTTAAAGTCGAGTTCGATCCATTTCTGATCTGACTATACGTCCAATTCAAAATGCCAATTCATAGTAGATACATTATAGGAGCAACAAATAATTATGAAATTGAAAATAGGACTTCTAATTATTTTTTTCTTAATCAACATAATTCACACACAGTCGTCTAATGACTGCAAACTTTATTGTCACAAGTAACCTTATATTCTTTTCTTATTATATTAGAGAAATTGGTAAGTGGTGATCTAATAGTTTATTTTTCATTTTATAATTAGAAGCTGCAGTGGTTTGTCTGACGAGAGTGAATATGATAGGTGTAAACAAGCAGAAAAGAACTGTAGTTGTGGGTAAAGTTTTCAAGGCACCTGAATACCTATAATCATAAACTTGATAATTAATCCGTTATTTACATGTAAATTCAAAGGGTAATGTAATTTCCAGATTATCTGAAACTGGAAAGTTGGCTTTAATTTTATTTGGAGTTTTTTTTGGCGTTACTGTCTTGATCATCCTTTTTAAAGTGGCCTACTCTTACCATACTTTTTATGGAAATCGCAGTGAGTTTTTACATTTTGAGCAGAAATTGTTTCTAATGTTTCAATAACAATGCAAATGAAATTTTCCAATAAATACTGAAATTTTAGAATTTATTTCAAAAATTTATGAGAGCTATAAAAAAGTTTCCATGCAAAAAGTTGCTATTGTGATTAATTTTTATTTTTTTAACAGGGCGATGGAGATCAAGACACCCAAATAATACGAGTCATATACATACGATGTATATAAGCTCTATATACATACAAATTTGTTTTTAATAATTGTTGATTTAAAAAAGGTACAGTATCAAAAATTAATATTTTTTCTTCATATAGTAGCCAGGAATTGGACCTGCCACCTTCTTATCCCGGAATTCCATATCATGAAACAGAACTACATCAATTCGGTATGAAACACTTTAGTATTGCAAAAGTATTTAACTCAAAAAAACCACGGATGACTTCTAATTCGTACACGGTTCTCGGGCTCTAAAATAAGTAGGGTAAATTTCCCTGAACCTCCATCGTTTTGAATGAAGGAATTTTTGATCTTTTTGTGACATTTTGGCATTGCTTTGTAATGACATGGTTATTCGTAGCTGTGTGTTTAGGTATCATTTTATATGAAATTTAATCTATATTGCTATACTTTGTTATGAATAGATGAGCCTCCACCACCCAGCTATGCAGAGGTTATGGGAGACGGAAAATAATTGATAATTGCACTAAATAGATTCTTATTTGCACAGAGGGGTTGAGAGCAAATAGGTGAAATGAAACAACACGAAGGCGTAGGTAGGTAAATGGAAATAAACACGCCGGTGAATGCCAAAATAAATTAATGGTAATGTAAAGACTTAAAACGCCCTATTTTCTAAATGCAGTCGATGTCGAGGTTATTCAAGACTTATGATACTAATACATAGCATAGGAAGTAGGAAGTGGAGTATATTATAAGCTACTTATTTATGGCACTAAAACTGTAATTGAAATTGTAGTTTCTCAAATAAATCATGAATAAGGATGAATCCATTTTGTAAGTCACACTATTGGTCCGCCAGTAGTATATAAATATTAGATTAAATTCTATATGAAGATTTTTGGAGTATTTTTTACAATTATTGAAAATCAATCATTTGATTATTTGCGAATGATTAAATAAGAAAATAAATGTGTGTTTTCGTTTTCTTTGTTGTAAATTATATGGGTACCACTACACAATGTAAAAAATGCTAATTGTTTTAAGCATATCTGTCTCAGAACAATTTGAAAGTTAATAATTACCTTATTACCTTTCCCATTTATTTTGAAAACGGTGATTCAGTAGCTAGGGAAGCAATTATATCACTGAGGCTTTAAATAAACGACAGCAATGAAACATTTTATTTGTTCTTATCTATATGCATGACAATTATTTAAGGCTGCTTCGTCGATGCGCAGAACATTGATAACGTATCCCACGGGAAAATAGTTGCTATATTTTTTTAAAAGCATGAGCCACAAATAAATTCTGAGGGCTTAACGTGGCCCTTTTCATTTCACGCAAAAGTCTCTGCCCTTGTCAAAATTATATAGTTTTTTGTAGTGAAAGTATTAAATTGAGTTAAACGTCGGGGCCAGTATAACGTTGACATAAATATTATTGATGTATAAAAATAATACGTTTGTATTTTGCATTATGAATGCAACATTTATACGATATAAATAACTTGCAGTTGTATTCAGAACAGCATGTTTATAAATTTAGCATTGCATTCATTATGTACGCATTCTAATAATACGTGTAAGTGAAAATTTTATTGTATTGTTGATCTAGTTCCTAAGATGTTTTAGATATTTCTGCACCTCAACGAGGTCATAATTTTAGTATATAAACCTGACAGTTAAGATGAATAAACAGACAATTCAGAAGACACTTGAATAATCATAATGAACTAACTCTTATTCGGCATAAATTACTCTAACTCGTTATACATACACGAGGTAGGGGAGACTGGGGATAGTGTACGAATGGGTATAGTGTACGAAGTTAAAAATTTTCATAGAATCCTTGACTTTTTATTGCCGGCAAAATTTTCATAATTTGAAGAATGTTTTTGAGGACTTGGTAACAAAAAATTGTTAATTTCGGGTTCATACTGCGTTTTCTAAAAATAAAATTAACTTCCATGATGCCAAAAATACCCAAAAGTAAACTTTCGCCGCTTTACAAAATTTTGCACCAGAGACCTTTTTAAACATAATTAAGCAGTACGAATTTTTTGACGCAGAGAATAAGCTGTCATAAATGATACCCGATGCTCTTTGGGACTATCATTTCGGAAGTTTTTTGAAGAAAAATATTTGGGACAAAAAAGTCATGATGGGGATAGTGTACGAGAAGTCAAATGGGTATAGTGTACGAACATTTTGATGACCACTTTTGGCCAATACCATTTATTTTCCAACCATACGTAATGTGGTAAGCATCATTGAATACTCTCCATTAATTACATAGTATACATCAGTAAATATTTCTCCAGTTACTCGGTTGTTGTTCATGGACTATAGAAAATGCCTATTAAAATCCCTCATTTGATGCATCTGGGAAAAATAATTTTAGAAAAATAACGATCATTACGATGATCATGAAATATTAAACATTTCACCATCAGCATCCGTGACAGCATCCTAAGAAATGGAACCGCTAGATTTGGGAAGAGAACATCGAATAATAGCATTCGTACACTATCCCCAAGGTATTCGTACACTATACCCAGTACTGGGTATAGTGTACGAAAAAAGTGACATCCATAAAATAAATTTTGGTAGTTTTGATGGTGATTCAAATTATATGTAAAAATAGGGTGACTGTGCCTAGGTATGTAGACATTACATTCAAATAATGAAATCAGTTTATATCCCTCAACGTGATTTTATAGAGCCGTCTAAACAAAAAGTTCGTACACTATCCCCAGTCTCCCCTACTATGACTTTTAGTATTTTAGATTAATATTCATTTAAAGTCATATACTAGCTCACTCAAATTTTCGGGGATTACTTTTCAGATTACTACCTACTTGTACGAGACAGCACAGCAGTAAGTCTATCTTACATGTGTGTGTAGGACTGGAGAAAAAACAAGTCAACTAGGAAGACACTACTGCAGTGTCGTGCACTGCAGACTGCAGCACCGGTAATTGACAAGGAAGAAGACTGTCTACAGGGCAGGGTATTCCAGACATAAAATTTGAACTTCAACACGAATAAGTTTACATAGGTATAAAATATCCAGAGTATTTCAGGAGACATGAATTTTTTCAAGTTAGGTGTACAAGATAATAAAATATTTGCGATATTTCATACAGGGTATTTCAGAAGTACATAGTATTGGAACACATACAGGGCCTTTCAAAAGTGACGAGAGATATTTATATCTTTGAGAGATAGTAAAAGAAGATTCTTCGACAGCAGACTACAGAAATCGTCGACACTTAGTCACTCACACGGGATCGACCCCTGGAGTTTTATCAAGAAGTCAACTTCGTATCCTGGATTTCCACAGTTGACAAGGTGGAAAGTTCTCAGCACAGGTTAATTCAGGGAATTTGGTGAGCAAGATGACATCCGAGATGATAGAACTAAACCCTTCAAAGGTCAAAAAACTAGAAGGAACTGAAACATATCCTATGTGGAAATTAACAATTGAGAATATTCTAAGGGAGGCACACATTATCGACGTCGTGACTGGAACTGCCACCAGACACGACACTGATGAGGACAAGCAGAGAGAGTGGGATGCGGCAAATGCAGCGGCGAAGGCACTTATGCTTTTGTCAATTGACGACAAGATAATCTATCACATATTTGCATGCAGTACGGCGAAGCTGATGTGGGATACCCTCGATGTAACATTCAGGAAATACCCTGACCCTGAATGGGAGAAACAAGAACTCCTAACAGAATTCTATGTCAAAACCAATTTGAAACGATATTGTCCTACCGAATTAGTGAACAAACTACAGACGTTGGCGGAACAATTGACAGCTCTGGGACACACCGAGATAAGCGACGAGGAATTGATGAGCAAAGTCATATATGAACTTAATAAGGGGCAACAGTACGCTGAATTTATCTCAACATGGGATGTAATGGCGACGGAAAGCAAGACAGTTGCCACCTTAGTACAGAATCTGGGTGCACTGGAGCAGAAGAACCGGACTAAAAAAGAAAAAGCGTTCTTTGGACAGAAGAAAAAAAACACGGGTTCTCAAGATCAGTATAAGAAGAATCCAAGCCAATCCGAGGAGGGGAAGAAGTTCATAAAAGGAAAATGTTTCAAGTGTGGACTGGCTGGGCACTTTGCACGTGATTGCACAGAGGAAGACAGCAAGACTCCAAGGACTACTAAGGAAACAAAGGACATTCCCCCAAGGGAGAAAAATCAGTTGGACAACAAGCGTTCATTTTCGAGTGCAAAGTAACCTTCTAAAAATCCATGATAGTGAAGGCTTATACGTCCAGAGTCCAGACTTGTTCATCAGAGGAATTAACGTCAAGAAGTCGCGTTCCAAGGGAATGGTACTGTGGCACGAACGTTTACTTATGTGGAAGACTGGACGTGGACGAAGATCAAAAATACGTAGGAAGGTATTAAATGTAATTTAATTTAATGACATCGGTATAATGTTGACATAAATATTACTAATCTATAAGAATAATACGTTTGTAGCATAAATAGTAGATCATGAATGTAACATTTAGGTACATGATACAAATAACTTGTAGTTGTGTTCAGAATAACATGCTTCAGCATTTTATTATGCACCCATTTTATTAATACGTAAGTGAAATTTTAATTTTGTTGATCTAGTTCTAAAGATGCTTTAGATATTTCTGTACCTCAACGAAGTTATGATTCTTGTATAAACCTGACAGTTGAAATGAATAAACAGACAATTCGGAAGACACTTCATTAATCATAATGAGCTTATACTCTTATTGGGCATAAATCATTCTAACTGGGAGAAATGCGTGGGAATTTGATAAACTCGTATCACACATAATTTAATTTAACATTGAGGGTATAGATGAATATAATTGATTTTATTTTCATGTAGCACCTATAAATTGTTTACACCATTTTTTTGATTCAAAGGACTACTACAGTGTATTTAATAAGAAAGAAATACATATTGAGTTGTGAATATGTAAAGTTCAGAAAGCGAATACTAACACAAGTAAGACTAACCGCAGACAAAAATTGGTATACATTCTATACTACACACCGATATTTTGCACAATATCAGGAGTACACACTATACACGTAAATAAATACATCTCATACTTTCAGACAAATAATAAACAATATGACTATAATTAGCAGAATATTGCCCTGTAGTTTGCTTCTGGGTTTGAAATCTGAAAGCTTTGTCTTTATAGGTATTTTGATAACAATTATGTTCACAGAACATTACTGAAATATCTGTCAGAACATCTTTTTATTCCTTTGGATTTCGGATAATTCAATAGAGGAGACGATGAGAGGACGAATAGTTAACAATGGCAGATTAAATAGTTGCCAGCAGAGCACAATATTATTTTCAAGACAAGACATCAACTTATGTGGATATGCCAATGAATTATGTTAAGTAAAGACAACATTTATACTTGAAATACCGGGTATTAGATTACTCTTTCAAGAATTTGTTCCTAAATTACGTCACTATAGTGTCTTTATGCTTAGTTCTCCAGCAAAATTGTAATTGGATGGGCAATGGACATAAAGTTAATCGGGACTTGAGGTAAGATTTATGTAAATTGCGTAAGTAGACATTATAATGATTTCACGCTCTCATTTTGGTTCAAGGTAAGTAGTTGGCGTATTCACATTACAATTAGAGTGGGAATATAGCTATGCTGCATTTTACAAAAATAGTTAATTATTTAATCATTGCTTATATCTAAACTAACTATATCTTAATACATTTATCTACAGACTAATATTGCTTTTCAATCTCATAATTCTATAAGCACAGTACAAAACAAAATACAAACTACATACTGGACTGTATGTTTTACTCTAGTTAGACCAAGAAAACTATCAAAATGAATATGTAAAAATCGCATTTACAACTACGAAGTATATATTACTCCACTATGTTATTCTAATTCATTTAAGATCGATATATCACACTATACACACAGAGTTTTATAATTCAAATTTTGCACATTCGTATTTTATTCATACGCTACAATAATAGCAAGAATTTGTTTTGATCGACATGCAGTATTTTCCATTGAACAGCAATTTGATGACGAATATAGAAATAACTGCGTAACTCGTCAAAAATGGAGAAGCTGTCATAAAATATAAATGCGCTTTAATGATTCCATTCCCCGTTAGCTAAAGCAATGCTACCATCGAAAGTACAGCTCTTACAACTTTTAACCTTAAAGTAATCACCAATTCCGTCATGATATACGCATTTATTTAAAACACATAATGTAGTATTTTAAGTACCCTTTGATTCCCTTTATGTAATTATCATTGCTGATCTGATAACACAATTGTATTGTAGTAGTATTAGTATTTAAAACATTATATTTCATACAATGCTAATGTACACTGTAACTAAAACTGAATAGGCAATGAAAGACAATAGAACAAAATGATACATTTAATTTATTATTATAGTACAATCCATCGCAAGAATAAGGCATTTCATTTTTGATACTTGAGATAATCTTTACAAAGGTATTAGAAATTTCTCACCAATCTCTCCTTTGTCGCTTTTTTGGGTATATCGAAGATGAAATGCTTTATTTAACAGATGCAAAATACTATACAATGAAAGCATTGTAATTTGGACATTTGATTTTTCAACTAGTAATCAAAACAGACTGACAAGACTCTTGGGCTACTTAAAATTCTTTCCTCGCCATGCTAGTAATTTACTGTTGGAAGGGCTTTAATATCTAATTTTAAACTTAATAATAATTCAATTTATTATGGAAGTACCTGTATACTGTGACAATAATATATTAGAACAAAACATTTTAACCTAAACTGAAGAACATTCTACCTTTAATTTAAACATGCGACGGCTTTTTTGGCTGCATCATCTAAATTCTCAGCTGATGTTATCTTCAAACCAGAGTCTTTAAGTAACTGCTTAGCATTATCAACGTTGGTACCTTTAATCCAAAGAAACATTAATTACATTTTCATAAATCTTAATTGGCACAACATCTGATTTCGAAGAGCTTTAATTCATATGCAGTTTGTACCTTCCAGGCGCACAATTAATGGAACTGTTAAGCCAACATTTTTAACTGCTGCTATCACTCCTTTTGCTATGGTAGCACAATTTACGATTCCGCCGAAAACATTCACTAGAATGGCCTTCACACTTGGATCTACAGGGTAAAATTAAATTGGTTGAATTATACAATATAACATGATTCATAAACAACGACAGAATTTCTGGTATACTTTTCAGTTAAGTAAGACTTACCGGAAGACAAAATTCGAAACGCTTCTGTAACTTGGTCTTCTTGCACATTACCACCAACGTCAAGGAAATTGGCTGGCTCACCTCCATACAGCTTTATTATGTCCATTGTGGCCATTGCCAAGCCGGCGCCGTTGACTACATTAAAAAAATATTACTTCCACAAGGAATACATAAATTATATTTGGATTATTTAATTTCTGATATACCTAAGCAGCCAATATTTCCATTCATTTGAATGTAATTTAAGTTGTGCTTCGCTGCTTCAACTTCTCTCGGATCGGATTCAGCTGTTGATTCATTGTCAAATATAGTTTTCTAAAAACGGTGAAAATTATATTAATTTACACTGAGATGTAGATAATCTTGTACGTGATCAATTAAGAGAAAACTGACTTGTCGAAATTTGGCATTATCGTCAATTTGTACTTTGGCATCCACACACAAAACTCCCCGATTTGTTGTAGCGAAGGGGTTGATTTCGAGTTGAGTAACATCATTACTCGAAAAAACTTTGTACAATTTAATTATTTCATCAGCAGCCTACAAATAACACATAACATATGGTATTATTTTCAAAACCACAACAAATAACATGACTTAAAGGAGAAATATCTTGTAATTTCATCCCCCCTTGATAATATACAAATATTGTAAATTAGAATAGGTATGATTAATTACCTCATCGACCAATTTAGATTCGAATTCTAAAAACTTGGCAATTCCCTTAGCATCTGAAGTGGATAATCCGGCATTAATATCGATCGGTAAAGTTTTAACTTTATTAGGGGTGCTCTTCGCTACTTCCTCGATGTCTACTCCGCCGGCAGGTGAAGCAATACAAACGGGACCATTACTAGCTCTATAATTACCGTGAGATAGTGTTTATTAATTAATGAAATATAATAGCCTTATTATTAATTGAGCTATGTTTACCTGTCCAGCAGAAAACACAAGTATTTCTCTTCAAAAATATCTACCGACTCGGCTATCATCACTGTATCTACAGGCACGCCATTAGGAGGGGTTTGCTTAGTTATAAGTTTGTTTCCCAGCATAGACTTTACTATTCCAGCTACTTTGGACTTTCTAAAATGATTTTTATTAATAATATTCAAATGTTAAAATTTATAGGAAATTTAGGATTATGTTCGAAATACATATATAAATTTACTCTTTGATAACATGGACTCCTCCTTTGAATCCGGTGTCAAAATGACCTTTTCCTCTGCCTCCAGCCATAACTTGAGCCTTAATAACATACTCGTCCACTTCTATAAACGACATATAATATATATATATATATCTGTAATGCTCCTAGTTACATAATCTCCTTTTTCCCCTATATTACCCATAACTAGCTGTAACCCAGGATAGAGAACAGGACTTCTATATATATATATATATTATATATATATATATATATATATTATATATATATATATATTATATATATATATATATATTATATATATGAGCACATATATGCACATATATATGAATAATATGAATGCACGTTATGTACAGTAATTAAAAAAATAAAGGAATAAAAACAATAGGTGGGATACTGGTAATTTAAAGCATTAGACAAGTAAACAATAATATTATAGCAATAAACAATACAACCCTTAAACTTACTGAATTTTTCTACTTTGTCCGATATTTCCGACTGATTTCCAACAACCACAAATTTCTGTACTCCCACGCCGGATTTCGCAAGAATTTCCTTGCTCTGAAACTCGAGTAAGTTCAGATAACGCTTTGCGACAAAATCCTGTTAAAAGTTAGTTGAATTAAAAAAAAATATTACTGGTTAACAGTACAGACTTAAATATATTTTAAATTGTAATGTACTCACCATACGACATATGTTCTGTCCATTCAAAAAACTGCTAGTCTTCTTAGTAAAAGCAGATCCCAATTGGCCAAACATATTTCTAAAAGGCAAAAATATTACAATGATCAGTAATTGAAGTGAATTAATATATTTTCAGTGGCATGCTACCATAATAGATACAGGCAAATGAGATCATATGGGTTACAACAAACAAAATAAATTTAATTTGAATTTTAGATTGAATACTGGGTATTCCAAATTAAGTAATTTTTGATTTAAGTGATGACTAGTATTTGGTTATTGAAATAACTGATTTGATAATGAAAAGAAAGTATTACTGGCTGGCTAGTTGGTATTATTTACCTAATTATATATATTTATTTGCTTTTTCAGTCAAAAAATAATGAAGTATCCACCGGTATGGTTTTAATAAAACGACCAACGAGAAATCACAAAGACTCTCGTTTCTAGATTACCAGCAACAGTAGACAGTTAACCCGAATCGATAAGTAAATTGTTGGAAACAGGAAGTTTTCTGAATAATTAATTTATTTCAACAATTTTTGAAATGTTTGCAGCTGAAAAAGAAGTGTGTAGTAGTATAGTAGGAGTGAAAAGATGTAGGACAGTGCGGTCTGTGATTCTGTGTGGCTCAATCTGCTATAGGTACATTTTAAATTTTTGATTCCACTCAATCTGCCTACCAAATAATAACCTTCCCTCTAACCACGAATATTTTCATTGATGTACAGCTTTTGGTAATGTGGTAGATAAAAATTAGTACACCATTAGTGTGACTATACTTGAATTGAAGTGTTCCAAAGATATCACATGGAATGATAAGTATTTAGTGGCGGAGAGTTCAAATTAAACTGAACCTCAACAACGTGTTTTTACTTCTACATTTGCCGACAAAATTGGAGCATACCATAGACAAATCGTCTGTTTTATTTATCAGTGTCATAATGTCATCAGCAGTTTTAATTTAGCCAATTACAAAGAATAGTCAAACTAATAATAGACAGAATATTATATTCATCATCCAGTTGGAAGTAACGTCAGTATTACTCAGGTAAGTTTTTGTATATCTTTAAAAAATTATAAAATATGTTTCTTAGGATCTTGTGAACTGCGGGTTGAGAATTGAGATCAGGTGTCAGGTATGACGATAAGATAGTGGTGACTTATTGGAAATAAACTAGGGGATTTTTTTTTAATTTAAATTTTTTAGGGTTCTACAACTTATTGTTTATCAGTCATGGCTATGCTTGCTGAACCACGAAGAAAACAAAGAATTGGACCTAACCCACGAGGATTATTTTTTACGGAAGATGATCAAAATCGTGGGCGCACCATGTTACAGAAATTGGGCTGGAAAGACGGAAGTGGATTAGGTCTTTCTAATCAAGGAATAAATGCACCCATTAAACCGAAAGTGCAGCAGAACTCGAACGGTAATTAAATTGCTTACATATGTTTTGTATTAAATATAGACATCATTTTCATTACTCACTAAAATGGCGTTTTTAGGTCTTGGCTTTGACGTAAAAGAAAATCCATGGGTAGCACACAGTGACAAATATGCTGAAATTCTACAAAATTTGAATTCTGCATCAGAGGGAGGAAATGCATCTGTAGTTGATCGACTGGAGTTAGAGAAAAATTCAAAATCGTCAAAGTCTCGTATTCAGTAAGTTTGATAAAACCATTAAATTCAATTGTCATTTGTGATCAGTTTATCCATATGGTTATTTAACTTCTTTTAAATGTCTGCTTCTTGTTTCTAGCTATCAAAAATTTGTCAGAAATAAAGATTTGAGCAAATGTTCATCGAAAGATTGGGAGTGTATATTTGGAAAATCAGTCGACGTAATACCTTCTGAAAAATCTAACCATAAACTGGAATTTGAGGAATCTGAAGACATTGAAGAAAGTGTAACTCTGAAAGATAAATTCGTTGAAGGTGGCTCCATGGTAGATTACTTCAAGCAAAAATTTGAACAAAAGCTCAAAAATGCCCAAGCAGTAAATACTATTAGTGACAGTACTCAACCAAAAATCGAGGTTGACTGCGAAAGTGAAAAACCCTTGAAGAAAAAGAAACATAAGACACCGTGTGCGGAAGAAATCGAAATTAACGCCATAGAACCTGTTAAGAAGAAAAAAAGCAAAAAAGTCAAAATAGAAAATAAAGATAATTCAGAGGAGTCTTTTGAAAAGAATGAAGATGTTGAAAGTAGTGTTTGCAACACAGAGACTGTCGGCGACGAAAAAAAGAAGTTTAAGGCACTCTGTACGGAAGCAATCGAAATTGAAACCACAGAACCCGTTAAGAAGAAGAAAAGCAAAAAAGTAAGGAAAGAAAACGATTGTAATCCAGAGGAGTCTTTGGAAAAAAAGGAAGATGCTGAAAGTGGTGTTTGCAACCCAGAGATTGTCGGCGATGGAAAAAAGAAGTATACGACGGAAAAATCTAACCATAAACTGGAATTTGAAAAATCTGAAGACACTGAAGAAAGTGTAACTATGAAAGATAAATTCGTTAACGGTGGCTCCATGGTAGATTACTTCAAGCAAAAATTTGAACAAAAGCTCAAAAATGCACAAGCAGTAAATACTATTAGTAACAGTCCACAACCAAAAATCGAGATGGACTGCGAAAGTGAAAAGCCTTTGAAGAAAAAGAAGCATAAGATTCTCTGTACAGAAGAAATCGAAACTAACGCCACAGAACCCGTTAAGAAGAAAAAAAGCAAAAAAGTGAAAATAGAAAACGAGAATAATTCAGAGGAGTGTTTGGATAATAACGAAAATGTTGAAAGTAGTGTTAGCAACTCAGAGACTGTCGGCGACAAAAATTTCAATATGACACGAGGTCGAAAAAGGAATTGGGACGAAGAACCTGTAAATACTATTAGTAACATCACACAAGCAAAAATCGAGGATGACTGCGAAAGTGAAAAACCCCTGAAGAAAAAGAAGCGTAAGACACTATGTACGGAAGGAATCGAAATCAACACCACAGAACCCGTTAAAAAGAAAAAAAGCAAAAAAGTCAAAATAGAAAACGAGGGTGATTCAGAAGAATTTTTGGAAACGAAGGAAGATGCTGAAAGTAGTGTTTGCAACGCAGAGATTGTCGAAGACGAAAAAAAGAAGCATAAGACACTATGTACGGAGGAAATCGAAATTAGCCACACAGAACCCGTTAAGAAGAAAAAAAGCAAAAAAATCAAAATAGAGAACGAATGTAATTCAGAGGAGTCTTTGGAAAAGAAGGAAGACGCTGAAAGTAAAACTGTAAATACTATTAATGACAGTACAGTACCAAAAATCGAGGTTGACTGCGAAAGCGAAAAACCCTTAAAGAAAAAGAAGCATAAGAAACTTTGTACAGAAGAAATCGAAATTGAAGCCACAGAACCCGTTAAGAAGAAAAAAAGCAAAAAAGTCAAAATAGAAAATGAGGATAATTCAGAAGAGCCAATGGAAAAGAAGGAAGATGCTGAAAGTAGTGTTTGCAACGCAGAGATTGTCGGCGACGAAAATTTCGATATGATGAGAGGTCGAAAAAGGATTTGGGACGAAGAAACTGTAAAACATATTGCGTCTAAGTATGTTGGTTCTAATGTGCTTTGTATACCTGGATACCCTATTTAACTATCATGGATTAATTATGTACGAAAAGCATTTTTGCAGCATTGGTAAATAAAGTGATTATTCTCTTGAATGATAATTCATTTTCTTTGATGAGTTAATGTTTGGAAATATAGTCATTTTTAGAACATCTAATTTGGGTTATTAGGGGAAAGGAGACTTTTTGAAAATGGGTTTTAAAATTTATGTTTAGTGTGGATAAATGTTTATATCTATCGTGTTGAGAAAGAAAGAGAGCTTTTCCTCTGTAACAAAAGGTGTTTAAGTAGTTTTATTATCTTTTACAACTTTTTTGGTCATGTAGTAGTAAGCAGCCGTAATACACAACGCAGGTCCGTGAATCCGCTACAGAAAGAAGATGTTAGTACTAGCATGTGTATGTATGCATGTAGGTACTTTGTACAAGCATCTTAACTTTCTTGACTCACTCGACTTGATTTCGTTTCATTTTTGGTACGTGGACAAAAAACTGGCTTGACTTGTTCTCATCTTATATGACTTTTTTATGCCTCCTCCGATTGGATAAATTTTAACAATTTTTGTTTATGATGTGATCTAGCAGGTTTTCAGATGCACATCACCACATCATCCTCATCAAGACAACGCAACGCGCGCATTTGTACTTATGGTTCTGCTGCATAATACTATCTATAATATAGTAATCTCATATAGGGATAAAGTGTGTGCAGACCGACTTACTGACTTTTTTCCCTTCAATCCAATAACAAATCCAAAATTCAAATGCTTTGTCTTAAAATCCACAAATTTAACTACTATTTTAACTACTTCTACCCTTGTCTTGCGTCACTGCCGTTGCCTTTCGACCTTAGAATAATGTCATGTCTAATCTTCCTTCCCTCTTTCTGTTTCTAAAGCCAATGTTTTAGTTTACGACACTACGAGGAAATATGTTGGGCATTGTGTCTACATAAGTGCATATTGGCATCAATTAGTAAATGATAATAGCATTAGAGGTTGTTGGTATCTAAAATTTACAGTAAAATGCATACAAATACCACAAAATCGATAATGGGAAACACTTGCACATATCAACAGTACGTGATTTACTGACGCTAGTTAAATATCATTTTATTTGTACTTGATTAGCCCCGATTTCAGCTCTAAATCTGGTTACTTGTTAGAGGATTAAACAAGCACCCAGATAAATAAATAGAAACAGTTGCTGCCACAGTTTGTTAAATGGAATAATTGATAATGTTTACAACAGTTTATGATTGCGGAATAGATACCTAATAAATGAACCACATATTGCATTATTTCATAACCACTGTATGTAGAAAATATCATATGCATTTTCCTTGGCCTAAATAAATACGTAAGTCTTGCGTCGCAAATTTGCAATAGGCTTCGCTGGGACATAAGTATTTGCATTTTATTTTCCGTCAAAATAACCATTAAAAGAGAATAATCCCTTTTTATGATATATTAAACTCTAGGTAAAAGCACTATACGAGCACTGCTCGAATTAGTAAGTGAAACGATCACATTATTTTCAGCTTTAATCATCATAAGGATCTCATAATAATAGCATTCAAATTGTGGACACAATTGTTTCATGTATATAAGACAGGAACTTAAATCGTTTCAAACTTACAGTAAATTAAACATAGCGATCACAATATTAGTTTTTGAAATGAATTTTTAACCTTCAAGTGTAATAAAAGAATGACTTAGAAAACTTAGTTTTAGGAATGAAAAGTTTGTAGAAATTGATAAACTGAACTCAATGGCTGTGAATTGTGTGAATGCAAGCATACATGTAGACTATAAAAACTGGTATACTCTTCTTATACTGATATATCCTTAAAATCACGTCTCAACAATTGAGAACTTTCATGAAACTGCAGTTTGATGCTCTGCAAGCAAGGCAAACGAAATTCAAACCGGAATATAGTAAGAAACATGAGTACATTCGATTTTTATAACTAAAATTTGTTAGAATATACATGAGTATATGTACCCAGTACCAAAAGTAAATGAAAGATGTGATATTTTGATCCAATATAGTAGATATCTGCATTTTTAGTAAGGTATTACATAAAAATGCACAGTGTAATAGGGAAGTTGTGTGATATAGGTTATTTACTGTGAAAACTGCCAATTAAATGAAATGACAAGGTAGAAATATGAGGCTTTGGAGGAATTTGGTTATGGATGGACATAAAAGTTTTGTTTGGAAAGCATTTTGTAAATAGTATTGAGGAGGTAGATATTTATTTGAAAGGTAAAACCCCCTTGAAATTGACATTGCAGGTAATCCGGAGTAGGATGTATTGCATGAAACGGGATTCTGAGTAGAATTGGAGTAATAATAAAGAAACTAAAGCTGAGTGTAGATCAGGAGAGAGAAAGGGAGCTTAGGATTAGTTTGGTTTGTCTTCTTAGCTCCTCTCAGTTCGGAGTTGTGTGAGATTACATCTCGCACTACTAGATGATAATTCGTCTGTCATTCGGCATTCTGTTGATCTCTTTCTCTGAATTCTTTATATGCCTTTCTTACTCGTCGATCTACTTTCCCCTTTCTTTCTTCTAATAATAGTAATATTATGTAGCGTTGGTGTGCAGTGGCGGCGTGTGATTCAGTGTTCCAAAAAGCAGTCTGTAGATGCCTTTTCTTTGCTTTGAAGACCTCTCCGTTCCCATCATCATTATTACTTCGTGGCCTGACTAAATCGGATCAGTTCACATGCAATATGTACTTACTTTTACTCATAACATTACTTCCACTCTTATCCTTCCTCTCCGAGACTTTCCCTTCCTTCACTCCGTTTGTCATCTCTGTCTCCCTTTACAAAACGGATCCATATAATTACTCCACATACCCAAGGTGTGTGTGTCTCTCTCTATTCGTCTAACTTTCCTCATTTCCCTCCCTTAACAATTTCATTCCGTCCCTAGGAAGTGAGATCATTTCCTCTCCCAAAAGGTTACAGGAAATTTCCTTCACACTTAATTTAATTGTGTCTCGACATCCTCATTTACTCTTCTATGACATTTACCAGTAATCATCTCAGAAAATCTACACGCCAATTTCCCTTAATTATACATCTATAGACTATCATACGATCAAGGGAGCGTTTCGTTTTATTCCAGACACATTTAAGAAATGTTCCATCTTGGCAGAAAAGTGTTTGCTTTATTTGATTCGGGTCCATGAATTGTAATTCAATATAGTTTTTAAATATGTTCAAAACAACGTATATTAAATGCTTTCATGGAAAATATATATTGATGACCAGACAGGTAAACAGCGTGGGAAATATAATAGAAAATAAAGGAAACAATAATCATTGCTGAATATTCTCGTTTCATAATACATAAAGTATAAAGACATCAAAAATAATACCAATGGGTTTCAAGCGCTCATCTCCTCCGGTGCTAATTTCTGACTAGCCAAACAGATTCAAACAAAATCAAACCATCTCCTGAATTTTAGATTTAATGGACAGGCAGTGGGTTATGGAAAACTATATAGAACTTTCTTCCGATCTCCTGGTTCTGCAAAAGCAGGATAAAACTTTGTAGATATATTTAGATGACCTTTTCTATCACTTTTATGTCATGACATGGCTTGCACAATAACAATTAGTACTGAAATGCGCAACACAAAGAATTGAGATGAAAACACATTAGATATTGTTCAGAATGCACTTAGCTTCTCAAAATATATAACCTTTATCTATTGTGTATTATTCAACATGTAATTTACGCAAGTACTCATCTCATAACCTCATTCAATGTACAAAGGGGTTATAATTCTTACACAAGAGAAGGGATTAATTTTACCATTAGCCACAATCGCATTATATCACTCACTAAGTAACCTTTAACACAATTGAGCGACTCAAATATTGTTTATGATACATGGAGAACTAATATGACTAAGATGAACTATGATTTAAGGAAATAATTGACTAAAAAAAGCTATGCATGATAATATGACATGATAACATGATAATTATAATTTAAAGATAATTGTAAGTTATCAAGTTTTGACTATAATAACAGCGAGTAGTGACAATGATGGCAGAAAACATGATGTTATATTCCAATTGTAACATTTATTCAAACTTGTCAATAAACCATACTATGACATTTAGTATCGTAAATTTAAATGCATTTTTAAGTTAGTGTAACTAATTTTCTAAAATAATAATGAACATCAATGTGAAAGGAATTTCTCTTAAAGAAATGGTATTTCTACTACTTGCTACTAATACAAAATTTACACTTTTCCCATAACACTCTTTTGCTGTTCACTAGTACAGATAGATTTAATTAGATTTGGTTTACCTAACATGGGTAAAGTTGGGCTAACTTTAAGGAAATATGGATAAACTTAAGTAGATTTTGGGATTGCTTTATCTCAATTAATGAGCAAATTATAAATTACATCCTGGGCTTCGAAGGCAAAGATGTCATGCAAAAAATTCTGAAAATACTGGAAAGTGGTGTAATGAGAAGCAACAGTTAGGTACAATGCATAGAATATCTTCAGAGAAAGATACAATTTCTAGTTGGTATTGTGACACTTCAAAAGCATCAAAAATTGGGATCATTCAGAAAAATCTTATTACAATTGGATTTTGCATGTGCAAGCATTTGCATTTCATCGAATGAATAATGAATGCCAAATATATAATCCTTTTCCCAGGTCTTTTTTGGCATCTCATTACAAAGTAGAGGCAATGCTATAATGATCTAGATAACACTTTTGAACTGTTGAATGAGCCAATTCTAGTACTGTGCAAAATTGTGAGACCTAAAACCTTCATTGCTGATAAACTCTGCCTTGTTAAATAAATTATATAGCTATAATATTACCATACTTTCCAGTATCTTTCTATAGTATAATCGTGTTGTTCGAGTTGCGCAGTGAAAAATTCCGTAGGTATGTTTGTTTATATCATAGTGTGTTAATTTGCCGCTCTGATAATGCAGCTAAGCAGAACCCAATCTTGAACGTTACCTAAATGTGGTAAATCCCAACAAGTCAGTATATTTCATAACAAAGCAGTTCATGCTTTCTGTTTGCAAATATTTCCAGCTTTCGGTTCGCTTAAGTTTCCTTTTATTTCATGTGCGGAAAAATTTAAAATTTGGCCATTTACATTGTTGTAATTATGATACAAGACAATACACTTGCCGAGTACCTCCTCCATGTCCGGAGATACGGACAGTTTTCTAAAACAAAAGTCCCTATACCTATCAATGTAAAATCTCTACCTCCGACGCTAAATTAGATCAAGATCAATTAGAAAAAACTATGCATCTGAAATACTTTCTTCTCATCGTACAATATTGCCCCCGGAGTACACACTAGCTTTATTTATAACAGGGCCTAGGTCCTGTGACAGGCTAGTATTTAAATATTTAGATAGCTGAAAAATATTTTTAATAATGTCATTGGAATGCTCAAAGCTAATTTGTTTTTTAGAATTCAAAAACCTATGCAAGATTGCATACTATTGGCTAGTGAAGTCTATAGTCAATGTTCAGTCGAGTGGCTTTAATCTTAAAAATGGTTCAATAATGTTTTGTCACATGCAAATCAAAGTTATTCAAAGCTGAAGTATTTCTTTGAAGCAACGTTTGACTGGTCTTCAACTGAAATAAGATATTCCATAGTGCACTACTATACATAGAATTCGTATTATTTAACATTTGCATTGGGTGATGGAGTAGCAAATAAATAGTAGCGTAGCTGCATGGTGAACTAGATAATAATTAGTATGCTCCAGTCACTCCGTATCAGTAATTTTCTGTTTACACACATGCACTTCATGCACATTGCCTATACTTTTATTTTCTTAGTTATTTTCGTAAGCATAGAGTAATTGCAATGGTTATTTGTATTATGGATGATACGTACGGCTAGAAAATTATAGTGTTTCAATAATTGAGTAGTGTAATAACAAACTAAAAATTCTCAAATACCTCTCAAGTATAGCTCTATGGCCATAAGTTGCTGTGCTATTTTTATGAAATCTCTCGGAGTTGTATGTCAATGTGTCAAATGGCTAATTGTAATTGGAATTTAGAGATAGGCTAATACCTAGGCTTTTTCTTGCACTTGTTTGCGATTGCTATATACTACCTTTCCTCAATAGACGAGTTGACAAATAGCTTCAAGTCTCACTTTAATGTTACTAGGATACTATGATGAGGGAACCTTAAATTGTATTCGGAGGCTGTTTGGCAACTTGTCTATAGTGCGTGGGAAGAGAAATGATCTCCCTCCGAGATACACTTACTCGTGTGTCTGTAATATAATGTTTGTAAAATACTTGGTAGTCATACTATTATGATAAAGCACAAGTTTTGTGATAAAAATACTCAAAGGTAGGCCGAATAAGCTTTTGATTTAAATATGGCTGATATTGTGGGTCTTCAGTTTTGCAGCCGGAAACAAATTATGGAGAAATGTTTTTCTCATTGTAAAATGATCTTTCTGTATGCTTATTCGTTTTAATATAAAATTCTATGTGAATAAGTATGGATTGAAGAGCATTTGTGAAAGGAAATATCAATTTCTGTGAATTTTATACTGAAGAGCATTAGTGAAAGGAAATTACTATTTCTTTGAATTTTATACTGAAGAGCATTCGTGGAAGGAAATAACAATTTCTTTGAATTGTATCTCCATGGGTTTACGTTTGTCCCTTTAATAAAATTGAACTATGGACAAGTGCAACTACTAACAAGAAGAAAAGTAGCTAGTTGGGATTAGATATGCGATATCGTAACCGTAGTTATGTTTCTTTCAGTGTACATCCTCTAGCAATGTCTAAATTCATCAATTCACACGTATTTTATTCTGTGCTTTTTTTCAAACGGCAGTGGTCAAATCACGAAAATATATTTAGATATTTCATAGAGTCAATCTAATCAAACCATCTTACTAGAGTTGTTAGTTGGCATACCTTTGCGAATTGAATGATAAACAAGTTTTCTCCTAATGTCTGTAGGCAAGCAGAAGTTGTTTTGCGTCGAGAGTCAAGGCAGTGAAGTAGTAGTGATGTATATCAAGTGGTTACTTTCTTTCTTAGTACATTGTACTGTACCGTGTTTTGCACTTGTTGTTCGCAATTCGCAAATATTGCTTTATCTGCACAGAGAACTTTAAGGATATTATATAAATGTATATTTTACTAGCAGTGCAATGTAAGCATATGTAATAAACATACCAAGATTGTGTTTGTGCATCGTTAGGACTGTGGGACTTACTGTATGTAGTAGGAACAAGCACCTACTCCAAGAGGCTTATTTGCTACTCAGTAAAGTACCCACAGTTTATTAAGTTGGTTCTTACGCTTACATAATTATTCATAATGCGACTTATACCTTACTATGTCCAAAATTGCAATGCATTACATGTATAGTTACATTTACCATGTGCAGGGTAAGACATGATAATATATTTGCAAGAATAATTTCAACTAGCACCTAAGATTGGATATAAGTAAAGAAACGTGGGATTCACCTATGATGCTCAGCAAAGCAAACGAAAGAAAGATATTCAAAAAAATTCAAAGCATGTATTTTGCACATGCATATGTATTACTTCAGGCGGTATCTATATCTGTAGATGTATTGTTGCAATGCGTGCATACATGCACTTTACAATACTACAATCTTTATGGTAGGTATTTATTCACATCAAAGATAACTATCCATGCAAAATTAATCTCTACGCTAATATTTCAGTAGTACATATTACATCGAATTTTTGTATGTTGAGAAGGACAATTACACAGCTACATTAATTCGCCATTGCCATTAGTATTTCCTAAGTTTATACACTATTAGTATTGACATAACTTTCACCTGCTCTTGTATACGTTAAATAAAAGACTTTCCAATTAACCTTCAAAATTTGAAAAAATGTCATACAGTTATAATATTTCACTGTTAAAATATGAATAAAAAGTATTAAGGCAGGTCTATTGAAATGTGTACTTATTCTGCAACATGTACATATACTTACATACATGGAGATAAAGTAATGATAATCATCATCTTCTTTTGCATCTCTCTAACCTTTTACTCGAGTCTAGTCTACACAGCAGAGATACACATAAATACATTGTCTGTCAATCTCAGGTGCAACTTGCTGCTACGCTACTCACTCAGATCACTTGCACAGTCTTGCACAAATTACGTATTATGTACTGTAACTTCGTTTTGCTAGAAGCAAAGTCAGCTAGGCTTAAATATATTTTACAAACGGTAGATGTACAAAACAAAAAGACGGATCAAAGATCCTTATTAGTCAAGAAATCTAGAAAGAGGATGATGTCTTTATGCAATACTTGCAATATGTATTCATACTTTGCATCTTTACACACCTTCAAGTCGTTATTTTTCATAAAAGGTAATAGATACGTTATCCACATGCCTACCAATTCCTAGAGCGATTCTGTTGAGAAACAAGTAACACAACGCCCGAGCTTGACTCCTTGTGTTTGAAAATATCTTGTTATTTCCTAAGAAATTCAATTCATAAATACCAAGAAGTTCATAATAATAGAGAGAGAGATTCCAACATTTTGAAAATTTACATATAGATGGATAAAATTAAATTCAAAGGACCATTATTTATTTTATCGTTGTCATTTTATTTCAAAATGATGGCTACATTTTTGAAAGCATGGTTGTTTTATATGAATCACTGCTGTTTACAAAGTAATTAAAAGGGGGAGTATTTATTTTTGGTTGAGACACCGTGTAATCAACATAAGCGGCACTTGGTGGTAAAGTAAGTCCGACTGACGATAATAATACGATCATATCAACAATATTCTTATTTTTTTATAAGAAATCCTTCAAACGTTACATAATCAGTTCAAAACATAAAATTGCCATTGCTGGAGATGCCTTGTAAATTTTCAAGCACATTGGATTACTATTTCTACGAAAATGAGTTTCAGATGTATACATGTAAAAAGCATTTTAGATCGTATGTGCAAGTAGCCCTTTAAGTGCAAGTAGTTGCAAGCAGCTTGTTATTGATTTGAAATCTACAAATATTAAAAGCAACCTAAAAAGTTTACTTGTATTTCTTTCTCTTTCTATTTTAAACTAAATGTCAGCGTATATGGAGGAAGAAAAGATATTCAAAAGGTTATCTAGTTTTATTTTTTACTGCCAACGTTTGTAATCGCAGAGTGAGTACTTACCCTCTGAAATCAATCCTTGCAGAATAATACATAACAATTTGTGAGAAATGATTGTGCTGCTTTGGAAAACAAAACTATTCAAATTTTGTTTACTAATACAAAAGAATACGGTTCATATGTCGCGTTTATTTCCACAATGGTATTAAATATCATGCAACATATTGGATGCGCAGTTTTGTTGTAAAGTTCTTACAACTCTAGTGATATCTGACAGGCATACACTAAGAACTGTAAGTGTAAACTACAGTAAAGTGCTATAGAAAACGCTATAATTATTAGTATGAACTAGATTTTGTATGGGGAACTTAAGAATTCTGAAGCTGTGTGGTATATGGTCGGAGTTGTTTAAAGGTTTAATATTTTATACATCAATTACAACTAATAAGCAAAACCTACATCGGAAAAACAAACTAGTGTATGAGTTACATAAGTCAGTGTATTCCTATAGAGGATCATTAGTTTGGCTCAGTTTCCTCTTTAAAGCATTGCATTTGAAGCAGCAGAAGAATTGTTAGGGATAGACAATAAATGCCGACTCGTGTAAGAGTGAGATGAGTATTACAGGCATATGTGCATACCTTATTAATAAGTCTAGTATTGCATAGCTATGTGCAGGTTGTAATAGTACAGATGGTTTGGATTGGTGAAGAGCCTAATTCGTAAGATACCCAAAGTCCTGAACGAGTAAGGTTGCAGTCCAAAGCTACTTGGTTTTTTCCCTCGTATGCAAAGGGTGAGAGGTTACAGAGTCAAAGTCAAGTTCTTCCCTGTACAGCAACTTTTTCTCAAGCCACATACTTGCGAAAACGTAATTGCTACATGAATAAGAATACTTGTCTATGCTACAGTCGGTTTCCTCATTTTTATCACCTAAGGACTTTTGCGACAATTTTTCCAACAATGCATATTCTTACTTGGTACACGCACATTCAATTGCTTATCGTTGCAGATAAGGTACAGGTTCAGATCATTTCACAAAATCTCCGTATTGTAATACTATTCTTATTCTAATGAGGTCTTCTTGTACATTCTTGTGGACTGTGTGGCAATTCATAAGGCGGAGGAGAATTGCTATGTGCATGATTGGATGTGTATTTGGATTATAAAACATTGTCCATTTATTTAACTATAAACAAATGCGAGTGCTAATATTTATTATAAATTATTCAGTGCGTGAGAGGTTAGTCGTGACTCATATGTAGTAACATTGTAGTTATAAAATACGTGAGAACATTTATGCACTGAGATAAGTAAGAGGTATAGATAGAAATAGGTACAATAGTTTAAATAATGGCGAAGTAATATTTACTACACATTTAATGAACTGTATATCGCTAGTAGCAATAGGAGCGGTGAATATTGTTTATTTAGTATAAATGTATATCATAGTTATAGTTACTATGTACACGTAAATACAAATACACAGAAATGGCATTAGTGAAATAAAACGTGATTTGACATCTGGTATGTTACATGAGCAGAAGTTGGACGTATGTAAAAGTATGGTGTGCATGGAGTAAGTAACTAAAACAAGTAAGTTGCATGTTAAACAAATAGAGATAGAAAGGGATGAGTTGAATTAGTAATACAGTATCATCACGTTGTATCGCATAGAACTTTGAGTGGCATGCCATTGCTTGGCCCTAAGTATGAAGTAAAGTACAATAGTGCAAGTACACACAGAAGTAGTCAAGTCAGTAGTAGTAAGTAACCAGTAGTAAAGTAAACAGTTGCTTTGCTACCAATAAGCTTCAAGCGATGATGCGATGTGCTCGGATGAGATGGAAGATTCTGCATCTCTCCTCTACCCTCAGCCACTACTTATTTATGTGCAGATATGGAAGACTTGGAAAATTTTGATTGAAAAAGTAGGGATTCTTCGTTTAATGATATGCGTGCCTTCCTCTGCTCTCTCTGCTGTGTGTGTACTCTGGTAGCTGATGAACAGAGGTTTGGTATGCCATGTACTCACATTACACTACTGCTTCTTTTAATCCAAGTTTATCGTACTCTCTAGCAGCATCAGCATAGCACCGTAGTGTACTTGAGATTCACAGCATTCAGCAAACAATCCTCTACGTTTATTGTACTCATTAGATCAGATGCCAATACTTTCTATGTGCCTCGTAGTAGTACCAGTCCTAGTGAAATATTATGTAGCTCCACCACACCACATCACACACAAATCCTTTTCTACTATACTTACATATGAAAAGGCTATTTTTATTGCTGTTTAACATTTCAGGTTTGTTTCTGCAGGTAGCTTCTCTGTTGACTTATGTCCTGATGAGTGTCATGCCAAGTCAGATAAATACCATAGTAAAGCTACCTAAGTACAGAGTGTTGATAGATTTACAACTGTCACTTAGGAATTCCATTCCTTCTTTATTAATGTAATTTGCCAAAAATATTACTTCGTATCTCACCTCAGATGTATAATCAAAATTAGAAAACGATATTTTTCATAATATATAATATATTCTACCAAAATAAATGGAAACAAAAAAGGTGGATGCGCGTATGTAGGCTATGAACGTTTTTAAATCTGAACGAAAACGACTACGCTATTTGCATGTAACCAAATGATTCTATACTTACCTTTAACATTTCATCAGTGAGACGAAAAGATACAATTGATAATACTATACGGATTACGGATACATGGCCGTATAGTAAATTTCCAGTGAAAAAATGGGATAACTTCGTGCATTGTAGTTATTCCAGTAAAATCTGGGTAGACACTATAAAGTTCTACTTCACTTTAGAACTTTAAGCATTAGACGATAACATTGGAGAGACACTAAATAAAAGTTATAATACAAAAATGTGTGCTTTAAATGGCATTACTACTATATATAAATGTATGAACAATTAATAGTGAGATTTTGTAGATGTGCAGATACTTTTTATACACAGAAGGCTCATACACGATCTCGCAGTAAAACCAGCATTAGTTGCTGTCTTAGTCTCAAGTTGCCTCCTCGAATTGCCATACAGTATATATGCACAGGTACTATGTGCGTATCTCGGTGATACTTTTATTGCTGTGGATTGGTAATAAAGAAATAGTATTCATTGCATATGTACATTAAGTACTATTTTATTATCAGTGTATTCAATATTAATGTAAGTATGTACGTGAGCAAACAAAACCAATTCGCCCATTAGAAACTATCCGACAAGCATTGGTTTAAGATTTTCGTACATAAAATAATAAACTACTGCTTATCTCATATTGTCATATGTTCCTTTTTTAAGCGGAGTCAAGAATACCTAAAAAACCGAAGGTGTTATTTAATGTTATAAATGTGCTTTAATGTCATGGAATCACATGTCTGACTTTAGTGAATTAGATTTGACGAAGTTATATTATTAGAAGGACTGAAAGTATTGAGGATGCGTTTTATTTGCGGCAGTGTTCATTTGTATTTGTGAGGAGGTATCACGTCTGATATTTTCCGTCCATGTTGCTTACACAAGACATAATTCACGGTGTCATAGACCTAAATATGGTTTATTGTAAGTTTGTGAGTGCCATCCGCCAGAGAAATTATTCAAGCTAAAAATTATAATTAGCATAACATTGTAAACTGGAAATTCCCAGCCAATATTAGTTTATAGTAGTATATTTGTGCATATGAGAAATGTTTAGCATTTCTACAATAATGTAGAAACGGTGAGAGCATTCGTGGGAAAAGGAGCTGACGACGAGAACAGTTTTTTGTTGACTGCAATCAAAATTCACACACAAAACTTTTGCTCTTGAATTTTAATTTCCTGTGACGCCCCAAGATGTTACACACGAGCTAATACTGAGAAGAACAACACCGAGGGCACATTCTACATATAACACAAGGCTGTGTTAAAGCAAACCAAACAGTTAAAGAACGCAATGTATGCATTGCAATAATCAATTCAAATATATAAATAGCAGCGACCAAGACAACTTCTGCATATACCAGTTGCATAATGTTAGATAATACTTGAGTCTTTAAACCATATTCACCAAGTAGGATAAAGGATCTTTCTCCACTCATTATTTTTCATCTTTGAATACAATTTTTGATTGCCAGAGTCACTATTGATGTTGCAACAGGCACATTAGGCTTACATAAAGATCCATTTCAAAAAGAAATGTGAAATTGGGAAGAATGTGTGCTGAGTGGTGCGGAATGAAAATACATCTGAACGGGAAATGAGAGAAAATTGGAGAATGCACTTCAAAAGTTTTTCTTTCATCATGAATGTTGAAATACTTGTACTATATTTTTGGAATGCTGGCTTATATAACATTTATTTCCTTGAAAAAGGCAGTTTTATTTTCTATCTAAATCCAAGCTTAAAGGGAATGCTTTGATATAAAAATAATGTTTCAATCGTCATAGCGTGTGTGCTTGCTTCACCTTGCTACTTAAATAGGTGTAAACTATTCTCATAGTTTTTAAACCAAACAACTTATACATGCAAACAATGACGATGGATAAAAAAATAATTCAAAGCAAGATCTGAAAATCTTTGAAACTTTTCTTCTGACACCTTGAACAACAATTCCAACAAAAAAATGAGAAATAAAATAAAATCATTTTGGCATGTGTTTGAGACATAATGTCACTTTTCTGGAAGGAATGAATACAATTTTTACCGAAGATGAATTGCATTTAGCTTTTGATTGACAGCGTAGTAAATATGCCAATATAATTTTTCTTTAGCGTATAAAATCTATTTTGCTACGTATTGACAACTAAAGTATAGGTTTCAAAAACCCAAACATAGGTACACAAAAACTCAAACATAAGTTAATATTATAGGCAGTCCAGGTACTCATTTGTATTGTATTACACGTAGAAACGGTGTCAATCAAAAGTGAGGCTATTTTGTATTAATAATTATTTCCCTACTAATAAGAGCACGCAAATACAGTGAAGTTAGCCAAATTGAAGGAATAAGCCCGATTGCAACAGATAATTACCTAGTAGATAATATTTACTTTGCATTTTGGTAGATAAACTTACTTGTAAACAATATCAAACTTGTAAATGGAAATTATATCGACCTAATCGAGCAGAGAACAAGGAAATATATTATTGTGTACATCGCAACATATGAATGGATTTCGCAAAGTTTGCATTCACTTTAGTTTAATTGCAGTTTGTAGGGCGTATCAAGCTATGCATTATTTAAGTGCTTACAATTGCTACCCATATTTAAGCGATGGTAATTTGTATGGGTAAATGTCTATGCACAAATTGAAAAGCAGTGTGACGCAAAACTTATCCTTAATTGCATGCATTAAAATTGCGCTTTTTTATTTTCTTGCTATTTTTCTGTTCAAAGTACTAACCAGGCTGTTTTTAAATTCACAATAAATTTCGGCGTGCGCTTTAAAACTCGAAACAATATTCACACAATTTTTTGCGAGAGGTATAAAATTGGGGTAGGTATGTAGTGCCAAAAAAGAGTTAAAAATTGTTTAGTCCGGAGTGCTAATACTTGGGAAATAGTCAAAGCGACATAGTACAATTTTATCAATACGGAAAATCGGTATTCATATGAAAAGACATAAAATAAAGTCCCGTAATGGAATTATTAGGTTTAATATTTATTCGTGAAACGTCTGAAATGATATTCATAATATGATTGTAGTCTCGACGTGGACTTTCTTCAAGCAATTTGAGTCAAAGGATAGAGAGGAGTGAGTGGCAGCGGTAAGATAATATTATGTGGATTAGAGCTAGTGCTGCTCTGTGATCTGAGTGAATGAATAATGAAATGAATCACCAGGAAGTCCAATGACCAAATTCTTTTTATAGCCGCAAAGCATGCTCATTGTTTACTGTTTCGCATTGTATGTATATGTCAGAGTAGGTAGACCAAACAAAACATAGAGCTTAGTATCTCTTTGTTCATGGCATGAAAGTAACGTAATGTAGGCAAGCTTTATTAGTGAGTTGCTGCAAACACATCAACTGAACATTGTATAATCGCATAATGCAAAAATGCAACAATATTGGAATGGAATTCTGTTCGTTGGGTATTTGTAGTAGTAGTCGGTATGTTTGCATGATAATAATAATAACAATAATATATTGTAGAATGTATACACAGGTAAGTAAGTAGTTAAAGCTAGTTAGTCATGTTGAATGTCTTGTAGTGGAAAAGGTGTATGGATTGAGGATGTGCTTATACTTTTATACACTACTATGTTGAACAGACTACAAAACAACTTAACTGCACTGTTAGTTAATTCAGTTTTGTTGTAATCAAATTCTGTTCTGCATGCAATACTACTATTTTACAACTCGCAAACAAGTACTTGATTCCTCTCACATTTTTACTACCTTTTCTGCTACTTGGAAACAAATGAGTAGGCAAACGGCAACGGCAAACGTCTTAAACAAATATGTACATTCGTAACAACACAGGAAATATCTACACAAAGGAAAACCGATGCCGGCTTCGGCATTTCACTTCTCAGCTACCAATGATAATTGCACTTATTGTTATTTCTAAATAATTCTATGCTCAATGTACTGTAACTGGAAAATACTCCTCATTTGTAATTTAATATATCCATCTGATGAATTATGAATTATCATAAATTTAGTCATATTACTTATACAGCACGCAAAATCACAAGATACAGCTACGTATAACTGCGTCATGCTAACTTCTTTATCTTCGTCTCCCAACAGCCCATAGATAATTTTATTGTCTCTTGTTTGCATAAGTTGCGCTATTATTGCGTATTAGCCATGCATTACCCGATATCTTTACTAAAGCTTACATCCCACTGCTTTCAGCTCACAAAGAAATCTCATTAAATACTTTGAATTACTTTTTTGATGAAAATTGCCATCTTTTAATATATTGCAACATTTTCTATTCTTTATGATAAAAAATGACTCTGTGGGATAAAAATACTTTCATTTAGTAACGTAAGAAGTAATCACAAGCATATAATATAACAATTTTCAGGATCTAAAATGGTGCACCTGCAACTTTTATATTTTTATTACAGTTACAGTTATTTTAGATGTTTTTATTTTATTAGCCCAGTCTTGCAGTAGGAATTTATATTTAGAACACCAAGGTATTACGGCAACCTATTGATTATTTTGGCATTATATAATATAATTCTATTTATATTTCATGGTCGTTATACTTGGTAGAGGTATAAGTGCTTGCAGAGTGCTAATTTTATGTATCATATAACAATCATCAAATTTTAATTAACATTTTATTCTAAATTCTTTTATTTATAAATGAATAAGTAGTTTGTAGCTAAAAGTAAGCATAACCACAATTCCTATTTCTTTTTTCGCAAATATTATGATATCGGTTTATCGAGTATTAAGTGAAAATTTGGCGACCATTTAAACATATCCTTAAATTTTCATCGAAAGATTTTGTTTGCTGCGATAATAATAATAAATAGGTATGTATGCATGTAAAGAAAGATAAAAAGCTTTGAATATCATGCTAGTTAAAATAAAATGTGAGTACATGGTATAACATTTATATAAGAAGAGGAGGATGAAGTATTTCCAGATCATACAAGTCCGTAGGCAATGGAAACCCATGTTTCTATATAAAACTGCAATTATGATTTTCAATCTTAAAAGTTATCAACATCATTGTGTTGGAGATCAGCTTCAACTCAACTTTATCAGTTAAGGTTAAGATAAAGCGAGTGTGGATTCGGTGGATAGTTCCTTAATTGCAAGCACGAGAATGACTCTAATGCTATATAATACTATGACCTAAGAATAATAAGCACCATCAAAGCATGTTATTCTGATACACATATCAAGCGTTCAGTAGGAGAATCATTAAAACTAACTTTGGATGAGAAAATACACATATAGATTCTCCCTTTACATCCAGAGTGTGGAGATAATTATACCATATCCAAATACAATAGAATGCAATCTTTTTAAAAGCGAAACTTATTGTTAACCTTAAAGAGTAAAATGAAACACGTTACTTTTTTAAACTTTAATTACGAGCAAAACATCTGTTTAATCTGGTGCAAGCATTCGGCGCGACGTTCCGCATATCAGAAACAAAGAAATGATAAGATGAACATTCAATGCAAACAATCTACAGTCTACAGCACAACACGCTGAGAAATTATAATAACATAATTATCGCTGCCTAATGCCGATGTAAGTGAGATCTAACAAGTTAACCTAACAACTGAGGTTTCTTTACTATTCATAGTCAAAGTCTTGAGTTTTTCATGGTCGAATATTTATTACACTTAGCATTTATTAATTGAAGAGCAATAAGAATTTGCAATGAATTTTGCAAAAATGAAGTGTGTTAATCTCCACTTTAGTAGATCACCTTATATATCAACCATGAGTGTCAAGAGTGAAATTATGTAGGACATGAGATACGTGGTAATATTACTAATATTTTTAGTTTTACTGTCAAAAGTTTGTGAATTTTCTTGGAATTCTATATTTATTTCTCTAAGACTCTTATATAAAAAACACTCTTAGATAATTAGTTTGCTATTGATACTATAGTCAAATACATCCTCTCATATAGCTGATTTTTCTTCCATCGAATAAAAATTTATTTTCTTTCAGGCTTATTGTAGTTTCCATGTAGACTAAAGACATACATTTCTTTCTTGTTCGCTTGAGGATCAAAGTTCATTGCTAAATGTAAGGAAATTTTGAGACATACTGGTAAATTATAATTCTGCTTTTCTTTCATTGCAAAATACTCTTTTATCTTAGCTCCATTGGTTTTAAAATGTACAACATTGAGTTTTTCATGGGCATCCAGCCTCTACAATTATAATGTAAAGTAATATGTCCTTGATCTATATAATGTATATGCTACTTTTATATGATGATTTAACAGTGCTTTCTTTTCAATACTATCGATATTGGATGGATAATAACAAGAGGGAATTTTACCCCCAAATTAACATGAGTGAGCCGTTTTGTTGCACTTTAAGATTGAATGATTGTTATGTTGACTCAAATCCTTACAAGAATAGGACTGTAAGACTTATTCTGACTAAAGTAACACGAAACAAAGATTTCTTGAAGGCACAAACTGAACCCCATTCTAAAACTTGCAAGTAATATAAGTATTATGATGGTCAAATGAATTAAATGATGCTCTAGGTTTAACATTTTTTTAACATAAACATATAAATATTTTCGTATGTATACACCTAAGATAAACCCAATTGGTGTTTTTTGTTAGCAGCAATTCAGTTTAATTGGAGTAAGTGGGAATCTATGTAATTTAACTACCAATGTGGGATGTCTAAATTGGAATTATATACATATACATCGTAGATTTTTTAGAATATTACAACTCGTGAGTAATACATGCTGGTCCAAATAATCATTTGCAAAACATTTTACTAGTTTTAGGTAATTTCTCCTACCGTAAATACAAAAAATAGATTTATAAATCAGTGATTTCACTGTACAAATTAAAAGCTTATTGTTTTCAAATGTCCGATTGTTTGCGTGGGGTACCCTACTCCGAAAAGCTTTCCGTTTCAGAGGTAGCCCAAAATGCGTTCATATTAGTTCATCCACGGGGGGCTTACGGAATCACTTACGTATTCTGTTCGTCCTTTCGATCATATACCTTAACGGAAGGTAATTATTAACTTAGCTAAACCTAATGGCCCTGTGATAAAGCGTATTGAAAATGGGTCAAGTTTGACAAACGAACGCCGAAATTACCAGCTTCTACTAATTAAGTTAATAATTTTGGAAAACGTTTCCTTTGTCATTCTTTTAATATTATAAGAGTATAAAATATTTTCATTCGATTCAATCCTAATCCTAACTAGAGTTTCCAATTTCCCTGAGGCAAGATAAATTAGGAGTGGGAAATTGGGAATATTCCCAATTTTCCCGGAATACATGTCAAGGAAATTTATTGGGAGCATTGGGAATATGAAAAATAGGGGAAAATCCGGGAATATGGAAAATAGGGAAAATCCGGGAATATGGAAAATAGGGAAAATCCGGGAATATGAACTATAAGGAAAATTCGGTAATATAAAAACAGGAAAAATAAGAAAAATAGAAAATAAGGGATATTATTTTCTAAAATAAAAAACAATGTACCGGAATGTACAAGAATTAGAACCCCTAACTGTGGCTGATTAGCCTAATTGAACTGATAAGAGGTGGATTTGTAAAGGCTTTCAACCCTCGTCATAAGTTAACTTTTTGAACTTTTTCTCGGATTTTTTGACTTGCCAACCGAAAGCTACGTTAATTATATAACTTTAGGTGGTATTAGTTTTGTTGTACGAAAGCTAGATTCACAGTTATTTATGTTCACTTTTAGTCGTAGGGTGGTTAAATTTTGACGATGTCTTCACAACGGCAAATGGGACTTTTTTACGTTGCAATTTTGTTACTTCGTTACTAGAAACGTTGTAGCAACCTTGTTCACGTCAAATTCGGACGTTAGTATTACAACCAAAATTTCTGCTACTTAAGAAAAATTGACTGTTTGGAAAATAATTCTCCGTATCGAAATAATTCACCACCTGGTTAACTATTTCGATTTTCGTCTTTTCAGGAGCTATAAAAAGGCCAATGAAACAATAACAACCCGGAGAATTAATTCGATAAATACGGTATCTGGCGCTCATAAACGGTTATGTACTATAATATAACTAATCTTTTTTAGTTTGTCAATAAGCATTTTTGATTGTCCAAAAAATTGATGGGGTCAAAAACAGACAGACAGACAATTAGTATTTACTATGGCCCAAAATGGACTTAGCATTTCATTGCCCCACTAATGGACGGTAAATGGAATTTTTATGGCACACACAAGAATTTTGTATGGCAAGAAATTTTAGTAAGCAGTCGTAATTTGTATGGTATGATATAGAAAACCGTGTGAATTTGTCTGGTAGTTAAGGAAACAGTGTATGGTACTAATAAGAGTACCATGAGTAAATACACTAGTGTTATAAAATAATTGGACGAAAAAATGTAGGTAAACTAGGCAAAATTGAGGCATTGCCTTTTGCTGTGTGTGCCATAAACTTTAATTCGCTACGGGTGTTAGCCTATGGGTGTTTCACAGGCCCAATTATTATTTCAAGGGTTCTAAAATAAACAAAGTACCAAAAATAATCAGCTAATGGATAATGGACCAGAGAAGTACACAACTAATTTTTTTAGAAGCACACGTTTTTACTCAAAAATGAATTAATAGATTTTTCCATGGAGTCCAAAAGAAATCAATATTTGCATCTAGACTTCTTTTAGAAATGAAATTGTACCTTTATATTGGAATAGTATTTTATACCTTGTTTGGGAAAGCAGGAATATTCCTTGGGAGAATAGGGAAACTTCCTGAAAATATTTCCTATTTTCTGGGAATATATTTTGAGGGAAGCTATTGGAAATGTTAGGAGGATTGAGGAAAAATTTGGAGTGGGAAGCTCCCTGGGAATATAAACGCAGGGAGTGGGAAAGGGGAAACCCTAATCCTAACGGGGATATTTGGACATTATGTTAGGCGCTTAATTAGTATAAGTTAATTTAACCGTAAGAGTGCTGTATTTTCGGACTTAATGGAATAAAATCGAGTATTTTACGGTTAATGTATTACTATACATTTTTACCGAATATTTTCGGCACATTAAAAGCAGTAAACTACCGAGTATGTTAGTAGGTATGCATAAAGGCGGTAAACTTACGTATACCGTGCATTTTCAGAGCAAACGCTGAAGAATTACACAGACCGGGTATTTTTGGACTGAAAGTAGTAAAATGTCATTTACCGTGTGTTTTCGGACCAAAGGCAGTAAAATAGATTACAGGAAGAAAAACATGCACACTTTGTCAATAAGTGGTCAATACTAATCTATATTCGGATTTTTATTTTGACCATACGCTGGTTTAAAAATGGTTTTCGACTGCCCCTACCATTTAGCTACTTTAGCCAATGGTCAGCTTACCACTGGTCCTCAGGTATCACTTCCTGCTCTTTAAACATTTATGGACTAACATTTTGCATATTAAATACCAGACTTTTGGCTCAGTAAGCAAATGTTTAGAACCGACCTTTTTGTCGGGGGCATTTTGATTATCTACTATAGTAGACTTTACTTGAATGCAGTGAGTGAGCAATTAGGGTAATACTTTAGGTACCTATATATGCGACCCAATTTCAGGCCTTTGAAATTAAGGTAAATAAAATGTTTACAAACATCACGTCGTCCATTCATAAATTATTTGCGGTACAAAGGAGTTACATTTGAATATCATTTCATTTGCATTGGGTTATGAGTAGAGAATGCGAGTTGCCATTGCCACTGGAAGGCATCATGTGCCTGGAAAGATTATTAGACAGTTGCTTGCCGGGAGAGACCTGGGCTTGATTTGCTTGAATCAATAGTGGCATAGTATAAAAGAGAATATTATTATGAAAGTTGCCTTCCTTCTCTTTTGGGAGTCTAGCTAACAGTAACAGGAACTTGGTCTCAATTGTGTCACATGAACCAACAACACAGTAGTTTCACTCCACGACAACGTTTCTCCATAAAATAAAATACGGAGGGAATGAGTGACGCTTTCAGCCAGCTATCCAATGCCCCAAGCGTGAGATGAAGCATGTGGCTTCCCTTCCTTTTCTCCATCCACTGCCAACCAGCCTCGACTACGACTCTCCTTCCTCACGAATAAAATAACTACGACTTGCTTCACTTGTTTTCCTTTGGTATGCTATGCTAATACCGAACTAGATACCCAGCTACATGCATGCTTCCTACTACCCACTTCATTCAAGAGTATTGCCTGGGCATCCATATCCAAGCTTGTACAGCTCCAATGACAAACACGCTTTTATTGAAAAACTAAAACCCGTATTTTATAATTGCAAGTCTGAAACAAAGTGACTCTATATACTTTCCAGTATTGAGTCCATCCATAATATTTTCATGGAAATACGACTGAAGTACAAAGGACATTTTATTTAATATCCTCTTAATCAACCTTTTTGTATCTGGACCTATGAGCAATACAAGGAATTATTGTTATTAAGATACTCAGCAAAATCACATTGTCCCATAGGATTAGAAAATACTTCTTTAAATATCACACTTTTATAAGGATTGAATTTTTGTCTCCATAGCATTAAAACATTCTGTGGTCTAAGAGATGTCCTATAGATACCATGGACAATGTCAACAAAATATGAGATGCATATTACATAAAACAAACAACGAGAATTACTCTGGGTTATCATTAGTAATTTGAAAATTAAACCAAATGTTGATGCCTATACTTTTTGGAATTCAATAGCGCTTGTGATCTAGTCTCATACTATAATCGTAATCACATTAGTTCTGTTTGTATGCTTGCTTGCACGTATGCTTAAACGTATCGCTGAATCCAATGCGCAAGCGTAAATACAAAGCGTAATCTTTATAATATGCGTAATTACATTACACCGTACTAAAATTAGTGAAGTGGAGTTGCGCATTGAAAAAATTCCATGTAAGTATAAATTATCAGATGTACTTCGTGTTAGCTTAGCACGCGACCAGAAAGGAATTTATGTACTTTTTATGCTGTTGAAAATCGCTACGTTAAAACATGTCAACATAATATTCCACTCTGTCGATGTATGAATTTGCCTGCCAATGCGCAGTCACTAGTGCATTTCAACATTTTTCTAGCACATTAAGTGCTTAGTTTGTCTCTGGTAAAATAATAAACTCAATTCTTTAGAATTTAGCATGTTTCGAAATTAACCTTTCGAAATAGTATAAAAGCGTACATTTGGGTAGAGTGTGCCTGTGCCCTAACCCAGACAGGTCTCTTCCAGTGCAAAACGAAGTCGAAATTCTCATCGTCGTCGTCAGTCAGTTCAGTGAGAGAGAGACCAAAAGTGCGTTTTGGTTTGCTGGAGTTTCTTGTTCCGTCCGTTCCTTCCCAATATTTCTACAAGTCTTGCACAGACTGTCGACTCCTTTTCGTAATGATAAAGCCTGGCTTGAGCAAAGAATTCGTTTCGTTTCCTTTGGTAATATTCTCACCCGAACCTCACACTCTCACGAACCCCGAGCCGAGTATGTCTCTTGCTCTTTCCACTCCTCATACTTTCTGGAGAATTTTTCCAGCTACATGCTACATTACTGCCGCTATAATATTATGGATCCGACAAAGCTACCTTAGCCATTACTTTTACTCATTCACACTGAGACAGGCTGAAACTAAAGGCATAATACAGGAACTGCGTTATAATATTATGGACGTAGGGAGGGCGCTTTCTTTGTACTGTACCATGCTTTGGTTGGTGGTTCTTCGGATTTCTCCAGGTTGAATTTGAAGCTTGATGCAAGAGATTGGAATTCCCTGGGTACCATTACCACCACCACCACCGTCATCATACTTACCATTAGCATTGCATGCCTCTGAGTAATTTCAGACTTGTCAAACGGTAACTAAAACTAATTAATATTGCAACCCTTTTTTTAACAATAATTGCAATATATATATCCACAAGCGCAAAATAAAAGGAGACCATTAGAATCTTGATGAAATTTCTCGTTATACGTACGGAAATACATTACATGGTTCAATAATTAATTCCCCCCAACTAGCACAGTTATTTTTGCCCAACATAAGTATGTCTCAATGCATGGTAACCTTTTTAAAAGATTGGATAATATGCTGAATCTCATACCAAACGAAAGTGATCTGTTAACAAGTCGAAAAATGTTTCCAAAACTCCACTACTGTTGAAATTACCTAGTTAAGAGATCGTACACAACCTGTCTTTAATACATCCCTTTTCTTGTCTTGTATGGAAACACAGATATGACAATAAAAAGTATAACCCAATTTAAAAGTGTCTGGGGCAATGTGGAGGACATGTGTTTCTATTTAGTAAAAAAAGAATAATTCTACTTCAATAGGAGTACTAAGGGCCTAGTCTGGGATAAAGCAATAAATTCACCTGACTTACCTTTACATCTATCTATATCTCGTATAGTATGGGGGCCCTAAATGCAAAATGCGCATGTACACTTTCTCCAAAATCATCTCTATATTATAACGGCCGTCTGCGATAGAGCAATAAATTTACCTATCTGTATATCTATTTATGTAAGTACGTGTGATAGGGTGATCCAAAATGCGCAAGTGCTTATGCAATACATATTACATAAAAAAATGAACTCCACTCTGGGTTAATATTAGCTTATTTCGAAATTAAATCATAAATAATCGTCTTCTGCTGTTGTATGTCATAAACAATGCACGAAAAACTCAACGCGCTAGTGTATATATCTATTACATAAAAAGTAAACCCCACTAAAGTCTAAGTTCGTCTAAATTGGTCTAAATTCGTCCAAATTGGAAAGGTTCGTCTAAATTGGTCTAACATCGTCTAAATTGGCATAGGTTCGTTTAAATTGGTCAATGTTTGTCTAAATTGGTCTAGATTTGTCTAAATTGGTCTAGGTTTGTCTAAATTGGTCTAGGTTTGTAAATTGGTCTAAATTCGTCCAAATTGGACAGGTTAGTCTAAATTGGACAGGTTTATCTAAATTGGACAGGTTCGTCTAAATTGGTCTAACATCGTCTAAATTGGCATAGGTTCGTTTAAATTGGTCTAACATCGTCTAAATTGGCATAGGTTCGTTTAAATTGGTCTAAATTCGTCCAAATTGGACAGGTTCGTCTAAATTGGACAGGTTCGTCTAAATTGGTCTAACATCGTCTAAATTGACATAGGTTCGTTTAAATTGGTCTATGTTTGTCTAAATTGGTCTAGGTTTGTAAATTGGTCTAAATTCGTCCAAATTGGACTAAGTCGGGCCTTTCAAAATTGAGTAACTAAGTGCTAGTAGCCTTGTTTAATATACATGGAATTCAACAAGGCATTAATTATTAAAATGATTTCGCACCACTCGCGAACACAATTTTCAGTCGCACAGGAAGGAAGAATGATTCATTTAATGGAACAATTAAGAATCATTGCAAGTCATGTTTTGAGATTGATGGTCAGAATTGGAGTAAATATTCTATTTTAAAGTTTGTTAGTTAAACTGGCAATTGCCTAAAAATTAAAAATATCTATTGTGAGATTGTGAATGTAAAACTGATATAGTATTTTTCTATGCAGTGAAGTCCAAAAACTAATTATATACCTACATTACAACTTTACTTTATAATTCACCTTTTATTACTTCATTACAGGGCTGCTATCTATTCCTGTGATGGTGTTCTGAAAATTCCAGTTGAGTCATTATCATGCATTGTTTGAGATTGTGAGAGTTTTGGATAGAAGTTGCTGTCAACAAATTCTACTATGTTTATTACCCGGGAGCGCAATTTACATTCGATTTTCTTGTTGCTGTTCTTGTCCTCGTTATATAAAACTAATAGCCCCCAGCATGCGTGACTCGATTTCGAAAGGTCGGTATCCAGCATTCTCAGTATTTGTTAATTTCGAAATACTGTTAACCCGGGAGGATTAAAGCATACGCGATTGCGCATTCCAACAAAAAGTCGCAAAGTCCAACGCTAGAATACAGACATACATGCGACATAGGAATAAATATTTTTATTATACTAGGGAACCCAGCAAAAGGACGAACCTAGCACTCAAGAGAAACTCAATAAGCAACCCATCCCAGTAATAAAAACAATCCCAAAAAAATCATTGATATTTGCCTTAGTAGCTTACTATGCTTATGGCATAGGCATAGCACACTGTCTTGAATTTTAAAATAGCGCTATAAATTTTCAAAATGCTGAAATCCATTAAGTCTGTCCAGGGGTATGTAAAAATGTTATTTCAAACCATTTTGAGCCATCTCCGTCCCCTCTGGTAGTAATTGATTCACATTGAAACTAAAGGTCCCCCATATTTACCCAAATATACTTGCCAAATTTTATTTAAAAAGTCCCATTACTTTCTGAGATATTTAATATTGAAGTCAATTTTTTGGAACACATTTTAAAGAGAAACTGCTTCTGAGCAGCATTAGTCCTGTTGCTTAAATTCAGTTTCGCAATTTTTTACTTTCGCAAGTTTCGCAAAACAATCCAGGTCGACAATTTTTAAGTTAAAAAAGATACTTACCTTCACAGATGAACAAACAATCAATACCCAAAAAGCAATACAAAACATGCATATCTATAAGTACTACAAACACAAAGCACAATCAAAATCAAAGATGTTGTTAGTTTTGAAATAATCACACACCAGATCTTAACACAGAAGTTGCATTTTGGTACCTGATGTTAGAAAAGCATAGCATATAGGACTTGCGCATTGCTCATTTTAGGGGCATCACCTAAATGCAAACTTCTTCCTTAAGTTTTCATTAGATAGATAGAATAGGCCCCTAGTACTAATCTTAAATTCAAAATGATTAGGCCATAGATTTATATACATAGATTGGAAGTACGGTCACATGATTGAACTTTGTTTACATTTCGTATTTAATTAAAGCGAAGCAAAACACAAACAATGCTGCTTACCTAATAGAAACACAAAAGTCACAATCTCAATGTTGTCAAACAAATAGATTGAGCTTTTGAATTTAGCCCGCTGTTTTCTTCATTCACTCTTAGCCTGTTCTTCGCTGGTCATAAAAATGCAATACATTGAATGAACGTAGACTTCTTATCTAGATGTTAGTTACTATATCTATGGATTAGGCTTATATTATATTCGCTCATATTGGGCTTCCTTGTTTTTACGAAATATGCATTGTACGCGCATGTGCATCACAACGAAAAGCCACATTGTAGATAGATAGATACATGCGACATAGGAAGAAATAATATGTGTATAGTAGTAATGATGAATATCCACTCTGGATTAGTACTGGAGATAGTATAATATTTCAAAACTAAACCAAAATGCTGAAATATTTCGTAATCTTTTGAAATTCAGTATATAGTAACTGGTGGCCTAGTAATTGTATGTACAAAAGAAGTCAGAACCAAGGGCAATGCCGCAGCCAAAGGGAATCGGGGCACGTTTCCCATTCAAAATCGAAAAAAAGAACGAAAATTTCGTCTCCAAAAGCTAAAAAGAGAAAAAATTGATCTACAATATTTTTGTCGAGTCACCCCCTTTCCCCTCCGAATTTTTTTGATGTTTCCCTACCATATATTAGTAAAACTTAGGTCCCATGTGCAAATAATAAATATTAATACTAATTTATTTTTTTTAAATGTTAAACTTGTATATGTATTGTAAATATGGGCCAAAATGCTTGAAAAATCTGACACTGCATGGCATGGCCGGAATTTAAATAGGAACGAATTTAAATTATTTCGCCAAATATTAATTTAAGTCGATAATGTTTTTCATCACTCTTGAGGGGAAAACTTTATTTTTAAAATTTTATTTTGCATTATTTTTTCTTTAAAAGATATCAAATAAATTGAACCAATTCGAAACTTTGTAATTCTGTAGTATAATATAGTTGTACTCAGTTAATTTTCAAACCTTATGGTATGTTGCACGAATCAAATATATGTTTATGTTCGTTTTTGGTCCGTGTACTTATGTCAGTAGCCCCAAAGTTATTCAAATCCTGACGAATGTCAGCCACCATTGCATTCTTGTGCTAGCTGCCAGCCACCGTCACAATGCTGCCTTGTCATTGTACTATGGTCGCCAAATAACTTTGGACAATAAGATTGAAGAATAATAAAACCGATAAGAAAATGTAATAGACGAGTTCGTGCTTCAGTGAGCACGAACAAAGGGGCTCACTGAAGCTGGAACTCCTGTATTGTTCGTCACACCTCTCAGAAGTAGGATGTATGATTAAAATGGGACTAAATTAATTTCGTCCATGGACAAATCTAATTTCATCCAGAAAAATTTTTCATTTCTTAAAAATGTTTCAAATGCCAAATTTTCAATTTTTTGATTTTGTTCGTACATAAAAATTATGCTCGCAGTGTAAATACTAAATACACGTCAATCGACAATGAACGACCCATCTGAAATTCTGAGTATATAGCATCACCGTAATAACTACTTCGATTTTACTTTGTTTTTGACTGTTATTGGTAATAATACTGCGTATCGAAATAATTCCGCGTACCTATACCCTTGTATGTTTGTTAATGTAGATAAAATGTATGAAATGTTGATAAGAAACATAAATGTAGGTAAAAGGCATCTAAATTTAGTAAGATAAGTGGATGTGTAAAAGAAGTACAGTATTGACTGGTAGGTATCTAGCATGATAGTAGTTTAGTTGTCGAATAAAAGAAAGAAAATTTTGGCCTAAAACCCAAAAATTTTTCATTTCAACTAAAAAGTTTTCGGTCCTCCCTAATAGTTTTTTTTGTGGCTGCGGCCCTGCCTACGTGTGAAGAAATTTGGCTTTTAAAATCAAGGCTATTAAATTAAGTAAATCAGGACAATTTCAAATAAGGCAAGGATTTTAATGAAGGGAGAGAAATTCTACGGCAGCAGTGCATTGGATTGGAATGGAAGAGTCCTTGATCCAGGAGAATGACATTTTACTGCCTTCGGACGAAGAAGACTTGACCTGACTTAATTGACCTAATTGATCCGATGGATATATCACTGTTTTCAGACGATGGCATCTAAATAAACTTTTTTTTTTATTTTTTGCATTGAAAATCAAATAAACATTTAAACTTTGACTATTTGAAAAATAATTTCGCGTATCGAAATAATTGCGCGTCCGCGGCATTATTTTCGCTATTTCAGCTTTTTCATTAGTTTTTTATGCGTTTGATCAATAATTCCACGGAGAATTATTTCGATTATTACGTATTTAAATTATTCAGAGAAGTTTATCTTTTCTCTGTAAGAATATTATTTCTGTCTGTCTGTCCGGTAATCCCTTATGTATTATGTGCATGATAACTTTCGAACGGTTAGATAGAGCTAGTGTTCAAAGTTTCAGGGTACAATCTACAAGTAAATAGGAAGGCTATAAGTTCGTAAACGGGTAAAATCATACCCTTTGACTAAGGAAGGGATTTTAAAATTAAAAATAATTATTATCAGTGTAACTTCAGTTCTATCCATCGTACAAAGTCGTACAATAGCTCGATTGACAGCTGACAGGTCCGTGGATACTACCAAGTTGACCTTCCCCTGATAGGGGAAGTGGGTGAAAATAAGTGAAAATCGATGTAATTTCCGTTCTATTCATGATACAATGTCGTGTAATAGCTTGTTCGACAACAAAAGGGTTCTGGGACACTACTATTTAAATTTTAGTTACCCCTTGACAGGGGATTGGATCAAAATAAGAAAATATAAACTTCTCTGCCATTATATTTCTGTTTTGCCATGGTTTTATTATTGTGAGTAGTTATAGTGAGTACTAGTGCAGTAGTAGTGAGTAAGTGGGTTTTTCAGACCAAGCAAAGCATTATTTTACATGCATGTTGGAATGGGTTTGTGTTGTGTAGTGTATGTCTAGTGTCTAGTTTGTCTAGTCTGGTGCATGATACGTCCACAATTTTTGATTTCGTCTCAAGTTGTAAAAGGAGAAAATTTATTCATTGTATCCTAAATCTTACGTTCTTGGTATTCAGTGTGTACATGCATAGAAATATGGATTACCACAACATAATCCCTTTTGCTTTAGTACCTTGATATAAATATGAACAAGCCAAAAACTTTGAGACATTTTTTATGAAAATTGTGCGAACAGAATTTGCTGAAGGACTTAAGTTTTCTTAATTTTAATGTGCTGAAATGAGAATATTCTTATCTCATCAGGACAATAGATTTTGATGAGTGTAAAGTATCCTTCAGTGAAGAAGATAATATCTGGAAGTTGAGAGAGTGAATGGATTTTGTGCCCTCCCTTAATAGGCATCCGTTCGGTCTGGGGCATAAGGCAGAAATGGAAGGTAGAGAAATAGAGAGCCCATGCCAGGACAAACCAGGCGTCAGGGATATCTAAAGTACAAGTAAAGGTTGAGTTTTAGAGAAACCAAAAAGCGGTTGAAGGTACGGTAGAAGCCGTGAGAGTAAAAGAAGTATAATAACACCGTCAGGCTGGGTACCTATCTACATTGCACATTACAGCAGCCGGTCGGGTGAGAGTGCATAATGGAGCGCCGGAGCGGACAGCCGAACACCGAGGAAAGTAACAAACTAAACTAAAGAGAAGGCAGGCACGATGACTAGGACGATGGTAAGCAGAAAGCATAGCCATGCTCAGCCAGCAACAGAATAGTTTTCGTTGGCGATGTTATATATGTAATGCAATAATAAAATGTTGAGTGGGTAGCGTGTTTGGGGAATGACGAGTAGGAGTTGAGGGATAGAATGGTAAAACACGAGCATGTACGCTATTGTAGATCGCGGCTTCGAATGAGAAAAGCCTAGCAAGTATTTAAGCACACAGTGTATAAGTGCAAACGCAAATTATACAATATACCCTGGTATGGACAAACTATGTTTCTCTTATGCCCAAAGTATACTTATAACATGTATGGAAAGGGGGGTGCACGTGTTTAGTGGGGGGGATAGTTCAGTTTTCGATCCAGCATTGGTGCACTGAGAATCACGTGTGGTTTAGCAAGATGGTGAGCCACGCACGCATCCTGCCTCCCTTTGCTTCCTTGCCGAGCCGAGTGGAGCGAGGCGAATGAGGCGATTCTTGCATACATAGTATACTTCAAGAAACTGTTTCTATCATACCCTTCTAATTCTGCTTCGTGTAATGTAAAGTCGAATATTAGATTCTATATACATCATACCATGTTTTGAACTAAATACTTAGCACTAGAATTCTGGCCGTTAAACAATTTTCATATTAGGTATCTTGCCTTCGTCTCATTATGCCTCCCGTCTTTGTCAAAATATCAACTTGTCATCTCACAATGCGTTTTTCACAATCGAATCTATAATTATTGCATGCATTAATTCCATTTAATTAGTGCAAAGGTGTTACTAATAAACATTTACTTAAAGGTGGAAAATCTCTATGAAAAAGTATCTGAAAATTCAAATATGGAAAAATTAGACAAAGCTCGTTGCAGCTTTAAGTACTCTCACCATTTAGATTAATTAGTGGGCATGCAAATTCTAAAGTAGGTACATTTGATTAAAGGGGGAATAGTTGCAAGTGGAAAAAGTATCTGAGCTGAGACATTAAAATATTGGTACTTTGCTTATGAATCGGATCTAATAATACTAGCGGTAATGTTTTGCATTTGTCGCGTAGCACAGGAGTGTGTAAAAGTATCGAAGTCTCGATGAACTTTATCTGGCCTTCAAAAAATTCTCAGTGAAGAATTAAGTTAGTACTCTTAAAAGTTTTGCATAATATCAGAAAATTATGTAAGCCACAAAAATACTATAGAGAGTCCCATGCTCTGATCCTTGCTAAATCCATTCTGATTTTTAAGTACTAGGGAATGGAGAACTTTTAAATGAAATCTTTGGTATAGATGCTTACCGAACTACCTATGCAATTTCATTGAGTTGAAGATTGTAAAGTCGGGTATGACTATATAGAAAATTGCTTTAGCTAACTGAAACCCACTATATGCACAATTATGGTGTGTAGTCGGACTGGTGTATTAGGGTCTGGAAGCTTAACACTTTTTCATTATAAGATAACCCGAAAGGTATATATTTCACACATGCATATATGGAGATATATAGTTATGGTTCTGATATTCGTGGCAAGAATGTAGCATGGTATTAAACATTAGATGGTATGGTATGCTATTATATCTTATATGGGGCTAAGCGTATAGTAAATTACGACAGAAGGTATTTGAATTCGAGAGAATCCGGAGCCTAAAGGAAGACATAGCAAAATAGCAATCATAGCAAGTGTATAAAAATCTACTAGTATACTATGTATGTATAATATTGTATATAAGGAAAATGTATAGTAGCAAAGAAAGATATAATGCTGTACTTATATACTAGCATGAACTAACCATCTGAAACTAGTCGTACTCGTCTCGTACTTGTGCTTATTTTGCTCGAGTAGTACAACTAACTTGACTACTCAGTCAGTCACTACTACATACACTACTACTAGCTGTGCTACAACAAAAACCAACCGAACGAACGAACTTTTGCTATACCACATGCCTAATGTAAAATTACATTATACGAAGTATTCAAGGCAGTATAGCATGCGAGTAGTAGTAGTGGGAACTCAGAAAAACATCCAATATCCAGTACAGAGAGAACTTTGTGTAGAATGAGAACCTAGAATCAAAAGATCTGAGAGTCAGTGCTAGCCTGGTTGGTCGGTAGCTAGCTTGCTGTGATGTTAGCTGCTCTTATTCTACTGTCCAACAACACTACATAGAAATATCAACACAAACCTGCCCTACAAGAGTATACACACACACACACAGTCTGTCTCTGTGTACACACATAATATTAATACAATTTTACATAGTACTTACAGATATGTAGGTACATACGTAGATAAAGATAAAGCCACGACCAAAGCATTAAAGTTAGCTTCAAATTTAATTTAACTAACTTGCATATACAGATGCATAAATAATAATACGTTTTAAATGTGTGACATAATAAAGATACACACGAGGGTTTATATTACTTATTATTAAAAATATCCAATCAATTCATTATATTATCTATACACTCATGCAAACAAAAGGTTTGTACTTACGACAACTAAATACATACACAATATAAACCAATTTATCATTTATATGATACTGGCAATGATAAGGTTCAAGAGTGTCGACTCGAGTGTATTATGTGAAACGTAACAAAAGAGAGAAATCGTCACAAATGGATTATTGGATTCAGCCAATATTAATGTGACTGAAATTGTAAGTTAATGTTACAAGTGCTCTACTACACTACGGTAACTATACTGTAGTGTCGTCGTCCAGTGAAGTGGAGGAGAGAGATGAGTATTAATAGTAACAGTAGATGTAAACATGTAAATGCAGTAAGTCAAAGTAACGTCAGTTAACTTGCACTCTACGTGTCAAGCGCACGAACAAATAAATAGCCTTCTCTTCTGTTGTCTCATATTACTGTTTATATAGTAAGTGTTAGCAATAATTACTTTAAATTGACGTCTGCACACTGTGACAGTACACTATATACTACCGATTACTATACTCAATGTGTCACCTTCTCTGAGTGTGTGTGTGCAGTTTAAATATTAATTGCGGAATTACTACAGTCTCCATGTAACTTAAGTTGCATCTACCTCAATCAAAAGTAAATATCATTTTTAAGTGACACAATTACCAAGTTTACATGCCACATTTATATCACGGAAGAATTTCATGCAGCGCTATGTGAGTGACACTTTTAGTTTTTTGCTATATAGGGTATAGATTTATTTTAAATTGTCTTTTAATGATAATGATCTGTAGGTATGTAGTATTTCAAGCAGTGAGTTATGTAATCCCATAACCTCTCAAACTAGTTTTGATGACACATTTTAAACCTCGTGTTTAGTTTCCCTGTAAAATATTATTTTTCCATGCATTCCTTAGTATCACATAGCAAAATTATTGGTTTTTAAGAACATGCGATTGAAATCAGAGAAGAACGAAACTCATCGACGGACAGGTTGCAAATGAATGAAGTTGTCAACAGGAAGATTGAGTTAATTTTAAGAGCGATTCCTTCTTGATCTCAGCTCTCAACTGTAAATTTTTCGTCCTGCGCCTTAGTTGATGTTTTCATTTCACCCGGAATTCCCTATTATCTGAAATGCGACCTCTGCCCCGGCAATTATTTCTTCCAATTGACCTACAGTGCAGCTTTTCCAAGAGTCTCCAAAATAAAATCCATGTCTGTTGAATTTGAAGAATAAATAAGAAATCCATGAAAACCAATTGAGACTCGTCAACAGGATATTTGTGCCTCTTCAAAATAATCTAATAATATACATGAGAAAAAGAGAGGATATATTTTGAAATATGAAAAGTCAATCATGAGGAAAAAAGAGATTTGAATAAGGATGCGTTTGATGTAAAGTGACGAATTCGATGGTTGACACTGAATAGGCAAAGTCAATTTAGTTGAAGTTTGTTGTCCCCTTTTAGCTGTCCCATTCCGACACTCTTGCTGACAAATTTCTTGAAGTGGCGGGATCTGCTCTGATCGCGTGGTCTCGATTCCTATCCATTTGCAATCCACATCACACACCACATCACGATCAATTCTTCAAACACTCTGTTCTCAGATCTACATTAAAGTCAAAGTCGATTGCACAGTTCCCAGCCTAACACAGAAAGGATTGATCATCATCATCTATGCATTCCTAAATCTAATTTACAACCAGCATTGACATCCTTAACGTCTCTTTGAACAGAGGTCGATTGATTCCAGCTGCATTTATTTGCAAGACCCTCATCGGCTTGACCTTGTCAGGTATTTCTAATGCTCTTGTGATGGTGACATAGGATGTGTGTGAATATATTTATGTATGTGCATGCCATCAATGCTAAATTGTAATGCGGAGACGAAAAGCGATAACGTATTCAAGACCATCGAACATCCAGTGTAATAAAACCATCGTCGTAAGTAGATTTACCTAAGAGTCAAATTGAATAACCTTCAAGCCTCACATCAAATACACTATTCCAAGGAAATAGGAAATTGAGTTGAATAGAAAGTGACATGCCAAGAGAGAAATGACGAAACAGCCAACAGAAATTTTTATCTTAACGCAGATACTTAAGGACCTTGTTTCAAAGGCATGCACCTACCTTGTCGTTCGGAATTTTACCGATTTTGGAGAATAACTAAGTTTCTACTATTTTGAAAGCTACAAGAAATGGTGAGTTGTCTTTTACATGCCTCCACCTACCTACTACATCTAATGGTACTTACTAACAATAAATATAGAGATGAGTTTTCTACCACTATGCACAGAAAAGAGATCAATTGACATTTGATATGATTTGGTTTTACTTTCACCTCGCAATATTATTCTCTGAATATTGTATCACTAGAAGAGGTACATGAATTACATGCATAATACATATCCATGAGTTCATAATGTACCCAGCAGACAAAGCCAGAGCAATCACTTTCGTGTTCTGCTACTTACTATTACTACTAATAGTAAAGAGATGCCTACTCCATTATGATAGTAATAGTAGCAGGAGGAATGTGTTTGCTGTTGTTAATGTTAGCCTAGTACCTAGTGCATAATGCTTTTGTTCGCAACGCATTTAATTATATTCAGTTGAGTTCAGAGAGAGCAAACTACCTCACTCTCCAACACATAAAGTGAGAATCAGACGAACCAGACAGTGGATAGTAGACAAACTGAACCAAAGAATGATCAAAATGCACATATGAAAGTAACTTCAACGTGATACAGGTAGATTGAAATCATGGAATTAAATTTAGTTCAACTGTTCCTTGAAAAATGACGATGAGTGGCCTGTCTTAACTTGAGTCAAGCAGTTTTTTGTCCGTGCACAAAAACTGGCATTACCATTAGATTTTCCAGATAACCCAATTTTTCCCTCCTCCTACGGAAACTACAGGTAGATAGAATTGATGTCTGTAGACCCAGCGACCATGCACATGATGCCATCAGGCATAGAGAACTTTCCTATCTATTCACAGACACGTATATACGCAGATATAGATAGCAGTCATTTCAATTTCAAAGGATGCAACTGCACACAAATATATCTCTACTTAAGTAGCACTCTTCTCTTTTGTCATTTACATATCCTTATATCATTTTATCCACACACTATATTTAGACATTCCTCTATATACTTACACATATTATGTAACTCCATCCGTCTAATTACGAGCAACAATAATACGCAGTATTACTTACAATTATTATACTGATTATAATGCAGCCGATTTTCTTTGCTCTTATAGAATGCACTTCGTCATCTGCTCTACTACGCTTACGTGCGTATACGTGCATCTTCGTACAAATAACAACTAGAACAACACTAGTTTACACCAAGATTTTTCTTGCGTGAATCGTAATGTGAATTAATCTACAACAACTATCATGAAAATTAATATGCATGCATATGCGTATTATTTGTATAAAACAATTTCTATGTAGTCAACAGATTACTCCTTACTAAAGATAAATGTATGGGAAGTGAATATTAGACATGAACATGGACGCTCTGCATACATAGGTATAATTTATTGCTCAAATACGCAACGTCAGTAGAGTCAAGTGTTTTCGTGGGAATTTTTTTCCTTCCACACTTGCAAACACATTGTTTAGTCGGTGCATTAAAATAAAATAAATTTTAACTCTCCCATTGCAAAACAGACACAAATAAATTCTCTATTTCTAGTTATGTTCTTTTGTTCCATGCTGATCAGCATGGTATAATGTATTCACATTACTTTATCATTGCATTCCATTTCGATAAACCACTCCTTGGAGTATGTAGGTACCAAAAATGCTGACATATCACTTTGCTAAGACGTTGTTTATCTCATAATTTAATTGTTATATGCAATGTGATTATAAGCTGTCGTTTTCAAATGACACTGATATGTGCCACCTAATCAAAATGTTTAAATGGCCAAGCACCGATCTAGTCTCAACTTAAAATACAATCAATATAGCTTTACTTTTTACGAAAATTTCAAGAATCTTCGCTATCTAAAAACTGCTATACCATAATTTTTTAAATTTGAAAAAAATATCTAATTTAGATTTTTTGATTACTTTCTTTGTACATGAGCATACAATGTTATGTAAGGATGTGTACCTACGCTAAGTACTGACATCGCACTTCTTTAGGTACTAAGTTCGTTGAAAGGATGGAGCGCCATGATTTTATTGTGATAGTATGCTGAGCATACTGACTAGCTCTCTGTTCTTTGTTACGCTAGTGGATTGGATTCTATTATTCTACTGGTCCAGTTGGCTTTTATGGGTTAATTACCGCGTTGTCTTTGCAAGGCCAGGGCATTTGAGATTTTGTACTTGTGCAAGTAAGACAAGAAAGATCACCCTCATTCATGAGGTTCTCTCGTGTATATAGCCAATTCGCCCTAATGGCTTGTGTTAACGAGAAAGAAGGGCAAAGGCCAGAAAGTTTAGCGAATGAGAAAAGAATGACCCGAGCATTTCTTGGTGCATAGGAGAACGCAAGGATAGGATATGCAATGTAGGTATACATGTTTGTATTTAAAGTATCTATTGTGATGAGTCTCGCGGTTCTTCTGATATGCGAGCATTATTATTATTTTATTGGCAATAAAGTATTTCATATCAACTGTTCAAATGCTCGTTATTTTTGCCAATGAATGGAGTTGTTCATATTCAAGAACTTTGATATGCACTACCATAATTTGACACCTACTCGAAAGTTTTATGTCCCTCACGAGTCTTAACAATAAGGTTTACAATTTCACTTTCTTTTAATCATAAATATTATTGTTCGTAATGCGCCTATGCATTATTATGTATTTATAAGTGCTTTTAGTCCGTGCAACTTAGAGATAACAGACTTAGTGTATTACTATCATGCATGCTATGCAGCAACTTATTATGCAATCGACCAATTATTCAATATAATACATGCACGCCTATTAGATCCCAGCTGTGAGGCTCATCCTTTTGTTAATTGATACATAAATAGAAGCCGAAGCGACATAATTAAATGTCAATATAGAGCATATATGTTAGTACACACTAATACCTAGATGGATTCCGAAACAAGGATAAAGGATAATTTAATTAGATTGCATTAAAGTTCAGCTCTGTGAAGTGCTTTTATTTACTCCATTGTACTTTCACTTTATCAGATGAATCAAACCAATACGGCCTACAGTAGACCAAGCAACGTGCACAAATCAAAGTGCCAACCTCACAGGAGTCAATTAATATAACACTAGGAATAAATTTAGATATAGGGTGCATCACTTTTCTGACAATAATGCCCGACACAAATACCTATTACTACGTAATGTGCATTCCTACTTCGTCCTAAATAGACGCCCTTATTTCGTCGTTAGACTATTAATCCTACCTTTATTATTTAAGGTATTTGCACGACACCGGTATACCAAAAACCACGTAGCTTATACTACCAACTGTTAGATTACCTGCACATTATTATATTCCTGCTGACAAAGATATAGGATGTCTTAGCAGAAGCCAATTTCAATTCATTAAATATAGTCGCTTTACCTACAAATAAGTACCTAGTTAACGTTGGCACCCTTTCTCTGGAAAACCAAAGAATTTGGGACGTTAATAATTCATGCTGAAGACAATGTATTGATTACTAAAATGCAAAGTTATGGTGAAACGGGAGTAATTGGAACAGCTATAGTGATATTTGATTCTTTGAGTGACACTGCACTGTCAGTGGTGCCTGGCCAGTTTTTCATTAGTGTTGTTCACTGTCCGCTGATGTCAACACAATTTCATATCAAGTTTACATATTTATGCTTACAGTGTACAATTTACGCTGAGCTCGCTGGAGATTGAAAGTTAACCACAGCTCGGATAATTAAGTTCAGGACTAGGCACATGACTTTTCCAGTATCTGCCATAACCAAACTTTTAAATGACTTGACATTCCTTAATTTAATCTAGGATACACTGTTTCCTGTAAATAATTGCTTTTATGAAACCTTTTCGTATATAGCAACTGCATCGTGATAGTAATTACACTAGCAAATAAAGTTAGCTCACCGTCCTTATTAAAGTGCATGAGAAATACAAACATTTTCTGTATTACTTTTCATTACGTTATTATTTTGACTTTAGTTCCTTACTGATGACAATATGACAATTTATATATCAATCAGAAATAGATTATAATTATAGCAAAACTTATAATTGTGTTCTCTAAAACTTTAATCATGATGCATTTCATTAAAAAGGGAATGTAATGAATTTTGAGGTGAGAGCAGTGTTTCTAATTGTGTAAGGCCATGTGTGTTGTCTGGTAAGGAAATCTGCCAAAATGCGACGCTATAGCTTGATTAGATAGATACAAAGCCCATTCCAGTAGGAAGATATTTAAAGAAAAGTAAGATTAGCAATAGTTTTTCGAACGTTTCCCATTCGTAAAACTTTAGTTAGGTAATGATAACGCAATTGCCTAAATGTCGTGAAGTAGAATAATGAGTAACTAGTAGAGTCTTTGAGCAGGCCATAGTCTTGAAAGTAATGCATTTTGAATAGCCCAAGAATTGACTTGGCTCGGTTCACAGTAACATTGCATCACACGACGTCATTAAATGTTATTTTATCATAGCAATGGTATTCTGTGCTATGATTGGAGATCGTACCACCCTGACTTGGCTGACCTGACACAAAGTCAAAACAAACCTTAAGCAATCAAATACTATTGTTATTGTTTTACATTTTGTGATGTCTACATAATGAATGTGTCTTGAGCAACTGTATGTGTAGTTATCCTTCGTGGATGCTTTTGTAACAACGCTTTCATTCCATACAATATGGCGCAAAAGTAAATTCAAAAGTGAAGACGTTTGCCTATTTAATTCCTAATTCGATGATAAAACAACAAAATTTCAATTCCACTACCACAATAATATTATAATACCTATCTCTAAATAAAATAAACTTTGTAGCTTTGCAGATAGGTTCAAAAAACCTTTTTAGGAAATTCTTTAATTACGAATAATTTTTGAAACGATACATTCAGCAACAAAACCACAGTTTGTTTTTGAACTAGTTGTACGCATAAATAGTGCTAAAGGTGAAGAGAATCATGAGAACTATGACGATGGTAGTCATAATTACGTCTCAAGCGGTATTATCAGTAGTTATCATCATTAAGTGCTATTTTATTGATATTTCTGATCCAATTCGTCACACTTCATAGTATTTCAGGTACATCAAAAATACTGGGAGCAATTATTGAAAATATAATTTGGCATCACATGAGTAGTCGTCTACTTGTACTAGTCATGACAATTCTGGATAACTCCTTCATTACTTAAGTAGAAAGTCTAGTGTAGTAGTAGCACTAAGGACAGTGTGAGATACTGCGAAGTTTTACGTGTTGTGGCGAAGGCAGTTCAGCGTGGAGGGAGCAAAGTATACATGAACAGATTGGGAACAACCTATTATTGACATTTGGCAAAATTGGCGAATTCAGAGATATAAATAATTCATTTGTAATTGTAAGCTTAAATGTATGAGAGGTACATTAGGAAGGATGGTACGTCATGTGTAATATTATGTGTGTACTCTCGCTTGACTAAAGTTCCAACAATATTGGAGGTAGGCTGTCAAAAAATACAAGGGACCGCCTATGATATGCAATATGCAAGGATACGGCGTGCCATATCGTGCCGTGCCGTAGAAAAGTGTAAACACATCCATTATACATAAAGCATTGACAATTTACAATCAGCCTCGTAGGACTCTATAACTGTGTTTCATTTGGTTTTAAGACGAATTATTACTTTCAGATAGGCATAATACTAAACGTACGAACTAGAAAATACCAATGTGAACTTCTTATTTCATTATTTACCTTCTTATTGCTAGTTGGTGCCTTGATAGCTTATTTTGCTGATATTCATACAAGTCTGACTAAATACAGAAATTATGTTTCCAAACAACTACAGAAAGTAACACAAAGTGTGTGCATCAGAATAACTTTTGCATTAAGTTTCGTCTTCTGATATGAATACCTGTAAAAATGCTACTAGGAGATAGACGGTTTGCATTTACAAAACATTATATTTGTCTTAATACCTAAGGGTACACCTTCTCATGCATTATAAACCATTTCTGTCTGTCAATATTAGAAATGTTATTGAATTCTTTAGTGTCGTTTAGTCCACCAGCATTAAAAATTTCAATTGGAGAAGCATTTGTTATGGAAATATTGTTACATTTCACTTAATGTTTTTTCAGACATGCACAAATCTAGATAGAGGTGCGTTATTAATTGGAAAGGTAGGTAGGTGGTTAGTGTGGTAGGTATCCATAATCATTATGGCCTTGCAAGCAAAGGATTGTCTGGAACGCAATAAATTCCATAGAAGTTGAAAAGCTCTTTAATCCCATCATATTATTTATAACAAATACTATTTAACTATTGTGTTCACATATAATATTCTAGCCTGTCTGAGTTTATTCAAAGAGGTGATCCTTTTAGATTCTTGCATTCTGTATGTCACAATTGAGATATAGGTATTATGTAGATTGCTATACTATTGCAAAGGCTTAATGTATTACAAATTGAGGAATTAAGGTGTTTCATTTCCAATGGTATAGTCTTATAATTATGTCTGCCTTTGTGGTTTGAGCGGTATTGAGGTAGAAGCACTTAAATGTGTGCGTTTTATGTCAAATGCCCTGCACATGACCTTAGGAGTTTGTAGACACAACAACAGTAGTTAGCCACAAGTACAGATAATTGCAGTCACGTTGGTTTTGTCTGGATTGGTAAAAATATCTAGCATGTATCATTGTTTTAGCATTTCGACATACATTGGGCAGATAATAGCATTGGTTACTTACGCTAGGTACAGAAAATATTAAAGAATAGTTGTCAATATAATGACAGAGACATTATTATAGCATTTATGGCTACAGTAGCAACACAAGACATATCTATCTACTAAGAGGAGTATCTATAGCCTAGACAGACACATAATGGTTTTGGAGTAGTGGAAGAAAGGAAGAAAGATACATAGGTACTTACCCATACAATGAAAGGTATAGATAAGTTAAAATTGTCCTGTAGATCGTAAAAATAAATAAGACGGTCAGAAAAGCAGAAAGCTACCCGATTCTTTGTCGTCGGGCATGCACATACCTGTAGGTCTACTCATATAGCGTCTATACAGTACAGAATTCCTTTACATTCTTCTCTAAGCACAAGGAGCTCGGGTCGGGCGCAGATTTTTCTTTTAGAACGCAGATAATAGTGCAGAGAAGAGTCAGAGCGAACTCATTTTTTGTTGATGTCAAAGAAGAAGCTGTGGAAGAGAGAAGGAACTCGGGGTGAGATCCTCATTTTCCTCATCCTCAGCGTAGGAAATGTGCCTGGCTTTGTAAAACGAGAATGCTTGGAATATACGATGACATACCATCTTGTCGCCTCCATTACTTCTTCCTTACCTTTCTACGTTGTTGATCAAACACATACAGCCTAACTATCTCTTAGTAATATACCTCGGATACATATAGACACTACTCCCTAATGATATGAATTACCAATGCAAAATATAAATACACTCCACAAATTACGAACCACATGCATATGTACGGAATGTATCCTTTGTTAAGTTGTTGGCGCTTGCATCCACTTCTCTGACCCAACAACTCTGAGGCGAGGGTGATTTTCATTTTCATCTGCGTCAAACACGTGACATCTGACTATCCAGAAAACATCCACCCGTACTAAACTCATCCACACCTATACACTTTCCGCTAATGAATTCAAATATTATTATTATCTGTAAAATAATATTCTCAGGTTTCCGAAATCCACGAATGGCTTTAATTGAAATTACTACTTTTTTAATTAAAACCAAAATGGTTGTAGCTGTGGGGATAGTTGGTAATAAACTGGGTAAATGCCCGTAATTCTTGCAGCTAAATAATTCCGGGTAGACATTACTGTCTTAAATTAAAAATGTAGGCACCTAGTGCCTACCTAGTATGAATCACCTACCCTTCCTGACGCTAATAGCTTGACGTTGTGCAAGACTAGTATAATGTTAGAGGCAAGTGAGTTGTTTCCCCTCCTATATATTGTGTATACGGTTCTGTAAACAAGGGCTGATTCCCTAGTTGAATAGTTTTGATGGAGGGAAAGGGGATGAAGTGAGCAAAATATTATTTATTCATTCATTATGATGAGAGGAGTTAAAAATTGGGAAATATTCGTAACACAGATGACTTGGGCGATATTGCGGAAGATATTGCTGGACTTTCTCCTTGCAATCTTTTAGATAGAGAGACATATAAATATATATTATACCTTAAGGATTTACTATAAAATAAGTTTCCCTGTAGAGGAATGCTAGCGTGTTTTTGGAGATATTGAAATAAATATGAAAGTGCAAAGAAAGAGGGAAAATATCTTTATAATATAATATCTCTATATATTCTGCAACATTATTATTTTATGTATTACCATTACTTATATTAAATATATCAGACAGAACATTTCTATCGGGAAGAAGATAGCTGTGCTTGGAATATTTTCTGTCCTCCGAGTGCGGTTCGGATTCGGATGCTGTATGTATAGAATTGTATAGAGATACATACATATCATATAGAAGGTTGTAGTAGGGCCAGGCAGGGCAGGGTTGGTTTCCCTATAAGTATTTCGGTTATATGAATCCATTGAGTAGAAGGGCATGGCATATCTCGAGGAAATAAAGTATGGAATGAGTACAAACGAAAAGAGTAAAAGGCACAAAGCCACGAGGATTGGACGCGTCTTATAGAGCCCGTGGGTCTCGACCAGGGATCCATAGAGAGGATGTCGGGTGTTGGTGACCTTTTGTGTAGGGGAAAAGACCCGCGTCTTATGGTCGGGTGTGATTCACACCGAATAGCGTGTTACACTCGCTGTTTCCGGGCACAAACTTTTTCAGAACGGTGCAGTGCAGACGTAGGAGCAGCTTCCGTTGCCATTGCATTGCCTCGTGAATAACCAGAGTGCGACTTGTAGGAGCCTTAAGTTTAGCTCTGGAATTCGGATCTTGGTTTATTTAGATTGGCAATCTGCTCCTGGATTGCACTGCATGTGCTTCAGTCGGGTACAGTCAGTAGAGTAGTAGTAGTAGTAGAGAATTCTAGTAAATACTAGTCAAGTAGAGATCTCTATTTAGTGTTATGTCTCCTATATACCTCCTACTACTCCACGCACTCACCTATAATAATTTCTCAGGGACTGCTCAAGGGGAATGTGACGCCTTGGCAGAAACGTTGAATCAACATTAAAATGAGCAGTATTAATAGGTACAAAATATTATTATGAATTCTGGAGTGATGCTTCCTTATCCATTTGATTTTGCAACAGCCTTCACAGAGATTACAAGTCATCATCATATTGATTCTGAGGCCCTCCTAAAAGCGTTGAGGTCTGGTGAGCGCTCTTTCTCCCCCTTAAAACGGTCCCTGATTTCACTTATATTATTTCTCAGCTACCAGGGAGTAGATCAGATCCACCCTTCTCTCTGGCTGTTGTGTAAATATTACGACTATATACTCTTTGTACTACTATTATACTCTGAGTCTGACTATCCATGTGCATAGGGTGAGTGAGGAAAAGCCAAACCATATGGCAAATGGCCCTCTTTATATTATGCACCGATACCGACCGAGGACTACACAACTAAGCCTAGGTACTGACGGATGGTGACTGAGTCAGTGAGCTCATCGTCAGTCTTCCCACCATCAGATGAAGATGAGAGCTGAGAAGAAACTTTATGATGTTCATGCTCAAGAAACACATCAAGCTTCTGAGATTAAATTAATATTTGTTATACGATTCTTCTATGCCACTTTTAATATTCATCTTCCTGCATCATCCTCAGCTTCTTAATAACACAATATCCACTAAATGGAGATCCCATTAAAATTTTAAGTAAACTATTTTCTGGAGTCTTCTTATCATTTTGCCAAAACTATTTACTACACCCTAATCATCTCAAAGAATTTACCTTTGTTCTACATTACAAGATCCTTACATCTATGAAAGATAGCGAAACACAAACTAGGAGACGGAAGTTATGATGGGATTGGATACTGCATATTGTATGATCAAGGTACATTGGCATAATACCGAGCTAGACGCTTCCTTTGTGTATCTATCAACCATCTAATAACATTCTCATAAAACCTTAATGGCTTGCAGTTATTTGTTGCGTGTTTTCTCTGCAATTTTTCCAATTAGGAAAATTGGAACAGAATATTAAATTTCCAGCACGAAATCTAATTGTAAGCATCTCAATTATCAGCGTGCCATATTTATTATACATTTTCAGTAAAAAAATGACATTATTTTTGAAGCTAAAATTAGACTTGTAAAGTAATAATGACTTGAGATACGCAAGCTACAAAGCAACCACAAATTTTCCTACAGTTACCAAAAATCGATTACTTGTTAAATACTATCTGCAGTGCAATTAAAGTGATCTAGTATATTCATATGGCAATTAAATGTAGATTGTGTAATATTTGCGGAACGAAATTGAAAGTCAATTATTAGAGTCCAATTAGCCAAGACTATTGAAAGTGTTGGATAGAATTACGTGCTTCAAATGTCGCATGTAGAATAACAAAGTTATGTAAACGAAGTTACATGTGTTGCGTAATGACAGTAAATAACTGAATTATATTGTTCGACAATTTGGCAGACATAGCATGGTCTGTGGTGGAATTGATGTAAAGTATGCCTGGATCATAAATCCATTGGTTTGTTTCTAGTGTGTCGTCTTACAATTAATACATACTGAGAACGTCAAATAACGTGACTTAATTTTATAGGAGTTAGTGATGTGAAAGGAAAATCAACAGTCCAAAGGAATAAGGTCTGTCTTGAAAGACTCGAGGACTGTGCTGTTGGTATTTAGTGTTTTCGGTTTGAGTTCTTGGAGGCATAGCGAGAAGTGACGTGGTTGAGACTCCTATAATAATAGCAAAAGCTGAGAGCACAATAGGAAAGTGGAGATAGTCTCCAGTAGTCGTATAGCCCAGGTACCTTTATAGTTGCATACACACCACAAAAGTACCTACAGACATAATGGTTGGAACAGAAGAACATTGAGTGAAGTCTGTCTGGCGGTAGAAGTTGCTGACGTAGTAGTGTAAAGTGTAGATCTATACGAGACTGCACAGTTACAGTAGAAGTGTAGTACCCTCAGTCAGATGCAAGATATGCCAAGCAATGCATTCATATACTATTACTATGCAATATCTTTTTTTGCTGGTAACCAAGTCACTTTTTTAGTTCATATATCCAAAGCAGTACGATTACTACAAATACCACATTTGAACTGATCTGAACCAAGAGGGCCTAAATATTCTTTATAACAAAGTCACTGCCTAAAAGCTAAATAGACGACAACAGGTATATCAATTAGTATACACAATTTTAGTGACGATGTGCTTTTGAAAGTTATATGTATGTATACTACAGAGTAGAAATGGTGCAGATGTGATGCAATTCCAGTATATATGGGGATTTAGAACATACCTGTAAATACTAACTAAATAGTATCACTCTAATATCCCCTGCCGTAGATAATATGAATCACAAAAAATAAAAGGTCCAACTCTATCGGTTATTTTATTACGTATTTATGCTATTCTACATATATAGTGACTATATCATATTATACATTAAGGTAAGGTAGATAAGATAGTTTTGTCCAGCGTACACGAGGAAAGGGAGAATAACAATAAGGATAGCATAACAAACAGAATATCTTAGGTGAGGCTGAGAGAGAAGGAAAAGGTATTCAACAACGGAAGGCCCATGAGAAGGTGGTGGAACCTTCCTTTGCGTAGATTAAAACTTTGAGCGGATGGAGTTGGAGGAACTATGCAACTAAAACTAACTAACTCAGGTTTTGTTTGTATTGCAGTGTTGTAGGCTATTGAGCAGTCGAGGCCAAGACCAAACTAATAAAGCCTAAACCATTCAGACCCTGTAGTACTAATATATAATGCATCAGAACTAAAAACTAATGCCATGATCATAGGTAGTTCAGGTAAATGCAATAATATTATTAGTAAGGTATAATACATTTGTCTAAGCACTTACTTGCATGATATTGGACTTACATAGTAACACAGTGAATAAATTTAACAGGTAAAACTGACGAAGTGATAGGAAAAAATAACGAGCGTAGGTAAGTTTAGGCTCAAGTTGAAAGTTCCTAACGAAGGCATTGTACAGGTCGAGGGAAGCTTAGCCTGAGGAACCCCAGAGGAGGCAGCAGGTTGATAGACCATTCTAAGGACACTCTGGCTTATTTACTATATGATTTGAGGGATGCTATATCCTATATTGTTCCCTTCCTCCCCTTCCCTATGTGTCTAAGTAAACTAACGAATTCAAGGATCCTTAAGACCACTTCCAAGTGCACTCTCATAGAATACTCACTCAGAAACTAATGTAAAGAATTGAATAATGCTGTAGACTGGCATTTTATTAAACTTGGAACTGATGCATTGAACTATCACCAATGATAAACACCATGCTGAACAGGTACAATTCCTGCCTTGGTTTCCTTTGAAATTATTTTCATTGCATCATAAAATATTGTGAATCAGGACTTACACATACGGGATGTCAGCATTCTGCTTTATTATGAAACAATTATTAAACAAATCAGGACGAAAAGCAATCTCGACAAGTCTTCACTAAGGTGACCACTTATACACATCCTTATTTTTTGTTTAGATCTATAAAACCGTTTTACTACGTATATTCGATACATTTATGTGGTGAATGTCCTAAATGCTAGCAATGTATATTTCTATTTTCCAACGCGTGAAGATTTGTAGAGGTGACACAGGACATCCTCAATTCTCTAATAAAATTGTCCAATCAAGGAGGCAGGTAATTGCTGTCTACGTGTATAAAACAGGAAATGAGATCTTTAAGTAAATTTGCAACATCAGATAAAGTTTCGGATGTGGATGGATATTTTATGGAAATCAATTTCTGATTGATGTTAGCGACTTTATTCAATAATATTATGTTATCTAGACGAATCACCTAACATCCGTTTAGTGTATGTTGCTAATAGTATTTTCATCATTTACCTATCTGTGAATCTTCAAAGAGTCTCTGCAGGTTGTTCATTCATTTCCTCTCGGTTCTTGCTTTTCCCCGGATGTCCTCTGTCGCTTCTTATTAGTCCTATTGCGTTTGCATATTTCGTACGTCTTGAGAAATGGTAATGTCAAACTTAAACTGCGTACATTACTAGACAAAAGTGGAAATTTTATTAGCCCTACAATTTCCTCACCTCTTCAGATTATAAATCTAAATACATCTACATAAATAAATGAATTCTCAGGTCAAAAGACTGGCAATTCGTTGATTAAAAGCTTGGAAGAAACATTTCAAACTCAGGCCCTCCTGGATGTAAATCAATATGCTATATAGGGTTAATGTCTTTATAGCTGAATGTACGTATATGTAAAGCAATGCAATGCTACGTACGTCTTATTGGGAGTTAAATGCGTGAACTGGGTGGAGGAATTATGTAGAGATGGGACTGTATTGCCCATATTCCCTGGAAGTGTCATTACTAAAGATGAGGAAAGTGTGAGCCGAAAGGATTTGACTTATTAGGTTGGTGTGATGATGATGTAAATGTTTCTATCACGTTTGCCATCCGTCAGTTTAATGGAATTTAAAGTCATTGTATGCACGTAGCAGTTTATCAGCTCATCTCATTTTTCCTGAAAAAGAGCATATCTCTTGTCTCATCTGCACCTTACTAAATCACGACGCAGGATTCCATAGGCCCACTTGGTTCGGTTGCACTAAATGGCGTGTAGAGTAAATACGAGTACACAATCTCGCAAAGTGCCTGTATCACCTACTACTTATTTGTCGTTAGAAACAGATCTCATCATAAATTACTGGAAATGCTATTCATCATCTCACCAGTAGGTAATCTGCACTCAATGGCTTTATCATTTGTTTGAAAATGTTGTGATTCCTCTAGCAATGTACATTTGTTTCTTTGGAATGAGAAAGTACGTTAACAGGGAGACGAGTACGAGTCAACATGTCAATGACGTTTGTATGTTGTACTATTTGACAACGTCTATAGATGTGACTGCGTTTGAGACAGACTGACGCGAGCATACAATTATAGCCGTAGTGGAGTAAGTGGATTTTTGCCCGCCTTGATTACTTAGTATTCAGTCATTCAGTGCAGTGAAATGAACATTTAGCTCAAGAGTCGTAACTTAGGAGAAACTAAATCCCATGTGTTGACTTCTCTTTTCTCTCCAGATCCGCACTGACAGCATAATTATTTATGGGATACGATGCGGTCCAATGTTCCGAAATGTTTTTCACACATGGAGTTTCGGCTTTGGCTCCGCTTCATCTCATCTTCTCTTTCGCTCCTTCTCACTCACCGTCACATACCACTTGACTTTCTTATATCATTATGTACTCCATCTTATATCATATAGCACTATAGCCAATTTACCTGCTTCATAATACCCACTATATACTTATACTATTATGTCATGGTATGTACATGTTTGATGCTAATCTGCAGTACACAATATACATGTGCACTATGGATGCTAAAAATCTCCGGGCCTAATGATACTTTACTTACATACAGACCACACCATACATACATACTAGATGAGGTTGAACTGCTTGCAATTAAATAAACGCGATTCGCTAGTTTGGCATTAGCACGCATAAAAGATGCGGAAAGGGTATCGTTGTTTCTTTCTTTAAATACCGAAGGATAAAATTTATGTAAACTAGACACCTTTTCTGCATTGCCAATTATACTCTGGTGATTACTGCAGGTGTTTTTACGGATGCCAATTCATTATGATAGCTATATCTTGTTAGTTAACCTATTACAGATCTTTAAGGCAGCCAATACTTGACAACTAACTGGCTTCTGCGTCTATGTACACTAATTACTTAAAGCTTAAAATGTGGAATTAGGTCATCTTATTTTAATGCAAGGATAATCAGTGTTTCTGATGCTAACATTTTTCTGTGATAAATACAGCAGTAGATGTAATAATGGAAACTGTACATATTATATGAGAATATTATTGTATTGGTTGACAGTAGCGTGTCAGGATGGGTCACCATGAATATCTGTGGATTTTAGTGAATACTCCCACTCTGATTAAATTGGTCAATGAAAGGAATTAATGAATGAGTTGGACATAATTCTCTCCGGCTGTCGCTCCTGCCTTCCCTGTAATAAGGTTATACAGTAGTAACCGTTGTTACTTGAGTGTAGAATGATAGACTACAAAGTCGCCACACACATTCTATTATTCTGTCACATTCATTCAACTAGTCAATTCAAATCACAAAAGCTAATAAAGTAAATAACAGGAACTGCATTGTTATGGGACGTGATTATGTGATGTACTAGTGAAACAATAATCAGATTCTCTTCCTTTGCTTTGGAGTTAATTCGTCTACAGCGCTAACAATAAGTACACTTGGGACAATAACAAAGTTCATTTCGTTGTTATAATAATCTCTCTGGTTGTTCGTTGCTCCTCGTCGTCATCCTCATGTCACTCTCCAACACTATTCTTCACTTTCATATTGAACTATTTCACTACTATTATCTCTCTCGTTACTATACACGCTAGTATTTTTGTTTCAAAGCTGAAAACTGACTATCAAACAGTTCTCTGTAGTTTGTCTGTGCAAGAAAATCTTGTAATGTATGCTACTTGTTTCAGATATATAACATGCTCAATGTTCCATGGGTATTTGTACAAAAAACGATAATATTATATTGTAACAAGATTCCAAGGTATATTTATCTATCTTTGCTCTCACAATTACTGCCAGCTCAGTGTGTCCTGCGTGTCACGGCATTAAATCGACTTAAATCCAGTTTCGTCTGGTGGAATGCATTTTTTGTGTACACATAATTGTGAGAAAAATTGCTTTCTCGACACTCACCAAACTATTGTACAAGTTCATTTCCTACAATTAAAAAACCCTAGTCCAGTTACTATACTCATGAACTAATCTCACTGATCTGAAATGCATCTTCCATTATATAGTAGCAAAACTTTATGTACCCATGAAAACCAATTGTAAGAATGACCGAGTTTCAAAAAGGTTTATTTTGAGCTAGCCACAAAATTTGATACTCGTTATAAAATATAGTGTTAGATATTGGTAGTGATTGAGCTACCGTTTTTACAGGAGAGTGTATTAGGAGACGGGATTGGTTATTTGGAGATTAATATGTGTGCAGGTATTTGCTGGAGGTAAAAATTAGCTTTGTCTGATGTGTGCAGTGAGAAGTAAGTATGTAAATAAACAGATGATACGGTAGGTACTACTAAATGGTCGGCAGAAGAGCACAAACGTATAATTTGTGTGCAAAGCTTGAAAATCCCTTGGCCATGGATGCAATGCATTGACGGGGACGGACGGTGACGTTTTTAGTGAGCAATGTAATGAAAGCAATGATAATCATGTAGATTAGACGATAACATTTGGTGTGTGGAAGTGGAAGTGTCGTCAAAAGCATTCTCTGTGTCGTGAATGTTTGGTTAGTGTAGATAGACAGTTTTCATTATTTGTTTCAGTCGAGAGATAGCTAGTTTATGCAGTTCTCCTCTCTGTTCATTCAAAACGTTCGTTCTTCCTTGATAATATGTACAGATGAAGTGTTTGGCTGTGTACTCCCTTATACTAGTAGTGTTTCCGTCAAAAATGGAATAGCAATGCGTATGTAGAGACAGACTAATACATTGTATGCATAATAATTGGGCTATCTCTGGTAGAATAGCATTATATACTTACAGCAGCACAGCGTGTTAATATTCTACTCTATATTTATACGACGGATAATCACAGTCGCAATCTGCATGCCTTCTACTTTACTCACTCTCCTATTAGTGCCATACCAAATAACTCATCTTATCTCTTGCTCCATGTGCGTATTTGCTACAAATAGGGATATAGGCGCAACGGTAGAACGTAAAGTGTCTAATGTAGGTAACATGAGATGGCAATTACGAGCATTGGTACTTACGAAACTTGGAAGCTTACACATAGCACAGCATAGCTGTCTCGCGACTCAACTATTGACAGTCACTAATCTCCGTTTACCTCTAATACGGATACTCTAGTGATGCAAAGTTAAGCAAATCTCCTATTGTGCTCTTACCTACCTGTGTTGAGTTGAGATTCACGATAGGAACGACAGAGATTTTTTGCTAATTTGAATATTCTCACCTTACTACGTATTTTGTCTGCCTTTTTCTATCCCTTTTCCAGGATGTAATCTTTACAGGTAGCAAAATATGCATTTAATTCTTGTTTTTGGAATCTACATAGAATCTGTAGACTGTGTGGCTTTGCCAATGTTAGTGGACATGGAGCAACGTTTTACATATACTTTCGATACAGATTAAATACTAAAGTAAAGGTGCAAAAAGTTTTTAATTATAAATAAGGTGGTGCATGAAAAATCACTTTCTACCTTATTACTGTCAGGTGACTACTTCAACACTACTGCACTAGTTAAACCTCGTAAATCACAGGCAAGAATGTAAATACCATAGTGATTGCTGTGTGAGAGTGAGTCTAGTTATCTGTCGTTGGCTATGCGAGAAAAGTGTTTAGGGATCTGAAAAAGGATGTGACGTGACTACTACTACTGGAGGTGTGAGTGTGGGGAATTGGATTGGAGCACTGGAACCTGGAGTGGAATGGAACGGAGTGGTGAAGCACGAAGTAAACTTTTCCTTCAATTGAATTAGTTTACTGTATTTATGAGCAAGTATGGATTTAACATGGAACAGGCATAATCCACATTAAGGGGGCCTAGACAATTTTTTGAACATTCGCAACTCATCACCCCAGGGAGATACACAATTAGATTCTCTTTTACAAGCACCCCTTAAATCTTTAGAGACATTCGCCAAGTTTCCTTTTCAAAGTCGTTTTACGCATCATTTATTCCGAAATGACAGCCAGCCAATTTAAAATTTGAATTTTTCTATTATCAATACTGCGATCAACATAACAGTAAAATTTTAGATTTTAAATTTACAGTGCTTAGCTTCTTTATTGCATGTGAACCAAAAGATACAAAATCAACATGTAGGGCGAAGTAATTAAAAATCATTTGTATGTTAGTAGAATAAAATTTGAGGATGTTTTAACAATAGGATATTTTTCCTGGCGATTTGGTTACCGATCCGTTCTAGTGAGCAACATTATTGAATTATCGAAGTATGATATACCCATATAGTTACTGAGACATATACTTAAATCATAATTTGATATTGAATCAAAGTTTTCCCAATGTGCGACGCAATATGTTATGTAGGTAGTAAGGATGTATCTATCTACCTGAGGCATGAATCTTAGATGCGACTTATTTTGTGTTTGTTAAGGAGGTCTATAGCAACAATAGTGACACGTCAGACGAGAAGTAAGTAGTTACTTACAATTAGAGTGAGTGACTTGAGTCGAGTGACTGTGACTATGTATCCGGAGAGGAATATCCGCTGAGAATGATAGTAAAGCAGGGAGGGTAAAGGGAAAACAAGGCACAGAATTAACGAAGTTGTAAAGGAAAGCCAGGCGAGGCAGGCTGGAAATTGAATATGAGTTTCCACGTTTTGTGTGAAAAGTATATTTTTAGCGCTTGGCAACCCTTCCGGCTAAAATTAAATACGAAGTATTTTTAGTCAAGTTGAATTGTGGAATTGAAAAGCTTATTCCTTCACCTACGGCCTACCTATCTCCACGTTACCTCCCGACCGACTATACCTTCTTTGCCTCCTACATACTTGGCTTCACTGCATTTACTATTTGGAAAATGAAGAGCATTATGTACCACGCACTCATTGTTAGGTTCATACAAGCCCTAGCTACTTCATACTAGATTTTATGTCTGGTTAAAATAAATTAGTACATGCTTTGGTGTGAGTTAAAAGTTAGTTAGTCCCTCTGACAATAATATAATGCATGAAATCAACTGGAAGGAAAGGAAGGAAGCTAAGAAGAGATAGTCATCATGCACAAGTGGGTATTAAGAATCTGTTTTGTACAATATTTATTTATACACAGAAAGGGCACCTGCCTGTCCTTTGTTTGGTCCTAGTGTCTTTAACTAATTCCAGACGACGACTTATGTATTAGTTTTAGGTATTTTGGAATGAAATTCCATTGTAAACTCTAATTCCTCATGTTTCGGTTGGCTAGCTGAATTGAATGTTATTAACGACTTGAACAGTATATCCAAGTAATTCCTAAACACATGGACTGTGTGCATTGATTTCTAACACCGTCATGATCTGCTTAGCTCAGAAAGCAATCAGTTACTCAGTTCTCTCCATTCCAGCATAGAGAAGTCACTGGAATAGTAATGGACTGTGTGAACAACTTTTCTCACGATTGTCAATTAAATTGCGTAACGATACACAACTTTCTGAGAAGCATTTCAAATTAAAAATGAAATGAGCAACATAAATATTTTGTTATCTTTGCAATTATTCAAATTTGTGTTAGAGAGTTAGGTTTTTGTAAATGAATATCTGCAGAGTAAACAAGTCGAGACTATATAGGAGGGACTGTCTATAGGAGGGAATGCAACTGTATTACAATCCGTGAGAAAATGTTTTTGAGGAAGTGGCAAGTACATACGTAAATGAAAAGAGTTGTTAGAGTAGGAGACAGGAGCGATTTGGCAAAGGAATATTTATATAAGGAGTGGAAAATATGAAAATGACTAGTGAAGATCAAGTTTTGGTGCACGTTTTGTTTTAGCGTCTCGTCGATGTGGTTTGTATTTATTTGAGTTGTATCGCTTAATGTGAGGACGGTTCACTGTGGTAGTCAAAGTTCACTTGAGTGATCATGTAGGCACGTACGTAAACATTTGCGCTTAGGAGTTTACGACTGGCTGTCTACTCTCTCTCTTGGATGTGTGTGATGCAATTGGAGAGATGAGATAGTGTTTATCATAAAATATCGACGAGTGTGTAGGAACAGTGAGTAATATACTGTCAATGTAGTAGTGGCTATGTACTCCTTGAGATGCGAGGAGGAGATCATCTTCTAACATGTATCTACTACTATATTTAGTTATCAACAGAAAAGTGCATGAAAATATAGGGATATATTTACTCTGTTGGCTGCTGAGCAAAGCCGTCGTCACGTATATTTCGTCTCGGCTCTGATTCCGAGTGAGTGAGTCTTATTGGTTTCCCTGTCTCAGTTGTTAGGGCTAAACTGTATGTAAACAGCCGAGTCAACATTAATAATAATAGCGTGTATTTTATGGCTTTCTTGACAGATTGCAGTCAAATCCTAATGAGAATTTGAACAAGACAACGGCAAAGCCCCAAATTTTATTTCACTTTCCCACCGGCAAATAATAAGGCCGCAACCCTGGACGCCATAGAAAGAAAAACGTCCCGGAAGTCCCCCGTGGGGGGCGGCGGGCCGGCCAAGAAATCGCGTCGTAATAACAAGAATGGAATTACGAAAATGAAGGAAGAAAAGCCCAATGCTGTGGGTCCGGACCCAGGAGGCGGAAACGGAGGACCCGGCCTTAACGTCGGTTCCAGTTGCGGAGATATGGTGGATGGCTCTTCTGTTCCCACTCCGAAAGGACTCCAAGATGAACTAATGCTCAACGGCAATGACATTAAGCTCGAAAACCCCTCAACGCCACTTCTCGACCCCAAAGTTGAGTGTCCCCCAGACATACCTCCGCTCTCTGAACTAGGACACCCCGACTTTTCCGATTGTAAGTCCACATCATTTTCTCAATTTACTATATTCACCCATAGTTGTACATATACTTTGTACTTGTGTCAATAATAACATGTAGGCGTTATAGTAGTTCATAATATATCTATATACGGAATTTTATTTGAACTATACAAGTTGTAACAAGTAGTAAGAATGGATTGGAATTGGAACTTGGCAGAATTTCCATACTTGGTAACAAAAGATATTTTAGCAGGCGTTTATTATTTAACACGATCTTTTAAAAATTCAAGACAGGGAATTCTTTTTTAAAACTTTGAATTTAAACAATGAAAGTATTACCAGGAATCAAAAATTGAATTTATTGCACAAGGCAGAGTTGTCATTCTGCAGTTGTCATGTAACTTTAATTAATCATAAAAAATTAAGGGGGGATAATTAGCTGGCTGCTAATGTTTCCCTGACTTGGAATGGTTATTCCATTGTAATGTTGGGTACAGACTTGTAAGTTGCATAACACAGTAGGATATTGGCATGATGTATTTTAGTATGAATGTACTTGGGTGTTGTTGTGGGAGATGAATATCAAAAGTAAATTCGTACGCAACCATCACTTAAATCATATAAGATATGAGGATCGGACGTTTCTTGGATTATATTATGCAGATCTTGAATAGGGTAGACAACTTCAGTAAACCCTTGTGTAGACAAAATAAAATTGCGAGTCTGGCCAATATTATGATGGTGGAGAAAAAGGATATAAATCTCAGAGAAGGTTCGCATAGTATATTTATGTACTTACATAATACTGAACACAACACTCACTGGTGATCATACATGATCATCATCTTGATAATCATGTTAGTGTCAGTAAAATACAGTGGCCTATCAGCGTAACATGTTTTCAAAAATACGACCACCTACTACTAAGTTATTACAACAAGTTGGTTGTGTCTCACATGATGTGAAGGTACCTATCTGAAAGATTGCTACTTATTTTCTGCAAAGGTACGTGCATTCACAATTTATTATATAATAGATTCAAGTAGAGGTTTACACTAAGATCATAGGACATGGTACATTAAACATAGTAAGGTAGTACAGATGCAATAGTCAAAGAAACCCCTTCCAATACACACAAACAGTCGTAAAAAAGAATAGTCTAATTAAATAGACGTGCATTTCTGCTGTAGTGTTTTTGTGGGGGATGATACATGTACATGTGTAGTGCTTAATAAGCAGTTCATTAACGGAATCTCGACGACAGCGTTTTAATAAATATTTTAATATGTTTCAGCAGTTGAGAATACTAGGCTATATAAATTAAAAACAGTTTATGTTTGCATTGCATCACCAAAAAATATTATTTTGGTATCTTTCAATGAGAGAGTCTAGAGGAATAATCCTCGCGTTGAATTCTTGCTTATGAAACTTTGTCATTCCTTTGTTTAGTTTAATGATCATGAGGAAGCAAGAAAAACTGCTCTATATAGACCATCATTCATGACATTATAGTAATAGGCAGTTAGGTAATATTATATAGCTTGAGTGAATAATAATTTCTGTCAATGGCAAACATTATTCTGTTGTTGTTCTTGTTATTCATACGAAATCGAGAACGAATCATTTATTATTCATTATTATCAAATACAGACACGTGTACGTGTGTTCTATCAAAAGTAAATAGAATTGTTAGAATTTGAATGTAAATATCATGTTTTTCATTTTATGAGCCACTGTATAGGACTATTTACTAACCACGATGTATTTTAAGTAATTGTTAAAGTGTATATATCATGTCAGGCAGTAATACCTTCTCACGTTAAGTATATTACAAGTTAAACCCCTTCTTTAATAATTCATACGGTTATGTGTCTTGTCTTAATATGATTATTTTTGCCAATACTCCGCACATACTTATTTACTTTTACTGCCAAGTAAAATCATATGCATGCAAGGGTATGGACTTACTACTTATTTCCATGTAGCTGACCTTTCATTAAATATATGTATACATATTGTTAGAATAAATTGAGATGGGCATTACTCTTATTACTTAGTTTCATAGCATTTACTTCTTTAGTGTACCTACCAATACCCCTACTATAATATACATAATTCCAACGTAGTATATTAATAACAATTACTCCCTACGTATGTATGACAGTGTTTTATTCTTTTCAACTGGCTAAAATGGCCAGGCTAAAGTGACCACTACTCAAATCTAACTTACTTTATATTTAACCTATACTGGCTAAACCTGATTTTAGTCCCTACCATTTTAGCCACCACCTTTTGGGTAGGGAAACACTGAGCTTAGTTGACAGTGAAATTATTATTGAGAATATGGAAATGTCAAATGGTATGAACTGTATTATTCGGGAATCCAAACTACGACAAACCAGTTCAATTCAAACTATTCAGTTGGCAGCTCCCTATTAACTCTGATTCTTCGGTCTGTTAATTTAGGAAGTGTCATAACATCCCAGGGATTAATATCTTGGATCTTGAAAAGTTGCCCCTGTTGATTAGAATCACGTATTTAACATAAGCAGACTGGGTGGTTTAACAACCTGTGGGCGTCCTTTATCAGGAACACAATACTTTTGTACACATGGCATTGCTTTATTGTAGTTTGTAATTAGTGAGTTCACAATGCCCCATCTCAAAGCAGTTAATTCACGTCAAACGCAAAAGTTACACAAAGTTTTTACCAAAGTGCGCACATTTATTACATAGAAGTACCTACCACTACCAGAGAACTTGGTGAGACGAGGAAGGAAGGGAATCATTTACATGAACAAGACAAGTGTTTTTAGTGTCTACTAATTTTTCTTTTACAATTAGGGTCGAGAAACCAGTTTAGAATAAGTAGCAAATCAATAGCTTGCTGAACATGATAATAACAGTGAAAGCTGATTGCGAGTTATTTATACCTTACAACACCATTGTAATTATACACAGTCAATAGGTTAATCATACGAGGTTCGTTTACTTTTTTGATGCATTGTCGCTGCAATTAAATTCGCAATCATAATAAATATTTAAATAAAATAAACGACCACATGAAATGTGCGGACAGACAAGGACAAAGATTAGAGATGCATTTGTCCGGATTGATAAGTGCTATTGTTGGGGATAAAAAAGCTGGAGTGAAAGTCAGGGTTTGAAAGAAAAGGCAAGAGGTTGAGGTGATTTTGAGTGAAGTGAGTGATCCCACAATAATTCAACTCACTTGAGTGAGTTATGGTCTTTCGGCAAGATAGGATACATCAATTAGAAAAGAAACGAGAGATGTTTGCTCCTGACTGAATAAATGGGATGACAAATGACAAAAACCAAGTCGGTGGCTATACGATGATGTTTGTGTTAGTGTCAGTGTCAACAGTATGTATTTACGTTATCATTATAAATACGTTGGTGTGCAGTGCTAGTGTAGTAGTATCTCGTTTGTATCTGTGTGCATCTATGTTATCTCGATGTTTTTGTGATGGATATGATGTGATCTTGAAAGTTTGAATATTTAATGGCTGTGGGATATGTCAGATTTATACTTATACATTATCTATATTATCATGCATATCAATACATTCTGCCTATCTACGTAGTACTCTTGCCGCTTGTTTGGCTGCTTACTTCACTCAACTGAAGTCAAGAGATTTCCATGCGAGCACGGTTGGACATCAAAGGTGAATTTTAACGACAAGCCTTCAAATCTATCGAAAAGGGATAAGTGAGCCGCAGTTTAGTTGAGTGGGAGTTCATAATGCCATATTTACAATAATCTCTATCCATGTATCATATTGGAAATTCGGTATCAGCAGTTTTTTGTTAATATCCCTATAGTCTAATAAATGCCATGCCTTTAATAATATTCCTTTCAAGTGCATATAGGTACCTACGTATGCATGTAACTATGTTTTTAATATAGGGTGGTATATGAATTTCTGAAATATATAATACAGCCGTGCATTAAATAGCGATGTTGACTTACGTAAGTATTCCACCTTATTGCCATTAGGTTTTGCTTAAGTGAAACTTATGTCTACGCATTATATCTATTTCCATATTAGAGTAGTTACTAGACTGTTGTTTGCTAACTAATAATATTATTAGTAATTCCAGAGGGACTGTTAAGTCTGTTGCTTTACAAAGCAGGCCCATTCTATGTATCTTCACTCACTGTATGCCTTTTCTATAGAATATTTATCTTTGATTTGACGTATTCGTCAGAAGTCAACCAACAAGCAAACAAATGATACAGATAATGATATGATATTACCATACACATATGCAATATTCGGTAGAAATCAACTGTCTGACTGATACATATATTATTATTAGAATATCTATAATATAGCACAATACTCATGACAAGATTACTGATTACATTTATGTAGAATTGTGGATTCGGTGTACTTGTATTTATTCTATATAGTTATACCACGACGCATTTGCATAAAATATAAGATATGTCTGCTCTAAGCTTACTTGAGCCGTGAGGCTTGGGATATGGTTCAGTTTTACTATAAGAATAGACTAAGTAGTTTTGCTCTTTGAGCTATTTTTTGAGCTACTCTTTCTCCTTGACTAAATTCACAAAAATAAAACGTTGAAATCTCAGATCGTACGATAATTGTAGTCAATAGATGGATACCTACTACAAAAAATTGTATGCAAGATCATTTGAATATTTATTAAGGTTAGTTATTGTGAGTATTCATGTATAAGTAGGTAGATAGACGTAGAATTTGCATTTTCACCATACCAAGGATCATACATGTCTAAGTAAGTGGAATACAATGATTCAAAATGAAATTTTATATGCTATTGAAGAGATAGTGAGTGACTTGACCTAAACAGAATTGAACGGAAGGAAACTTTCATATCTTATTATGTCCACCTACTGACAAACACGAATTTCATATTAGCACTCTCACCTCCAATGTTCCAATCCATTCTAATACATCTGCCTTCTTTGCCACAACTTTTATTAGGATTACTATTTAATAATTATTGTGGCAATATTGCTGTTTGATGTAAGTGCGTCACTTCATGTTCTACAACAAATATTCAGTTTCAATCATCTTTAGGTTCTCTACTGTTTTCCCTCGTCTCAAATCTCCCTTTTATAGACAAAAATAATTTCTAAAATTTATGTACCTATTTAGTATGAATATCTAAGTACTCAGTAGACACATGAATGAATAATTGGTTAGTGTTGCTAGCTTATTTACCAGTTACATATCAAATAACATAATAAATCTTCAGTGAAATTTACATTGATTTACTTTTTGTGGCAGGTAAACCTCCAATGAACTCTTACTGTTATAACCCACACTATAACAACAATATGCCGCCTAACAATATGAACATGCCTCCTCATCCTCCTGGCCCTGGCGACTATGGTCCGGGTCCTGGTCCCGGTCCTGGCCCTGGACCACATCCCCATCCTCACGGAGCTCCAATGATGGGCGGTTATCCGCCTCCAACGCCTTCCCAGACGACAAAACAGCAACCGAGCACACTTGAAGCACAGTACATGCAACAACAAAGTCAAATATTTGTCTTTTCGACGAAGCTGGCCAACAAGGCAGCCGAAGCAGTTTTCCAGCAGCATTTCCCTTCCATTATTGCCTTTCACATGTCTCAACCTGCAACCAGGAAGTTTTTAGAGGTAAGCACTTTTCTGGTTTTCTACTAACAAACAAGCGATTCCGAATGTATCAAGATAGTACATGTTTTTTTCTTTTTTTTACTTTTTCTTGTTTTTTTTGAGAATTTTACACAGTGATGTGGTATTGGTATAATTAAAATTCATGTTATTAAATGAAGTATAATAAATGTAAAGTAAAAGTATAAATGACATAAATGGACTATCATGTATACATTGCTGGGTAACAGCTTTATTGTATCTACTTACAGAAAAATCCATTCAAAATGAACAATTTTGGGCGGCAGTTTCAAGGTAATCCAAATTGGCCGCCACCTCCTCCCCCGTCGGGGGTTAAGATCAAGGGATCCAAAGGTCCGATGATGCCAATGCAAGGCCCACCTCCTCCCCCTAATATGCAGCAGGACTTCAACATGCATCAGGGTCCTCCTCCTCCGTCAGCACCGTGGAATACTCATAACTCTCCTGTAAGAGTTTCTACTATTCATGAGACTAGCCGTGATTCCCGTGATTGTCGTTACATGAGTTCCTTTGTGCAGAAACCCCAGCAACAAAACTATCCGAATTATTACGATGGACCTCCTTACGGACCGCCCTGCGGAGGTGGCATGCAGCAGGGCCCTGGAGGACCTGGCCCCGGACCCGGCCCCAACCCCATGGGTCCTTGTCCTGGACCGGGACAAGGCCCAGGACCTCCACCCGGGGGACCAATGCAAGGACCTGGTCCCGGCCCTGGCCCAGGAGGGCAACCTCCCGTCTACTTTGGTGGACCGGGTGGCCCTCCCAACCAACCCCCAGGCCAACCACAAGGACCCATGCCCACTGGTGTCAAAATACCCGATGAAAATCTGACTCCACAGCAACGCATGCACCGGGAAGAACAACTGGCCAAAATGAAACGAATGCAGGCCCTGTTGTTTCCGGAGAACGACCCGCATGCCCCTGGAGGTGATCCGAATTGCCATCCAATGCCTCCCCATGAAAACCTAGACATGTACAATATGCCGGTAAATTTCTATTCCTTTCTAACCTAAAATTGTGGGGTCGTTATATGGATTGTGTATTAAATGTAATGATAACAATAGGGTGGGCCACCACCTGGGCCCGGACCTATGGGCATGGATTATATGTCCGGTCCTGGACCAGGAGGACCTCCAAATAACAACAAACCTCCTGGTAACGACTGGAATCCGAATCAAGGGGGATTTTTCATGGAGGGTCAACACAACTTAAAACCTCCTGGTCCCGGTTCATTGCCGCCTCCTGGAATGGGACCTCAAGGCAATGGACCTCGTCCAGGAAAAGTAGGAGGCGGAAGCATACCTAGTCCTGCCACCCCATTGACTCCCGGGAGTTCTTGTGGTGGTCCTCATCGGTGAGTAACTCTCCCTGCATTGAATATCTATTCCATCTAATACCCGCATGAACAATTTCTCATCAAATACTAACACTTCTTGGCTTTTCTTTAAAATATAATTTCTGCAAGTATACTTAATTGACGACATTGCTAACATATTGCTTGCTGCAGACCTTCGCCGCACTCTCCAATGTCAAATGACAACATGTATCCCGGAGGTGGTGGACACTCGTTCTACCCGTCGGGTTACTATAGCCCCCAAGTGGGTCAGGTGCAAGACAATTCTCCATCGGCCACCGTCCAACGAAAAGACTCAGAAAGTAGTAATAGTGAAGGTGGGAAGAGTCGGAAGGAGAAGTCGTCGTGTTCCATTTCCCCTACCTCATCTGCCCCGCCTTCCGTCAAAGAGGCCAACCTAATGCCCGTTCCTTCCCCGCAGCAAATCCAGTACTTAAATGTCTTCGAAGGTCAGGAGCTCACGATACAGAAACAACCCAACGTGGGCCTGGCAGATCATAACAATGAAAGTTCCCCAGGGTAAGCTTTTCCGTCACTTGACTACCCCTGTACTATTTCTATGCTACCCGGGTGACCTCACCTCGCACCACCCGCACATTACTCATCTCCTCACTCATTTCCACTCCTTCACCTTCTTTGCCTTTATTAAATATATATAGTGAGGTGTCTTCTCAGATAGTAGTTAGCAAGGATGGGCCGGCTCCAATGTACACAAAGCATTTGCATCGCTTCAGTTCTACATAATACATGTATACATAATGAAATGGGAATGGCCCGTCCTCCTGTCCCCGGAATTAAATATTAAAATTCGCTTTGTTGCTTGTTTACAGTATGCCTCCGTCAAACCCAATGGACATGAACCCGTCAACGCCTACTTTATGTCAGCAGAAACCGTCACACTCAGCTCCACCAACTCCCGTTTCAATGCCCTCGGTTAATAACCAAAAATCAAATCCTGATATGTCTTTAGCGTCCAGTTGTAGTTCAAAGGTAAGTTCGCATTTATCGATATACTACTATACCTACCTACCTATTTACACATAAATATCTTTCGAGTGTACAGATAGAGGTGATAAATCTAGCACAAAAAAGTGCTTCAATATTATAACATGCGAAATTGTATGAACTATTAACGCATGTATAATAAATAGTGTTTATTCTGCCATTCAAGTTTCACACGAAAGTTAGTTAGAATTCTTGTTTTTGTTCATTAATATATTATTTCCTAGGATCTATTTAATTAATAATAGTTCACATGATAGACATTCGAAAAATAAGTGATGACTGTGAAAATTAGTAGAAATACTTCTGTAGTCTCTAGAAAGGTGGATTTATTCCAGTGTGAATAATAGTAATTGACAATTCAATTGTAATTTCAGCCAAGACCTGGTAGCGTGGGTCCCGTAGTAACACCAAAAAATAGCACTACTCCAAATCCAAGCCCTCAAGGAATGGATCGAAGCTCACAACCCGGCACCCCTCTTCAGATGAATTTAGAAGGAATGAAGAATTCTTCGAATGGAGGATTCGGACCTGGAATGGGACCGGGTGGTCCTGGCCATCAGCCTCCTTGTAATATGATGAACAAAGGAATGCCGCCCTTGGGGATGGATGGACACAGTGACGGTCCGGTTTTTGACAATGTTCCCCTCAATCCTAATCTTAGTGGACCTGGTCCTACTGGCAGCAAACCTGCCTTCGACCCAATCTCTTCAATGGTACAAATGTCACAGCAGCTTACAGGCGGGAATGGCACGCCGCCGAATCCTCCGGGCAGTGGGTAAGTTATCATAAGCACAAATATTATTGTTATTCTCATCATGTGTGTAAATACTAATTCGCATATTATTTTATTAGAATGGGTGGAAATGGAGGCTACGGAATGAATAATCCCGGTGGTCCACCAATGAACCCCAATATGGTTAATTTTAATACTTCCATGCATAGTGTACAGGTAAATAATTTTAAAAATTTGTCTGAAAAAGTGTGATTAAGCTTAATGTGTTTGTGAGTGTTAAGTGTATTTTTTAATTGAAATATTTAGAATGTTGATGGTGGGATGGCAATGGGAGGTCCTCAGACTGTCAACAATACTTATGTCAACGCAACAATGACGATACAACAAATGAACATTCAAAATATACCGCCTTACATGAGTCCAGGACCGAACATGGGGCCTATGGGCCATCAGATGGGAGGTCACATGGGACAACAAATGGGTCCTATGGGTCAGCAAATGGGCCACATGCCACCAATTGGGGGCGGGCCTATGGGCGGACCTATGGGTGGACCTGGACCAGGACAAATGGGTCAAGTTGGTGGTCCGGGACCTGGGCCTATGAACCCCATGAACCAGCAAATGGGTCCTATGGGTCCCATAGGCTGTCCCATGCCTCCAGGAAGAGGAGTTGGTCCTCCACAAATGGGCTATGGAAACCAGCCACCCCCTCGAATGCCCCAGGGTGGAGTCCGGAGTAGTCCATACCGGATGCCCAACCAACCTAGTGGTCCACGAGCTTTTGGAGGCACGAATATTCAAGTGAAGCCGAATGCGCCGAATACAATACAGTACCTTCCCGCACGACCTCCTCCTCCGCACAATCAAGGGCCAGGTATGTGCTCGCAACCTGGTGTGATGGGTGGGCCGGGACCAGGCCCTGGAGTTCGATCTGGCCCTAATCTTGACTTTCTACAGCGCTACACGAATCCAAGTCCTGGCCCCGTGGTCAATGTCAACATGGGGGTAAGTTCTTGAGAAACTTCTTTTACAGTATCTAAATAAGTACAAGTTGTTTTTAGAGTTGCATTTGTAGTAGACAGAGTAGTATAGCAAAATGATAATTTGTGTGTGGATGATATAATTAAATGCGAGATAGAGTGCAGTGGTCACAGAATGGGGATAAGCAAAGGATCTGATTGTCGCTGCATTATGTGTGAAGCGAAGGAGAATAATAGTAATGTCAAGTCATTGCGTGATGGACGAGAATTGCATGGGCAATGCCTGGCAGGGCACTTGAGTTGAGTTTGCTGGTTTAGGAGAGTTGAAAAGTATAGGGAGAGGAGTGTAAAGTCGTAGTACTATGTAATAGTGTGATGTGAGTGACAAACCCTTGGGCGTTTTTTGCGTTAGCTTACGATTAGTAGAGTCAGTGCAAAGATGATAAGGATGACCGAGGATGATGATGATGATATTCTTTCCTCTCATTGTCTGTCTACCGATGAGGTGTACTCTCTTATGTGCAGTGCCGTATTATGCCAGGTAGGTAGGTAGGTATAGGTAGCCGGGATGTCGTAGACATTATTATATCTACTCACCTTGCTATTTAAGTGATGTACGTACATGCAGAGCAGGGATTGTGTTATAAATGTAGATAGATAGTGGTGGATTGCTTAGTGGGGATACATACATTGTGTATGTAGTAGTAGGTAAACGAATTTCACAAGGTGAGTCTAGAGGGGAATGCTCTCATTAGATTCTAGTAGTATAAGTCAAATGTAGTCTTGATTCTCGCTAGTTAGCGACTCTTTCTATAATATCGTATCTTGAGCGTTTGCACCTCTATCTATCTACCTGTATGAACTCATGTAGGTAATGCATGTAATACTATTTGTACTTAACCTAAGAAATGCTAATGTAGCGATACGTATAATATATCCCTACTACTATTTAGTATATATATGCGAGCGAGGATCATCCTAGAGAGATGTACCTACTTGGAAAGATAAAAAGATACAGGTTTTGCTCGCTGGCCATGCCATGGTTGATATGTTGCATTGTATAATAATGTACGTCCCTACTTGTAGGAATTCCACCTGTAACTAAGTAAGTATTATTGTATATTAAATATTAGTAGTTGCTAGTGCTAGTTGGGTTTGGTCCTCCGAAGGTTTTCCATACGATGATGTGCGAATGTATATCTTATTTCCATTTATTATTATATCAGCAGAATTTGTGTCTGTCCGTTTGTATCTGTATGTTCAGGTAGTTGAGATGTAGCTTCTTCTTGTACACAATGTATGTATGTACATGATTATTTTATTTTCTGTTGTTAGCTATGGTTTAGTGTCTAGAGTAAAGTATCAGACGTAGTTAGTACTTACCACCACCACCACCTCTCTTTTAATAAGGATCTGCTGTTGGGTGAGTGCATCTTGTGCACAATCAGTTTACTGCTCTTTGCTCATGAATATCATGATCATCATCTCGCTCCCAAACGAACACGGCACAGGATGACTTTACATCATCTTTGCATTACTCAGCCAATTTCAGTTCTGTGAATCAGAGTTCTTTTTGCAAGAATCAACCAACCTATCTTAAGTCAAGTGTAGATATCATATTGGTTGAGCTCACCGGCTCTTTCTTTCTCCTTATCACATGTCAACATGCAAACAGCCAGGTCAGTTAATTTCAGTTCAGGGTGAGTGCAGACCTTCTCAGGAGTTGCAAAAGGGGATGCATAAATTATAACTAAATGCATACCTTAAAGGGTGTCAATTGATTTGCTTACAAATATCCACCAGATTTAACAACTAAGTTTTGAGGAGGCTACCTTTGCCTACACATGTATGATATACTCTATAGTAGGATACTCTGCCATAACTTTTGCAGACCTGCCTACATACTCAATCGATGTAGGCATTTGTTAGCTTAGTCTATAAGACAAATAATTCATTTTACAAATACCTGTAGCTAATAACTAATTCCGAGAAGATAAAACTCTTGTTTAGTGAGAATTCTCTACTGGAAGGTTAGGGTTGATGCTGATGATAATACTGATGTGTAATATGACTGATGTTGCAGATGAATGTGAATGTGAATATGGGTGGGAACCGAATGCAGTATCCAGGGCCGCCGCCGCCGTCTCAAATGGGAGGGAACAACGGACCTCCGCCGTGCGGACCAATGAGAGGGCCACATCCGCCGCCGCATCAAATGATGGATCAAGGTCCAGGTCCCGGTGGTCCTGTTGGACAAGGCCAAGGAATGCCTCAGGGTATGATGGGAGGAGGAGGGATGAAAGGGCCGAGTGGGTACCCGACAGGCCCCAGCGGTCCTCCACAACCTCCACCGTCGGATCCCGCCTATGCACAACAATTCCACCACTTCCAACAACAACTGTACGCCACAGGATCGAACAATGGTCGTAATCCAATGCAACCAAATGTCCAAAACAATCCAAACACACCTCCCAATCAAACATTTTTCAAGTAATACAAACACTACCCATTCTACTTTCTAAATTACTGATGAATTGCTGATATGTGCATCAATAATAAGCAAGCTGTACGTGCACATGACGTATGTATTTGTGCACTCTCGGGATAGTGAGGATGTATGTAAGTACGTACATTTTTGCAGAGTGTCTCTACGTACGTACACAAAAATACATAATACATAACAGAAATTACAACTCACATACATATTATTCTAACACTAAGAAGATACAAACTGTAGGGAGTTTGTGCTAGTGAAACAAGTGCGGGCCATAATTTAAGGGATTTTACTACATACTTTACTGGAGCTCGCAAATCGCAGTGCGAATTACGCTGCAGTTTCTGTCTTTTCTACTACCTGATATTTTAACTTGAAGTAATTTATCTCTTCTAAGAAATACTTTCTTTCTCGTAGGTATGTCGTGTTCACTGGTTGTTGTCAATTGAATGGGGATTTGAATTGTACGTACACAGATAGATAGATAGATAGGTAACTGTATTGTGCTGTGTTCTACTCTATATAAATAATACCACATTAAGGTAATAAACAATACTACTACTAGAATGTACATACACATAATATTGACAGACGAAAACGAAACTCCTGGGCCTAAACAGGAATTATTTCCTATTCTTTTGATACGTAATATTATAAGAGGTATGGAAACACGCACTATACAGATTTTGATGCATACACTAGAAGACAAAAAGGAGGATCCTTCGTAATAATGAATTATTCGAACTAAGGTTCGTGACCTGGTGCAATAATAAATAAAGAATTACTACATATTGTGAACAAGTACTCAGCATAATAATAATTTTAATAATTATAGTAGGCTAGAGTAATTTATATTAGAGAATACTTAAGCAACTTTTACATCATAATTGTTAATTTATACAACATTATATTATTATATTTAATTTAGATAGACAAACTTAGCTAGGGGTTCAGTAGAATAAGTACAGGAGGTAGTTTTATGGTTCATGACGAATACTACTAAAATTATTTAACAACAACTTGCTGTAATACAATACTAGCCTGTTAGTATTGCTAAAAACTAATGTCTATGTAAATCTTTATGCATTATTACTTATAGTTAACGTAAATAACACTTCTGATGTCACACAAGGGGAAATATACAAATCCACAGGATACATAATAAAGGTAGCCAAGCCACCACGGAGAGAACAAACAACTACTTAATTAGCAGCCAGCAGATGACTTTACTATTGTTAGGAAGTACATAGAAGAGCTCATCTAAACCTTTCTCATAATTTTGGTCTCGGATAGATAAATACATAATTCAAATGAAATACATATAATCGTACATACATTACATGCATAATGTTACAAATTTTTATAGCTACAACAAAATGCGTGTTCTGTTTATGGAAATTAGTTCCAACAAGGGCTTTGTAGACTGCCAGCCAGGGATTTATACAATTATGTTATTGCATTGCTTCTTATTATTACTTATTATTGTTTCAGTTACGGTTTTTTAAAAAAATATTTAGGTTTTTGATTGTTGTCAGTAGTTTACTCAGTTACTCTGTATGGGAAATGTAGATGTAGTGAAAATTGTTGTTGAAGTAGCCTTTAGCAGTGTAAATAGATTAGAAAAAACACATTGACTGTAACATATTACATGGAAACTAGTTTATTTCGTGTTAGTAATATTATTTGCCATACTAATCCTAAGTGTCCAGACATAATTTTACTTATCTTACTTTGCAGTTTGCTACTTTACTATCAATATCTTTTACAAACACTCCTAACTGTAGACAAATCGGGATAAATTATTTGCGACTAGGATCTGTAAACCTTTTAATCGTTCTCATCATCGGCTGCAGAGGGTTAGCTACCTGTGCTGAAAATAATATGCAATGTATACTAAAGAATACTAATTATTTGCATACAACTACACTAATAAATACAAAATGTGATTGCGCAATAACAGCCAAAGGCGATAAATTGGCTTTTCATTATTTATGACAGGCATATAATTACTAGAAGACTTTTTTGAAACGAAGAAAATTTAATATGTAGTAGAAATGTTTAGTACTCACTAAACTTGAGTTTCGAGTGATCTACTTCGCGAGATACCAATTAATGCAATAATTATTTAGGGGAAAAAGGTACCATTAGAATTACTAAAATGTAACTGAAAGCAGCAAAACCGTTACTTTAAATTTTTGGAATATAATATTTTAAATGAGAGTTTTTACAAAATTACTTAGGAATAATTCATGTACAAGTTTGGTAATGATTTAAGTACTAAGTAATAACGAGTGACGTCCCAATATTTAAATAGAATGAAGAATTTACAATGACATAATAGCCTACTTTGTGTTTCTGTTCCACAACAACACTGATGAACTAACTTAGGATAATAAACTTGGAGAGGATAGAATTTTATAGCTTTCACTTAGCGGCCTGGGTCTCGTATTTGTAAACGTTGGCTAAACATTATGCATTTATTAAATAGAAGTTAAACTAAGACCTTGCGTGAAAGACAAATGGGGAGAATAAATTCTTTCGCAAAATAACTATTGCAATTAACGTCTTGGATTTACCTGAAAAATTTATACTTTGCCGTATTAACATCTACTTAAATCAACTAATTTATACATATGTGTCACATATTAAAATAGGCTCACAATAACTAACAAAGTATAAGATAGACCTTTAATTTTATGCTCTAGGTTACCGAAACCTCGGTAAAATTAAAAAAAGTACTAATTTAATAATAACGGACAGCTCAGTCAATATTCACAATCAGCGCAGCGCATTATTAACTTGTGTCTTACTTACAGCTCTTTAAATGATTTCTCTTCCAAAGAAAGGCAACTAAAAGAAAGGTAGACTTTAATAGAGTACATGAAAACAGTACACACTGCCATGACAGGATAGGTCTACTATAGCTACGAGATACGATCTTTTATTTAAGAATGAATATTATATGTGCGTGTGGTTTGCACGAGATATGAAATTCAATTAGTGAACTAATTAAGAGTCAAGTAGTCAAGTCAGGTTTGAAATGCATTTGTTTGGGAACCATAATGATAATAATTATTTTACATTATTTTCTAATTACATAATTAGAGTAAGGACAAGGAGGTCTAACGAAGAATGAAAACAGTGGCTCAAATTAATCTATATAACTTATTGTGAGGACGAAGAATCCAACTCCATTGTTGTTGGAGATGAAAAAGTGTCTTTACACTATGCAATAGATAGCTAGTTCCTTCGTTACCGTTAAGTATATAATATTATAGATAAATAATAGCAGTGAAGTTAAGTAGCAATTAATGTGTGTAATAAACATTAGCACAAAAGCACCTCATGCGGACTTACATATTACAATGCATTTCAATGATTACATTTATCATCCCCTATGATTACATTACATTAAAGATGGTTATTAAGAATTCCTACCTTACCTTTTGATAATGATATGATTATTGTCTCTTGCCCTCACTGTGCATACATACCTACAGATTTACGGACAAACAAAAGCAATACAGAGAGAAAAGCCAGACACCACAATATGCCTACTTATATTTTACTTACGTACGTACATACATACGACTACTACTACTAGATTGATGGTTGTTGTAGATATCTGTAGCGAAAATGCGAAAACGTGGTACACACATTACTACATAGTGATACTTATTATTATATAAACATACACTATAGTAATTCATAGGACTTTACACGACTTTACTAAATTACATTAAGGTGAAGCAAGGGATGTATGCATGGCTTCCTGCTTAAACTTGTGTACTATTTAATATACTACCCTTATGCCTACAAACATACGTACATACTAGCTCAAACAAAGCACTATACTTAAGTACATGCAGAAAAATAAATAATAATCCATTTTACCACCATCAAATCTTATATTCTATTTGTACACCTATCTTGTAGTGCACTTTAATTGCCTGCTATTAAACACACGTCACATCACCTCCATGAAAAAACTAAGTTGATGGGTTTTACTTTTCTCCTTCTTTCTTGACTAATTAATAGCTTCACCGCCAGCCCAGTGGATTTAAACTATCAGCAACAACCACTTTAAATTACATACTAGCTGGCCTGGCACTTGAACATAATAATATCAAATCATACACGAACACATTGCAATTACATATATTACATGGTAGCCACACAGACTCAAATACTATACACAAGTGGAATCCAAATTACAGAACAAAACATACAATCCAATAAAATTAGTTGTTCTTGTTATCACCATGGATAGCGTAGCTATTAGACAGTTAACCCTTTGACTACAAACACAGAAATTGTCGTGAGAATCATAAGAATGGCTGCCTATATAAGTTGCTCTCGTCACATTTGCGATAATAATCCTACTATGTGTACCAGTAGTAAACTTGTAATACCTACATAAATAAATTGTAACTTAACTTAGGTGATTATGAAACGATAATACTATTTACATGCGTCAAGATGTCGATGTGCGTACAGTAGGCAGGTTTACATAAATAGAATTAAATGACAGGCCATTGTTGCATTCGAGTCGGATGTAATAACTACATAAATATGCAAGGTATAAAAGGTTAACAATAAGATAAATGTATTTACTTATGTATGTACTATGTAATGTACATTATGACTTATTCACTTCTGAACTGTAAAGGTATGTCTTATTATTATTGTTGTTGATTATTATTATATTATTATTGTACTGTTGATTCTTGTGAGTGAGCTGAAGTTTAACAATAAGCTGTGAGCTGTACTAATGAAGCCATAATACATATGTATGTAGTAAATGTTAATGATGTTAACTTTTCAGCTAATTTTTGGTGGACTGGATAGTTTTTAAATATTATTAGTTGAGTACGTATAGATACATTTTCCTATACTTACCTACAATACAATATGATACAAAATAATGTGTATGAATCCATATACTAACATAACCTACAATATATAGTACATAATCTAAAGAATCATTAGTATGTATTTACTACAGATATATACTATTATTATTATTACTTCCTATACTTATTTGTACAGTACGGTATAGTCGTCCTAGAATAGTGAAGTGAATACAAATGTCAAAGTAATAATATTGAATAAATAATGTAATAAAGAGACAACAGACACTTGAGCTATGTAACTCATTCATACCTTATCTATTTGTTCTCCATTTATTTCTCTTTCATATGCCGAACCATCTCAATCCACATCTCTTCTCCATTCTACACGCTCAATAGTCAAAAAACCTTTATGACCTAAGGATGCATATCTTCTTAAAAATAAATAAAAATAACCTCACCATCAGAGCTTTACGCCGTTAAGATTCCTTTCGTTTGCCAAGGTCTAATTTCTTTGAAAATTTAGTCTATCAATGTAATTCAATAGGAGAGATCTAATTATATAGAATGTATTCTGTATAACCAATTTTGCATTATTTTACATAGGTAAGTACAGCAAAGTTGGTATGAATTGTACGTAATGAATGCGACAAACGAAAGCAATAATAGTCACTTTGCCCAGATAGCATGGAAGAGCTTTAATAGATAAAAAATAGAGACTAAAAGTCTAAGAAAATGTCACGTGTGGCATTGCTGTACATTACACTCCAGATAGCTTGGCTTTTCAGCCTTTCTATGTGGTAAGTAGTTTGATAAAGCAACCATAGTGGATCCCTTTTTTTCTGCTAATTTTTGCTATATATATGGTTGATGTAATCTGTGTAGCTAAGCTGTATAATTTTATATGTAAGTAGAAACCTAAGGATTTGAGGTTGTTCAGAAACTATTAATTTTTAAGTTTAAAAAGATAATATTGGGGGGGGGGAGAATTCATTGAGAAAAGCAAATATTTTATTATTAGATTATAATATATTAGATTCAAAATATGAAGAGTGTCACCTAAATTTTTGGTTGGATAATCGTATCCACATAAAATCTTTGACTGGTTAACTGCCAAGGTTTATGACTATGACCTAACGAGAAAACTTATTTACCGAAAATAATAAGGAATGGTCAAAATGTCTTTCTTACATCACGTTTTGTCCTACAGAGAAACGAAAATCTCTTCGTTAACACAACATTGAAAATAACTCTACCAATATTTCGGTTTTAGCATTGAATTCAGTATTTAAAGGTAATAGGAACTAGGAATAAAATTAGTTAATACTAGTGCTGATCAGATTAAGCTTCGACTCAAGTAACTCGACTAGTCTATGCCCAACCTCTTATCCAAATTCCTGGATACGTGCCTGAGCTGGCCCAACCACACATAGTTTCATTGCATACATATAAAGACAGGTAAATATATTGCTCTATCTAGAACGGTGATTATAATATAGAGATAGGTCATCTAAATTATGAAGGCATAGCAAACCCAAAAGTGAAGTGAGCTTGTTAAGTACTTATTAAATAGTTCAAAGAGGTTAGGGTCTGAATTACATTTTCAAGTAATTTACAGTGTTGATGAATGTGTGCAGTAAGACGAAATAGAATAATAAATGGGATAGTGTGACATAATTTCGGAATTGATAATAATTAAAATGACTTTATTGGTATGCATTATGTCATTTTTGTCACATTCACACAGCGTAAGCGGAACAATTTGTAAATTAAATCTGTAAACAATAAGAAGTTAATGTATTAATTTAATTACGGACATATATTGTACATAGTAATATACTTTGAGTTGATTCTTCGACAACACTCTATAGTAAAAGGGTTAGTAATTTACAAACAGGAATTAGTACAGATATATACTATACAGTTTTAAACTCATTGCTCTGCACTGGCTTGGCATCGATCTCTATGTAACAGTATAACATTACATGAACATTAACACTAAAAAGATTGGATTTCATCACATCACTCGTATTGATATTGTAATATAATATATATCTAAATATTAGACTTGAGATTAGCTTACGTATATAGTATGGTGCACGAAGAGATAGGAATTGCAGACCTCAAAAATCGCAGCATCAACAGCCTTACAGATTTTCACCTTTGAAAAGTCTACTTCATTAAGAAATTCTAAGGTATATATAATACCTGTAGTCCTATAGGGTCAATAGTTTATGATGTTTGCTAATAAAATTTGACAATGCCTGATATCGATATTGAGTCAATCATTAGGCTGTGGTTTGAGATGTCTTAGTCCATTATCTGCATGCACCACCACGTATATATAATATGTGTGTAATCGATAGTCTGTATAGATTCGTTTAGGATTAAAGCAATAGATAGAATAGAATCATTATAAGAACTTGCTCTCATATCTCTGTTTGGTAATATATATTATATTACGCACTATGCACATTTAATAATACATGATAATATTTCTCCGTAGACCTCCTCCCTCCGTCAGAATCTCTTCTCGTCTTGATACACTTTAATGTTTGCGACTTCGCCGAAATAAACGACTGAAGAAGCCCGGCTTCTTTCGGCTATCACGGCTCGTTATCGACTGAACTTCTTCATCTTTTAGCTCTGGTACTTCCGGGATAGTTTGTTCGGGTTGCTTATCTGGTAGCAAATAAAAGAACATTATACACGATTCAAAATAAAATGTGATAATTAAGAAAAAATAAAATTGCAATAAAAGAATCCATTGTTAGTACACATGCACATATTACTTCTAATCATTTCAATTCGGTTTAACAAAAATTAATATTTAATTCCAGCGGATTTTAACTAATATCGAGAAGAAACAAGTAGAAAAGTGTATATGTACAATTACTTCGCCGGAACTTGTTGAACATGTTTCTAAACGTACTGGCACGCCGTTGTGAGGTTGGTGGCCGACAATTCAGGGGTAAGGTAGAGGCTTGACCTCGCGTAGCGAACGCTTTCTCTAGCCGCTCTTTTGTGACCGCGTCTAGAAGATTCTCTTGAGAACGACTGGAAAGATTTTTTCCATTTCCCGGTTTCACATTTAATAGTTCTGTACAAATCACACCAGTCAGATTGACACAGCTTCAATAGGTACGATAATACATAATAAATATTTATTCGGAGTGAATCTTTACCTCCTCCAAAATGCCGATCGTAACCCGGCCAAATGTTTTTATTGTTGATTCCTCCGCTGCCGTTGAACAGTCGGGGTAATGGAAGACTATCCTCGGGATGTGACAAACTAATAAGAGCTGCTTCCTTTCTGACTTGTTCGGAAGAGATCTCTGCTGAATCCGGTTGAGAATCTTCAGATGGACCTGTTGATTTGACGTCGGTGGTAGAAATAGCAAGCTCTGGTGGAGGTGTCGGAATGAATGCGGGTGGCTGTTCGTTCAGATCCTCTATAAAAGAATACGGCTCAGTCATGACGGGCAAAGTCTGGCTGCCATTGCTAATTTCATTTGTGTAACCCTCCCTCTTCTCAGGATTTTGATTGAAAGCCTCATTGTCTGGTTCCACATCGGTTGGACTGCTCATGGAGTCCAAAACGAGTGAGATCCTTGTAGAATTCATTAACGGAACATCCTGGAAAACAAAAAAAAATATAATGAGTGTAACAAGGAATGCGCATGGAACTGGAACTAACTGACGGCTTTTCCATCTGGGCCGCCCGTGTTTAATCTGTTGCGTTTACGACTTGGTCTCTAGTCAGGAAGGTTGTGTAACTCGTTATTGTTGAAAAGCATATTCTTATTGTTGGAGCACAAAGGAAACAATAATACTACAACTCCGCTCCGCTTACCACGTTCTGCACACAGAAAAATTAAAACCTCTACCTATATGTATCTAGTAAACATAATACTTTTATCTGAGACTCACAATCACACAACTCACTCCCAAAAGTCCAAATGGCAGTGAGCTACTTATAAACCTCAAACTACATAAAAAATCTGTACATTGTAAATATAAAGCAGAGAAAAATATTTATACGACACGAGTTGGTACAACTTAATGGCAGTCCGTTTTGTAGTTACACAAAGTTCACTACTAAATATTTCTGCACTCTTTTACTTAGTGTGTAACAGTATTTTGGTTATAATAATGACTATATTAGGGAAAGAAATAGAGTAAAGTAAGTAATAAAGTAGAGCTTACCGTAAACTCAGGGCTAAGTGCGGACAAATCAGTTTCTGCACTGGGCAAGGAGAGGGGAGAAGGTGATCTGTTGGCAGTGGTGTCTTCTGAGTGATCCGTTGGTGTAGGTGTCCCTGCAGGAAATCTTTTCGTCTCAGTGAAGAAATTTTCATTGGTAGTAAAGAATGTGGTTACGGCGGCCTGCAGCCTGGCCACAGTTTCAATTTGATTTTTTCTGTGCTGCGTCTTATCTCGATGGTCATGGTCCACTTGGGGCTCAGTGGGTTCGTCTATCTCCTCTACTTGCAGTCTCACTTGACAGCCCTCAGGAGCACACTCACTCGTCCAACTTTCCCGTCCACCGCCACCTTGGCTCTCTGTACAGAGTTGAGTGTGTGGCGGCGCCCTGGCGGCTGTGCTACTTCTCCCTGTCTCCTGTGGAGAATTCTCGACAGATTGCTCCTGCTCTTTGACATTAGAAATAGGAAGATGGGTCGTCGTGTCTGTCTGGGTGTCGGATGTCCATGCCTGTCCATCTCTGTCGTTAGTGTTACTGCTAGTGGTGTTAATAGAAGCCTCGTCCAAACCGTTCTTAAGAGCCGTCTCCATAATCTCTTGCACAAATGTGTTAATGGAAGTGAGGGAGAGTCGGGAGGAGTCCGATTGGCGGTTCGACTCAGCGGAATCTCGCCGAGCTCCTGTAGTCCGCTGTGTATCTGACGATGATAAGTCTGGGCTGGAAGTAGAAGAAAGGAATGTCGAGTTATTCAAGTCGTCACCTCTCACAGCACAAGAGTTGTCACTGGAAGAGATTGGTTTAGTAGTAGTAGAAGAAGAATGGTTATTAGCACAGGCGTTATCTTTATCCGCACACAAGTCTACAGTCTGTCCAGAAGATTCAATAGTTGATGTAGGAGTAGTTACAGGAGTACTAGCACCAATCTCAATGTTATTCCCAACTTTTATCTCATGTGTCAACTGTCGCAAGAGTCGTGGGGGTTGTTTTACCTCTGTTCCTCCGCCGGTTGGGGACGTCGGCGACGTCGCCGCGTCTGTCAGGGGGATGAAGAACGAGCAGGGTTTCCGCAGACTCACACTCGCTGCGGGACTACTACCTCCCGACCCTGATGCTGAGTTCCCGCTATCACTTTTCCGACCTTCCTGACCTTTGCCCGATGAGATTTTCGGGATTCTTGACGGGAAGTGCTGACGGCCTCTCTTCTGCTCACCGCCCTCCGTCTCGAGGCCTAGTGACTCTTCTGAATGCCGGCGCATCTTCTCTACATTCTCTATATTTGGCATCTCCTGCTGCACTACAGAAACTATATTACTGTACTCACGAGGATTCTTTGGCGAGCTGCCTGTTGGGCTCTGCGACCCTCTAGCATTGTTATAAAATCGAGCACCACTACTACAACCGCCACCACCCCCGCAACCGCCTCTCACCCTCCGCTCCCTCCCACTCCTCTCCGCTCCCGCACCACTTCTCTTGTATGGCATCGCAGAGTACACCATTCCTTTCGTGTCTCCTGAAGAAAAGAGCCCTGGAGCTCTGCCCCCGCTCACAGAGTATCCTTCCGGTTCAAATTCTAAAGAGTCGTCGGAGAAATATTCCATTTTATCTTCAGCTCTCTTCCCAGCCCCGTCAATAACCACATCTTCTCCCAAATTAACCGAAATCCGCTTCAACTCGTCTGCTGTGAACGTTTCATTCTCAATCATTTCATCCGGCCACAAAATCTGAGCCTCGTTCCTGTTTATCATACTCAAATAACCATCATCTACATCTAACACTGCATTGGAGCCCGAAGCAGAGCCTCCGGACGAAGATGAAGAGCCAGACGAGGCCAACGCTCCTAATATCCCTGACTTCCCGTTGTTAATCAGTTGCCCTCTTCCGCGGGTCATTCCTATCCCACTGCTACTGCTGCTGCTCCCACTCCCGTTCATGTTCGTACTCCCTGTACTTTTAACATCCCCGCCGCTCATGTTCATCTGTTTACTGATGGGTTTGCTACCGTTGGCACTGCAGCAACTAGCACCAGGGATCCCTGTGCTGATGCTGTTGTTATTGTCACTGTTGACACTGCTCCTCCCGCTGCTCCGCCCACTCCCGCAACTCCCGCTCGTTCCGTTCCCTGCATTTTTTCCATTCGACTCGTTTATGATGATGACAGACTGGGAATTGACTAGCTGATTGTCAACGTCACTAGCAGGACCCGCCCCAGGTTTGTCCAAGTCGTGAATGGATATATTGTAGGCAATGTTCGTTTTCATTTCCGTGGGAGAATTGACAATGCCAACTGTGACGGGAGAATTGCACTTTTGGAATTCCTCACCGTCGTTTTTGTGATTTTTCGACTGGATGTTAATACTGACGCTGTCCTTATTCCTTGTTAGTTGGTGCTGGCTTTTTCTCTCGCATTGATCTTCTATATGGAGCACAAGAGGGGCATTGAAATACTGCGGTTTAGCCATACTGACGCCATTTGTCTTGGGTTGACTGTGACTAGCTTCTTGATTCACTACAACTTCCTCATAAATTTTCCACCTGTCGTCTCTCCCATTTTTTCCTTTACCATTTTCATTGCTGCTCAGATGATTGTTGCCAGTGAAGTTGCTCCTCTTACTCACAGGCGCAAATTCATCTTCATTATCGGCATACTTGCCATTGTTGCGGCTCCAGGGCTGAATGTGGTAGCCAGGACCCGGACTGCTCGGAGGACCATTTTCTTCGTCCTCATCTAGCAAACAAGTTTTCCGAGTTTTCCTCAGGGAGCGTGGCAGATTCTTCTCGGAGGGGAAATTCCACTGTTCCTTCATCACGGAACTCTCCTCTGGCTCCAAATTGCAATGCCCAGCTGTGGGAATGACTCTCATTGGGGTTTGCATGTGGTTGTGCGTGACCGGCGATGTCACCTGCCCACGCGCTTTCACCTTTGGCACTGAACCATTATTATTGGTAGCAAGGGGAGCTCCTCCGCCCCCGCCTCGTTGCTCTTGCTCTTGAACAGCTATGGCCTCACTGACATGATTATTATTGGGGCTCCTGCTCCCGTTACCAACATCTGCTCCACTCACCATGATCTTCGTTGACATAAGTTGACAATTGTTGGCAAGTCCATTGCTATTGCTATTATTGTTGTTATTTCGACTAGAGCTAACAAATGGATTGTTATGAATTATACTCTTGGAGTTTATTTTGCTCGTCCCGTTGGGTTTCCCATTGCCCAGAAGGACATTGTAACTTGTTCCTTTGCTGTAAGTGTCACTCCCTCCTTTCGCCGGAGGTGTGGAAGCTACATTGAGGTCGATTTCTGAGATGGTTTCCGGATCCGCTCCGCTGGATCTCCTTCCTCCATCTCCGTAGAGATTTACATTGGCAGAAGCAACAGGTATGGATTTCCTTTGAGGTTTACTAATGCCCGACCTGGCCCCTCCTGCTGATGAAGACGAAGAGGACGTGGAAGAACAAGGTGATGATCCCGAGACATGAATTAAATGACTAGTTTTATGGATTTGATGATAATTCTCTTCTTTTCCTCTTGGCATGTTGACAGATTTGAAGCTGTTGCTCACTTGTTGATGAGTCTGTTGTTTGTTACTCTGATGACTCTTCGGTGGGCTGGGGATATGGCTGATCGCACTCGGGATAAAAGAAGTAGTAGAAGACGAATGGTGTCTCTGTGATGAATTCGAAGGATTTAGCATTGCTTCTGTTGTGACTGACTGAGAATTGCCTACTTGGATCCTTGTCGTCGAATTAGTCTTTGTACGTGGAGATGACGACGCAGCTGCGGCGGCTGGACTCACAGACTCCGAAGGCGACTCCACGAACGAAGCAAAAGTTTCAGCCTCAATGGGATACGGAAGGGAAGAGCAGTCGTCAAATTCTGCTATTACTTCGTCGAGGGCTGAGATACAACTGAGGATGTCGTCACATCTGCAAAAGAAACAGGTAAAGGTAAAACTTTGTTAGATCCTCTCTCCAACAGATGCACACGACAAATACATTTAGCCATTACAATCTACTACTACACTTGTAATCACAGCAGCTCAGATTTGTTATTTATATACCTATACCTATTCCACTCTACTTATTTATAGACAAATGTAATTATTTACTGCGAGTGAACACTCATCCACTGCAATCACTAATATGTCAACTAAACAGAGTTCTCTAATAGTGTTTTCGAATCCCTACAGGATACACACTCCACTCAGTCTTCCAGACTAATTCCACAAATAATAATCTCACCAGATATTACTGACAGAACGATATCTTTCTCTCTCCTTCCCCTTCACATGAAACTCCACACTGCCAAAATATTTTATTTTCACAATTTCCTCCTGCTAGTAAATACTCAACCCGTAAAGAGAGCAGTCTGACAGAAGCAACATTTACATCCCCCTTCCTCCTATAACATTATCCTATATCATATGAAGCCTGTGTAGCAGTTTATGGTGTGGGGTGATACCAGAGGACATTATACTCTGCAATCATTAAAAATGGGATGATATGCGAGGCTGCGTGCAGGGGATTACAACTATTGCTTCACATTATGCTATTCAATGAAACATCAAATATCTTATTGTTCATTCCTCTTATCCTATTTATGTGATCACCAAAATGACTTTGGCTAACCCATGACTTTATCTATTCCTCCAAGTACCAACCTAGTCTCTTTTCTGTCGATCACGCGTCCATAACGACCCAATGCACCCTGTAGTAACTATTTATAACACTGCCTCTTTAGTTAACTCTGTCCGTTCTTCCATCATCAACCACTGCCAGCCATTCACTATCTCATAATATTGTCCTATCTATACTGTCGAAAATGATATCGTGATCGTTAGCATAGCACTACTTTTAAATAGAAAACGACGTTCATAGGAGTAACAATAATCCATTTCTAAGCTATATCTATAACAGTGCAATCTGTTCGGAGTTAGTCGGGTGAATTCTATTGTGGTGTACACTATTGTAATGACTATTCTTGTATACTGAATAGTTTGTTTGTTCATTGTATCTATTCATATGTAGAAAATTTCATTCACTCATTGTCTATCATTCTCATTCATGATATCATTTATTTTTAGGGTTGGTTGCCTATTGCTTACATCCACTATAATCATCACTACTATATACAAATACCTACTAGAAACTTAACTAAAATCTGTTGATCTTTATGGACATTGATTGCAATTGGTTTCACTACATTGTGATAGATCATTTTTCAATTTATTTATACCCACCTAAGATATCTCCATATTTGTATTTCAGTTCCTTTAACGTCCATAAATATAATTAACTCAACATTTCTGTTGACAGTCCAAATAACAACACTCCAATCTTCTATAACCCCATCTTCTATATTGAATTTGTATTTGTGATGATCCTTGCTAGCATTTCCCTTATACTACATATTAATGCTCGAATTATATACATGGAGGGGGAGTTATTTCAATTAAATTCATAATTACCAATAAAAAAAACATTCTATAGCTAGTTCTGGAGATAGTTTGGAACTTAACGTCACAACAAATTGAGTAAAATTTATGATGGAATCAAGCAAAGAAGGAAAAGTTAATATGCAATCCTAACTGGTGTCATTTTTAGGTAATAGAGCCCAAGAGGATAAGTGCTTCATTCGCCATTTTACAATACAGTTCAGCAATTTCTAAAAAAACAAATTTTTTGCTAACTAGATTGGCACGAGTTTTGAAATGGAGTGACTTTTTATACTAAAAATGAAACAACACGTATTCCGGATTAGCAGGTCAATTTTAAAAATGGCATTATATCTCGTGCATATCCAGGTAATGCCATAATATGAATAATCGGCAGCTAAAGAATGTCTGTGTAGTTAAAGCATGCCAATATGACGTTTTTTACAATACATATGTACAACTGAAAGGGATGTGAAAGAATTTGGTCGTGATTTATTCGCTGTCATTATGAATGCTAAAGTCTACATATCTTTACTATTTCATTCCGGCTCTGCTACTACATGTTGGGTAGTTAAGTTACTATTCATATGCACGTTTTTTCTGGAGGATTTGTGCTTATGACATTTATGTATTTAGTAGTAACTGTAATCTTATGTGCACCCTATGTCATTCGAATGAGTTGATACACTTGCCGTCAAAGAAAAGCCTAGCCGAACTGATATGTTTGAATGGCTATAATATATTGTACCCAGCATAAGAATTCTAACTTTCTTGTCAACTTTATCTGCGTCTTCCTAATTTCTAATCCATGGAGGATGAAGACACTGACAATTGAGTTATTACGCATTACCACATCACAAAAGACGCTACTGAATAAGCACAACGCCCGAATACGTTAACAGTAGTTTATCTATATAAATGTGCAGTCACAGAACGATTTGATATGCTTTAACTCCAATAAAATGTGATCCCTAAAAGTTCAAAGTTATAAATACCAATTTATCAATGCCCATAACTAAATTGCAGTGAGGATTTTTACCTAATTTATGACATACAAATAATAAATGAGAAAAAGATAATTTTTTATTCAAAAATTGTAAACGGAAACTATTTATTAACGGGCTTAACTTCCTGCAACAGTAATTTGTAACTTTGATCCTAGATTTCATTTTCAATTCAAAGTTAATAATAATTTGACTAAAAAGAATTATTGTATAATTCTGCATTAATTAGAGCATATCTGTTTGGCTCATTTTGTACAAGTGTGTGTATGCATAGGATAAGTGGATATGTAGAGTACGTGTGTTCGAATGCTAGAGATGTACAATGTTAAAAATGTTGTGTGACATTCGAGCAATGTAATGAAACGAGAAGTAATTTTATGTGCATGGGGTACCTAATAGGATACCGAATACTTTCAGAGTAACTTTTCTGTTTTCTGCTCACCAATCTAATAATGAACAAGACCTTTGAAAGCCAGAAATGTCTGAACATAACAATCGCTGCATTAACCCTATACATCTCCGTCGTACATGCTACCAAACGGTACATTATTATGTACACAGGCATCTCCTGTTTTTTATTGACAGAAAAACAGTTCCAACCTTCCGATAACCTTAATTCGTTTGCCAAAATATCTCATAATGTAAGCAAGCGCATCATTTTGTGGCACATGTTCCTTATACCATCTCCGACTGTCTTACAGTTTAAATGTAAACAAGTAGGTACCAGATCAAAACACCGCAAGCAAATTTAATCTCATAGTTTTGATAGTATTGTGGATATGTCCATTTCACACAGATCGTTGACACATTATACAATTTAAACCCTGTAAATATTGTTTCCCGAAATACTTCAATTATTTCACTGCCTATTTATTTTCATAGAAATGTTTCAACTTTTATGCCTGAACAATATCTGGACAAGTATACAATTACGCAGTAAGAATTACATGCTAATAATATCCTAATAGTGCACCCACATTCATACGCAGCAGCTCATCTTCGTTTCAGCCATGTACTGTTTGAGAAAAAAGATATAAATGGTGTTGTATAATTTATGCAATCACTACTAAAAGAAACTAGACTTTATTTATGTAGTCACCTCGCCACAAATTGCACTGAATAACTATAATAGCAATGTCTTATTATTATTGTTCTAGAACGATGTTAAGTAAAAAAAGTAAAAGCATCCAGCATAGCAGAGGAACGGATGTGATAGTCAAATACGCCTATACAAATGATGCTTATTGGTAATTCTGCTTCGTCATATCATTAAATAGTGTAAACGCATTGCACAGAACCCACAAGTCAGAAAATGAGCATCAGAATTATTTGTAGCTCGTGTACTGTAAATAAGATTATATGTAAACTGTGTGGTTTACTATATTGAGTTGACTCGGCTTTTTTCTGTTTGCTGTAATGTATATTGTATATTACGGTTTTATTTTTACATTCCTAGTCAATATTCCAAGAGTTGAGTCAAGGTCTTATGTTCACTCTATATGCAAAAGAGCTCTGCTGGCTGTCTTAGTGGATGTTAAAGTAAACCAAAGAGACAGTGACAATGACAAAGATGCGTAAAGCTGAGAAATTGAACAGAGTGTAAAATGTTGCACAATCTTTTTAAGCGATAAATAGAAAAGCGTGTTTATGCACAATACCCGGTGAGTGTTATATCAGAAATAAATACTTTAACCCATTGTACTACTGTACAAAATCCATTCACTTACTTTCACTTAAACGTATACGTTTAAGTTAAATAAGTTTTGTATTTTAAACAATGTACTATGCCAACAGTATCTAGAGGATTAAATACTACGCAAAAGTTATTCCTGTGTCAAGGCACACATACCGAAATGTTGAGAAGAGTTTGAATGATATCAACATAAGTACTCGGCAATTATACATCATAGCTGAAATAGCTTCTAGATGAATTAAAATTAATAGGTTCTGAAATAGCTACATCGTTTGAAACTATGCATTTCATTTAATACGTCAAAGTACATTTACATATTAAAGCACATTCCATGTAAACACTGACTTGATGGAGCTATTAATGAAGATCACTGTGGTGTAACATGGAACTTGAAATAGACAACATTTTATATAGTAGTTCCCAAATGTACTTCAATGTTTGGATAAACAGCAGCGTTCAAAGGAAATCTCTTCGTAAATTAAACAAAGTACCTAAATGTATTTTATATGTAACAGTATTTGTTTATCTACTTATCTATTATTTAAAAAGTAGAGCAATTGCTGGGACGTGACAGACTGATTGTTACTAAATACATATATTAAAACTGATATCTTATGTGGTAACTCCGTGAGCATTACGTCAACGTATTTATAGGTGTTAGGCAGGCTAATACAAAGCAAGACAAGATTGAAGTGCAGTTTAAGACAGTCATTTTTTTCGCCGTCGAGAAAGTAGTGGATCTGAGGCATGCAAAAACCATTAGATAAACAACCTTCCAAAGAACTGGAACTTTTTCAGTTAACTCAAGTCGACTCACATAAAAGAATGAGAACAAATACAGCACCAAACAAATCAGCCATGGTTTCGCATCTGCTGATGGTCAAAATTATTCTATAGATTCACACAACTTCTACCGGTATCTACATTACAATCAATTCATTCATGGTTTCTGCATCAATATTAAAGCTACCCGTTAAAAATAATAAAAATATCCTTGGATGCAGTGAAGTGCCTTCTTATGAATAAATTGAGATTACAAAACTATTTATGAAGTGAAACTAGTAATAAGTTCAAATAAATATTTTAAGATGCTCTCAATCAACAGATTTCTCAAATATTTATCTTTGTCTCAACTTTTTGAAATTTTAAAATTTTAATTAACCTGGATGGTAAAATTCATTCGCATTCTGTTATTAATTTAAGAAAACATCTATAGGTATACATTTCCCTCTAAAATGATATAGATAGGTCCATGAATTAGGGGGTGATGCAAAACCCTGTTTAAAAACAACTTTTGCGAGGAAACGGTCTTTTGACGTAACGTATTATGCTTGTATATTGTGGGGCAAAGATCAACTGTTGTTATGGCTCACAGAGAGTGTATAGTTACCGGTGAGTGGTGTATAGAAGAAGAAAGCAGTCTGGTTGAGTCTGTGTGGTGTTACTGTCTTAGTGTACAGCAATATCCTAGGGACTATCTGTATCTTATTGCATAAAAGCAATTGCTTCGGTTTAGCCCATCCGACTCAGAGCAGACTCACTCGTCAGAGTGACTGACTCGCAAAAGGAGCATAAAACAAAAGCAGTCCTATTACTATGTACATTGGCAAACATACGACCTTTTACTTACTCTATTCCCTTGTCTGATTCTTTTAGTCGTTTTCTGCATGCTTCCACTGCAAACCAGAAAATACCCGCTTGCTCTATATAGCCTCGTGTTCAGCTTTTCTTTTTTGCAAAACAAATACAGTAAGTTCAACTGCATTTATCCAGAATTAAATACCCAATAGGTAGACACATTCGGATATGATGCTCCCGAAAAATAAGTTCAACGAATGTTTGCCTTGGTGCTTAGCTTACTTAACTATCGTCTTTCGGTTTCATTAAGACCCTACTACGTACTCATAAACGCATAGCCCCGAATTCATCAACTCCTGCTTCGTTTCGTCTAAAGACAATAACATCCCATAGAGCCAAAAAAACTGATCCCCAAATGATGGAGCATTAAAGGCTTTCTTACTACTTACTTCGCATGCAATCACAGAATATCACCTGAGCAATGAGTCAATGAACATATTGTGGAATCAGCTCTATGCCATGGAAAAGTTGCTTTCCTCTACCACAAAATATAGGATTGTCCGCAATAACTAGCCGTAGTGTAAATAAATACTTCATTAGAACAATAGTTTCAACACTAGAAGATAATCATTGCATTTAGCATCTATTGGGAAGTACGTATTAACAATTTAGGGATTTTCAAAATATGCTAACTAAAATAGTAATATTGAATGATGCTTCTACTTGGCTTCTGTAATGGCATGCCATAGTTTGGCTACCGGTGTTCAACGAGGAATTTGAACAATGTTGTTTGAACCTCATTTGTGAAACAAGTGTAAAATCAGGCTATGTCCACACTCTAGTCAACACATTCTCTAAACAAAAGAAAAGAGTCGTTAATACTGACTGCAAACTCACAATGAATCAGCATAGTTGTGATTTCTCCCGCAGGAGCCAATGAGCCAACAATTTAACTGCGAACCCGGATCACCGATGATGCAAATGCAAGCACATGAAGATTTGGTTGGTATGTACCCCCACCACATAAAGCAAAACATTGCATAAGAAAAACATCATTCACATTCCTTCTATATACCTTCGACATTGTATACAGAAGCACCAAAAGAGATTCAATCCCACAACGTCGCTAAAGGTAAATATAAAAAGAAGAATGCAAACTTCACCACACGCTAATACATCAACGTCAAAAATCCAAGAAGGTAAAATTGTTTCCCAATCAAAACAATAGTTTCATTTTACCAACACTGATTTTTTGCAAATTGTTTTCGTATGTGTTGCGTAGACATTACATATTTATGTGACATCATTAACAATACTGTAATGCAAAAGGTAACTGTGTATTGAGCATCATAAAAGGCATTATCATCCAATGAAATGCAGACAAACAATACAATATTTCCATAAATAATTATCCGCATAGAGCTTGCGAGTTCAAAAATCATAGCTCAAGACATTTGAGACGTGATAAATAAATATTTTTCTAGCTCCATATTTGGCTAGGAAATTTCTGCTACTTATGGCAAGTTGATAGAAAAGAAGTTCTCCTCGCACAACAACGCAGCTCATGCAAACATGACCCTAGAGCAAAAATATATTTATTCATAGAGCTACATTACACATGCACTTAGGCAGATTCAATAAAACAACAAAGCAAATCTCTATATACGAACATCCAGTCAACGTACTCTGCCTGGCAATTACAAACAGTCGTTGGAGTTCACTTTAGAGCCAACAATGAGAAAGCCTGACAAATCACCTTGTAATCTATAACATTAATGTAATTTATTACGCATGGGATCATGATAATCAATCCAGTCGAGTCCATGCACCAAGGAAAAACGTGAGTCTACATTAAAACGTTAATAAGGCTTTGAAGAAGACTGCCTAACAGGAACTTATAACCAGCAAATATTTAACATTGCCAACCATGCAATAAGGAGACTAAATATATTATTAAGAATGCACTGCTACAAAGTTCTTATTTTCAAATTGCTGAATCATTTTCATTACAATGCATTATAATACTCATTTGTGCACACCACAAAGATAGGTCTAATACATAATGTACCAATATCCTTCTTATGCTGCACATAGTTACTTAGCATGTCATTAAAAGATAAATAAGTAGACATGTTTCTGCCATTATAACGCCGTATCAAAATCACCTTCATGATTTTTCCGTGTGAAAACGTTTATTTTGGGGATTAAAATGATTGGAACTTAGTTGGGTCTACAACTACGTGTTCCTTAGCTTATTAGGGAAGAGGAGATGAAGGGTGTTGTTCAAATTACCCAGTTAATGCACTTTTGTTCTGTTTTCAATGTACTCATGAATGAGCGGACAAGACTGACCCACCTAGGTCTAGCACATTGTAAATTGGATCTAACTGCGTATTGTGTCGGCCTAGTTGGGCACTTTGGGAAATATACATAATGAATTCAATTGCGGATCTCAACATGGAAATGCAAATAGTTTTCTGTGCCTCGCTCACGATTCCATACATGCTGCAGCTCTCTCTTTCTCTCCGGTGGTGGCTCTGACAAAGTGACCTGACAGAAGTGAGATAAATCGGCGTGGTTTGCCTATTTTCGATTAAATTCGATATAAGTGAAGTGAGACACGACAGCTGCTTTAGCATTTCATAGATAGCCTGCTCTGCTCATTGTCAAATGATCCTGGTAGTTGTAGGCAGGACACAAAGATCCGAGCTTTGCTTGCAAAGAGTCAACTGTGAAACAGAGACAGAACGGCAGAGATAAGTTGCACATTAAAGTCAGTTGGTTGCCGGTGCTGTTAAAAGATTTTATGGTTAGTGTTGTTGTTCCTTCGAGAATAGAATAGAGGAAAGGTGGGCGAAACTTTTCCGTAGAGCTGCTCTACTGACTGCACACAAACAACACGCTAATAATATTAGACGATATTGCACATACACACACCGAATCCTAGTGCTTAATGCATATGTGGGCTTATAGAATATGCTTGTATGTAGGAATAGGGAGTTTGGCGTATAGCGCAGCGTTCGTACACATTGACACACGCACACACACATGTTCCATTCTTCTAAATAGAATTGGCCATGGCTGTCTGTGTGTGTACTCCCTTTAACTTCTTCTATTTCTCTTGTCTTTTTGTTAGTTTTGGGTGGTAAGGCGATGGCAAAGTTTATTTTTACTTTAAGTCATGTCATGATAATATTATGGGACTGTTATCGCCAAATTGCCACCACTACTACAGAACTAAACTATAACAAAGCATCCACTAAAGTCTTTCTGCCTACTTACGAACATTGATGGATGTCGTTTATGTTTTGTGAGAGAGAGAGAGATGTTTTATATCTGCTTATAAAAAATTACCCAACTTAACGGAGTATTCAGCCTAGAGATTACAAGAATGATTCTGGATGTACATTTTGACAGTAAATGTCTACTGCAGAATACAGGAAATCTTTTAAACCTCACACACTACATCTGCCTTAATATTTGCAATGAATTTAGTACATACTGTGTAATACAATATGCCAATAGAGTCTCACGCTCATCAACAAGGGACTTATTATGCTAAACACAATACAAATAGCACTCCTTACACATTATTCCAGGTAGTGTCTGTAGATAGCGGGAGTAGAAACAATAAATACCAAAAGATTAGCCGTGTGCACACAGATACTCTTCCATTAGCATGTGTAGGTAGGATATATGCGCAGAATAATGATTCTAGGAAGTAAAATGCATCTCATTCTGTGAACACTTAAATTTAACTTACATTTGCATTAGCACATGTAGTCTGGTTGCTTAACTCTTAAAACATTTCCCTATACCCGTGGACAGATACAAAACAAATTCAAATCACAAGCAGTGTAAATAGGACGTCAACGTAGAACGCAGCCGAGTCATAACACGAACAAGAGCCAAAAGTCGGAGCATACGCCAAAATAAAAGATATCTACAAAGTTGAGCTCAAACTCGGAGGACGAGGAAGAAGATAACTGTTGCATTACTTCCCATTAGTTCTATCTGTTCCATGTTTGTGAGTATCTGTAGCTACCATGAGCTTTCTTAACAGTGCAATTGGGTGCACAGCAGGACTCGCTGTGTTATGTACCGATAAAACAATATTTACTTTCTACATGCTAACACCAACTCCTACACTCCAAGGATTTATGCCAACAAAATATTAAAGTTGACTTGATTTTTAGTTGGGGTTGTCAGTGTGAGTGAGGCGTATGTACACAAGACACAACAACGTCTTATAACTTGCATTACATTGTTATGATTAATTACGCTGACGCTGTATCTCAGTGAGACGAGAGCCAAACGAACACGTAAACATAAATAAATCGGTCGTGCTCCACATTCTATTACATACGAAAATACTAAATCTTAATAGATTTATAAATTGTAAACTTGGTGGCTAATGCTAATAATATGATGAATTGACAATACGTGAGCTGAACTGCACATTATGCTGACGAGCTCTCAGGATTTATTTACATCTCAAACCTTCTTAATGCAAATAGACTTTGATCTGTAAATACATGATGGTTGTCACACAGGAGGGCAATCTCAAAGATGCCAGTTAGACAGAATCAGAATACAAAGTAGCAGGACCACCAGATTATTATTTTACTTAGGTATCTCTATGCATATATTAGGGATACATTCCATCTACTAGGGATGGAGACAGACAAGAAGGTAATACAAAAGATTTAAAGACTAGTTTGAATATAAAGTGCTTCCTCCAACTCCCAAATGAATAGGTAATAACATTAGAGAATCTGTAGCCTCCTTGGCTCTTCCTTTTAGTATACTAATGTTAAGTGTTTCGCTATAATAATAATAAGTATGTGCTTCAAGGTATACTTAATTATTGTGCTTAAAGAATTTAAGTGAATCTTAAGAGATTATACATCTACTTCGCTTATATGTAGCACCTATATGTCTGTTTATTGCAGACACACACGCACATTGTAGTTTGCTGTTGTAGTAGTACTACTCAGAATGTTCATTGTGAAGGTGTTGGCTCTTTTTGTTTGCTTAGAAGAATGTATGTATGTCTGAAGACTACTACTATGACTATGTAATAGTAATTGCAGCATCAGCCTTCAAAAACCTCATAAGGACAGACCATTTAAAAAAATGACACCAAGTAAACATTAAATGCGATGGATATTTTTTTCCGACGTAGCGTAAACCTTATTTCACATTCCAAATTGATTTTTATGCTCTTGTGTGTTTTATGACAAAAAAATCACTCCGTGTACCCGCAGAACTAATAAAACTACATGACGATAAGATAAGAATGGATATCATATCAGGTGACACAGTATTTGTCTTTGTATCAAACGGAGACAGCTGCTCTTTCAAACTCTGAAAGGCGACGTACGTGGCACTTAAGCGTGTAGCATTACGTTATTCTTTGCCTTGGCTCTGCTTTTATGTCGACTCGAAATGTTTTCTGATTTCTATTGATGTAGTCTTAGTAGCTATAGTGTTTCTATGCGACTTCTTGTCAGGACACAGAATCAGGACAGCAGCTCAGCACAAAACCACTAATGACATGAATGGCTACATTCGGCCCACCTTCCATATATCGCAAAATTCGCAGCATAATAAATATCCACCAAAATATAACTACACTGTCACCAGACTAGATGAACCAAACCAAAGAAGAGAAATACCTAAGCCTACTGTACTCAACGACGGAGACTCCAACAATTATTTATTTTCGTTCGTATTTATAATTCTTACATTTATTTACTTTTTCTAACTGTTAATAAGGTGTATTGTGTGGGTAGGCAGCAATTCAAAGAAATCATAACCAAACATCTTTCGCCCACTCAAACAATATCATTTCTATGTCTTCAATTATGGACTAACAAAAAATTTCATTCATTCCTAATTCCATTTCGTAAATCTCAGATTTATAATGTTATCTCTAAATTAAATCACACCAAACCTCCACACCACTCTTCCGCTTCTTGTAGTATCCTCAACTCATTTGCATGCAATCTTACAAAAGCTATATTGTGCTAAGAAGCCTGAGCACACTATTGTGACGTTATAATTCGTACATTCGTAGTGTGAAAATAATTAAAGATTCCAAGGTATTCACTTGACTTTGATGCTGACAAAGGAAACGACATGCCACAACTCCTTAAAGATATAGAATTTACTTGCCTAATATCATTGAGATGTCATAAGGCGATAATGTCTCATGCAGTAGTGTCTACACTCGTTAGTGTGAAGCCATGATAAAAATATAGATAAATCTGGAGAGATAACATCTTAAATTTCGTAAACTTTGTACATCAAAGATTGTATTCTACAAACTTACAAAATCTTGTAACTTCTCAGTTGGAAAAATACAAGAATTAACAAATTCCAGTCGAAATAGGGTGCCCATATCAACAAAGTGGATTTCTAAATGCTTCAGGATAACACGTCTACCTACCTACACGCTATTGCAGCAAGCATGTGCATGATATTTCTTCAGTTACTATTGGCTTTGATTTTAGTGTAATAATAAAGGAAATAAGAATAAAATTATGTGAATGAATTACTTTTGCCAGCTAATCAATTTTGCTATATATCTGGTGTTGTTCTGGCATTATTTTCCTCAATTTTTTGCTTCACGATTATATTTTTATGGGTAGTACGCCATTTACAAGTTAATTAAGTGATATTATTGCATTACAAGTAATTAGTAACACCTGGATGTACACTACAGATGGTAAACTAATAAAATCAGTACCACTATTATGCATAGCAAATTAATTTTTCTCAGCATTTTTGTGTGTTTCACATTCTAAGCAGTATATTACGTAATAAATCTACAAGATGCATGCTTAAATATCCAATACGAAGCTGCAATTATAATTAGGCATAAATTATATTTATGTACTTTTGTCAATTACTTTATTTTGCATGCACTGCTTGCACCATTTTCATGCATTGTTCTTTTATGTATCTATTTACATTGCAAAATACAGGGGAATGAACAAATTGCCAAGAGGAAAACAAGTTGACTCTGTCTACTTATACCGTAAAGATTAGGGTGCTACATTTCTGTGTCTACATAATATTTACCTGTAATACATTTAAGCATAGGCACACGCTATAACATGTATATGTGGTAGCAGAGTCCTACCCTACTGGGCACTTTACGTATGAGGAAGATGAGATGAACAGATTTGTGCATTGTGAGTGAGTCTGGGCTTGGGTTGGTTTCGTTTGATAATTTGGCATGGTTGTTGTGCTGCAGTGCAGACAGAGGAGCCAGAGGAGAATAAAAGACAATAACAAATAACAATAATAATGACATGGCGCTCATTAAATGACCATTAAGGTAACTCGGCTGTGCCGTTGCGTTCGTCCAATCCACACCGCAATAAGTACAAACATAACACACTAAAACTAGAGAACACAATACAAACTAACTACTTCTGTCCTCTGAATTCCTCCATTCAGCTATATCATTATCCTACACCTACTATTACATGGCTTATAATATTGCATTAGCTAAGCTCTCAAATGATGCGTTCAGAATTGGATTCTGTGGCTATGAAACCGGGTTTATTTAGTTAGGCTTAACTAAAAACTGAAGCAAACCTTATGGCGACTAACATGACTAGTGCCACTGCTATGACGCACAAACGATGTTGCTTACACTCTGCAATCACAATCCTTCAAGTGTGGTTAACTCCTAGCCAGCCTGACTAATAATTTCCATTTAATTGCATTCTTCCCACTTGCCACCATTTATTCCGTTTGCAATTTCCGTGTATATTTTGTTCATACATTTTTGCCTAGTCAAGTAGAATATATTAAAAATAGCATCAGAGAATGAGTCGCTTCGTTCTGCAAATACGATACAAATTTTTCATTTTTTTCTAGCATAATTTATAACCTGATTGTATATAATATATCGGTTGTAACTGAATTCAATTTCTGTATATTGGAAAATGTCAGCCCAAAATATTTCTCATTTATAGGAATTGCTTGAACAAAAAATCATATTTTCAAATGATTTTATCTTTCATGTGGTAAAGCATAATTATTATTTCTTGTCTCTAAGCAATATATTCAATAAAAAAGTATATCTACGAAACATAGCTTTATTTTTTATCGATTTGACATAATTACTATGCATAGTCTTGTATTAAGTATCTGTGCATTAAGATCTGTGGTGTCGTGTTTGGAGTTAATGATAAGAGGTATGCTGTAGAAGAAAAAGGATACCATGGCAAGTTGTGAACGGGATGCTTCAATTTACCAGGAATTTAGGTAGCTTTGATTATAAATATAAATGAGAAACAATTCCTTTCAATTCTGGTTCTATTCAACTTCAACTTCGCAAGTGGAATAGCAGTAGCTCTGTTTATTATATAATTTTCTGGACTTTAAATACCACATGGCATGCATAATGGTACATTGCAATTTACTATACCTTTGCACATAAGGAATAGTTTTCGAAGGTAAGTAAATAACATTATAACAGTATTTTGAAGATTCACAACCCTTCATAAATATCAGATTTCTACTGCCTCAAGCACCAAGTATTAGGTAGCTACGTTTGTCAATGTAACTTTGGAATTTAAGCAATGTAATTTGCATTCATCTATTTTTTCCAACATAAATTGGAATGGGAATGGAGAGGTTGAGAGCACATAATTCACATGCCTTACTCCCTACTCTACTCAATCCTGTACTAAGGTGATTACATTTAGGATATACCGCAACCCATTCCGTCATTACTGCACTACCTTTCGTCCGAACAACTGGCTCTCCAACCATTACCATGCTCTAAGCAATGTTGTCTTCTGTCTACATCTTTAGAAATTACGTTTGCAGAATTGCAATCAAAGTGCGACTTTAAATGGACAGGTTTTCACAAATTCACAAAATGCTTATAGACACAAGGAAAACAATTTTGTAATTAAATAAAACACGGCTGCATAAAACTCAGCTAGTGAATTACCTGCAGTAGATTCTTCATTTACAACCCAAGAGAATTCCGTGGCCCGAAAATTAATTGAATAGCACACCCAAATCGTGAAATTGGGTATTTGTAGTAAATGAAATTCCAGAACAAACCGATGAATGTATGTATGTAATTTACTTCACATTGTTAAAACGGGTGACTGTACACGATTGGAATTGTGTGTAATTTGTAACTGTAGAGGCGAAATGAGAAATTCAATTGGCAATAAAATCGACTCCTATGCAATTATCTGCACTAAATAAATATATTTGCTAAAACGTCATGCCCAATTAAAGGAAGACATCATTTTGCTCTTTCCCAATGGAATTCTTACGCGTCTGTGAACAAACAAGTCATGGCTAAGTAAACCTGCTTTACACAATTTCTATTTATTCTTATTAATTATATACAGTTACCTATTGTATTACTGATTAGGTTCCACCATATCTTTAGATTGAGTCAAATAGATTTGACAAATCAATAATATTAAATAGGTTTAAATATTTGTGTAAGTGAAATGGATCTGTTTGGTGTATATGGGCATAATATAATATGTGATCTTTCCCGATTGGTAGTTGTGGCACAACTGTGTGTACACGGCACGGTGACACTGTTATTAAGTAATCGTAAGTTGGAGAGCTTTGCGGAGTGGATTTGTATGTAATAAGCTCACACTCATTCAGTGTTAGAGAGTAATTGTGTTCTGCATGGAAATGGAAAAGGGTATCCTGTTTTCCATTTGGTAGTGACTACCTACTTGAGTTTACAATCTGCATAGGTTTGGCTTTTTGATTTTAGGATTGTGTGTATTAGGGAGAGAGAGGTGTATATTATGATTGCTATGTGTATATGCTGAGTGGAGAGATAACTTTTGAAGATGTGTTTGCATATGCAATTCCAAAAGCACCAAACATGTTGAGGTGACGTTGATTGTGAATAATCAAACGAGTTGGTTTGACTTTTACAAATAAAGGCTGTCTGCCTTTAACACTGCGTACTTACGATTAGTTGTCTACCTTGATTTGAACACAACAAACTCACTCACATGGATACACAAATATAACAATTACACTTTTAAGTTGGGATAGTTTTGCGGTGATGTAGGGAAGTCAAGTCACCTAATGGTTTTCTCTTTATATCTGTGCAGCTGGTAGTGAATTGGTTCCTTTTAATGCTCTCTCACTACACTTCAAACATGAGACTGCTAAAACACAAAAGAGCAATAGGAAAGCAATCAAAGAACTCAACTTGAGTTATAGCGACTATTATGCAGAAAAGCCAAAATTAACTTAAACCAAGTCTATCTCCTTCCGTAACAAAGAAAGACTAACCAAATCAAACCAAACCGCAGCAACTACGTATTGGTAATAATTATCTCGGATGCACACTACACTACATAAGGCAATCTGTTGTAGGCAAGTAATTTGCATGCTAATGCATACTATATAAATCTGCATACATATCACTAGGGGTATTTAGTTAACTTATTTTTGTGTCTTGCTGAGCATTTATATCCCTATCTACGCTTTGTGTTAGAATCAACCAAAGCAATTACTACTCACATATATACAAGCGTAGATACGTATTTACACCTTCCCTCACCTACATTCACATTGTCAAGTCGCTTTCTTGAATTTTGATACCCACCTCCGTCTATTCTAATCCCACTGAAAAGATGAGCACTATCTATACATATCAACAATTGATCGAGGATGCTACACTTTAATAGAAACTGACATCTCTACAGATTTGACTCCCTTCTCTAGTTACAACATTAATCTAAAGAAATAAAAAGATTCTCTAGATGTAATTGTATCTATGTGACTTTCATACTTAGAACATAATAGGCAGATATATAACTAAAGATAGCATTTAGCAGTTTCCATTTATCTTACCGAACTGAACGACCAGAATAATTTCTGTTTTAGGAGAGGAGTGTGTAGTTTGTAAAATCAAATGTTTCTTGTCTGACTAAGCTGAACTGAACTAATGGCACAAAAGACAAGAAGAGACATGACAACCCACTCACAATTACTCATGACAGCCACTATATAACTCTAACTAAGCAAAAAATTTTATATGCATAATTATAGCCCTTGTGACTATATGAATATAATACTATGAACATTAATTAATAGACCTTCAGGTTGTGGTTGGAATATACGACGTAATATAAGAATACAATCGTAGTAAATTCCTTACTCTAAAAATGACAATAACACATTTTTATAAATTAATACGTACTTAGCATCTACCTACATTATATTAAATAGATAATAGACTATAAATACTACTACCAAAAGGGAATCTAAAATAAACAGTGTGTACTTGTCCCTATATAATGTTGCTGGGACTCTCGAATTTGGAGATAAAAAATACATTGCTAAATGCTAATGTTGTTTTGTTAATTATAGTTTCCCATAGGATAGAGCTATAGACGGCATGACACAGTAATAGTCCTGTAAAAGGTTTGCTCGACAGATGACACAAAAGGAAACGTTTTCACAAGAGATCAGACTTTCCTTCGCCTGCTATGGCTGAATGAATTTATACTGCATCCCCATGAATGAGAGATAGATTGACGAGAGAAGCCGAAGTCGAAGAGAAATTGAGCAGAGCGGAATCGAGTGATTGTATTGTCGACACTATACACAGTATAATTGCACGAATTGAATCTATTCAGAGATAACTACAGCCAAACACATTACGGCAGATAATGTAGTATTTAACTACAATGCACATTACGTAGTTCCTTCTTCCTACAGCGAATTTCATATAGCCAAGATCAGAAACTGAAAATTCCTCGTCGGAAAGTATAGTCAGCATTGAATGGTAAATAGTTTTGTGGTGTGGTGTGTGTAATAAATAATGAGGTCCTATTCTCAACTGTTCTCCACTACATTTCATAGTAACAGTACATTTATAGTTTGCTTGGTTTGCGACTATTGTTTAGTGAGTTGACTTGACACGACTTTCCCTCACACTCACATACACGCTAAAACCATCAGTTGAATTAAGCTGACTGATCTGATTGTAATTGTGAGTGGAGGAGAATTAGAGTGACAAGATGAATCGAATCAAGGGAACTGCCTTAGCTATAGTGTAGGTGTAGCTATTTCAAAGCATATACTAATAACACTTTATATACTGTAAATTTGTATATGCATATATATGTACATATATAAGGCAAAAATTAATTCTGTTATAGAAGAATAGTATATATAATGACTATATCTGTCTATATTTAATGTATAGGAGATGATCACATAGATATAGAAATCAAACGGGCACTTACGTACATTAGTTTGCTAACGACAGAGCGATTACATTACGAAAGGTAGGTCGAAACGAAGAAGAAAAGTGCAGACGAGACCAAAAACAGGCCAACAACATAACGGAATAACTGAACAGGTCTTCTGGAGAAGAGACTAATTGTGAGTCTGAGGCAGACAGAGTCCATGTATCTCCACAATTCAATGTATTTATGTCTATAGGTTAAAAAACCAGAAGATGGTAGATGACAGAACGGCGAAATGAATTAACAAGAGTCAAGTCAGCAAAACTCGCACATCACAGAACGGAGCAGGACGAGGACTGGGGAAGTGATGGCAATAAGGAAGAATGAAACGAGAAGAGCATGAGACACAGAGACGGAGACTGCACCAGGGAACACGGACAACTAACCAGGCCGAAAAGAGAACATCGCTTACTTATCGCCAGCGAGACCTTTCCACTCCCTTGTCTAAGATATGCACACACGTAGTAAGTACTTACTTGGCTGGGGAATGTTGTTAATGCACTACAAGTAGGTACGGACATTAGTCCGACCCTAACATATGCATACTTACACACGAAACTCTTTCACAAAATAAAGACAACGTCATGGATGATACTCTCTGCACAATACACACATGCAGATTGGCCTCTTAACTATCCCAACTAAAGTTCACATCCCCAACTTCCACACACTTTGAACAAGAAATTAGGAAGCGATATATTATGGATATTAGGCATATACATAGACATATTGTCAGATAGGTACGTATACAATATGTACAAGCTAGGATGGTTCTTAAATGCCACATGCTATCACTATCATACTTAAGTACAAGTTTCTCGTGCCTCTTTATACTTGTAGTATCAGCCATAGGAAAGTAATACTCTTTACTTATGCAAAAAGCTGTGCTCGCAGAAGTCTTCGTTTAAGAAGTGGAATATGAGAACAGAGTCGAGACAAACTCCAGAAGAAACGAGAGAGAGAGACTTCAATTCAAAATTGAAAGTTACCAACTACTTAGATTCTATGTGGATGTATGTATGTAAGATGCGGATAGCTCTATATGCATACATAAATATTATATGCATAACAAAATATGTGGAGCAGTGGAAGCGATTGAAGTGCAACTGCTACCACGACATTACACACACGCTAGCCTACTGTCTAGAGTGAGATTATGTTATGATGCTCCAGACAGACTTCAATACCGTCTTACATAACATATACAATGATTATGGGACATATAGCGACATCCAGGGTTTAGGCCATTATAGGCAATGAAGTGTCAACTCAAATCTCTCACTCACTACTCATAATATTCTATCTATAGCTATGTGTACAAAAGACGGATGAAAATAGCAGGATTGAACTCAATGCAATCCAAAATGTATTCCTGGGATTGAATTGCGTACAGAGAAATTCAGACTCTCATGTCATTACATTTCGGAGCAGAAGAAGATTCTGAATTGAATGTCGCACTTTTGGGTTTCTCCAAGTTTTCGGATTCTTCCTAGAGTTTTGTAGTACGTATTAAAATACAAGTACCCAAGTGGATTATATTATATACAATTCGGAATGTATTACGTAGATTTTATTCAAATTCTTGATTCAGTTCAGCTTGCCCGCAATATTTACCAACTACCTATGCTTATTACTAGTTGCTCTTATGTGCGTGAGTTCTATGTACTTCTATCTTGTATATATTCTGCAATACAGTTAAAGTTTATGTTAACAGCACAATTGAAAAAGAAGGCCTTAAGCAGACACCGCTGCTGACTCGCTTGTCTTTGTTCAATTGAGAATATTCTTATGTTGATAGATCATATGCGGTCCTGTAAGATAGTATTTGCATACATGCGAGTGTTTGCATCACATTTATGTACTGGAAATGGATGTAGAGTTACATAGGAACTATACCGTGGACGAAGGAGTCATCATCATAATGTATACAAGAGCTGCTTTGTTGTAAGAAATCATTCTGGACATGGAGGATTGGTAAATGTTCTAGTCGAGACGTCGTTGAAGTTTCTCAGTTAGGTTGGAGTTAAACTATAAGTCAACTTGAGCAGAGTCGAGATATGAAATGAACTATGTAAACCCGATGAATGAGCTCTACTCCACACTCTATTCAAGCTTGTACTTTATGCAGTGCGTTCCATACAACTATTCGCATATAAGTAATCTATGTACGATCCTTTGCTATAATATTGTACAGACTATCACCAAACCACATTCTACATGTATTTCCTTACTTTGTATACCAACACAACTCTATGCATTTGAGTTTGTTTACTGATAGTGTCTACTCCACGTTGGAACAGCAGAATTTAATACAATAGAAAAAGAATGGATTCTTTTTACTTAAATTCCTGGTGTATATACAAATATCAAGCAATGTATATCTAAAGTACTAAACTGATTTTGTCTATATTACTCGACTTATAAAAAAAGATTTTGTAGTTAAATTGTATTAGTTTGCCTTAGCATGACAGTATGACATTATATGGCAGTATATCAAAGTAGGACTGGACTGAAATCATGGAAGTGACTTAATGCAGAGTATAAGAGTATATATAAAAGTTGTTGAGTATAGAAGTACATTGTTAATGTTAGTTCTCGCGTCTCATTGTTCAATGAGTGTCTTGCTTACTTAGTTTTGCCTTGGTATGTATTTTCTGAGAGTAGTAGAGACAGGCAGGAGAGAGATAGCCAAAGTTCATGTGGGGCACAGTATCAGTATAGTACTACACTGTTTGATGGAAGTCGGAGTACAATTCAATGTATAATCCTGAAAGTTGGCTGACTGGAAAAAAAGGAAGAGTCAGAGATGAAATCAGCATCCCTGTGGATTCCAAGGAATAGTCTTTCTTCCCTTTTGACTCGACTTGACTTTTCTACGTACTCTGGACGGGCAACTTCTCGCCTGCTCTGCATCTCCTATATGCTAATACCATCTTTTAATACTAGATAGAGAGTACATTCATTGCATTGTGTGTACAGAGAGACAGAAAGACGGGCGAGGCTGCTGGGTCTTAAAAGATGCTGACTTGTACTGGTAAAGTGGCAATAGCTATGCATTCACTCCAATCTCACCGACTACAATCAATCCCATGCAATAGAATAAAGGACCTCTTCTCTACATATATTATATACATCCTATTATTATTATATCACATTGTGTGTGTATTACTATTACCTAAAGTACGTACTCGTACTCATACATTCATACATTATACGCAGCTCTAATAAAGAATAGTCAAATAGGAGGCACTAAAAGAGTCTCTATTATGGTCGACGGAGAATGCATCAAGTCAGAGAACTCGACACTCGAATCTTTTGACCGACTCTCTTATAATGCTTCATTTTCTAGTGCATCTTTCTTCAATGAATAGACTCTTGTCTTTATACAAGTGTACTACATAGTTCTCATAACATCATAGTTTACAAGTCATAAGTACGCAGCCCCTATAGCCATATATAGTAAAATATTTAATACTTTTACATTCCATGACTCATTTATTATGAGTCTGAGTATGAGACAACAAAATACTCCTTACGATGATGCCTTTCCATTCTGTCTGCGTACACGTAGGGAGAAGTGCCATAAACTTTTTTCCAGAATAGGAGGAGGACAGGAGAACCTGTATGAACCTAGCTAACTAACAATGAGTACCAAAGTTAATGTATGAGCCACACAAACTTTTATTTAACTCCGCATAGCTCATTTAAGCATTTAAGCCAACTATTGTGCTCTTTCCTCCAAAAGTGTCTTTTTTGCCGACTTCAGCGTTTCACTTCAATGATTATGCTCTATACTCGTCTGCATTATGCTCAATATATTATATAAACCATCAGCATCATCATTTTGGTATACTTATATACAGATACAATAGGTATTATATCATGTTGCTACACTCAGACTCTTTAAATGATTATATTGTTGACTTTCCCAAGTATTTAAATTAATTTTTGGAGACATTTAAAAATATTTGCGCCCACTTTAAACATTTAGCACTTTTTTGTCTTTACTCAAATTTGCTTTCTGTCCAAAGGGCGAAATCGGCTTTAAATTTTCATATTTGCCTAGTGGAGTATGACAAGTTGCATATTATTATGTACTTGATAAGATGGACGGTGTATTTGAGTGATTATGAAGTGAGCTGAAGGGCCAGGTTAGTTTGGTGCTCTTTCTGCCACCCTCGGTCTTTTATAATAGAGCGAGCGATGGCCGAAGCAGACATTTATGTATGACTACGACCCAAGGCAGATGTTCCTTTTCCGTTGCAGAGCCTTTTTGTGCATTAAAAATAAAGTAGAATGGAATGGCTGGTCTGGAATGGAGTGGACGAGAGGCTGGCCAGCCTGCTTTTCGTCTGTCCCTGACTTCCTTTGGTCCTTTAAAAAAATTCTACTCCAGTTAACATTAACATTAATATACAGGAGTGTGATGTTTGTGCCTTAAAGGCCTGTCTGGCTTTTTGTACGCCTCGCCTCGCGTACGCACGTTCCTGTACATGGCTCTTCTGATGATGGTCCCAATAGAAAAAGAAGAGTCTTCCTGTTACTGCATAATATGTGGGCACATGTACGTGAACAGCTCTGCAATGCATCTATAGGGAACTTAAATGGACAAGCTGTACTTTAAAGATAAATTGTGTTCTTTAAAATACTGACAACATCCACACTTAAGTGCATACGCTGCACCACACCGTTTCACTACTTCTGGTGGTACCATCATGTCCTATTGTGTTACACTTACACAGTCAAATGATCCGGCAGGCATAATATGCCTAAAAGCCCTCATGTAAATGTATGTAAGTGACTATATAGATAATAAGGGGAATTATTACAAGATACGCCATTTAGTAAACTGAATATACGGATTAGATCATTTATTTGGTTTTGGGAGATGAATTGGATTTGGTGATGATCCCATGTGCGTGCCCATTTATTACTCCAACACAGCCTCACTTTTCATTCACCATATAGTCGCCTGTTTATGACTGTAACCCAAAATATGTCTCTCTCTCAGTGTTATGCATATTTCTACAAGCAACTAGATGTGCATCCTTATTAATTTTATTTACATAGGTAGTCAATATGACGAATATTAGAAAAAAATTTATTTCGACATTTACACGTCTTATCTTACAGTAGTGGCCACCATAAAATACAAGAGATTTCAAATATATTTACCTCGAACAAACTAGTAGTGATTCCCTATTATCGTTGTCATGTACTACATATTATGCAGCAGACGGTAATTTGTAAAATACACCCGATGTACCCTCACATTTTTAGATTGACGTTCTCCTCCTATTTTGGATAGATTTACATCTGCTGTTTACATCGGTCAGTTCTTACCACCTATCTTAACTTATGATTATGATATCATGGAAATCGTCAGTTATATAGATTTATTTAGGGACTGCCAAAGTATTACGTCAATGAATTGGGAATTTCAGTATCCCCCAAAACTTGTTAGTATCAGTTGGAAAATCTTCACGGTTCGGATGGAATATCGGATTTTGTGAACTAGATTTTTAAACAACACGATATCAAAACTTGTGGGAAATAATGATAAGGGACATGTGGAAGCAAACTCCAGTTGTTTTAAACACCACGGTAAAATCAATTAGTAACCCCTCCGTAACTAACAAGATTGGAGCATATTATATTACATTATCGTTTATGAGCTAGATCTCTGCGCCATCATGTATCAACTTTTAACTGCACCCTCTGTATGTTAAAATAATATTTCGACAGTCCACTTTACAATTTCCCTTGTAAGCTTATTGTTCATGTGCTAGTAAACGTGCTAAGACCGACAACTGCTACACACACATTTATCATCGTATCTGCTAATTGTAAATGTATAAATAAGCAGACACAAAAGTTATATTATTGGACTCCTACTTTGTATGCAGCACAACTCATTTTTTGTACCAAGTTACGTGCTGGGTATTTAAAGATGATACAACACAAAAAGTATATACACAGTTTATTCTTATAAGTTCACAAAAATTCATGTACAGATAAGTACACAAAAGAAACTTTTAGCAAGAACGTGAAAGAATGAAAGAATCCCCCAATAATACACACTTCCTTTCGCCTACATGCGGCATTATTCTTTTCAATGGGAGAGTAAAGCCCATTAGAATGGAATATTTTTTAAATCTTTTGTGTATAAAATTACAATTTATAAACTTTTAGCATGTGTTACTTTTATCACATGCACAGAAATAATATTTCTTTGAAGTATGACGAAACTGAATTTTTTTATCATGAGCTTTGTTCCTTTCATGTTGCACATCAAACAGGCAGAGTTTTGGTGTATACTGAGTACCTATAATACTGCTACGTTGTACCAGCAATGAATACAACTGAAAATGTTCAAATGACGATTTACGATGACGAATTTCTTTTATTTAAGTGTTTTATATTTATTGACTGTGCCATTTAGCTACTTAATTCTTTAACGGCAAAGCTCCGATGAATTTTGTTATATTTGCTAAAAGCAGAAACTTTGTAATAATCTGACTCATAAACTTGTACACTAATTGTGCATTACTCTTGTAGAATCAAAATGCTTACACCTTAATTGGGCAATATAAAGTATATACTTATTATCATCATAAGGTACTAGATTTTCTAAATATGTACTTAACAAATGTGTTAAGAGTTGAGTAAAAAAAGTAATCGAGTTATTGCATGCACTGAGTTAATACAATTGTGCGCAATTATTCAGGTTAATTCTGAGTAAACATGTAAACGAAAGCATTGGCCAAATTATGCATCTGAACATTGTTCTGAATATATATTAATCATACGTTGAGGAAGTAAAAGCTAAGATTTTGTCACAAAACCAGGTCACTTTTTCAACAAGTTAATCAGAATAGCGACGCAGTTAAGATAAAACCCAAAGTATTCTTCGGTTTTCCTGCTCCGTTTACTATATAAATTCCCGTGATTGGTTGATTAGTTCCACATAATGGACAAATTGTGTACTGAAAATCTTGCTACTGTTATTGAATTTAAATATATCGAAATTTGTAATCTCATTTAACCCCTTTCCAAAAATAAGTCAATGTTACTGTATATTATTGGACAAAATAACTATGATGGAAAATCTTCAGTTATATATTTCCACATAAAAACAATATGAACCATCTACTCATATAACATAATAAACTCTATTATGGTTTATTGCTTTTAAATTCAATCATTTCGATGGTTATTATTTCCAAATGCATATTGTGAGTGTGACCTACTAAAATCACCCTGGGACTTCCCAGTACTCTTATAATGGAAATACAAATTGGGTAGGCATGGAAAATGATGTACGATTTACGCTACAAATGGAATTAGGAAGTGGGTAATTTCATAGCTCAACTTCCAGGAAAGAATAAAAGAAGAAAGACGGTTTTGGTAAATGGTTTCCTCAACTTACACGACCGATATTTGTAATGTGCATAAAGAAATAACTGAGAATTCGATTATTGTTTTGCCTTTTCGAGGCATCAGGAAAGAATTACTGGCCTTTTTAGTCAAAATATTCTGAAGGAAGAATTGTCAATTGTCATAAATTAATGGCCTATGTTGAAAATGCGGAGAAAATTCCTGCATGATCAGTGTGCAGATATTTACTAGTGGTCACAGAAATCGAAGATGCGGAAAGACACGGAGCACACGTTCTTTCGGTTCATCCGTTTCTTAAATACTCTGAGACTAATATAGTGGAGAGTCACGGATGGAAGTGGAGCTTGAGCCTAGCCAGAAAAGGCAGGACTTTTGTTGACAAAGCACCCGAAAATTCAGGTTACAAATTCCTTGAGTTACATGTACATAATGGGCAGCGTTTTCTAAAGGCTCTTTGTTGCAAAGAAAGAAATATGATCCGATCACTCCTTGATTCTGTGTCACGTCAGCAGACATTTCTTGTACCATTACCTATAATATGTCGAGCAATATAGAGTACAAGAATAAGAATTATCTGTGAAGGTGATATTTGGTCAGGCATGTATAGCATTTTAAAGCGCATGGACTTAATCGATATAGTTTGCTTACTCCATTATACAATTATCATATTATTATAAAGCCTATACTGTAAAAGGTGTACGTATAATGATGCTCCGTCGAAATAATCTATGTAGACACGAGCGATACTTGTTCTTTATATCGGCTCGTGCATCCGCTTATTTCATCTGTTCAAGCATCCTCTCTCTCTTCTCCTTTCGTTAGTAAAGTCGCAGAGACTTTTTGTAATGTAGCGGAAAGCTATAGGCAATGCAGTGTAGTTGTTATCGTATCATATTATTACTATCAGAAATCCAGATCAGTAGCATTTGAATTTATTATAGTATTTTTGTAAGGAGAGGTAGGGCCACATTTCCCGATAATTCTTTGTGCATCTACAAATCTGTCATCTGATCCTCATCTCATCAACTTTTATTCTATTCCATCCAATCTAAGAAGATCGAAAGTTTTCTGCTCTGAGTCGAGATGGCTACTTATGTCCTTGTAGCATCAGTTCGGATTTGTCTTTTGGTGCCCTTTGCCTCTGTATCACATCAGTACATAACTTCATCCTTATCTTAAGCTATGCAGTCAATCTAGCGTGCTACAATATGTACTAGCTGTATCATGCATAGTTAATGTCGAATCTCGACAAATCTATAAGTAAATTCTTATCTCGTCTGTTCTGTTGTGATGTGTTTGTGAGGCTGATCTGCAATAGAGCAGGGAAAGTAACATGCGAGAGAGAGGAGTGTGCTGTAATCCATAAAATTCTCATGTCGCTATTTAGTATCTCTTTTCGAATTCCATGTAAATACCGTGGATACGCAAAGGGAAAGGCATTGCCAGTGCATACATATTTTACTCTTCCCTATCTGCATTTCTCTATCTTGAGTAGGAAGAAGAGTTAAGTACAACCAATGTGTCTTATACTTGTATTGATAACACAAACGGGTTGGCGTATTTGTAAACTTGAATTCACTACTTACTATTTTTGCCAAAAGTCTAGAATTAGAGATCAAGTATAAATGGCCTATGACATTGCATGGCAAGGCTACTCCAAATTCGAAAATAAAACAGGCAATTTTGATATCGTGTTTGTCTTTCTTGAGATCTATAAGATATAAATTGCTAGTGGTAAAATGGCTAAGAAACGAAAGGATATCCATCACTATTTTTTCGCCCATTTCAAGTCAAATAGTACTGTGGGCTTTAAAGCTCTGTGTCTAATGCTATTTAAAGCTCATCAAGCATAAATCAGAGAGGGACTCGACAACAGGACGACATCCTCATTCGCCTTCTCTCTCTCCTATTTACTAAATAGTTCCCCTGCACACCAACACGTTACGTTAGTTACACATTTTACATAACATTCTCTCACTCACAATCAGTGTCGTGATGGGCTCTTTATACGCCCGTTATAGACACATCGCTTTGCACACCACATCAGTCTCTCTTTGTAACTGCATTTTGGAGTCTCCTTCTACACGCTCCAGACTTAAAGTAGACAGAAGGCGACACACATTATGATACGATTTCTCCATATTTACTTCCAGAGCTCTTCTCTAAATCTCAACGCAAAGGCACATCATTACATCACATCAAAATCACACATAACACAAACCTTAAACTTGCCAGAATGATATTTTCGCTTCATCGTCTATTTTGGCTTGTGGTGTTCCTTTCTACACATTCAATATCCAACTCACTATGCTAAACCCTTATACAAACCTTTTTTCTTGAATTTTATGAATGTGCATATATTTTACTATGGTGGACGTATCAACCAGAGACATTTACATAATTATTGCAATTATACTTTGGCTTTTGCGCTTATAGTTTTTTTGTCAGCCGAGATTGTCTCATCGGCTCATGAGTTAATTTAAACAAATCAAAAGAGAAGCTTCTGACAAGGCTTAATTACTTAATTGTACAGAATTTGATAAGTTCAGACAATAAGAGACATTTCAACAATTATAATTGATTTACTCACCATTTAGATAGAATATTATTATTATATAGTACTTGTTTGCAAATGAAATTGCCATTAGTTATGTCATATTACGTCTGGCACTCGAACGATAAATTTTTTCTCTGTGCACGGTACATAAATAGTTACACAAGTTGCTCAAGGCTCAATTAGACCATCTTCATACTCATAAATACATATGCCTATATAAATAGCATTTACGCAGTATATTAGGTAGCGACTAAAATATTGTGTTAGTTCAAATGAGATTGTTTTTCCTTGGTAATTATTATTACTCCTGGAAAGATTCGTCCTAGAAGGACGTCGGGCTTCTGCTTTGACACTACACGCTCAGTTCGGCTAGAGAAATAATTATTTTCAGTAATTTCCTGTAGGAAGAGGAAATTGGAGGGAGGACGTCGCTTCTGACTGACTTAGTTTTACTTCTCCTACTTACCTTCTACGGCCTCCGTTCCCACTAAATACAATTGTCTCACTTCACATTCCCAATTGGCGTCCCCATCCACGCTTTGCCTTACATTCAGAATGACATTCCCACTGTGTCACTACTAACTGGCTTACTCTACGCTACATCAAGAGGAAAATGTGCGTCCTGTATACAATATCTCTGATTAGATCACTGATTCTGTTTATTCAGTCGAATAATAACATTATCTTTCGTTGTAAGTCTGCCTCTACAACTTCATAAATAAGACTTGAACCATCTAAAAATTTCAAATGACATTTCTCCCCTCCTCGCTTCATTTATTTTACCTATAATTCGGTTACTGTAATTACTGCTTACGTCTTTTCACGACGCTCAGGCAGTACATCCGTTGACGTGATTTAATAATTCAAAAATTGTTGACTTCTCCGGCTAGCTATTTCTTGTGCTACATCCTTAACGTACATTATTTTCGACTTCAGAGCTACTGCTGTCTTTTCAAGACGCTGGGTAACATATTCTTTGACTTATTTTCTTATGCTACGACATACAGGTATGTATATCGTAAAAGAATTGCAAATGAATAAAAGTACTTAGCGTACATTAATTTATATCGACTTCAGGGCTACCACAATTGCAGTTCTACTAGAAGTTACTAGTAGCTGTATGTATTTTCATGTATGTATGCATAATATTATTTTTAAGATGGTAGTTTTGACACTCAAATATCAACTTTGCTAACTAACTTCAATGAATATTTATTTATTGAATGATATATTTGAATACACATCCATTTAGGGAAGTACATTATAACACTCCCATTCATTATATACACATCTTGAAACTTTTAAAACTCTTATCCACATAAAAATGTTTGGACTACATAATCGTCAGCCATGCTAATACAAATATAGATGGCATTATTATTCTTATACTATTCCGATTTTAATTTTAAAATTAATTTCCGACTTGATCCAGTGCATTCAATTGTAAGAGTTAAAACTTAGATTTTTATTACGTTTCCCCATGCATATTCGTAATCTTTATAATTATACATTTGTATGCAAGAAATACGCTAAAAATTAACACCGAATATTAATCTTCGTTAAGAACCAATTTTAAGGTTGTATTATCACGCGGCAGTTGTAATTAGTGGAATGAAGCCTTGTGACTATGACACACTCAAAAGAAATGTTTTGTGATTGAATTCTCAGAGAACAAACGATAAATATCAGAAGAACTTGAACGTAGGTATATCCTGGCATGAAATAGAAGTTTTATGCTGGTATACGACCATTTATTGTTATTCTGATGGTAGTTCCTATCCTAAAGCTATATATCAATACTTATGCGTATTGGTATCAAAATATTGTGGTAGTGAGTAGATGTTGGGCAGATTTCTAAACGTATTCAGATCAAGTGTCATGTGTATAAGTAACCCAGAAATGAATAGTGGAGTGGAGCTGACTAGATCAAATTCATCAGATCAAGTTACCTTTTATGGACAACGTAAACTCTCTCTTACTAAAGGCACTAACTGTTCCTCCCTGCTGTACACAAATCTTTATGACATCATGGGATAGCTTTATAAATATAGTGCACCTACCCAGCATAACAAAAAATGATAAAGAAACTGTTAGTACAGATTATATTCAAAATTGGTTTATTGTTTATGTCGATTATGTAGTTATAAATACCTACACTGAATTTCTCCCAATAAATTACTTCATAATATTTTCATCTCACTATTCATTCTATGGTCTCATAAGAGCAAGAACTACTTAAATTCTGACATGCTGGTAATATTGTATTACTCCCCTCAAGCTCCTATATCATCACTCACTGAGTCACTACAAATATTTTTTTCATTTAGCATGAATCAAAATAAGTGAACATAATAATACGCTTGCAAATCTATAAATTGTCAATTATTATTTTCTGTTTACTACTACCAAAGCATACAAATTAATACTTGCATTGCGTGGTTCTCTTTTCCTTGAAACTTATCTCTATAATATAATGAATTTCAAACACTGGATTTTTTTAATTCGACCACTCTTTCTATATATTTATTTAGTTGCATTTGAGTCGTAAAGTGTTAATACTCTTTTTCTAATAGGTGCAAAATAAGATACTATTCAGATTAAATATTTCCAAAACATTATTTAGTAGGCCATTAAAACCTCAAGTGCCCAATTTTTTGAATATGTGTAACTGCAGTTACATGTAGCTTAGGTAGACTATCTAGTGAACGAGTATCGGTATTGTTAACTAAAATCATGTGATTGATTCTGTTTTTCTACATCTGTATTTAATCTGTTTGCAAGCCGTCAAATTTCATAGTATTTTGTAAGTTGTGTGCATTATGCATTACATTCTGACACGACCAATTAATTCTTTGAAAACGCATGTCACATACCAGTGCTGGGAGGTAATCAGAAGATGATATAATCTTTATAACAGAAAGATAGTATAGACTAACTAAATTACATTGGCAAGGTTTTATGAATTAGTATTGTATTATATGATACATAGTATAATAAATAGTTAAGTTACTCAGGCACCAAAAATACAATCCAACTGTCAAAAGGTATGATAAACTTGGCAGGAATTTGTATCCACGAGCACTAATGACTGGTAGGATTTGGCATTGTTTTCCATCTTCCGATTGTGATCCTGCATATCTGAAGTTTATTCAGATTGTACTCTGATGTGAGTAAAATGAACATTGAAAGTTGACATGAAAAGAGACGTGGATAATGGAACACAAAAGAACGAAAGTGTTCATTTATGACTCTACTTTATCCTTCTACTCCAACTACTATCTCTGTAATTCGGAATTACCTTATTGCAAGCTTTATTATCCTACATATTTTCTCTGATTTATCTCAAATGTCGGCGTTGGAATTTTTAAAGGAGACGTTAGTCAATCGTAGCCACAGAAAATTTATTTATAACTACAAGGAAGTTATACTTAAGCATTAGACATTGCGGCGTGTTTCCAACCATCTCATCGTGTCATTACTTTTTGTGTCGGTTAGACAAGTGAGAAAATGTCAAATATGAAAAGAATAACCCGACGAGAAAAACGAGAAAAATTGCCTCATGCTTAATATATGCTACATCGTAGTAATTTTCATCCTCTATTCTATAAATAAAAACTCACTAAGCCATGCACTTATCACGGTAAGTATGCACTCTGTGAACTTCATAGAAATTCTAACATAAAATCATAGCTAAAGATTAAAATCAAAACCAAAAAGGATGAAATTTACAGATTTAACTAATTTTTAGCACAGAATAACTCCCAATTTTCATGTACTACTATTTTGAAAATGACAAATGCTTAAAATACTGATTTAATGATTTTTCTAAGTTTATGATAACAAATGGAGCAGCTAGGGTCTAAGGTAAATGTTATTTAACTTCAACTTGAGTACAAATGTTTTGAAATTCGATAAGGTTATACAAGAATTGACCGAAGTTTATTAACGTAAGTAATACATGACTCTGTGAGGGGAGTAATTTGTGAGATTCCAAAATTCTAATGGGAAATAATAGGACCAATTGTGCTACATACCATATAAAGTTATTCTCATTTTTTAAAACATTTCTCCCCATCTGTCTCAGAGTTGGAATTGGAAGTATGGGAGGCATGTGGAAGTTGTGAGATGCAATTTGGATGAGACTGTATAATATTAATGTCTTTATTATACTATGAACAAGCATACCAAGCCAAATGCATATAAATGTAACATTCCACTTCAGTTGTTATCCTCCATTAAGTGTCTGCTCTGCTGTAGGTAACCTTAACTTGAATACACCATCATTATCATCATCATCATCTCGAACAACAGAACTAAAGTTAATGAAGGAATAGCTACAGAAAACAGAGACAATGACGTATTTCTATATGGACATTTCTGTGTTTTTCACACTTGCACTATATAATTAAATAAGTATATGCAATTTAGATGTAGTATTGATAAGGAGAATGTATAACAAGAGTGAGTATTGTTCATATAGCTATACATAGAAAATTATAGCAATATTTTTATTGCAAACATATCATCATCTGCCTCCGAATGTATAACTCGGTGGACTAAAACAAATAATTTCAGTGTAAATGATATAATATTCCGAGTGTACTACTATGGCGCATATGTCAATATCAATAGACAGTGTGTGACAAACAACTCGAGTCTCGGAGACTCATCTCACATTCAGTTTGTTGTTGGACTCGTCTAATTTAGTACCCTGTTATTAGCTATTCACACAAGAGTGGAATTAATTCATCCTTATTACTTCGCTGATTTACTGACTGACAAACATGATGAATATGACGAGTTGAATAATTGGGAAATGAGCGAGGCGACCTTATGTTCACAACTTCTCCACCCTTGGAAACCTCTTCAACTAACCAATACATCAATTACGGCCCTTTGTAACTTCAGACTGGAAACAACACTTGGGCCAATATCAACAGAAATGCTAATACCCAATTGAAACTACTTGTGAAGCTATCTACACCAAATTCGTTGTTACTCAAGTACTGCCAAATGAATAATAATGAGGAACAAATATATTATAGCCCCTAAGGAAATGTTACAGTATAACGTCAATTTGAACTTGGATGTTTAGACCTTTAAAATCCTCTAAGCAACAAAATTATCATTTGGTCAAATAATCCTTTTTGAGCTTTAGCCTTTTATCTTCTCACGGCAGCTAAAGAATTTCAGCTAATCAAAAATTCCGCAATAAACCTGCCAGGTTGTCAATTAGCCTTTTCAAGAAATTTTACCAATTATAGTTATACAATTTACATCGTCAAATATTTCATTTCATGCAAACTAATAATACGTTACCTCATCCTTTCCTAGTCAATTAAATCAGCAAATAGCTTTTAAAATTAAAGATTTTCGCTTGACACGCAATTCATTTATTAAATTCGCAAGCCAGCTTGCACACGGAATAAATGTGTCCATATAAAGTATGGAATTCATTTTTGCAAGAAATGCTAATATGAAATATTCTTTCCATATCATGATGAAGATTTTAAATAGAAGTTCGTTTCTGCACTATCATAGATCATTCTGCAATTCGTTAATTTCTAATAGATGACAATGTAGGTCAATCCTGATACAAGTTATTTCAATGAAGAAGAGAGATGAATAGATTCAGTAGGCTACGTTGTATATTTATGTAAGTCTGTAGTAAATAAAAGCAAGTGGTCTGCATTCTGTTAAGTTAACAAGTAAATTGAGTTAAGTGGACGTAATGCTGATAAATATAAATAAGTGCCAACCATTTTATCAGTTTGAATGAACAGCTCAATTTCGAAGAAAGTCTTGCAAAGTGAACGGCAGAAATAGATTTAGAAAGATTGTTCGTTAGATTCGATGAAAAGGATTTTATGTAAGATTTTTAATTTTACAATCAGGGTCAGCAGCAAGAGATAAAAACAATAGATTACTCAACAGCTTCCAAACAAAGGAGTCAGTTGGCTTCACTTCTATTGTACTCACACCACAACCATAGCAGTAAATTCGTCCTATTATAGCCGTCTTAAGAGATATTTCATTCACTTTTATTCATCAAACTCTCATAAAACTACTTAAAGAGGATTTCATAAGCATTTATTGACAGTTAGACAGCCTCCATTGTATACACCTAACTAAACCAACAACTACTTATTTATCACTTCAAATGCAATTATCCATAGGTACGTAACGGCATAAATTAAATGCAGGGACATAGTAAATTTAAAGTACCATACCAATAGGGAACAATAACTATAAATAATACCCAGACAGCCCTATCCCGTCATGAACGTCTTTTTAATTAGCTTTGCATTGTGTTGTTTAACACTGCAAATAGAATCTTTCATTATACAATAAAAATACTCATTAAACTAAGAAATGAATTATTTACACTGCACTGGTGACAAGTGCCTAGGCACATCATTATAGTAATTGGCGTAATTTGCAAATGCACCGATTTAAAAGATCGTTTTAATGCACACACTTTTTGACTTACTGATTGCTTCTCTAATTATAAAGATAATTTATAAAATTGTTGTACTCTGAGACTGAAGGTAAATCTTTCTACTTGGTCATTTAATGAGCTATAAATTTTACAAATAAAGATTTTGCAAATTGCAACGCTGCATTGGCAAAACATATTTTTATAGAGCATAATCTCATACATGTATTTGCAGCACTCGGCTTCTATGTATTATTTAACCTAATTTATGGTACCTAATAAGACTTGTATTGTCCATTAGCTTAGATTTGATTTCTTTTCGACTCGTCAATTGATGTTAAGTCAGTCTGTGGGTTGTTCGTCCTAATTAGATCGTGGGCTTTGACATGAATTCTACGCAGTAGTCGCATCTTACAAGATTACAAACTGGCCATACCGGCAAACAGATAAATATCTAGAAAATATTTACTTTCCTGTTGATGTACATCTCAGAGTAATTTTTTGTCGACTTTATTACTTAAAAATCGGACTTAGACTTAAAATAATATAAGATTAAAATAGAAATGAAAGCTGCATAATCGAAAATTCGTTTTACATGAGCATTTTCAGATTATGGTTTTAGGCTAGCTTTTTAATGCCGAATGAACTCGATAATTTTCATTAAGGAGAGTACAGCAGAATTAGTATGACATTTATGTACGGACAACGTGACAACTAATTGCTGGTTTTAATTGCTTTACATAATGAGAATGCGCAGACTAGCATAAGTGCATAAAATAATCACAAAATGTGTCATGTGTAGTCCAAGGCAATTTGCGATATTGTGTTCTCTAGCTCTGTTGCTAATTTCGACTTGTTTTCAATTCCTTTGATGATATTCTACTTATCATTATCACACAAGCTATCTATTGAATCACTCGTCGTTAGACGCTTTTTATTATTTAAGTAGCTTCCCCAGTAGACTGATGAAAAGATAATCTTTTCGTTAACGTAGAATACATAAAGGCATAATGTATTGTCTATGTGATGAATAGCAATTATATTTAATGTAGTTCAAATTCAAACCAACCTGCTTTCGCGAAGTTACAGTTATATATCTACAAGGAGTCTGACGATGCAAAGGAAAATGATACAAGTACCGACCCACTGACTTATCGCTGACAGTCTCGTTAACTCGTTGTAGAGAAGGAAGATGCAGTTTAAGTGCACAGTTGACTACAAATATGTGTGCCACAACTTCCCACGCACATCTTTTCTCCTTTACATTGCAGCTGTGTATTAACATTCACTTCAACAAAATCTGCGTCGAAAATTCTATTGCAGCAAAAAGGGTATCATTCCAAAATGTAAAACCAAATTAGCTTACAGTCAGACTTTTTTTGCTATTCACTGATTATCGAAATTTTAAAGCTGCTTCTTACTTCCGTTATCATCATCCATTTTCTGATAAACCCAGATCACTTTTCCGTCACATTCGTTTTATTTTCGGCGATACTCTTCTATTGTGTCTACAAAGTTTTATATAGTAAAAGTACTGCATTGTCTCCATTCCCTGTCGTTGTATTTGGCTTATATTTGTTCCTATACAGTATTGATTTATCAAAAGAAGGTACCTAAGCATTACCAAGTCTATATTCCAATAGTTTTGCGCTTTGCCGTCAATATCGCATAATTTTAAGATTTGTAATAACTATAACAGAAACCTAAATATCAAATGCCGAAAATTTAAAGATGAATGAAATTAGATACAGTACAGTGTATCTCCAATTTCATGGCGCTGCTAATCAACATAGTATTGTAATCAAAATCATCAGAATGGTACATTGCTTATATTATTCGAACACAATTACTCTTAAACGAGAGAATCATATAGCCAGGATGTTATAATACTGCTAACACTATCAAAGATTCATTGTGAAATTTTCAATAGGAAAAGGTAGGGATCTGTCAGATGTATATACCTAACTCTATGTTAAAATAACATTTATCTGTATCAAGAGATTATATCTGTGTAGTAGGCAATTTATTTGTCATTGCTATAGACGCGAATCTGATAATAATATTTATTTGGAGCGAAATTTCATAAAATCCTATTATCAGCAACTGTATTTATTTGACTTGAGGCTAGTTATGTGACTCAGTAACTTTGGATTAGTATTTGAATCGAATTCTAAAGCAGACTGACGGTTTTGCTTTGATTGCAAGTCAAAATCGAGCTGAAAATGCAATCACGCATCTCATGACATACCATTCCAAATCAGACAAGAGATGAGCAAAAAATTTCCAATCTCGCTACTTTGCTCAGATTAGTAGATATTTATCTTGAATACGAGGAAAAGCAAATAACTGATTTCGCAGTGAAGTGAACGAGAGGCAAACATGCAATCCACTAGTATACTTTACTTATCTTTCTTTCTCTGCAATAACATTGTACCTACGCACGGATCTAAAAATGATTACTGAAAATCCAATTGAAATGAAACAAATAGAGTGAATACAGCATGGATTTCTATACTATTTGCAGAGGTGGGCAAACTCAAACAATCTCCAATTCCTATTTGGATTTCTGAAATTGGGGAACTCTGAAAACTTCTTTCTGGTATAGATAAAGATAAATGGTTTAGTGAGTGAGATATCTTTAAATTTACATCGATTACACCAAAAAAAGGACATCTTAAACCCATTTTGATTTGTTCCAAATTATTTCCGGAATCGATTATATTGATTCAGACTGATTACTAGTAACTAATGCATTAGGATTTCGACCACCTCTGCAATGTAGGAATAGAAAATTCTGCGTTGCCTAGGTACTCATCGTAAGTAAACTCACTTTTTGCAAATTACACTTTGGTTTATTAGCCTATATCAACATTTTATAGCAACAAAAGATGTTTATTTCCTGTAGTTATAAATATTTATAAGACTTTATCTCCTCTAACAAGAACTAGAAGTAGTAAAACCCAATTTGTTCATTGAACAACATTTGCTCGTTGAAAAGGTTCCTTTCGCATAAACCGTGTCTACTATTAGTGTAACTTTTTTGGTTGTCAGTAAGAACTGCGCTGTAAAGTCATTGAATGTTTGCAATTTATTATGAGGATAACCAAACAAAAGATCTATTAAGAGTACACAGAAAAGAAATGTTACTAACAACACAGAAGATACATAATAATGTCAGCTCATTAAATTATTCGTAAGGTGAGTCGAAAGGATTTTCTTGCAATAAAATGTAATCATGATAATGATCCTTTACATTGTATAAGAACCTAAGGCTTAATGGTTTTACACAAGTAAATTCTTATATAACAGATATAATGCTCATTAAAAGTTATGGAGACTCAGCAATATTAATTTGCAACAAAAATGCAAGAAAAAAGACCATGAAAATATAAAAATGTATCGGAAAACCATCAGATGAAATTGTTATAGCTACCAAATTGACGTGCACACAATATTTTCTGTTCAGCTTCATTTTGTTTGCTGTATGGTTTATCAAATCGTCTGTTGAAGAGAATTCTCTTGTTCTGCGTCACAGAATCGTTAGAGACTGTAACATAAGAAGCAATATGTAATAGAATGCGAAAGAACAAAAAAATTCGGTCCTTTGATGCAGTAAGTGGACATAAGAGAACTTTGTTGTAACATTCTGTCAACCCACGCATGCATCATGGAAAGGGGCGAGCTAGAAACATATTTAAAAATTCTAAGAATCGTAACACAATTCGAACATTTTTCTAGAATTTAATAGGCGGTACATGATTTAATTATCAATAATTTTTTCCTTTGACATTGATCTGTCTCTAGTTATAAGAAAAGAAGTGCATCAAGTAATTTGTACAAAACAAGCGGAGATAAAAAATTGTGTAAACATAATATGAAAGCGTCTAACTAAAAATACAACAAGAGGGCTGTTAAAGCGAGTGAAGTGACCGATCCACTTATTGCTAGATGATTAAACATGATGACAGACATGACACTGAATGAGTGAGTGGATGAGTCGAAGCCAATCATACGAACAGTTAGTTAGCTCTTTCGATTTGCTCTCATTGTGTTGAGTATCAGTATGCAGTGGTGCAGTTTGAAAACCTCTTTAGCTTATCGCACTCTGCCATTTGTGTTGTATTTATTTGACCCGATGAGATGAGATCAAATAGAGAATTGAGCAGCACTATTTAGGAAAGTCATGTTTTCATTTCTGGTAGGATGAGAGTACGACGTGAACTGAATTCGTAAATTCCCTGTGCATCATATTGCAGAGTTTCAGTTTAAGCAGATCAATCATATAGACCTGTAATGCTCAGTGACAAAAAACGAACAAATGCACTGTTGTTATATTACAGCTGCATTTAAAAATCTAGAGCAGATGAGCAAGTACAATACGACACTCAAAGAACTTGCAACGTAATTGTAACTCTGGAAGTGAACTATTGAGGCTAATCTGAAAGCCGAAGCTTAACTTACAACAGTTTAACCTATAACCCTAGACATAATACAAAAGCGTCGACTCTCCTTTTAAATCCGCCTGGCTTAGCTAAGTAAATTAAGGACACGCTTTAAATCCTAATGACTGTTTTCCCAAACTTTTAACTTGAACTATATATCCGTGTAAATATGTTTGCCCAGTTGCTTTGTGTACATTGTCAAACTTTTCAACTATATATTCATGTTTGCACAGTTCAGTTATAGCTATATGCCTGTCCTTTGATTTCATTTATATAAAACCTTATAGCAATACTTCTTTGTTGTAATTTATAAGATTTTTATGATTTATATAATGTGCAAGAACATTTACCATTTTAGTAGTCGAAATACCGGATCATCAATGTAACTAGGTTGATTAAACAGTCGCCGCTAATTAATTTGAACTTGAATTCATGGAGTAAAAATACAGCCTTAACTGTGGATGACGCTGTCATGAAAAAAACAGACGCCCACATTTTACAGATAAGCATATTGTACCTATGCTTTAATTGGGCAACCTACATGTCCACCAGATTCCTAAATACCCATATGCAAGCAGTCTTTTAAATCTGTGCAGCTACACACTACTACACCGCCAAATGTATAATTATCAGGTCGTCTAATAGCTGTTTGCACTTATATCACTCATTTAGTGCATTGTGAAACAACTACCAGCATGAGTTGATGTTTGGCTGAATTCAACTCGATAAATTGATCATTTACTGTTAGCATAGTTGATAGGCAATTAAAATTACAACAAATTACACTCGTCCTTCTGTCCTCCTCTGTTTCGTTGTTGCGAGGATTCGGCGTCTGTTGGTCCATACAATCCTCCTCCCTCATTATAAATAGTCCTTGCCATAAATACTAAGCCTTGCCTCCATTTGAAAAGCAAATTGCAATTTGTAAGACCTTTCAATTGATTCTCCATTAATTCTGAAAGAGATCAAAGTCAAAGGTTCCTTTGTGGTATAATTGTTGAGCATACAAAATGTACCTACATAAGTACTCCACTTACGATTAGTTAGATGGCTAAGGTAAACAGAGCAGATCACCAGAAATAATAAGTCCTGTCACTCACTTGCTGTGCGAAATATATTTCACTTAGGTAGACGGAGATAAAAGAGAAGGCATGGTGCACGAAGTAATGCATACATACATACATGATGTGGGCAGACGAGATCAGGATCCTTAATTGAATTTCATCCTCTGCATGATGGAAAACATTGTATCCCTAGGTAAGCTACACATTATGTTCCTGTGCATATTTTAACTGAGCAGATACATACTATATGACCTGGTTATTGTTTCCTCGCACAAGATTCCTAAAACGGTGGTATCCTCACACATGGAACGTGTAAGTAGCCACATAAAGTACACATGCTGTCAATAGTCACTTTTATCAATCTCCTTTTCAATTTTGTGATGAGCTCTGATGTGTGCCAAAGAGCTTCAAGCTTTACTTCCAAGCCACTTTATTCCATCACTGACAATGAGATAAGTGTGAATTATGTCGGAAGATTGATATTTTAGTTTACTTTAGATATTAGGTACGATCTGGGGACGAGTGCGTATATCTTCAAGCAGTTTTTACAAGCAAGCTACTTTGGTTGATAGGCACTTAGATTTAGGACTAGGAGGCATATAGAATGGGATATCATACCCAGGGTGATACGCTTTAGTTTACGCCAATTTTCTTGCAATGTGGTGTGATGAGCTTTGATTTGATAATAAAATATGACTTCTCGACTTGACGTAACTAAGGCACTAGAGATAGAAACACTTTCAGCCTGAACATACATACGTATTATCTCTACTACATTGACGCTGTAATATACCAGTTCAAACCAGTATTATATACTGAGTATACAGATATAATAAGGAGAGAGCATGTTTTACAAGATTGGTGCACATTATGACTTATGTGCCATAGGCGAATCCCGATTCCTGAACTTTTACACTTTCAGCCGTATCACTTATCAAGGAGAGAAGATATGTTCGTACAATCTGTACAAAGTGTAGGATATAACTTGGATTATTGCTGGATCTTTGGAAAAGTGGAATTCAGATGACCTACTCTATTGCCTTCCCTTCGCCTGGATATCACAGCTTGACATAACAACTCGGACAAACAAAAGCAGGACTCAAGTCAGCAGAAGAGACGACGAGGACAAAGTTAAGAACTTCTACAGCCTTTTCCCTCCTACTTTTACTTTACTCCATTTCTGCACTTTACACACCCAAATCTAATCCACAGCCTTCTTTCTTCAATATAACATTCTCATATACATACACACTTTAATTTACTTGTGTACATCCATGTCTCTGAGACTATGTAGTCCGCACAGCCCAAAAAACACAATACTTACTAGAACATCTTCTACCCGGTAATGGTGGCTATATTTTATGGGCGTTATACATATAACTAAACTTTCTGCATTCTGTCCGCCAGCATCAAAGTTGACCTCACAAGGAATTTCATCTCATTTGTCATTCTTTGAGCTTTTAGTGTACTTTGACTACTTTTACTTACCTACACTGCTCTCTCATCCTCAGCTACAATATTGCGAAATAAGTCTCGGGATCTCAATACATAATGGGGTTCAATGAGAATAATACGATGGGGCTATCCTAGAATTTCAATTAAAACACGCAAAAAAGCTTTACTGTCCAAAAACGCTTGTAGTAATTTACGAAATACTTTTGGACGAGGAATCATTTTTGCTACCTATACGGTTTGTAAAGGTAATAGCCATCGTTGGTTGTCCATGTTGTAGTAGCATAGAGAGGCGAAGGTTTTTGAAACGTTGAAAACTTAAAATGGCTCTTCTGTCGTCCACTACTATGCAAACATTCATTCCCCTACCTATTTAAAGCCCACTACAAGTAGAAAGGATGGCAATTTCAGTAAAATGAGTTTAAAAGAGTTTTTTTAAATAGAAGCTGAACTAATAAAATTATAACATGTCAAAACTATGTCTGGAAGACTCAAACAACGAATTGATCTCATATTTTCACATTGTAAAGAGGTTGTTATTAATCATGAATTTTTTTTGCTAGAAAGAGTGACAGACAATTTCCAAAATTTTCTGGAGATGCATCCTTTAGAAGGATAAGATGGCCATGGCAGATAACGTAGTATGTGTATGCCCCTGTGAGACAACTGGCTATAGGTAATTTGTGTTAGGTATCTGTAGCTTTGTAGTTGGAGATCGGACTAAGCCGGACATGAAAAAATGGCTGGGCTAACTTGAGTGCAAATAAGCCACCCTGAATCAGAAAACACTTCAACCTTCGGAAAAGAGTCTGTCCAGTAGAAATGTAATTTGGTAGTGGGCTGTAAGGAAGGTCTGGGATTCTCGAGCTCTCCCTGAACTGGTACTCAAAGTCAAACTTTTCATTGACTATTCTTTGCTATTGTATGCATTAGCTTAGCCCAGCTTATTGTTAGCTCAACTGAACTATTATTGACTTTTGGCAATATCGACTTGGAAAGAGTTACTACAACTTCTATGCAGAGATACTGACTGACGGACTTTCGTAGTTTCCGAGTTCCGTCCGTACTTGAGTCGACTCTTGAATGCAACCAGCCCACGTTCCATATTCCATCTAATAAAAGGCGAATCCTCATTGCTATTATCTTCAATATACGAGAAATGGCCACAATATTAATATTTGCATGTCATGCCTAACGACCTTAGGTACTTGTAAAAACTGTATATTATTTCACTATTGTAGCATAATATGGAAGGAGTTGTTGGTAGAAGGGAATAGAGATACTTATTTATCACTATATCTGCAGTCTCAAGTCTAGGGCATGGCAGAATGGTTAAGTATGTTCAGAATATAGATACATTGTCATTCATGTTTTTCTGTGTCTATGCGGAGATGAAATTATAAGCATGAGACATAATATTAACTACCTTAGCCACTAATAAAGCACAAGGTATATAGCTAAAGGATGTATGTTCTTATCATTACTGACAATATTGGTATGACAAATACATTCAATTCAAATAAGAAATACGTCAACGACACCAAAAACTGAGTAGTCGATGCAAAGTAGCATTAGCTGGGCTAAACCAAAGTAAATATCTAGTCAAATGTTATGAAATAATGATAAATGAAGGATGAACCGCATTATATCTAGACATTCCATAGGACCTTGCAATTCGAAATTTTTGGTAGGCATATTACACTCCGCTGCTACATAAATTAATAGCCTAAGCTTGAATGCATCTCCCGACTACGATATTTTCAACTTGGGTTCTTAGCAAGTCCCGACTGACTTCCACATTTCTTACCTGCATATAACTAACCCTAGCCAGTCATTTTCTCGTAGAATCAGTTGATATTGCACTCTACAATTCCTGAGTTAACCTTTCCCATAATAATGGATGGCTATGCTTTAGAAATGTAAACAAGATATAGTCAAATAGTAATAATGATAATAGATAATCTAGACTAGTTGGCTTTCCGAAGTAATGGGTAGTACTAGTATCGTATACCTATAAGTTCGGTTTGGCATAATTAAGTATTCAGCATGACTTGTAATATTAACGAGAGTTTTGTGGCTGTACATTTACTGCTTGCAATAAAACGTTGTTACACGCATAAGCTATATGCAAATTTTAGCAGATATGTATGATATATTAAATTACAACTTGACTGTGTACATGATTTTATTACGTGGTGCTCTTAACTATTACTGCATAATGATAATGCATAGGTATGCATTACTACTTAAGTATCAGGACTTTTGGTTCACAATTCTGCCCCGTGACTCTTCACTAATGACAAAAGAAGTTATTTCTACTATACTAAACAATATGAAAAGGGTTTTAAGTATGTGTATGTACATTATATTATGGGAGTAAGTAGTATAGAAGAGCAGAGTAGATGGTGGATAATAATATTGTATTGACGTTTAGCTTGTTCACTTTTTAGACTGGTGTGTGTCTGTCCGCAAATAGAAATGTAAGGCTCATTTATAGAGGAATCCCATCGGAAGAGCTGAAGAACCCTTTCCTTTGCTTGAATGTGGAATAAAAGAGATTTGTGTGGTATGACTTGCCTTGACTGGGTTGTTGGGTTTGGCCCAGTAAAGCTCTTGCTCGGTAATGTCGAAGTCGTGTCTTTTATACGGTGGGACTCTTCTGGGCATTGTATTGTGATTTGATATGACGGGTTAGTTGCTTGACTTAAGAGCCAGTGATGCTCCAGAATTCTATGCAAATCTCAAGTCATGTCAAAGTCGTTGTTACAATACTGGCTCGTTAAGAGAAAATTTGTGCACTAGGCAAATTTCAATGTGTCTTTGACAACCGTAGATTAGAGAGAGAGCTAACTGTAAAGAGCTGGCAGTCAACTCAAGTCACTCACTACTACTACCTCTCTGTCTTTCCATTCTTATACCATTCCTTATATTTATATACGAGCGAAATGAAAAATCTGATTGCTCAAGTGCTCTACTGTCAAATGGGGGGATATGCACTGTGGTCGACTCAACTTGACTTCATTCTCCATTTATTATATACATACAAGACCTACATTATTATTGAGACTAAGTGGCAAGCAGATACTACTACATCTCCATATGATATTCTTATTATATAAATAGAATGTCTTTGTATGACATGCCTTGGCGTGCCCTGGCACTTGAGCATCATCCTTCAATTCAGCCACTGCCAAAGGACACGGCTTCACACACAATCCAAAACTACGCTGGAGTCTATTTGGGAACTAGCTTGGCACTATGTTACATTTTTCTTTTTAAGGTACACATAATATCTTGCCTAGGTAACTAATAGAGGTGGTCAAACGGAAACCGCACTCCCAAATTTACATGCCAGTCTCCTGTCAGCCCAAGTGAAAGAAAAAGTTGACCACCTCCAAATTGCATTATTTTGCAAATAGTAATGGTTGTATAGATGGCTATCCAATTTACCCTTGATTGCACACACATAGGATTAGGTTACATGGGCGGAGAATTCCTCAAATTAAGTTTACTGCTTCATAAATTCAGTTTTTTAAATTCTTAAATTGCTTCACAACTCAATAGTTCACTAAAAGCTTATTTTCTACGCTACTTCAGTTTTGTAGTAGGTATATTCATAATAATCAATTGTACAGAAGCTGATTCAGCTCTGCGGTTCTGTTTTTCGAAAGCTCCAAGTCTACAGACAAGTACTACTTGTATGTATCTACTATAAGAGTGACAGTATTGGTATCCCACATAAGTATGTGTTAGGTAGGTATACCTGATATCTTCCAAATGGCAATTGTGAAGATAATACAAGAGTAGATGCTGAACTTCTGTCTATGTCGGTGCTCAGCTTACTACAGATGAAATTTGCCGAATTGGCAATAACATTACCCACTTACTACTAGAATTTTTCACCATACCTTGGCAGAATTGCATCAATTCCACTACATATATACGTCGCAATGTTGAAACAGTTATATACATTTTGGGTTTTCCTTTCAGGGCTAGTAGAATTCTTATACGCATAGCCGCTATACTTAATACAATATCACGAGTATTAGACAGCTAGAATGCCCATGTATGTGTCCTCCTTATCTATTATATTTATTTGTAGGGAATAAAACTGTCAAACTGCTAAAGACTATTTTGTCTTGTCAACTCTGTAGAAATATATATAAAAAACGATGGCATTACGTATTAAAACGTGTTTTTATACATCTTTTGAGTGGGATGAGTGAAATATATTAAAACTGTCGCCTATACAACTAGGTGAGTCTGTTAACTATAATATGAATACCTAGTATGAATGATAACGGAAAGAAGGTATTGCAAGGACAAAGGTATCTCAGAGAGTATGAACATGTCTTTCCCCATTTTGAGTAACTCAATTTAAAATGATGAGAGAAGTAGAATTTCGGCCTTGCCTCACTCACTATACAAATATCAAAGAACCACAGCCTGATATCTAAACAACAAAATACCCACTACAAACCGTACTCAAATTGAATTGGCAGTGCCAAGTGCCTACTTAAATTCGAAGATAGATCTCAGCTTCTTCAAATTGCCTAGCCATGCCACAAACACATTTCTCTCCCCAACACCAAAAGACTTTTAAAGGATTTGCACTTACAGTAGGTCATCTTTGTTGCTCGCCTCGCTTTTCGATGACATTGACGACTTCATTTCAGACGATTGCTTCTGGTGAAAATTTGCAGGGATTAGGAGGGAAGATTGTGCAGACGTCTGTGACCCTTCCATCGGTTCTCGCTTTTCCTGTACTTTATCCTCGTTATGTGCCAATGGATTCGAAACTCTCATAGCAGAACAATCAGACAGATATTCAATGTCCTCTCAGGTCGGCGTCAATCGCCGTCCCCGAGGCAAATCCACTAAGATGCACTTGTTAGATTCTTGTTTCAAATTTTCTTTGTTTTCAATAAAGTCCAGATCCTGGAAATAGACATACAAAAGCTAATTAAATAAAACAACCAGTAGACTTAAATAACTACAAACCTAACTAATATCATTTAGTGGTGGTGGAATAAAAAATAATTAATCACAAGAATAAAGTAGCAAGATGGCAAACTCACTCGCCGAAAAATATTTTGTGAATTAAAGCCAGTCATATAGTAATAGTATTTATGGCACAGATCGCGTAATGCAATTTGCATTATTATAAGCAGTTCGAGGTAATTTGATCATTACAAAAGCTCCCGACTTCTAGAAATCGTTTATTTTTATCAGTTCAACTGAACACAAAAGGAATTTGCTTTTCTTGTGTGATTGTGCAAGAGACGGTGTTATTGTTTCAAAGAACTGGAGTTAACAACGAGTCCTGTGCAACTCACTTCTCCGTTTTACTTAGGGAGGACTTTTTTAGTTCAAAGAAAATGTGATATGATGTGTCAGAAGAGTGATGAGACGTGTGGGGCATATTTGTACATTCATGCACACGATGTAGCTATAATAATGTCTTTGACACTCCAACTTTTCTTGTTTCCCGAGTAGTATATTATGACGTTGTGTAATGCCAGTTATGTTTTTGAAGAGCACAATTTGAATCCGTCCGTCCATCGAACGGCACAAAAGTCGAATGACTGACAAGAGCACGTGTACTTGAACTATAACTCCTACATCAGAATCAGCACAGTCACATACAAAGCAGTACTAAAGTATGTTATTATTATTGCCTACATACATACGACTCCTACAGTTACCTATACCTACACCACCTTCCTTATTAATACTAACAAAACGTAACATACTATCGGATGTTCATAAATGTGCTGTATGTAGTTCTGAAGTGTAACAGTATAAAAGAGAAGATTCTTGTGAAGTGTACCGTTACGATATGCTCTTTCTGTTCTAGACAAGCCAAACACTACTTAAAGCTTTTTAGGAACAAAGCAAATGCAGGCAGAAAAGGCAGACTGCCTGGCCTGACTCCGTGCGAACTTGCACTGGGCAGACGGAGCTGTTCTATCATCTGCGTACCACACACAACTATTACTCAACTCCAAGTCGAACATCGGAGAGAACCTCTTTTCCTGATATAAAGGGATGATAAGCAGAATATTTAAGTTACAGCTAGCGTATGGCGCAACATTCTGCTTAATACACATTATATTAATACCTATATCCCTAACGACTACTTCTGGAACCCTAGCTGCTCTGAGAAAGGCTGTGACACAATTGGGATAAGATTTCAATGTCTATAGTCGACACGAAATTGTATTTTTGCTTGTACTTGACTCTATGTGTTTGTTCAATGGCAAGGTGTAAATACGGAATAAAAAATGCTCCTTTCATTAACAAACTAGTGGTACATTTGCTCCTCGAGTATAACTAGAGGACATACTTTTATAAACTGGACCATTTATCAAAACAAAGGCTCGGGGTTATCAAAGAAATGTCAGTTTAAATATTTTATGCTTTTATAATTTATGTAAGTACAGTATTAAATAGACTTAGAGTTCGTGACGATGTTAAAGTTGACAACCCATTAATAAGAATTGGTTAGGTGTCCGGCAGGAATCCATAAACTGACGTGCCAACTCAGTCATTCATGTGGAACTTGTCTGTTAAGCTTATGTGATAGATAGATCAAGTTTCCATATTCCGAGTATTTGGCACAGCGAAAACTAGGTAGATAGAATTTCAGAAAACGGATGCACAGATTGCCAATTTAAATTTTACTACTTCACACTTAGCCCTCCAAAATTTCTAAATAACAGATACGTGCTAATTGTAAAAGGTGTAGTACATGAATCATTTGTCGCGTGCATATTACTAAGTGCATTATTGTGTTACCCTCCGTTCAAGATGTAAACTTAGGATACCTGTCTGCTTATAATGATATAGGTAGGTTTATACTTATCGGACAGATTGCTAGCATGCAAACTAAGCACGTGTGCCTTTTTTATTTAGTTTTGCATATAAGTACGTAGTAATTTTAGCTTTTTTGCTAATTATGTAAGTCATGTTTCTAAGTTGGCATGTTGATATTTAATGATGAAGAAAGAGATTAGCATAAATAGTACTATATAGGAAATGTGCATACCTTAACTCAGTATAAATTCACAGCGAACGTCTGAACATGTGTGTTAGCAGTTAGTAGGCTAATATAGAATTTGGCTGAGGAAGAGATAGTAAAAATGCAAAAGTAGCATGTGCGTGTATTATATCTCGATTTTTCATCTATGGAAAGATTAAGTGAGTGGAGAAAAAAATCTGCACATCATATCACAGTCAACTGCCAACAAAAATCTTCTATAAAACTCTCAACTAAACTGACACAGCAAAAGTTAATAGTGGCGGTTTAACTTCGGTTCATAAGAGGTCAACTTTTTTCTTGGCTTGTCTTCCTAGACCTAAAAAGCAGCTGCGAGAACTCAAATCACAGTCACACTCACTTTTCTCACTTGATTGTTTATGTTCTTTGAAATTCGCAGTGCACATGATGAGCTTATATTATTAGGCGTATTAGTGCTTTGCAATAAATAATTTACATGCTTATGTTATACCTTGGATGGACTTGGCTTGGACTCCTTCTAAATACTTATTATCTCCACAGAGTGTTAGTTTATGTTCATGCAAAATGAGATGTGAAATGGAAACTCTTTAGAGTTATTGCAAGTTTTCATCCATCCAACATTTGACTCCTATTTATTTATTTATGAGTTATGCTCTGCTTTCTTTCCTCGCCTATTCTTCAATGAATCGGGCTCTTGGTTCTAATCTGTACATTTTATTATCAGAACTGTGTATTCCTCATCCCTGTGCAAATAAGTGTAGAATAACAAGCAAAGATCATTGGTCTGCATATCCTATGCTAAATTCAAAATAAACAGTCAGCATTATCTCTTGTCTGTTTAGACTGAAGAGCGTTATCTTATCTTTGGTTTTGTTTCATTTAAGTAAATTGTAATCAATCATGAGTTTAAATCAGGATGCTTAGCTAAGCAAGTCAAATGGTAGCTGAAAGCTCAATGTAATCAGATCATAAACGGTATAGCAGTAGCAAAAGTCATCAAACGAGACAAGAAGTCTTTTCTGATTGGGACTGGCTGGCTGGACTCAAGTTGATCTTTGTGTAGACAACTAAAACTGGTAGTGACAGATAACACTGTTTTTTACTTAGGTGCTCTTATTTCCTTAACGCTACTTTTAAGTAGTATCGCTGCGCCAAATAAAAGTTGTCTATATGTCATTGTTAGTTGATCCTGCGTCGTCTTGTATATTAAAATGGTACACTACGTACAAAACCCATTTTGGAATAGCATGGTAGTCAAGCTAATCCTGTACCTATATAACAGCTTTAATATATTTAAATAAAAATCCAATTAAAGTTTGGTAATTTTTGTTTTTATTGGGGTAAAAACTTTAAATGCCATGGCAGTTCATCTGTTCATGTTGTAAGCATAGAGAGGACAACAACGGGAAGTTTATAGCACAGCTTCGTCAACGAAAGGGTTTAATGCAACATAAACGTACCTCACAATTAATGAAGCAAATGAGACAAGGATGGTGTAGAGTAGTTTGGCTCTGCTGAGTGATCTGCAGAGACAGACAAAAGTTGCTCTCTCTCTATTTATATTTATATGATCAGGATTTTATTTATTACTCTGTCCGTATACTTTGATATATTAATGCATTAGTAGATTTACATTCCAGTTAGTTCCTCCACAAAGAGAATGTATTCTTTAGCATTCTTTTATGTCTCTTCCTCGATTTCATTTAATTCCATGCACTGTAGATTCATGTTTGATGAATCCGACTGGTTTTGGCTTGACTTCCTTGCAGTTCACTTTTATTTCTTGTGAACTGAATTGACTGAGCAACTCAACATAGAGGTATTCAACTTGTGCATGCATCGAATTCGAAGGATCTGGCACATTCACATCCACATGCAACAGTTAGGTAAATAAGGCTTTGTCTTAACAATCTTATTCCTCGCCTACCAGTCTTAATCACAAGTCACACACAAACAATGGCAGAAACTTAGGAAGATTTGAGATGAGATTTCCGATGAAACAGAACACAATCACACAGGAACGACTCAGGACACAGGAGACTTGTAAATGGGAAAAAGTGATAGATACCACTTTATTGTAAGTTAAACCAAACAGGAGTTTGAGCAAGTCTCACAAAACCAAAGCCACACGTACACGTATATGTAAGGCTGGGTAGATATGAGATTTAATCCAAGTTGCGACGACTGGTAATATTATAGGGGCACATAACAAAAACAAGATTACAAATGCAGGCAGTGACAGTAAGTCGATTTAATTAACAAACAAATTACCTACTGTGGAAACCACAACAGCATTGCCATTTGAAAATAGTTCAGTGACAATGGAAATTAACTGGGGGCTATCAAGGCTGGAAAAGTTCAAATTGGGGGAAGGAATATGAAAGTATCTGGAGCTATGACATTCTGTAGTAGGCCTTAACTGTTTTTCGTCGTTTATAGGAAATAAATAGAAACTACATGCATGTTTAATAATTACTCTGAGTTAGACTAGACATCAACCAAGGCAAGCTAATAGTGAATACCTAAACTGTAGTAATGTCAATGGTGAGATGTGTATAACTACGTCCATAGATATCCATAAATAGATGTTTATGGGTACTTAACTTTATGTACAGTAAGTTAATATTACATGCCTAGTAGTTTTGCATATATAATATATAGGGAAGATCATAAAGTGTCTTAATATTACAGATAAACGTACAGCATTTGCTCAACTTAAGTGCCTTACATTCTCACATTGTCAGTAAACTCTGCATTACCACACACAAGTCTTTAGCCAGCTTTACTTAACTTTTACAACTTACTTAGACAAACAGCCAAATGTCAAAGTTGAGTTCATTTCAGTTCAGTTGAACTTATAGTCAGGATATGGTTTGTAAGCAAGCCTCAGTTTAGAATAGATTACTACTACTTACAATCAGTTCATGAGCAAAGGGGAGAGAAGTAGGCAAGGAGTAGTAGCAGTAAATAAATTACAAATAATATATACAACTTAAAATAAAATGACTATCTCATTATTAACTAAAACGGAAGATGGGTTCATTTTCTACCAAGACTTATAATATGCGTCTGTACCTTTCGTTTGTATAAATGCCTCTAGTCTACTTTTATTTGGTTTATTTGCATTTATATTAATAGTTTAAGGGTATAATATGTAATTCATATAATATTATGCATATATGGGAGTGTAAGATGATAGAAAAGAGAGATAAGTACATACGGGCTGAGAACAAACTTGTTAAAGTTGTGATGTCCTTATCGCTGCTAAGGAGAGACTAATAATATTGTGATGTGATGTCTCTTGTGATACCAAACACTTCTTATCTTCTATTCTTGATGTTACCGTTCCTTTAGTTTACGATGTCAACTCTCTGCAAGTTTCAACAGAAAAACAGTCGCTCACTCATCCACTTTCCAAACTATTTGTAAAGCCATGGAAAAGGAACAGATCTTGTTCCTTGAACACACTCCATCAGATTTTTAGCTGCGCACACAACTCAAGACCACCACAAGGAGTCCTGAAATGTAAAACAACCAAAAAAATCCATCAAATATTATGCTTATTGTATACTAACCATATGCTGAGTAATGAACGTCTGACATCTAATTGCATTTTTTTTACTTTTCACATCTTAAACTGTTACATAAGTGCATATACGCGTGTGCCTTATAAATAGCTGACTACATTTTCATTTGAGGAGTTCTGGAGTTGATGTAGGTACTCTTTTAGTGATTAATACTGTAAAAGTAATCGGTTGGTATAAACACTGTCAGGGCAATGTGAGCTTATTACAATTGGGTCACGAGTATAGCAGAGATAATATATTTCTTATTTTTATTAGACTCGTGCCTTGAATTTTTCTTCGCAAGTACTTGTCTATTGTCACTAGTGGAGCACACATGCTTGACTCATGCTGAGAAAAGATTAATGATTTTCTCGTTTCCTTAATTTACTTTCCAGCGTGTATGTTTTATCACAGCCCAATGTGACGTTCAAGTGCATACAAAACAATTAATTAGCTTTCATTGTATCTGTTTGTTTAAGTAGTTACTTTTACTCTAGTTACAGATAAAAAGTGTTGCATATTATTATTAATGGTATATTAAATTACACTTACTCAGGACAAGGCATACGAATGTAATGCAATGTCCTGAAATGATAATGCTAGTACTCGTTCATAGCTCTAACCTAAAATTACAGAGGCGCACTTGGGCATGTTTTATTATATACATTACCTACCTAGACAGAAATTGTAGATTGTAATTATCTGCTAGACAGTACATGTAAATAATATTATTTATCTTTTACAACACATTACATATGTATATACAGAGTTTTCCTACCCCAGAAAACTACCACGTTGGATAATAATAACATTTTTATCGATAGATATAGACTTGTAACCTATAATTATACATTTACTGTTTACCCACAAGTATTTACATTGGTCATTAGCGTAAAAATGCTACCAATGTGGAAAAACGATTCTTGGTTTTTGCTTCGCCTTCGTTAACTACCTCATTGCTTTTCTACTTGTTGAGTTTGTACTATTACTAAAAGTTTAAATTCACAAAGCTCTTATTGACAAACTGGAGCAACTACTCATTAAATAAATACTGCACAGAGAACCTCTGTTTAGTTGTGCATAAATAAACCTGATCAAAGCGTAGTAATTATTCTTTCAAAAATACAGATGGATATTTCTATATAGGAAACATCAAATAAATTCATTCTCCTGAAGAATATATCCTACAGATAATACTGCAGAACATAAATCCCTATGCAAAACTGAACAAAACGTTAATGTGTATTTACTTGGGTGCTGACTCCCGCTAGTTATCGTATGTGCGTATCTAGCAGTTGTATCTAGTTAGATACTTATTAGTGCATACTGGAGTATGTGTGATAAATACCAATGTATATAGCAAATACAATTATAGTAGTAGCAAAGGAGTAGTAACGAACCAAAATAGTAAAAGAAAACTTGTATCGTTACAGTTACTTTATTTTACACTCGCCCACAACTGAAAAGGAACATAAAACAAATAGGTAACAGTCACAACAGAACAGTTCATTTCACTAACACAGACATGCACATGAGTGTTTATTATGGTCTGCTGTGCCATGTAGCTGCAAAGTTGCAGTCCAATGCCCATCACAGACATTACCTTTTACTACACACATTTACTCTCCTAGGCCGCTTAACATTTCAATCAATTAAAGGTAAAGGCTACGTAGATATTTTATGCAACTTAATTTGATAAGACTTGGTCACTAGACGCTAGAATCTATTACGTTCCAAGTACATAATAAGGTGCACATTATGCAAAAATAAAAACGGTAAGTAGTTGGAACAAGATTGGTGTTTATGGTATAACATGACATTAATTTATCTATCCGTGTCAGATAATTATGATAATAATCAAAGGCCAACGACAGTGCATAAATCTGCTGAAAAAGCCAATTTGTTCTAACGAAGTCAAACCTAAGGAGTAAATTGAGTGTAAATCAAACTAAACCACATCCCTGTTCTGTCTTTGCCAATCTTGTATCACTTGGAGCAAGAAATAAATCCGAAGCAGTAAAACAGGATGAATCCAGTGCTAATGAAACCAAAGACAAGTAAATAGTACATCGTTGCATGATTTGACGATGTATGTGTGCAGTGTCTCAAGTAAAATTTGATTTTGTACGCTAAGTAAATATAGTTTGTCAGTAAGTAATACATACGGGTTTCCCGTGGCCAAAGGAGAAGTTTAATTAATTTTGAAGCCCTTGTTGTGTGTAAAACTCAATCAGAAGTAACAAAGAAAACTGAAGTGAAGCAGAAGACAAAACCGCAAGAAACTGTGTGAAGACACTTCACTTGTAACCGCAAAGGACTAAAGAGAGAGAGTCGAGCAACAATAATTATGTGTACAGAATATAAGATTGAGACTTTTAATCTCACGTTTCCTGTATTTACTACTACTTATGTAGTTCACTCCATTTGTGCACTAATTGTGAGAATATAATAATATTAGCATGAACGAAACTATCTATACTTTGGAAATGAACCAAAGTAAAGGAAACCAAGTCAAGTCACTTAAATCACATTTTAATCAGACAGGGCTAGTCTATAAGAATAGGAACTACACTACTCCTTAGTGCTAATGAAGATTCAGATATAAATAGGCAGCTTACCTATTAGGTATACACATTCTTGCTTGCTCTACCCACAAAGTACACGATTTAATAATTTTTACTCTATAGGAAGGAAACACAAGTTTGTGTGATGATGTATTCCACTCGGTGTATATAGTGCAGTAATAATATCGTTAGTCAAAGGGAAGCTGATGTGATCTGTCTGATCTTGAGTTCCGACACAAACTGACTGAATTGTTGTGAAAAGATTGGAAGCTGCTGAGCCTTGTGTTTGGCATCTCCTACAGAACCGACTTGAGTTGAGCTGATTCGATTGTGTGCTGTAGTATCTATCGTTGTGGTGTGGCTGTGCTGGATGTTGACTTGACATGGCTTCACCATAACATTATATACCTCACTACTGCAGAGTCTCTCTCCCTACTACTAACTGCGAACATCGCAAGTCTCGTTTACTTATTTTACTTCACTTACGAATTACGATTAGTGCTACATGGCGATGTACTGTTAGGACAGGAGTAACTATTAAGCTCGTATGTATTTGCATTGCATATGGGAGCTAATGTAAATCGGCAATATAAAAGATATCTGACTGCAATGCAATGGGATTGAACTTGGACTGAACATGACGATGAGTACCCCACTGTATGCTAACTTAATAAATGTTGATTCTATACGTAAGCAGATAGATTTTATTACCCAGCTGCACTACTGTACTATTATTTTCTACGTTGCTCTATGTAGTAGTTATCCACTATTTTTCTGCTATCTAGCCTTGTTTTGTTTCGCCTTGGCTTTCCTTTTTCATGTTGTTGTGTTTGTTGGGCTGATTCTTCACAAAAGTTCCTAGACTAACATTAAGAGTAACTGAAACGACTGTGGAATGGTGCACTATCGCTTCTAAGGCTTTATATAAATAGTGCTCTATAGCACCTACTATCTATTTACGACTTGTAAAAATGTGCACTATGCCCCATCGTTATATAATAAACTATACCATAGCTATACCTCAATCACTACTTATTTAAATGGCTTTACTTATTTAGTTTGCCATGAAACTCTCGTTCGGCATTACAGGCTCCTGCACTTTTGCAGCTTGATGTACAAATGCAAAATTCAAAGAGACTCTCTATCTGTTTACTTTCTGATTACTGTGGAAAGAGATACGGAATGTGACTCATATCAGTCTATACCATATATTTAGTACCTATTATGTCTACTATTTACTTGTGTCCTCTCTAATGTGTGTACACGTAATAATAACCAGTTTACTGTAGTTTTCGACTCTGTTTTGTTTACCAGGATTCCTAAGGCATGTATCAAGCAGAGTCCTTATGTGCTTAACTTATGTAGACATTAGAATTCTTTTCCAAAATTGCAATGCACTTGCATTTAGCATATCTTCAACTCAACATTCAACTCCACACCACATTTGCATTCTCATCCCAGTCAAAAAACCCAGTACACAGACCAAATAGAGAAGGAACAATCAAAAATCACAACAAATATATAAGATACTTCCCTACTCAACAGTTGACAGTCATACTTAGCGTAAATTCATGTCTGTGCAATGCCGATGCATATGGACGACAAATAAGTCGTAGGCACTACTGGGTAGGACGGACAGGTATACTGTATATACGCATAAATTCAAATGCTTACATGGAAAATGGGAATTGAAGTCGTTTATTCTGTGCATTTTGTGTTTTCGTGTAGCAGTCGTAATTGTCGTAAAGAGAGATGAGACAAGACAGGAATATCTCGCAGAAAATGCAATCTCTTTTTCTTGAACAAGCATTACATAACGTTAGGTTACATTAGGATAGGGACGATTATAAACCTGTAATAAAATAGCAATGATCTCCTCTGAGAATATCTCGACGCTACTATGATGCTTAAAAAGCCATAAGGAAAGAAACCTAATAACTCTGAATGCAAACAGAAGAAATAACAGATAATAGAATAGTGCATGTGTTGAGGAGACGAGATGAAAATGTTAGGCAGAGCTTTTATTCAACAATTCTTGTCTTGTTTTCCTCTTTCTTATGTGTAGTTGACAAGTTGAGATTCAGAGAAGTTACGCTCGTTAATGGTTTGGTTTATGTTGAACATATAAAACTACTCAAAAAGCACTGAAAGAACTAGTAGTGATTTATTTGTTTCTGGTGACCGTAGCACTGCAATAGTGAGTGAAGTGCCTGGGTAGACATTACAGTTAATAAGAGTCCATTCATTCAATAACTGAGGAAGGAATAAAATTACATAACAGGAAGTTCATTCCCTCAAAATCCTACCAGGATTTTGCTGTGATTATAGATCTTTAGATGTTTTTACATATAGACAATTTTCACCTAGCAAAAACTGGGATTATGGCCATTGCCAATTCTTGCCTTGGCAGGGAGTGGCTCAATAACAACCAAGTTTTCTGCAAGCCTCTAATGAAAAATGTAACATAAACCTACACTTCCTGTATAATATATTTATAATACGACGTTGTACCTTGTATAACAATGTAGGTAATAAGTATTGTGCTCAACATACCGTTAGGTACATATAGTTAACAGGAATGTAAAGAAATGATGATTTTGAGGCTGCAAGTGACATGGACAAGACATCAATTCAAAAGATTAAATTATGTATTGGATGAGAGACACGGATGTATCCATATTTCATTATTTTTTCCTTCCTACCGCTTCGCTTGAATATTAAAGAAAGTTGCTTTATATGACAAGTAGGGAATTGTAAATGTTTTAATAGCTTTTTCTTCATTTTCCTCGTGAATACTTTTCTGCATATAATCTCATTCTGTACAGGTATAATTCTTATACCATTATGTCATGTTAAGTACAATGTAATGTATGTAAATATTTTATCCAAGAATGTCTGTTAGCGAAAGTAAGTCTCTGTAATATTTCCTTTAAGCTGACCCGACTCGATTGTGCTGTGTAAGGATAATAGGTAAATGTTAGTGATAAATAAAAATCTTATTTTTTACAGGTGTGTTTGTGCATGTGCGGGCGTGCTTTGACTTTGCTTGGACATGAACTAAACTCGATCTAAACACAACGCACATAATTCAACCTGTACGTAGTGTAATAATGCAATGATAAACGGCATATAATTATTAAACAAAAAGGTTCTATACTGTACACAGCCTATGGTAAGATTACGGATTAGTGCTAACATTGAATATAAAAGAGAACAGGTTTTAACATTAATTTAACTCTTACTAACAATAAGTTAACGATTAAGTCAGGCTTCTGCTATGCAATGTATTAAGTAGTAATGGAAAATGCAATGGCAAAGTATCTCTCTACTATATAAACTTTGTGATGTAATAAAGGTATTTTGATTGCAAATCCCTTTTTATTCACTGTCCATTGAATTTACTGTAACTTTATTTTCTATCTAATATATTCCTAGCAGATCCTAATCAGTAAGGTGCAATTGCATTGGCCTTAGCTTAAATACGTGCTCACTGCATAGACATTATTAGCAGAAGATAATAAAGCTCAGACATGTGTATATTTATACTGTGCAAAGATTTGTGCTGTAAAGTACCTTGGTGGTGTAATAATAATACTCAGCGTGCTTATTGTATAATAGTCAGGTTGGACTTAAAGCCGAGGAGATGGTCATAATAACATTCATTAATCTTCGCTTCAACAACATCAACACCACACCAGCAGCACTTTGCATCATAGATATTTATTTTTCTATAGCCATCCTGTTGTAAATAGACAGGAAAATACTGTTGTCTATGTACCGTAGATAGGTAGTCATTTATATTTGCCGGAGATGAGGCTATAATAATATAAATTGTTTTTAGGCAGTTTCAGGGTTTAAAACCATTCCATTGTCAACAGAATGCAAGAAATAAAGTGTACTGAGTGAGTCTAAGAAACTTCATTTGGCTTCATACGTACATACTTCTACTAGTAAACACACATCACTCTATCTGCAGTATACGTATTATATCATCAAGACATTTCAAGATTATCTCACGATGCCCTAAAGCTGAGATGGAAGAACAAAACTCCCAGAGTCCCATGACACAACCTCACAAAAGGAGAGCTAACGATAAGAGTCCAAGTTGAATTTAAACTAAAATCTGGGCATGGCAAAAGTATATTATATGCATGACTTGATTCAAGTCACAATATTACTCTTCTGCTTAGCATTTAGATACGTAGGAAAGGTTCAACCGACAACACAATTTACTTATGGTTTAAGTTTAACCTGGTGTGTTGAGTAATATCTCATCTCTCTCCCATTCAATGTACATTCATTCAGTTAAAGATGCAAGTCAACTCCTTTCCTGTCCAGCTCACTCAATGCACTTAAACTTCATTTTTTTCATTCCACCCAAGTTAACTTGTGGCTCCGTTGGCTAGAGCTAGACTATACCAAATTTGAGAAAGAATGAGATTTTTGCATGTTTCTTGTCATGAAAAATCATGCTGGTTGAGACGAACGAGTTTCTACATTTTGTAGATATGTACTACATAATACTAAATCTATACTTGTGTGTGAGGTAAAGAGTCAAAAGCTAAGTCATGCCACAACTTTAGTGCAAAATTTATTATCCTCGAGTAGCAGGTAGTATCTATACTTACACATAGTAGCATCTGAAGTGAAAATCTAAACGGTAACTTCTATTGTACTAGATAAGACTAGTAGGTACCTAATCTTAATTATTCTCTTTCAATGGCTAAGCACTTTAAATTGTTGTTTTTCCTTCTAAAGAGATAATTACTAACTGAACATTTTAGGATACTTTGCTAACAATGAAATCAGTCTTATGTAATACATTCAGCACAATGACTAAATACCACGGACTAATTGGACTTTCCTCCGTTTCTAAAAAGCAGAACTAATGCTTCTATTTAGTTTACTTTCTGAACAACTCTCAAAAATCATTTATATGTCACTAGCAAGTGCCACTACTTACCTTCCTGATCTCCTTCAGAATGCATAAACGCTACGCAATGTCAAAAAGAATGTTGCACAATCTTTAGGACCATTCCAAAAGAACTTTCTGTCCAATATCCAACTTAGGATTCCTAGCGAAACATTTTTGGAAATGACGAAAACTGGGAATTCTGGGATTTTCTTGCTATTTTCTGTGTTGACATTCGAGAAACACTACACTGCGCAATTACTCAGAAATGTCAAAATGAACACAACACACAGCACTGAATAACTATTTACTTTTAAGAAAGTAGTCAGTATTTATCTAGCATTAGAGCACAAATCCGCAACCACAACACTTCTACTTCACTATTAATGCAGAAATGAAAAGACTTGCGAAAAGAGCAACAGGCAGATCGTGTATATAGTAGCAAAGTCTGTTTAGGTATGAAGTAGTCGTAGATGCATACGTATGTAGTAGTTCAGCCAGTTTCCCTTTGCAGTAAATTCAGACATCCAACCAAGTATGTACTAAGAGTGAGATAATATAGTAAACACCAACCACAGCCAACAGTGTACCTACACATGTTTTTAAAGCCCAGTAGATGCAGATAAGACTGCCGAAATCTAAATGTATAAATAGCAATGTACCTATGTGTTAAATATACTAATCTACATTTCATAAAGTTCCCTTTACCTTACCTCCTTCTTCGATACGAAATGCAAACTGAACTGAACTGTATCGTTGTTGTGTACTTGTAGTCAACTCTCGTAACCAAATTGATCTCATAAGTTAGCTACGCAACGTGAACTAACTATTCACTAAACTAATCTAATCGTGAGATAAGCACAGATATTAGATACCTACTCTTGTAATATTTCTAGGAACTTGGTAGATATACGCATTAAGAAATAATTGTATTTGATTTCACTACATCTACATGTAAACCCGTAAGAATAAGGATATGCACACTGCTAAGTATATTGGGTACACATGAAATAGAAGCTGGCTCTATATTCATATTATATTTTTGGTAGCTTAAATAAGCCACTGATTACAGTTACACTGACAATTACAGTTGACATTAGAAGGCAATGAAATAAGCCATTCATAATTATCTATCAGCGTTCGGTTGGTAGTGTTACTTTATTGGCAACAGAGATAATTTCTAAGTATGACGTGTATAAAAATAGATTATGAATGTAAATCGTTAAATAACCTAAGTGGTATGTATAGCTAATATGTATAGCCAATGTGGAATTGGGTTTGAGAGTTCTAATATATATGTGAATGATATTAAGACTAAATAAAATGATGTTGCGTAATAATAAGTATCATATTTGTAGGATCACCTACATTACACTTATTGCTCATGTCGAGTTTGGCTCAAGTATTCTGTTCCTTGTAGTGTGAGAGTATGTCGCAGTTGAGATTAAGCTACTACTGGGTTTGTTCATGCATGATAATAAGGTGATATGAAATGGTATGTGAAGCAGTTTAGAAACACATTGAGATTATGCGTTGTGTTTGTATCAAGAATTGGGTGTTTTGCTATTCGACGTAAAATTGCGAGATGACGAGGTTGGTTGGATGGGATGATGTCCTGTTTGTTATGTAGCTGTAGTATTTGGTAGTGTAGGCAGTGACCTACCTACTGATATTTATGTGTGAGTACTACACTTGTATACATGCAAATGGTTTAGTTACAGAGTAAAAGTGTAATAGTAGACGAATAAATTACGGCACAGAAGATCTGATCTCTCGCCTCTTTCGACTAATATGGTAACCGGGGGTGAAATTATATGGAACGATATTCTAGGGGAAGAATCTTCTTTTAGACTATATTTATGGTAAGTTGATGCATATGATGGGAAATAGAGAGTAGCTCTAATGCAATACTTAGCATTACAAAAGAAATATATTATAGTACCTATGATCTATATTATGCCATATAAGATGAAGACAGCAACCATATAACGATATACTTTGTTTCTTTGGGTTGGGTTCAATTCAGATATCGTGATAGATACTATATTACTATGTGTTTATATTCATATCTCTCTAGATAAGTCGTTTGCTCGATATGCTTCTGATTCTTTGACTCAGTAGCAGGAGCAGAAGCCCTTTTGGCATGCCATGCCTCGACTCTCTCGCATCACAAATAATCATATACACGTTAGCTTCAGCAACTTTGTATCAAATCTAAAGCCTTTGGGTAGGTTACATGAAATATTTCCCTTGACAGTACTCCGCTTTGATCATAATTGGAAATGACAACTCACATTTGCGAATCAAAAATAATAATTATTACTATTATCAGCAGCCTAATGAAAAGATCAGTGAAAATAATCACTCCACCGAAACAAGGATTATAACAAAACTAGTGAACCCAGCTAAGGGGCAAATCTAGCACTCAAGAGAAATTCAGCAGGCCACCCATCACAGTAATAAAAACAATTTCGAAAACACCCCAGTAGGTTATTATGTTACCTTTGTAAATACAAAGTATATTTAAATTAATATACTTTTATAGTGAACCCAGCTAAGCGGGGCAAACCTAGCACTCAAGAGAATTTCAGTAGGCCACCCATCACAACAATAAAAATAATTCCAAAAAAATAATCGGTATTTCCCTTAAGTTATTATGTTAATCAAAACTGTTATTCAATTCTACATAAAATGTGTTCAAACTGGTAGAAAGAAATCTTGGGGACAGTAAAAGTAACAGCAGGTCTATTAAAAAATGATAAATAAGTTTGTCGATATATTGTAGCAGTGGTGAGTTCGACTATCAAATTAGCCCTTAACTTTTTTTGGCAAACTTAAAACTTCTTCGAGAATACTGGTCTTAGGATGACATAATTGGACTCCCAAATCGCAGAAATACCTGGTTGAGGTGTGGTATTCTGCGTTTATTCATATTCATCTCCAATTTCGAGATATTAAGGTTTTAATTCGCAATACCTCGAAATTAGTAAATAGTAGTCATAGATACTTCCCAATTACCTGTACTTGAGCTTTATTTATGGAATTCCCTGTATTTTGAAAAACCCATGTTTACAAAATGTCCCCTTTGCTAATCAATTCCACTCAATCACCAATAATCAACTTAAGTAAATTTCTACTTCCTAGTATTGTTATTTTCATGTTATAATGATTTATGAAACAACTCATTACGTTGGTTTAGAGGAAATGCATGAGTATGCGCGTTTTGCTTTTAAGGAACCTGCATCTATTACGTGTGCAGTTGTTGGGGGAGTAGGTACCCAAAAGTGTTACAGTCAGCACTTGCGATTTCCGTTAAACATTGGCGAGGGGGTTTTGCGTTACGTAATATATGCACGTTCCCTAGGATCTCCTACCACACATACATAGAGACAATAGATAGGTTGGTACATGCCCCTATGCATTGTTCGGTGGTTTAGAGAAACTGAGCATGCGCATTTTGATTTTCGGAACACCCTACCAACCGTACATACATAGATAGATAGACACGTAAATTTTATCGATTCTGCGATTATAATATAGAGATACTCTTGTTTTTAAAGCAAAACAACTATTATTTTATTCCAGTAGATTTTACGCTACTTTGTTTTGATACCAAATTTGTGAAAAGCTTTCCAAACCATAGGATTTTAAATTAGCATATATAGTATTCAAAAATCTCTTGCGTCATCGTTAGCACTTAAGCTACAAAATTAATTAAAATACAATATCTATAAAACACGTTGTGAGATGCTATGCAATTTGAAAAAATAATTAAATTAAAATTTTTTGCGAGAAGTGCATAGAATTACATCGAGATTAAATGTTTTTAATTTCATGTCTCAAGGTTATTTTATTTTGGATTAATGTTAAACATTGGCTGAGAGTCAGGAGCAAAGCAGGCATTTGAAGGAATATAATATGACATCAGTCAGCTAGGTCTGCAAAGTCAGTTAATAAATATATATTTTTTCCCATCATGTGTGCTAATCTCATACAAAATATGGCACTTATTTACATTAATGATGTAAGTTTGCAATTTACACGGCTGTCCACGACAAAATTAGGCATGTAAATTAGTAATGTTTGTATTAGTCATATGCCTAATACTAATAAATATAACAGTGCAAATACTGAGGCAGTGTTACTTACAATTAGCACTAGTTTCTATTCATCAATCCTCACCGAGTAAATGCAAGCACCAGGAATGCATTATAAACAACATGTAAACGCCAAGTGATTTTAAAAATGTCTTCGTACACATTGCAAATGTAAACATTTCGGAAGACCATTCGTCTGGATAGGAGAGCAAAGGAATTGAGTAACGTCATCATCCTGCTTTTAGGTGTGACTTATTTAACACATATTCATTGTTACATATTTATGCATGTAATATACCAATGTCTCTAGTTCTAGGTTATTCTGTAAATGGGCAACATCACAACTGAGCAGACAGGATCAAAGCGGTTCGTTTTTTAGTTTGCATAAATAATTACAATAACACTTATATGTATAAAGAAGACTATCCTTGTTGTTTTTGATTCTTCCTCCTATTATCTAATTCTATACGGCTAATGCACACAGATATGTTATGTAAATCATTGCTACCATGCTGTAATAATATTATAAGCAATATTGCCACATTAACTATCCTAAGCGCTTCAGTGCTTCCATTCTTGACTATGATTCATTCACTAGTACCTATATACTTACTACCTACGGATAATAATTTATTTTTTCTCCAGATTTTCCATTGCCACTCCATAATTTCTACAACTGCTATGTTAAAAACCGTTGCTTATTTTTTAAATGGTGTTTCTGTAACCATAAATCCTTTACAGTTTACATTACCAAAATAAGAATTAATGCTAAATAAATTTTAATTATTATCTGCGTTAACAAGAAAACAGGCACGCAGTTTTAAAAATCCTGAAAATATACAACACTTTACTAATTACCACAAGAAACCAAATTATCTGGACAGTTATTGGTCGATTATACTCAAGTATGCTCATATTACATGTACAAATAGGTACCTTTATTGATCTGATGTACTATATCTTGTACATTTGCAATTTCCATCCAATTTCATAAAGAGCTTGCTGTCTAGATTTCGTGAAAATAATATATTTGTGAGGTAATTAACTTATGTAGTAATAATCTGCTGACTATATACGTATAAAGGACTATAATGTCATGAATTATATCATAAGGTGATAAAAAGTGGGTAAGATACTTGGCCTGAAATGCGTGTGCAGAGGAGCATAGTATTAATTCGTGTCTGACAAATAATTGTCCCCTTATAATTGCAGCCCAGTTGTAGGTATTAGACGTCTCATCTCGCATGTCAGTGGAAAAAGGTAATAATGTTTAATTGGCTTTACGGCTGAACACTGCACATCTAAAGGAATTTGCCAAATAATTTCGCAACCTTGGCGCTTGTGATTAGTTTCCTCAGTGGAAGTAAATCCTTAGCCATGATCTTGCGAGTAGTGAGTTCAATTTGAACGCGTAGCTAATATAAGTATATAGTGAGTGTAATGGAGATAATAATGACTGTAACTCGTGTACGCAACGTGAAGAAGAGGATCCAAGTAGATGAAAAGTAATGAAGAAGAGTTTAATGACGTTTGCTGAATAACTTGTTTAGTGCATGTTTTTGTCACAAATTGCCATGAAAAGTCATTATTTTCATTTAGTTACAGTGAGACAGAGCGCAACCAAAAAGCGAAAGACTGGTAAATGTATAAAAAGATGTGTATCTGAAGATCTCTGAACAAGTGAAGAGTTCACTAAAGTTTTCGTGTTCTTGGTATTTTGATTTTGGCTTTCTGTTGGCTTCCATTCTGTCCGACTCTTTGGCACGGGAGAATTAAGACAGACACGAAAAGCTCCTACAGTAAAAATTAGTTTACGTTTTCAAAGATTGCTAGAAATGAAGTGAACGTAAAATTGATGAGAAGTGTACATACACATTATATATAAAATAGCTGAATAATATAGGGATGTTGTAGTAGTATAATGTAACGTGATATGCCAGGCTAGTTTGCTTTTGTCTCGTCTGCTTTGCTATTTCACTTCACTCAGTTTCTTTCTAGGTACTCAATCTCATCTCCTCCTTTTGTCTTCCTTTTCTGTTGACTTTGGGTCGATTGTGCACTATAGGTCTTTGGTTTAACTTCCGTGCCATCTCCTTCTATATATATTCGTTTTATTCTAATCTACAAATAATAGTGTGCTGTGTTTAGTGTATATTGCGTTTATGTACACATCGTGCCAATAGACTGACGAGGCCAAACTAGGTAAACCAATCCAGGTCTAAGCAGAAACGTTTGTTTGCCGTCTTCGTCTTACTCATATTTGTACAACGAGAATGTAAATCTGGACAGGGATGAATATATCTACTCATACTCGCATTCAGCTTTGCTGGTGATGCCATTCAAAATCCCTAAGTAATATTATACTGCAATGCAATATATCGCTTAGTGTAGCAGAGTAACTGCTTAATACATTAGTTTGCATGACTATGACATTAAAGCAGATCCAAATCCTTTTTTTGGTTTCATGCTATTTCTTTCCCTTTTGCTTGAATTGCACCTTTAATTTCTTTTTCGTTCAGTTGGAGTTGACTGTGGCTCTGTTGTCTCTCGCTCTATGAATTTCTACTTCTTTTCCTCATGACATCACTTTTTCTATAGCTATCTTCCCCAGCTTTAAGTTTACTCAGGAGTCAACTTAAAAGGATACACACTACAATAATGTTTGTCTTCGTGGAGTCCAGGAGAGATTCAATAGCTGTATAAATACCATTCATGCTCTGTTATAACAATCCGTTTCGGTTTCTTAGGATGGCAGGTCATAACTTTCAAACCCAACTTAAATTCATATACTACATCCTATTCCCAACAAAAAGCTTTTATCCTCAACTACGCAGCACTTTGGGGAGTATACTATTCACAATAGTCAAAAACAATGATGTTAATTAAATTGTAATATTCAAAGTGAATATAAGATAATGCAATTTTTACTTTCACAGAATCTGATTTAATGTACAGTCCAATCTCAAATGGAAGTCAAATAAAGTTGAAATTATCTCATTCAACTCTTTTTTCAGTCTTTGGATATTTGCATAGATCATTACTACAATCACTTAAAATCGCTCAACCGAGACAGCCATTAGGAAATAAATAAGAGTTGATGAACCATTCTTATAATATTGATGTGAAATGTAAGTATTACATTGTACCGAAAATATTTTACTAGTCTACTGTAAGCAAATTATAGCAAAAAGAGGATTTTGGAAACTCTTAGCTAATGCATCCATTAGTAAAACTTTCAAGACACAAAATTCGGTATGAATATGGCAGGAATAAGATATCCTTATTAAATAGAGTGCTAAATTACAAAGTCACAACTGGATTATTTCATTTAATATTTATGTATTTATGTGATAGGAAATTTAATATCCTAATTTAAATTTGGGAAATAACAGCAGGAGGATGACAATATGCGTATTTACTCTAACTTTGTACTATATTTTATGCTTTAGCTTAGAGTGACGTCAGCTCTGAGCGTATCTAGGGCAAAAACTGCAGAGGAAGCAATTAAATAGCTGGTGCTTGTATACCTATTATTGCAAATAAATTCATGTACTATTCTGTATCCGTACTACTTTTCAGCAGATAACATAAACAAATAACGACAAATGTATGTAAATCAAATGGAATACATAAATAAGGATGTTTCAATTGAGTTGAAGATGTCAGGGAAGATTTGGATGATAATTTTAATTTGATTCAGTAAAATCTCAGAATTTTATTCCATTACTCTTCCATGTACTACTCCATTTCTAGTTACTTTCTTTGATACCTAATGTACAATATCCAGAATTGTATACTGATAGCGAGAGCAGTGAATAGCATTGCCCCAATTTTAAAACTTTGACTGTACGTGGAAATCAAAGTTGGGATCAATTCAGATTTTAAATGAAAATGGAGATGGAAAGTCACTGTTGTTGCAACATCTGCAGTAGGTACCCTTCACAGAAGGAAATAAGTGGTTCATTGTTATATAAATTCTGAGATTCCTAGTCTATACCTATGAGGAGGTATTATAGAGTGATATGCACAAGTAACAATCAGTTGAAAGATTTAGTGCACTACCATACATGTACGTATTTGTATCTACTGATTCACACATTGTATTCAGCATGACAAGTTTCAGTGTGGACGGATTAAGATGCACATTTTACACAGAGGTGAGGTATATTCTTGTGTCCGCCCACTTCTACGGCATAATGGCTACAATCTTACAAATTGAAGAAAATCCTTTTAAATACTTACAATACCATACGTACTCCTCATAAACAATAAAATAAAATTCTTATCAACTCATTCACAGAGGAGCAAGCAAGATCGACATTGATAAAGCCAGGCTTACAGTATAGAATGCTCACTACATGTGCTCTGTAAGTTGTTAAGCTAGTGTAGACTTGTGTTATTTGGTCCCACACAGAATCGGATATGGAGCACAAAGAACTATAATAAGCTCTTAGTGCTAAAACAATCTCAAACTAACAATAAGCTTTATTTTGGTCTTACAAACTCGCCATTGTGTCCTGTATCTGCTCCACTACGTAGTCAATTATATATTCTAGGAGAATAAAATAAATATATATTACAGTCAAGTCAGTAATATCCAATTCCAATCCCAGAGTGTCGACAATTGAATCAGATGAGAAAAGATAACAGACTATTGTTTATGATTGCTCTGTTATGTCGTTCAGTTCTCTTTAGAGATTTAATCTCATCCTCCTCACCTGGGCATTCTATTGTATTTAGTGCGCGTACTTGCTTATTACTGCACATAAGTATCTTTACTTATTGTGTGCGGATTATACTTAGTATATCAGATAAAAGTAATCCTGGTATATATGTTTGGCAGAAAGTAAAATACGATTGTTTAAAGAGTTACTATGAACACTGTAGAGTATATAAAATACAATCCAGATAGTACTACTGCAGGTTCTGCTATATAGATATCCACGAAAAGAAAAGCGAAGGAAGTAAGTTTGCAAAAAAATTGATAAACTAGCAAATGTAAATAGAAATTTATGTATCCATTGATAAAATTGCCGACAAGTAAATAAAAATTAAACTGATAATGTGCCTAACATTAAAAAAGTCTTTTAAATCCCTATAGACAAAGTTGGAGAGTTGCTCACACTGGTTCAACTAGGAACAGGAACCCCGCCCTCGAGTGTGTCGGAGAGTATATAGGGTAGATCAGATAAACCTGAAGTAGGTATTCAGCAAAATAAGTTTCTTAGGAGTTGTTCCAAAATAAGATAAGCTGCGGTTAACTCTGCCCCACTGATGAAATGATTCATCGATAGTTGAGAAAATAGATGAAAGTAATACGATAACTACACCATATCAGTTATTGTTCCTTTATTTAACTAAATTGGCCGCCTTATCTAACTCACAAACGTCAATAAGTTATCAATGCAATAGTTACTACCAGTCTTATGTAATTTTAAAACTGCTTTATTTCCCATTATATAAGCAGTGCAAATTATTTTTGGCAGATTTGATGTACGGACCATCAGAATAGACATTCGATATTTTATGTCTTCCTCAGACATTCTAACTACCATACTTATTATTACTACTAGGGATACAGATTGAATTTGTAAGTTAATCAGAATTGTTACAGAAGGACTATAATATATGCAACAAAAAAGAAGAAATCGTAATTTGCATATTTTGGCAAAGAAAACGTAAATCTGGGATTGTGAATGACAGAGATCATAAAAGTAGTATTCCACTGAGATGCTTTGAATATTTATTCTTTACCTTTATTGCATCTGAACACACATCTGAATGTGAATACACCATTTGCTGCTATCACAGCATAATGCTATTCTAATGGTATTTTTACACAAATAATAATCTTTATGTATGAACGTGCAGAGTATTTAAATATAATTTAGTATATGGATGTTTAAATGGATTTACAACTAAAGGGAAACTTATAGTAGTATACATAAAAAACTACAGTATACTGCATTGCAGACTTAGACGATGGGTTGGTTTTGTCTTTGTTTGGTCGGTGCATGAAATACTTTTTCTTTGGTTTAGTTGGTAATGTAGCATGAACAGAGGGTAATAGTGTAAAGTAAAAATACTCACAATTAGGTTCTCTGTTATAATAGTATTTAGAATGTAGGAACAACAACATTGGGAGTTCATTGTCGGTAGCTCACAATACATTGTTTGAGTTGCTATTGGTCTGGCACATTTATATAGGAGCATTGTTACAAGTACTAATTGTACAAGTAAATAAGTAGTTATATAGACTTGGTCCTATCTATGCATTATGTATGAAAATGAAAAGCAAAGCTGCAGTGCTTAAAGAATTGTGTATTAGGCTCTGTTTTACTAAACATATTAGTAGACTTCGTTCACCTGTAAATTTACGAAGCTCTAGTTCTTTGCATTATTGTTTTGTGCCATATGAATTAGATTAGGTAGGTAACAGATGTGTGCATTTGAGAAATGTCTTAGCGAACTCACTGAAATGTTCAAGCGCTAATGAATATGTGCACGTAATCCTCCTAGACTCTCTGTAATCTGCACACATTCTATACATTTACATCGCATGTATAATCTTTTGCAAATTACACGTGAAAATATACATTATTGAACTACAACTTATGTTAAGTCTATAGGCATACGAGTTTATAAGCTATGTTACTAATAATAATGCAAGACCAGGCTGTCTAAGTAACATTACCGCTATACAGTACAACTCGTAGAGCAAAAGACAATTTAAAAAAGAGTAAGCAACTAACAGTCTGTCATTACTGTTCTATTATAATTCATTGGATTTATAAATAGGAGACTAACATGAACATGACATAATGTAAAATCCTGTAAAATCTCCTTTGGTCAACTTAATACTATCTCTAGAACGATCATTTTCCTTTGCTACATAAATCGAGACTCTTAGGGTAGACATAAATGAGGCATATCATAAAACATTCTAGATACTACTCCACATGCTTCTACCACACTATGCTTATACTTTACAATGGCAATAATTTTAGATGCATTGAGCGTGGCGCAAATGTGCATAAAATGTAGTCGGTAGATTCGATAGTAATTTCAGAAATTATGTTCTACAGTCAACTGTCTTGGTTGATGGTCTTTTAATGTGATTTGACATGAAATTGTAAGTTGTTAGCTAAGTCTTTAGCTCATTGCTTTTTTATCGTTTGTAAAAAAATAACCACAATGTAATTTCTTCATTCAATGTTTATGTAGTTCCCTAGAGCTCGTTTGTATTCATTTGGCATTTTGGCACTCTTCTTTAAACAAACAAGAGTGATGAAAATGAGTGACGGTATTCTGAGAAGAACTATATAGCAATCATCCTGTACACATACATTGATAGTTTATAATTTCATTATATTTATTTCATAGCTCAGTGAAATGCATGGGCACATTATCGTTGCGGTTGGACACGTGAAAAATATATGGGACAGTAATATGCAAACAGAAACTTGCGTTGTTCCAGGACGCCTTTATCCAAATCAATAGTGATTTGTGCATCGAGTGGAGTAGGATGTGGGACTCTTGTAAAAAATTAATAGCAAGAGCCAAGCACAATGAGATACCTAACAAAGATTGCTCTATACAGATAAGATTCGATACAGATAGCTTTCATTGTTGTAAAGCTGATTAAGAAATGAACCTAGTTTGTTGCAGAGTTACATCCTATGTACATACATATTAACAAAATGCAATATCAGCATTGTATTCCTGACTGGGGATTGGCAGTGATGAAACTGAAATGGAAATTGTGTAGAGTGTGCAGTGTTTGCGACAGGAACAACAGGCCACAGAAGAAACCAAGAGACCACATGCATTTATAACATTGCCAAAACCTTTCTCAGCATTTGCAGCGGGTGGCAAATGGCAGTAGATGTTAAATTTATATACCTAAGGCTGAACACATTAAAGATTTCAAGCTCAATACCACAGCTGAGAACTCAACAGCATGGAGACGAACGAACTTAAACCTGACTTGGTTTATTACAACAGAAGTATGTAAAGTTTGATGCCATTATGCGAATAATACTCAGTACCTTAACAATGGATGTTCGCATTGTGACGGAATAGATATTTAGCGTCTTATCCTAAATAAATAAGTAGTAGTAGCTACTTGATATTCACCAATGATTTCTTGAAGCAACATCTATGCAATGTAAAATACTATCTGTGCTTTGTAGGTAGAATTACTATTATCAGGTAGTTATCTACCTGTGCATTATGTTAATTAAACCATTAAAATTAAAAGTTGCTTACCAAATGTACTTAAGTAGGAAATACAATTAATATTTAATACCTAGTCTGGTTACAACTAAGCTGTAACAGATTTAAGCTCCAGAAATGTGTCAGGCCTTGAGCTTGTTTCAAAATCCAGAGTATCTAGTGATCAGTGGACAAGTTTCATTCTGATTGATGTGGTTCAGTAGTCGCTGTGATAGTTGTGAATGGAAAAGCAGCATCTCATACTCTTATGCAAAAATCAAACACGGCTCACTACACAACACAATTTAGTTCACTAGACTTCTCAGACACCAAATTTGGTTTTGTCGGTCGCTGTGTCGAATACGTTATTAATCTGCTGTTAGGTTCAACTTGCAATACTATCACTTAGAACTGGAATCATTATTAAACTCAACTGATGTTGTACACAGCAGTCTAATAAAATAGCTTTTATTGTGGATGTTCCTATATAGATGTTACTCTTGTATGCATGAGAGCGAACAGTGTAACAATACCTATATCTAAAACATGTAGTAACAATCAATAAAGTCCTTGCATGGAGATTCATTAATTCAATACATAACTTGACGCAGTTCTGTGATACAACTATTAAAATTGAATATTATTAACCTTAAAATGTGTCAGATAGATTTAGGATTTATTTGCAGGATACATGGAGAATTTGGATGAAGGAATTTAGAGTCTGTCTTCCAAGTCTGTAGAATTTTTACATTTTATATACCAAGTACATGGACTACTTTGCCTGCAGTTGCTGCCACTCAAATCTTGAAAATAGTGTAGTATAAACAAATTGCTACGAATCTTTCTCAGACTTCGTATCAATTTCTACTGACACAGTCTACAAATGTTCTTACATGTTTAAAGTTATAATTCCAGAGTGCGAGGTTTTCATTAGGGAATTTTTCTCATTTGATATTCCATGAAATGCAGATAACATTCCATTGCAGTGGGAATGCCGTAAATTGTATAATATTGAAATCTTTATATACTTTTACCTTTCGTATAAATTCATCAACAGTTACGGATTTGTTTTCATGCCAACATTTCATTGAGAATATTTAGCTAAATGATGAGAATAAAGATAGTGATTTTATTTTTCGCATTTTCTTTTGCACAATTGCCGAAATTGGCATCTATGATGGAGTGTCATTCAAAACTGGAAGTTTCGTATCAGGTAACTTTAGGAGTATTTCATGAACAGGTTTACCAAAGAAACTTTACGGTGCACATTATGCAATGCGCAATGATTATGTTTTGTAACTGATTTCAGTGTTAGATTTAAACTTGAATTTGGCTTCGACTTCAACTCGGGTTTATTTACGACTACATTATATTAGCAAGAGCGTAGCATGGCACATAGCCGTTTTGTCAGTGATGATACTACTAAAGCAAAGCGTGGGAAGTTTAGACCTAGATTTCTGTTGTGATTTGCCCATCCTAATGCTCTCCAGTCGGTTTCTGCGAAATGTAAGCTAAGCATATGCACTCACAATATTCTAGGTTGGATGGAAAGTCAATTCAACAACACACATTGCGATTAAGGAGACTGACTGGCTGATCCTCTCTGTCTCTTGTTGTAAAGCATTAAGACAACACAAAAGAAGCCGATAGTTGGATAGAAGACAGCCCTTGCTCTACCTACAGGGATGACTATAGCGTTGTACTAATAATTTAAATACCTCCCTACTTCAGAAATGTCTCAGAGCAGTCGAGGCAAACTTATGTTGTTGTATCTTGAAGAAGATGCATAGGGAAAATAGTGGATGGCCTTAGGAATATATATTCTTTAAAAGTATCAAGAACACATTTTGCAATACTTTCCGTACATTAGTCTAGATTCAACGTCTCATTAAATCGATTCTGCCTGCCACGAGCAGATGACTTTTAAATCAGATTGGCTTCTGTGACTGACTTTCTTCAATTATTACATAAGGAATCTTCTGCATCTTCATCCTAATCTTAACTCCATCTTAATAACCAATAACTACTTAATGACATCTGAAAATTACGTATAATTTCTTAGTAGGATATTAGCATCCACCCCGATAAAACTGTAGTACATTATTTTATCATCCTACTAGATCATCTATTCGGTCTTCTCGTTCTATTATACAGTAAAAAATTTTTTCTATTATATTTACTTATACCTTTCTTAGTAGGATTAACTTTTTTCACAGATATAGAATAAGCAACCCTTTTGACCCCTTTTTCGTATCATATTATGAAAAAGGATAATTTTTTGTTTTATTGGTTTAACTAAATCTTGTAAACTCCAAAAAATGGATTTGTGTGTAAATGGACGTCTTTATAAGGTGTGTGAGTATGTCATTCTAGTTTCGAGTGTTCATGTAATGCAAAGGTACAGGAACAGGCAAGGCATGTCGCGTTTTATTGATTTCAAGCTCTGACTGAGGTTGAAGGTGAGAATTCCCATTTCTGTAGCCACTCAGCTTGAACTGAGCTGAACTGAAGTAATTTGACGCAAAGTAACACATTACCTACTGACTTATTGTGATCCAAAGACTACGTGACATACTGCAATATATGTAACAAGTTGTAGGTACATGAAAATCTAGTAGTAGTGCTAGTGTCATTCTTTGTACAGTTCAAAGTTAATGTGTGTAGTAATTAGTCAATAGACACCTTCAAGTGACTGAAGTATGTTCGATAATGAACCCAGTTTGACTTTGTCTTTCTCTTCTCCAAGTCAAATAAGTGGGAAGACAGCGAGCGAGCGAGAGAGAGTAACAAACATATAATTAAAACATTCTCGCTAAAATTTCTGATCTCTGCATACATAGAATGTATCGTGAACTGCTCAAGTTTTCAGCCTTGTGTTTCAGGCAAAAATAAGTAGGTCTCCTTCCGTCCAACTATTTACCTTCAAAATGTTATGCATTCATTCACTAACAAGGAAAACAGTTTGCTAATAAGACTCCAACTTACATTCACTCTGAAGGGCTTTCAATTATGATGAAGTTAAATATAGATACTTACTAGAGAGATGATCTTTTACTCCAAAAAATATTTAGTTAGGGGTATACTTGGAATTTTTGGAAACTTGGTAATTGGAATGGGATTGACGTAAACTAGATACTTTGTTAATTAGCTCCCTATCTAATTAAAACTGTATCTACAACAATCTTCTTTTGCTTCATGCATAATATTTGTATAGGGGAAATGTTGTTTTAATGAATTAGGTTTGCTCTATTTTTTTACACTCTTACATGAATACAGAAACATCCACGAATGTAAAAATACTAATTGATTGATAAAAGGAAATAAATTTCTCCGAATTAAATAAATAAAAGACTGTTTAGAGTCCAACTGCAAACACACGTAAATCCTCATTTCCATCGGCTTTGCATTTCTATGCATACACTCTCAGATGTGACCATTTTATAGTCACTTGGGCACGATATACACAAGTCACTGTCACTGATTGAGATAAGAGTTGATTATTAAGAGATCCTTATAAGGACAGCTCTTCCAACAATTTGCTTGCCAAAATTGTATTCGTCATTTCTTGGGTTTGGCCATGACAATGCCTATATATACGAAAGTAAAGCGTGATTATAATTGAGTACATATAATTACGTAGGTAAGTAGTAGGTTTGCATCTAATATATTATGTATAATAAAGAATTTATAAGCCGCTGCCACTATCTATTTTACCTAGCGTATCTTATATACCGACCATTTATGCCTACAGAGACGTCAATACTCACTTCTTGAAACATCTTCGATTGTAAGAGTGGACGAACGAAATGTGATATCCAAGGTATAGGTTGCTATCTTACTTATCTTCATTATTGCAGTTTTTTAGCATTTTTGACAACAGTGCTATTTTGTGGGAAGATTCATAGGCTTACTTTACTTGCCATTATTTGGATAAGGATGCCTTATTATCACAGTAAAACCTTCGCACTGAGACCAGCAAATATACTTTTGATCGTATCAATGTATAGAACGTGAATTTGTATGGCCCGCAACTGAGGTTTGCATGGTAAAGTTGTTAAAGCTGAAAGTGTGTAGTATATTATAACCGAATAATTTATAATATGGAGGTTTCAAAGATACAAACTGAAAACACAAAAAATAGTGCCAACCATCCGACGCCAAAAGTGATTTCAATCTTGGAAAGGTTTCAGAACAAATTATCAAAACTGAAAGTAATAATTTCAAAAGTTTTTTTTTAATTTTTCAAATATTACTTCACAATAATAATATATGGGTGGTAGTTCCAGAGCTAGTATAAGCCACTGCGAATTGAGTCGATCTTTTTACGAAGAACAGATGCACATACAATTTTGGTTTGATATGGCGTGGACATCGTTTTGTTATACGAAATGATGCGTCATGCGCCAACCGGCTTTTATTGAAACTAGGTTCAACCGATCACAAGTGTCGAAATATTTAAATGTAATCTCCAGCGACTGCGCACTCATACTTCATCCTTCTCTGATATGGACATATCAACTACATACAGGTAACTTGATCATATAACCTGATCATATAGTAGATGGTGCGTCAAATTCATGTATATCACCGCAACATTATGTTAGTGTTACATTTGTGAAGCTAGGACATGGGCGCTCCAAGAAATCCTCGTTTTCATACACGTAAACAGAAAACCACAACCATTACCTTATTTATAAATACAAGAGTAACATAAGGCTCGTTAACAAATAAGAAAGCCTTTGCAGAAAGTAAAAGACAAGAGATTTCATTTATGAGTATATGCAGACTATGTAATACAGGTTTGAGAAATTATACTGGCAAACTAGTGTCACTCAATAGTTCATGACGATGTTCTGCGCGCACATTTTCCCAAGTTGTAAACTTCGGGTAATAATCGCTTACAGTTGAGGGTTGACTACTACAGACTCTTCTCATTAACAATGGAAATAATAATTAAATGGAGCCCAACCCATAAAGAAACAAGCAAACACAAGTGCACCTTGTAAATATTTGTAAAGCATTTTGTCAAATAAAATATTTCTACTAATTATCCTAAAGTCATAACTACAGGTAAACAGTCTACTACATGACGTTTCTAGATTTGACATCTTCCTTCATTTACTTAGTGGAAGCAAAATATGTCTTGGTGTTGCATAGCCATTCAAATAAATGTTTATCATTATATGGGTGTACAAGGTGCAAGATCTTCTCTGGAGTTATAATATTTCCTTTCCTTACTAAGACAAACAGCCAATTATTTCTTGGGTTTCCCCTCTGCTATATTCTGTTTACATACAATTATATATTGCAGTTTATAGGTACCTTCTGGTTTAGTGTTAGAGTACAGAAAATTATTCAAGCAGAATTCCAAGTAACCTATTTCTATTCTCAACCACGCATTATTGGAAAAGAGAGTAAATGTACTGACATTATGAGTCATTTTTAAAATGAAAAGGGCAGATGCCGTTTTAATAAATGATGTAGCTGTTGAAAAATTCGACGAGTTACTGAATTATGCATTGATTTATCACGGAATATTTAATAAATACATTCTTTACACGTTAGACTGCCTCATTACCCCGTATCAATGTTTACCTAATACATGCTTAGCATGGACGACACTGTAGAACAATGCTAGTAGAAGAGTGGGAGAAGAAAATGATTCACAATTTACACTCACTCATCAGAGCTGAATTTGTCATGCCAGTAGACATGCTATATTTAATTTATTAACCTGCATCAAATAATTATCAGGGACTAAAATTATCCGTCTTTCGGATGCCACCACAATTTATAAATTCTTTATGAGATCATAACATTATTCTATCCTGGTGTGTAATTAGTATTACTTAATTCCACCTAGCATAGCAGGTGCAGAATACCTTAGTCATTTCATTACGACCGTATTAATAATGCATAAATTGATCTAGTTAAGCGCTTAATGAGCGTGTGACTGAGGCACACCACTATTTACACTTCAAAACAAACCATTTTTTAATCTGCTAGTTTTAGCATTTGCATGTCATTTTATTTGTTTTCTATTAACTTCCCTTTCCTAATGTTATATATAACTGATAGGTCTAAGTCCATCAAACTAAGTAAATACGGAGCTGCTTAATCTTTTTTTGGGGGTATTTACTATTTTAGAAGGAAGCTTTATATTGTCACACGAATTACGGGGTAATGAAATGAAAAAAATTGTAAGAGGCACAATAGTCAAAAGTGAATATACAACAGTATGAATATGAATCAAAATCTTAAGTGCATTTTGTTTGGCATTTGTTATAATTTCTTGTCACAACAAGAAATTACAAATAGGGACAATGAGTTCAGGTAGAGGAAAGTTTTCTGATTACAGTTTCTAGGCTGTAATTCTTTATTCATTGTAAGCCTCCCAATAATTACAAGTATTTATTTCACTGCCATATTTAATGGTTACATGTACTTTTTCGGTCCTCCCACATTGTAGTTTTCACTTTCCTTATGCATTATGTATTGACATAATATGTCTATTGCAATATATAACTTCCAAATTCAATCTAGTACTATCTACTTACCTTTTAGGAGCAGTGACTCTCTTCCTATTACCTAAATTTTCTTCAGATCACGAAACCATAACTAACATTTATGAATTTAATGTATTATGTGACCATGAACAGTTCACCGGTAATATTATTATATTAGATAGATTTACTATATTATAAATGCTTGTGGTATGTATTTATAAGTTATTGTATGTATGTACGTATATTTAATACTACATTATTACTACTTATAAAAAGTATAATTTATGCACTATCACTTTATACTTTGGAATTATATGAACAAAATGACATTATCATAATATAACATCCTACGTAATTGAATATTAAAACGACAACAAAATATTGATTGAGAGCACGCAGAACTCTGTACTCAGTGCTATACGCTTGAAGCTAATAGCAAAGTTTTATTGGTAAATACCATTTAACCCACAAAATCCAGTTTATCTACCTTACAAACACAACAGTGACATGATAAAGTATACAATAATTTGGAAACATTTAATCGCGATTTTACACGAATTCATTCGAAAGATTATTTCATCTTTCAGTTTAGTTAGGGTCTAGATAGTTCTCGTATTTTGAAGCATTTAATTAACCATATCCAAGGTATTAAAATTAAAAGTGATCCAAAGCATTATATTCGTTATGGGTTAGTAAGAGATTGTTTTATTTTATGATATAATCTTGAAAAGTGTAAAACATTCATTAAGATTGCAGGACTTTCTGAAAAAGTATTTATTTGGCTCAAGCATGCAACAAACTAGCAGTTACCTGTGCAAAATGTAACACTTAATGGGTTTTCAATTCCCTATACAGATATGGGAGGTGAAGATTTGGGGCTGCATTCAGACTGAGACAGAGTGACAGGCCAAGTGAGTACAGCAGAGACCATTGACATCAGACTGACTGGATTTGATTAGCTACCAGGATAAAATTTCATGCACTCTTTTTCTGAGTAGTCGTCACTGACAACAGAATGAAACAAAACAGGAGTAGCAAGAGAGCAGAGAATAGTTCATTGTCAAACTTCTATGTCATGTTAGGTTGACAAAGAAAAGCAAGTGAAGCACTCCAAATATCATCGCCAGACAACAGACACGTATTACATACACACATTAGCTACGAAAAGAAGTAACGTCAACTTCAACTCACTCTTAGCGCATTATCCTGCTCTTTTGGCTTTGTTTGGCCCACTAATGAGGAATTCTGTTTACGTATTTACTTACTACAAGTTTTTAGAGCCAACATATTATGAAGGAGGGTGGAATTGGGAGTAGAAATCGTAGAGTCAAGATTTGTCTCATTGTTAACACACTCCTACATATACCTAAATCCAATGCTGACTGAATCACTCTAGCCATGTCTCATTTCTCCAAGAATTACGTACTTAATCGCTCTGGGCAACATCAACATGGTATGCTTAAGAAAATTAAATAATTTTAATATCACTCATATATATCTATTGTCAGATCACTTCGGTTGAAAAGGAAGAAACTGACAAATCTTAAGTGGCTCTCAATGGATCTGTTCGAAACAAGAGAAGTGGGCTTTGCAAATGAGATTTGTACTGCAGTAAGTATCAAACCATTAAGAAACTAAAAGAGAGGCAGGCAGAAATAATTTTCAGCCCTACATGTTTCAAAATCAAATCAGAGCTCCAAAGTTAAAGCATTAAGCAAATTGTAAAGGCCACAATAGCATTTCAAAAAACATGTGAATATAACGTTCCAAAAAGACATTTATTGCAACTGGAAACAACAAAAATAAATTCACAATTTTAAATTTACAAGCAAAAACTTTAAAATAATCTTAGACTGACATTATTCGAAAAAGCTGCACTGTGGGTAGTAGTAGCTGCCGTACTTCCACGTTTAACCCAAAAATATAATATAAGAAAAACGATGTAATTTCGGTCATAAGATTCTTTCGCTTAAATAAAATGGTGTTAATGCAATTATCGTGTATATTTGTAATATGGTATTTATAGAAAAGGGGGAGGGATTTCTCCCGAGTCCACCTGAAGAAGCCTCCCTCAAGTGTTTAATGCAAATAGATTTTCAAGGATGTATTAATCCACCGAAATCTAACTCCTCAACTCTGAACAGCCTTGAATAATAATTGACCATTATTGTTTACAACTACAAGATCATGGAGAACATGATTACATACACACAACTTTGTTAAGCGTACCATTCCAGAAAAATTCAACAAAATATTCCATGCATTTGATTCAAGTCAACAATATTCTTTACTATGTAATAAGAATGTTTGAATATCAATCTTACTACGTCCTACTCTCAGTGCACTGTTAAAGAAATTGCGTGTGCCAAAGTAGGTATGTAGAACTCCGTAGGTTAGGTTGTAGGTGGAGTGATATGACTCATCTTTCGTTACGTGCACTCAAGACGAGCAGCCCGCAGAGCAATTTGCAGTTGATGACGATCTGACGAAAGAAATGAGCCATGAATTCATAATTCATAAGAGCTGCTGAACTATTATTGGTATTCCTTGCTTCTATCTGCAATTGTACCAAAGCGTATGATAGGTAGCCATTCTGCAATGCAAGATATCTTCAGTTTTAGACCAAGAAAATAGAACCTCCAATCAGTAACTACTATCATCGTTGCCAATTCATAAATATGTTTTACACTAGCCATGCACCTTACTTTACTCAATATTTATCAATGATAATATCTACATCTATATGCACCAAAGCTTGCAACGTATCTCCTTCGTCTTATCGTCAGACGCAATTCTAACCTACATTATATAGTAATCAGTTTTTTGCATAAGTTTTACCATGTAGTATTTCTTTTGCCATTGGCCATTATTATCACCTTTAAATTACTACAGGATGTTTGTTACAATCTCTCGGGACCAGAAACATTCATTATTCAATGTCGTAACAAATTGGCAGCCCAATGTATGTAGCGCAACTGAAGATTTTAGGAAATGTATACCAAACGTTAGGAACTTCGTAGATAGGTACAATCATAAAATAGTTAATGTTAACTAAATAATGTAAATAATTTTGTTGGGTTTCCACTAGTGGCGCTTAATTACTGGCTGAGAGGGACAGTCTTCATATATATCTTTTATTAATTAGAATGTACGAAATAAGCTTTAAAAATGATGTCTGAACTTCAAAGAGTTTAGCCGTAAGTTAAACATTGCACTATTTACTGCATTTAATTATGACAATATGGTTTTTATTCTTATTACTAATACCACCTTGGAGTAGAACTAGGATGAAGCCTGTTAGTAAATCAAACATAGGCAGTAAACCACAATATTATACCTCAAGATTTCTTTAAGTTGACATAAACCAATGACAACACTCTGGGAACGTGCCTGTATTATCAGAAACTCTAATTGTGGAAGAACATGCAGTTCATTTGACCTATTAACGAAGACTTAACTCCTTACTTCGGAACATTTTTGTTATAAACAATTCGATAATAAATAGAATCCTTAATCCCTTTTCAACAACGTCATACCACCAGTATTCAGTTGATATGCTTATACATAAGACAAAGTATTACAATAGACAATATTATTGAAATGCTTATAATGTATTAGTCAAGAGGATGTCTTGGCACTAAATAATTACCCGCACTATGCGTACTATAAAAGTTTTAAAAACGTCACTTTGAATATCCCTGCATTTACAACCCAATGTAGTTTACCGCGAAATTACGTAACAATTCTCGCACAGCTAAGGGTTAACAGTGACTCCTTGTATTTCAATAAATTTATCTATAAATTCAATGAAAATGAGTTATGTTCTAATTGTAATCTTAACAGACCCAATACACTTATCCATCTCCTGTGTGAGTGCAGAATACACGATCGTTCTCAAGCTAATTATCTATTATCTAGTAACATACATGATATACTATGCTTAATTGATTCTCATGATAGTGGGAAAATTAATTCTCTAGTTACCTATATTATAAGCGCGCTAAAAAGAATCAAATTATTCTACGATTTAGAAAACGAAACTGTGCCAACTTAAAACAGCAATATTTAGTAAATTTTTGTAGTAAATGATTGTTAGTAATATAATGGAACTACAGGTACCGAGTGTAATTTTCATTCCCGGTGTGGGGATTGACCTGGCGAGACGTGCAACATGTGAAGGGGCAAAAGCTCCTGTCTGCACGGTAGTACCAAAATGGGAGTGTGTTTAGGCATATTCTTATTTTAAGAAGTTGTCAGTTATTCGACTTGTAGATAATTATATTATTATCAATTGTAATGACCTATACTATGTAAAACCTTTGTCATGCTCTATGGGCTTATGCTCGGCAAGTGCATTTAAATAAAATCTAATCAATCAATCAATCAATAATGTATTAGCCTGTCCAAATTTCTTATTATTATAATGCAGACATTATATTCGAAGCCTTACCAAACATAATATAAATTGGCCGTTGTAAGTGAATTGATTTTGTGCTGTCTGCCTGTTTTAAGTAAATTCAATGAAGCACAGTCAAGAGAGAAATGTGGAATAACTTTTTTAAGTAAAAGAGTTTTCTCTCGTTATCCAAACCATAATGCAAGTAAATAGTACCACATTTACTTCTGAAACCCATAAGTAAACAAAAAAACTTAAGATTTGTATGTAAATTCGTGTAAGCTTCCGTGGTCAGAATTGAGACCACAATATTCATGTAATATATTGGCACTGTGTCTCTCTTGAGATGTGGATTGTCCATATCTTCATTAGTTACACAAATTAATTTTGAATATTTATTTTCCAGAAAGTTAACAAGAACTACAAATATACATAAGAAGGAATTATTAGTGCTCCAATTAAATTATTACTTCTGACGTGTATTACATATAGCTAGATACTATTCAGGTAAATCCCAAAATAGCTTTCACATGGTGCTGAAACTGTACTAGAATAAAATTACTATCTGCATTAGCTATTTACCCACTGACAGGTTTACTGTATCTAAATGATAGGTTTTGTAGTGCAGTTAAGTAGCATGATTACAATTAGTACACTTAAACTAAACAAGTAAACATACTATAATATATTACACGGAATGAGATGCTACTTCCGCTGTTACCGTCTAACTTGTCCCATTATCATCAGGTTAGTAGCTAGATTCACATATTATTGTGTTCCCTAATCATATACCATTCCTGCCGTATTCTATTTTCTTAGTAGGTATATATTGCCATATGGCAGTATCACATTTTGTATCACATTTCTATATTCCCATTTGTGTTTGAATTGAATTAAAGCATTAATTTAGCTTGCTTTGTCTTGTAAAATCCTCTTGATAGTATTATGTTGGTATGTGCTTTCCTTTATTTGCAAAACAAGTTCATTAGCGGATTTGTTCATTTAGTGCAAATAAATGTATAGCTGAGAATGTATAAATAATATTATCTTCTTCACCAGACACTTATAATTCGATATATACAGAAATTAAAGTAACATTGGTTTGATTTGGTAAACAATCAAAATGAAAGTCAGAGCTGAGTTGGCTTCATCAATAATCATGCAAATTCTCAGCGCAATTAAAGAATGTATTCTAGATGTTGTTATGCATTTCTATATGCGTGCTACTCCAATATTCTTTAGTCTATAGATAGATGATAATAATATACTTATGACTTAAGGTCTTACCTCTTTTTGGTAGCTACTATGTTGGGTTGACTTTGCAGGCTAAAGTTGTTTTCCTATTAGGTACATTACCTATAATATCTGCATATGCGAGTAATTAGAGAGTGTGTAAATAGGCACAGACACTAGATGTATTGTTTATTGAGGGACATTCGCACAAGGTTGGTTGGATGTAATTCAAATTCAGACTAGGACTCAAAGGCCCGAAGCAAATGAAGGCAGTCCAACCAATGTAGTCAACATGGAATAAGTAACTTCAGTCTAATTCAGTATCTGAGGTCATTGAAACACTTAGTAGTGTACAAATATAATACGAATGTTGCAAATGGACTATGCAATGCACTTACGGCATTAATTGTGTTAGAATAGTTATAAGTAATTTACGCTACAGAGATTTGGTTTGGGTAGTCTACATGCAAATAATTAGTAGGATTGTTTTGACAGTCTCAGAAACTATTATTGCAGTCGATTAAAATACTTTTGCATGATAATCTCAGTTGTATTCGCGTCTATTTGGGTGTAAACACAGACACTTGATGTGCATAATAAAACATGGTAGACAGTATCAATTTTACAAATGTATATAAATCCTTGGTAAATTATATGTAAGTGGGTATGAGAAAATCGGCTGTCACTCCAGCATTGCAAAACTCGAGGGTCCTCCGACCTCCTGAAGCTTTGGATCCACCTCGGACGATGAGTGTGAAGATGTACGATTAGTGGAATGTACACTTGAGCACAACATTAGTTATTGTGCAATATGAGTGGATGGATGGTGTAGAGTGCATTGGTATAGTTCTTTTGTGGGTTTCATTGTGTGAGTTCAGTCGTCCCTGTGCAACAAAAAAGGAAGGATTACCTATTCGTACAGATGCAGATAGAACTGCATAGGAATAGCAAATGCCACTAGGGAAAGGAAATCAACCAAACTGCACTTATTACGCTAACGTTTGTAGAGACGATTATGTGTGAATGTGTTTGTGTAGGATTGAAAAGGAGAAGTTGCATTCGCAGAACAAGACAAGACGAACGTTGAAAGCCGACTGATGTGATGAACTTAGAACGAAAGAACTTGGCTGAAATAGTCAGTGGAGCTCAAGCCACTCGCATTCACATCAGAAGAGAGGACTATTTGGCATTGTGCTATTACATACATTCGCAACTAAATAAAGGTACACACAGTCACTGTGCTAGCTACTACTGCTGCGAAATCCTATACATACGAGGTATAAGTAAATGTGTGTGCACAACACAATGTTCCCTTTTACTATGTAATATTCTTTTCTAAGCATACCTTGTGCATAATCCAATTCGATTTCGTAGCATTGCATTAGATTGCCAAGCCAAGCTCGGATGTATATAATACTCGAGCTTTTATTCCTTCTTTTGCATGATAGATATTACATTAGATTGCGCATTAGACATATACCCAATATTATATACCACAAAACTTGAGCCGCACCGCACGAACATTCATCCAAAATAAGCATAGGTTAATGTTATGCAGCACCAGAAAATGAAAAGGTACATGGAACAAACATATGGAGTATGTAGTCTACCTCGTGGAGCTATGCTAGTTGGGTGTTATTATTGCAGTGCAGTCTAATGACAGACAAAATGCCAGTGAGTGCACTGCAGCACCACTAAGAATAATGTACCTATATCTGTAATTCATGGTAGCACTCCTTCAACTACATTTACTCCACATCGCATGATATGCAATGGCAGATTGAGATAACTGCGAATATGAGTCAGCCAGTCCGACACAACAGCATAATTACACAAATACCTATGTACAACACAAGAAAATAACAGAAAAGACATTGTACCTAGACAGACAGAGATCCAGAGGATATGCCAGCTATTACTCATAGGCAACAAGTTGTAAAAACTTGGACTTCAACTATTACTTAAAAAAGGAAGGAACTCACTTATCACTTATTTTATTCTATTAGATTAACACGAGAACAACCTTTGCATTATAATCCATACTACTATATAATAATAATAATGATTCCCAGTTCCTGCCCCTGTACAGCGTAGTAGAATCATAGCCGATGCCAATATTTTCAGTAAACTACTTAACTATATACAAACAACTGAGTATAATGAATCCTATCTGTCTATAGTAGTAATAATCTAGATAAATGTACCATCATTTAAGTAGACATCGATTTTATTACTCGGGTACTACACGTACACTTAGGCGAGTGCGATAATAATTGACTGCATGCATTTCACAAATTAATTTGTTAGTGCATTTTCTATTTATACACTTATTGTATGTCTGCTATTGAGATTTGAATAAAGGATAGTCACATTTATCTTATTGTGTGTCAGTTAGCATTAATAGTTAGCATTAATGGCATTAATAGATTGTCCTACTTTATAAGAGTACTACTAGCTTAATAAAAACGACTTTATTATGTACATCACAATAGAAGTAGGATCATTTATTTGTCGACCTATTGCAAGCTTAAGGATTATATTAATATTGTAACATTTTTAGTTACGAAAATTTTTATTACTGGTGTTGATGACATTTTAATTGGTAAGGAAATCTATAACAGTATTTGGCACAACTTTGAAGATAATTATAGGATGGAATAAGCTAAACGAATGTTAATCACGTATAAAGTGATCTCATCGAAAAAATTGGGATAATTTGCATCCCATTACGATTCATCATTACTTGGTACTACGTAATCTTAACGCTTCAGGTGTACGTTTACTCGACTTAGATAGCTAAGAGTAATTACAGTTTAGAAGCCGATGAAGCTCTTACCAAACCAAACAGTCATTCATACGATGAGTGAGAAAACCAATTACACTTTTTATATAACAAACACTCTCCGAGTGTTACATCACTTTATACGTATGATTGTAATTAAAGATGGTAATATTTAGCAAGTATTTTCGTCAATTGGACAGGTTATCTAACGTTAGTTACCTGCTTAATATATTATGAGACGACATAGAGAATAAATTTAGCATGTCCATTCAATCCTGTTAAGGATGTACTTAATCTGCAGAATAGTGTATTTACTTATAGAAAATTAAATTAAGGCAATATATCAAGCCTTAATTGTACTCATAATTTTTGTAGCGACGAAACAAATATGCAGCAAATGAAATTTGATCCCTTTTTTTGACTTTGTGACTCGGGAGAAAATGTATTCATACATGGCATTAAGGATGAGTTGTTTTATTTTTCATTTAGCACTCGCTCTAATTTTGTAATTAATGGGAATTAGCTAACAAGGTACATGTTTTAACAGTTATAACTGTAAAAATAAAAGCTTTAGCGACTGATGCCATATAATTATAAAACAATCTGCAGTATTAGTAACTAATGAGGACATTTTGATGTCATAATAAATAGCTGCTAATTTTACATGAGCTTAGAATATTATTTGCTTCTACACCCTACAATATCCCGAAAGAGTCTCATGATGATAACAACCGGCACTAATTAAAGTCAGTTTTTCTCTCTGTCTAATTAATGAATCATTTAACCTTCCACTCTTGGGATGATGACAGGAGCTGGAAACTTTCCTGGCTCTTTTTTCAATACAGTCTAAAAATAATTATAATAGCTACATAAGATGCATGCATAGTAGTATTTATCTGTACTAGACACTTTGTTAACATGGTCTTGACACACTTATTATTTTTCCTTGCTTAATTTCCATCATTGAGATAATGCAAATACCCAAAGATAAGAGAAGGGCTCATAATAAATCAGGGAAGGTCAGGCAATAGTTTCCAGTAGAAAGGAAACTTCTGGAGAGTAAGTCGTATGCAGTCTAAAGGCAAGAATAAACCATTGCCAAGAAATGTCAGAGATACAAGTTTGTTTCGGAATTTGCGCTTGTTATCTAGTCATTCTAAACTTTTGACATGATGAATTCAATTCACGGAAGTGACGAAAACCAAGTAATTTTTTTAAATCGATTTTATTACTTAATTGCAGAACAAATTTTGTGCTTCGTTCACTGCCAGTAATATAAAATTTGAATAGCCGTATAAATATAGAATATAGTTGACTAAATTAAATTTTTGGTTGTGTACGATAAATTTCAGGTGACGACAATTCGGGAAATCACAACAGAAGAGTCTTCAAGCATAAGCGGAGTTCTTCGTTATTGCAAGTTGAGGATATTGTGCCCCTATTTGAAACTGTTGGGTGTGATGGGCTTAAAGCCGATTAACTCAGACTCGCATGATTTGTGCACATTTTCTCTATTGCTGAACAAATTCTACATCTTTGTCGTGGCTGCTGTACTTTTCTCCGGCTACTCCCTCCAATATCTTACATGCTTCCGGTATGAATTCTATTTCATTGTTTATTATCTTACTCACTCCTACAACCATTGTCGTTGGGTTAAAGAACTTTGTCTGCTAAGATGGATTTACCTATGGCACGGCAAGCTGAAATGAATATATTTATTTCATTTACATATTTACATTCATATGGGGAGAGCTACATATGAACGCTATCAGCTCGTGTCTATAGAGCACATTTAATGACCTACATTCGGATACAATAAAAGCATCGTCTATCTGCGAAAAGTGAATGTGGTAATGTAATGTTCTCTTTGTAACGCAAACCGTATTTTTTGTTGTACACCATCGCTAATCTGCTAACGATAAAGTTGCTTTCAAGTCCGGAAATCTTAAAATTGTAAATTGCGGAAAATTGCATTGTAATTCTGTTTCTGCTCTCTAATGCACCTGTCATTTGCATGCACATGTCAAACTCCAGTCTTTGTCCACAGACAGTTATTCATACGTTGCTTTTACCTGAAGAGCATATACATGGGAATGTCAGCTCTGCTTATTACCTATATCAAAGACTCATCTATAAATACCAGCTTTAAATTTTTGAAGCACTCATTTTCATTCTGATTCTGAGTTTTGATTAGGCATATAATGTGAAACATGTTTTGAATTGACGACATAAGTGCTGACTCGTTTTCTGTATATACCAACATTCGAAGCTATCCCCAGTCATACTAGACAGAGTGATAAGAGAGAGATACTACCATTGTGTAAAGTATAGTTTATTTGTATATAGTAGTGAGCGTAGTGCAAAAATGAGACATCAATATTTTAATAGCAGGATTTTGATATGAAGTACTATAGAACAATGAGTGTCTGAATACTCCCAACTGTCTAAAATTAAATTTCATGGCTATCATGTACACAAAATAGTAATAACTATTTTCGTGACACGGTTTACAGTTCATTCTGCTTAAAATTAGCATAACGAGTAGAAAAGGCATTTACTGTGCTTTAACTATTCAAGATGATCCCTGCTGAGAATAAACTATACTCGACTACTTTTCCACTGTTTTGCTCACATTTTTATTTCAATTTATTATGCAATCCCTTAATACTGGAATACAGAAGACAGTAAAATATGTTTAGCTAGCATTACACTTAATTAACCATTCTAAAATAAACTATGGTACCAGGATACTTACTATATTGATGCTTCATGACTGTTCGACCTAAAACATGCATGACTTTGCATGCTATACGCTGTATTTTTGAGCAAAAGTTTCATTCACGGAGGGAGCCAATAGATATTCTGTATACTTATACCATTAATGCAAAATGCTTTATAATGATACTGAAATATTATCTATCCTATGCTATTAGATATAAATTTAATTCTTTAGTGACATGGACTAACAATAAAATAATATCTTGAAGTAATAATTAAAATAATATTGGCCGCATGCAGCCTACTGACACATATCATAGTAAACGAAGGTATTCAATAACCAAACTTGGGAGTCTATACTTATCTGATACGTTTATTAAGTGCTATTATAGTTACTCAATTTTCTTAAATTGCATCCATCGTTTGGCTAGATAAATTTTCAGTCTCATTATATATGCAGGCAAACCATATTGTTAAGTAGCAGCGGAATTGAGTTTATTAGTTTACGTATCAATCTTTCCATCTGGTTATTTTCCAAATTGTTGAGTTTGTCGTTGCTACTTGGGAATGCACTGGACGTGAACGATTTTATGTTTCTTCCACTTTTATGCCACAGAGATAATAGCATTGTATGTTGTTATGTATTCAAAAGGAGAGACCGTGGATTTGCGTACAATGAAGAAGCCATGGACGTTAAAAGCAGAAATATCCCTCGCCCTCTTGTCAACATCCATCATGGACACATTCTTGGCAATGTGAGTATAATGGAGCTAACGATGAGTTCACGTAACACATCTTCAGACACGGATCTTTTCGGATTGAGGGACATCTGCTTGGGGAATCCAGTCTATGTTCACGTTCTTCCTTGTTTGTTACACATGGGATCCTTTTTCTTCATGGTCTACCTTTATTGGTTCAATGATGATGAGCAACTTCAAAACCTTATGGAGAGGGTATGTTCCTAAAATCCCAAATTGCCAATATGGCGAAAATTTACAGCTGCTGTATTCTACGTCGCCAAAAATATGCACTTTTATGTTCTGTATCTGTGCTCCTATTTTATAATGAGCATTTACGTCATTTTCAGACCATGCTTTGTCTTAAGTTGCGCATGATGCTTTTATTGTCCATAATTTAGACATTTCTCATATGCTTCTGTATAGGAAGCTAAGAATTTACAATACCTTAAACTGATTCAAATGGCAGATCCAACCTTCCACGTTTATGTTCTAACCATTATTGTAGACATTTAAAACAAAACCATATATGTTTATTTCTTTACGGGGTTTTTATGGTTATTGGGCTGATAACAGTTGCCATCTAAAATTCGCAATGCATTTTTTTGGTTTCTGCATTGCCATTAAACACTGTTTCATTCGTTGAGCATTTAATAAATAGCTAAAATGTACCTTCAAAGATAGTGCGGTGTAAAAAGGTATTTATTTGGACCCTAAGTTACATATCCTTGAGGACAAAAAATGAAAATAATTAAAACACTATTAGAGCGTGGTCTTGACTTTGACACGCATTAACACGAGCAGTAATAAAAATGAATTCATCGCACTGATACCCGCAATAAACTGTCACCACACAGCTGCAAAATTTTCTTGCCAAAATTCACACAGTTAATTGCTGTATTGGATGTCCGCCGCTAGAGAGACCTAACAAAGGGGAAAATGCAACAAATACGCAAGTACCGCTAAGATTAGACTCAATTTATTTTTAAGTAGAAATAATATTATTAATCTCTCTCAAGTATTTAGCATTATGTTATTGCATGGTTTTAATTTTGGCAACTATTGCTGCATCCAGAGTTTTAAATATGTAATAGTTATTTTAACTTTACAAACAGAAAAAAATTATTAACAAAAAGAATACATTGTATTGTTTACTGTTTAAGGAAGTTGGACATTCCGAATTCCAATGATAAAAGCTTTCGTACTGCAACTATTCACCACATTTTTGTCAATTAAATCCAATCTTGTTTTGTTATAGATAGGAATCTTGTCAAATAATTCCGCGAACGCAAGGACCCATTTTATCTGGAATCAAGAAATCTAATATAATCCTATTTTCCAGGTTTTCATCCAAGCAGCTCATGTGAACAACAATTTATTCTCCAAGAGGAAATTGGTCAGAACTCTTCAAGCTATGGTCCTCATTGGTGTTTCTTGGGTCTTCCTTTCCGTCACTTTCCTTGTTTTGCTGGTATTTTGCAACAAAATTTGTGTCATAACTTGGGAAAAAGTGGGGTAAGGATATGATGTATTTGTAAAAAAAAGTCACATCTAGTTAAGAATATTTTGGATAAACAAAACATTTTTATGATGCTCGGATACAGTCACAAAATGTTGTCTGACATTTTGGGCTTGAAAATGAAAATCGCCCTTAAAAAGCAGAAAGGACAACTCCAAAAGATTTGACTTAAGAAAGAATTTCAGTAAATAATTCAATGCTAAAATGTGATTACATAATATTTAACTTAGGTACAAAGCTACTACTAAACTCCTACTTCAGTTAATGAAGTCCAAATTGAATAGAAAATAAAGTAAAGACTTTAATCAAGTGCCGCTAAATACAAGTTAAATAAAAATAAAAATAGCATCCATATCGCTACCAAACTTTTTATAATCAGGTATAACGCGCGAAAAGCCGAATTGAGAGAATAAGCCATGATTTCATTTTCTGGAGTTTTTGGTGATGATCTTTAAAGCCTTGAATATGATTCAAATTCGATCTGTTTGTCCGAGCAGTCCGAGCATGATATAAAATGTTTCTTTGTAAGTAAGCCATTTTTTATATCAAAAACCTTGGAACACCAATGTCAAAACCCAATTAAATATTTTAATTAACAAAGAAATGCATGGACGCTTTCCAACATTGATAAATAGCCTAATGATTTCATATTAAGGTGTCCTTCTAAATAAACTATAATTAATGACGATATATAATTATATTTTGTTGCAGTGAGACGTGGATGTACGTTATAGTTGCGTTTCTCGTTTTCACAACATTTTGGCAAGATGCAGTGCAAGTTACAGTGATAACCAGCTATGCTATTCATTGCCACCTTTTATCAACCTACCTGGATTTATTGTACTCTCGTATCCAACATCCTTCCATAACTTTATCAGAGTGCATAAAAGTAAATCTACAATCTCAAAGAGTATTTGTAAGTTATTTATATATAGTTATATAATTAATATATTTTATTGACAATTCTCAGGAAATTGGAGAGTTAGACAAATTGCTTCTTTATCTGAATAACGAGCTTGCTAACGGACTTGGACCTCTTCTCATTTTAAATTCAACGTACGGAATATCCAGTTTGATATATCTGCATGCCAACATCTACAGCCTAAAATGGATGGATTTGTTGTGTATCTCTGTATTTGCCTTTTTGTGGATCAGTGTAGTTCTTTTCCCTATGCTGCAGGTAAATACAAAATTTTGAAAAACAAATATATTTTAAGATGATATTTATCACAATATTTTTTCAGGCTTGTAAACTGTCATCGTCTTGCAAAAAAGTAAGAGAATTTGGACACTTGGTACGGCTGAGACCATTTGGGTACCAAGATGTTCCTCAAGTTGATTTGGATTCTTTTCTACTATTTGTGTCAACATTAAAAATGGAAGTGAAGATTTGTAAATTGCCAGTTTCATCTACTGCGGTAGCTTGTTTGCTGGCTGGAATCTGTCTGGTTCTTCTGTCTTGGGGATACTTCTATTAGAAAAGTAATGAAGTTCTTAATAACTTGGACTCACGGTCGCACAGTTTATTTTATTTGTGCACTTGAATAAGAGATTGTTGTCCATTAATCACATGCCAAGTAGGTTACGCAAGTACCTTCTAAAAAATAACTACTTACTGTACTTACAACTTTCTGAACATTAGCAAGTGGCAGTACTGATAGGTCTAAATTAATTCCATTTATATACTCTCCGTCATGTACTATTTAGTTGAGAAGTTTCGTTAAAATACAGATAGTAGATCACATTGCTCAATATCCCATAAATCTTTTTTATTTGACATTCTTGGAATAAATAGTGTATTTATAGCGTCATGAAAATGTTATGTGGTTATTAAATCATTATATCCTTCAGCAAGCCTAAAATATTTGCATTAGGAACGCGTTTTTGGAACGTGAACTTCTTCGGAGAACTACCTAACTTTACATACAAAAAATGGGTGCATTTTTTAGCTGTTTTCAGTGGATAATTGGCTCGGAGCCCAAATTAGTATGTTAGCATTCGCAATGACCACGTTGATTTTACATTGTTTGAATTCACAGAATGCCGAAAGTTTTCCAGTTTCATGCATTCTATCTAATGTACGCGATCAGCTGTGTTCCCGCATATTTCAAAATAATGAAAGTAACTAACCATCTATCATTTGATTCTTTCAGTCTTCAAAACTTTAACAAATCTTTCAACTCGAGCATTTGTCCCCACTCCCCTCGTTACTCGTCACCAATTCTGTATTTCCTTATAGCATATATTACATATTATACTCCCCCCTCATTTATCACTGATTAAATTTAGCTTTCAGTTAAAATCTAGTTTAGTAATTTCATCGGTAACAGGGAATATATGTACATACTAGACCTCAAAAACAAGGTACGTATATACTTAATGAATATTACATTAGCAAATTGTAAATTATATTTGCCCCTAACCATGCAAATCTATTTATGTACATTTGCAGTTTTCCTAAAGACAAAAATGTCGACGCCCCTTTGGACAAATCCTTTTAAAATTCCGCCCAGTCTTTCTGGCACATTACAACCATTAGTTTATTTGGCCGGTTTAGACACTGTCTCAAATACGGTACATCGCGGAATCTCTGATATGCTTAACTTGAAGAATATGACTAAGGACTTCCAGCCAGTATACACAAACGTTCCTTTTGACTTCAAATTTCCTACAAAAAAACAAAAGGTTTGAGGTGGAATATTTTTAATTCTTTACTAACTGTTTTCAAAGTTAGTAAATGTAGAAAGACGTTAAAAATATTTTTTCTCCAGGTTGATAATATAGAGGGGTACATTCCAAATGGTATTCTAAGGACCAACTGGTCTGTAAAGCATACTGAACATATTCCATCTGTAGTTGTCGTTTTCTTTGACATGAATTGGAGTGATCCAAACTGGAATGACAGAAAGCTATCATGCGCCAAACGTGTTAAGGAATTAAAGTAATTTAACACATCTTGAAAACCAGTATATACCTGCGTTTCTGAATTTTTATCCAATTTATTTTTACATACAGGGCTGATCTGGCACCCCATGGTACTCAAGTTTTAGTTATGTTAATAAAGGCATCCGGCCAGAGCGATGACAATTTTTCTACTGAACGGGCATCAGCATTGTGCGGAGCTGCCGATATTCCTCCAAAGTTTTTATTTGTTTTGTCCAATACAAATAATGATAGGATACAAGCTTGTATTCAGAGGTAATTGATTGTGAAAATGAACAAAAATAATAAAAAATACTCCATTTTCGAAAGTTTTGGCACTAAATAAAATATTTTGTTCATTAGGTTAGAATCAGGAATGCGGGAATTGTCTAAGACGTATTACTCAGCTCGAATAAGAAGAGTTAAAAATTGGAAAGACAAAGCCACTCAAACGCCCCTATTAGTTCGCTACAATTTCAAAATCGCATTTTTTCAAGAAATTAGAAGAGATTATGTGGCAGCGATGAGGTAAAAAGAAAATATTTTTCTTGAATTGGAATCTTTATAAACTTACGCTGCAGTTTTATATAATTAACACTTGATAACTTATATCGTATGATTTTTAGCCACTATCAAGCGGCCATAGATTCAGTTCTAAGTATTAAAGTCTCCGATGCAAACATACAAGAGCTTAAAGTTGTCGCGTCAATAATTAATTATCGAATTTGTCGTCTGTGCTTGTTGAAATCTGATCAGAAGGAATCGAAAGCACAATTTGAAAAACACATTCGCACTTTTACTAAAATGGAATCAAACCCTGAGCTAGCCTTTGAAAATCTCTCATGGCTGGAAAATCAGTAAGTACTAAAATAGTTTTCTCTTTGAATATTTGGATGTACTTTTCATGTAGTGTTCCTAAAATTCGGATAATATTTTATAGATATCATCAATTCGGCGATTTATTGAAACAGTATCATCGGGTCGGAGCCTCGCAAATTGCTGATCCAGTGACATATTTTATGAAAGCAGCATCTTATGCTCAAATGAGGCAAAAGTATTGTTTAGAAAATTTTGTTGATCAGGTATGGCAAAATTCAATCCAATGATTAATTTTGTCACATTTTTATTTTCAAGGTTATGTGTTAAAGTAACCAAAATCTGTTGTTAAAGGACTTATCATGGCCTGAGGAATTGGCTGATTACAAAACGAATAACGACTTAAAACATTTTGGACAACGGGCATGGCGAGAGGCGTCATTTGGAACTGAATCTGCCTACGCAGTCGAAAATCCAAGCTCTATTCAGGCTCTTAAACATCTGGAAATGTCGAATAACCATTCTGTAATTTTAACTAAGTTACACAATTGCACTATTTACTAATAGAGTTTAGGTTAAGTTTCTAATTTTGTTTTACATGTAAATACGCAGGAGTTTATAATTGGACATTACGGCATGGCTTCAGATTTTTGTCGTGAGACTCAACGATTAAGGACGCGCTGTCAACTGAGTAAGATGTTGTTGAGTTTTTGCGCTCAACGGAACTCATAATTTTCCATTTTTTTTAAAATCTCATTTGAAGAGTTTTGTACTACCGAATTCTTAACATTCAGAGTCTGCTCTTTTATCAACTAATTTCCATCAATTCCACTTTTATCTTATTCTGCTAAATCTAAAGTCCATTTATATATTTTTAAATTCCGCATAGAAAGTACTTATATGTAGAAAGAAAGATTAGGGTTGAATTTACAAGATTTTTGAAGGTAGCCCACAGTTGTCGTTTTTCAGTAATGTACCCTAAGGGTATTGCAGAAAATAGGAAATTCTTAATTCTAAACTTGTAATTTAGGATTCCTATTTTCCATTTTTATCCGTCAATAATATTTTTCCGAATTTATCTGTAAGTCTCTGTATACCATTTGCAATAATTGTGAAATTAATCAGTTTCCCTTTACAATTAATACAATATGCATAGATTGTAATAATATATTAATATTTTTTGCAGTGTGTCTCATGGGCCACGAGTTCTACTCAGCTAAACAGTTTTCAAAGTGCATAATGCTGATGACTCACGTTCTTCGGGAATTTGGCCAAGAGAAGTGGACAAGTCTCATTTATGATTGTGCTGAATGCGGCTTCAAGGCCTCTTGCTGTGAAGGAGATATTCCGGCATATATAAACTTTTTAATAATTTTACTGAAATTAGATCTAACGGACTTAGTGAGAAAAGAAAGACAGCAACATCTGTGGTCAAAGTTCAAGGCTGTGTTGGAAGGTCGAATCCCATTAGCAGAAGAAGGCTGTGAAATGAACGTTGCATCTTGGGAAAAGAATTTAGCTCAACCATTTACCTCTTATGTCGGAGTCCACCAAAATTGCATAATTGATGCTCAAATTTATTTCAGCAATTCTGTTGTAAGAGTGGCCACAGAAACTCCAATTCATTTTCTGCTAACGTAAGATTTTTGGTTGTGCAAAATCTTTAGTATAGAGGGGATAGGAGCTTTTTTAACGTTTCACTCTGATGTTATAGAAACCGGTATCATTACCCTATTCGTATATCCAAGTATGGTGTTCGCACTAGCATCAATGACTACAACACTTCAAACGAAACTGATGCCTGCCTTCAACCAGGGGAGGTTCAAGAGCTAATTTTAAACATAACTCCAAATTCAAGAGATTTATCAAAACATATTCAAGTGAGTTCAAATTTCAGTCAGAGAATAAAAATAAAATAATGTATAAGTAAACTATTTATGTAATTTTATTTGTATCTTTACTCAATTTGGAAGTCAGTTTAAGTTTTAATTATTTTTTATGTAATGCAGATAATTATGCATATAATATACGAATATTTTAAAATTAATCTAATTTATTTTTCGACTATAGCTCCAAGTCGGATTTGTTGATATTGGTACTGCTTCAGCCTCAGTAATTCTTCATTATTCACTATTAATTCCTGGGGACTTATACCTTTGGTATATTCATTTGTACAACAACTAACAATAAGTTAAAAGTATCATCAGTTTAATTAAAAAACGAAACAAAATACAGGAGTACTTGGGCCAAGGACAAAAGTCGCTACACATCTGCCAGAATTGAACCAACTAAAACATTACAACAAGTCAAGATTACTAGACAAGAACCAATGCTTGTTGGTGAATGGCATAAAGTAACTTTAACTTTAACTAATGAGAGTGAAGTTGAATATAAAAGACTTGTCTCTACATTCCTCATCGGGGGAGCCGATACATCCCGTAAATAATATTTTTTATAAATAAATATATAGAAGTATTGCAAAACTATACAATCTAAAGCTTATCAAATTCCTTAGATGTGACTTGTACTTTGGATCCCTCTGAGTCTGTTGCTTACGGTCAACTCTCTCATACTTTTGAATTGAAAAAATTAGGACCTTCTGAATCAAATACCACGATAATTTACGTTAAAACAAAAAATGACGATGAAAAGGAACTGAAAATCTTAGCAAGGGTATCTATTTAACATTATTATTTAGGTTTACAAAAATGTGTTTTTTTACATTGGGATCACAAAATTGTATTTTTACAAATAGTCAAAGTATATGGATCCAAATAATCAAGTTTTAAGCACGGAAAGGATGGAGCTAATGAATGTCGCACGGCCTTTCAACGTATCACATGTGATTACCAATTTGCAAGGGGAAGTAATTGATCAGCCACCAGCCCAAAGTGAATTCTGTGTAGAAGTGAAAGTGGAAAATATTGCTCCATGTCCGTTAATGATGCAAATGTGCACCCTCACTGCAAGTGTAAGTATAATGCAAAATAATTATTCAATTTTAGTTTCTTTACATCATGATTTCTAAATTGCTTATGAATATGTTTACCTGCAGAATGAGATTGTAAAGTTGGAAACAAATGAAGTATTGCAATTGGAAAACATTGTTTTAAATTCTGGAGAAGCTGCTTTTATAAAGACTCCCCTGTGTTCTCTAGTCAATGCTGTTTCTTGTATTGGATGCGTGCAAATAAAATGGGCCAGGTTAAATCCATATAATTATATAATTTGACCGTTTGAAAAACAATTCTATAATTCCATTTAGATTTTTTAAATCCGTATTTCTTAAAAACTGATTGTTATAATGTATATAAAATGTAGAAATGAAGAAGAAAATGAAGTCTTTACCACCAGCGAATATCCTTTGATATCAGAAGAGAATGGAAACACGCCTTTGTATTTGGAAGCTAATTATTCGGATAACGGGAGAGGCACGTTGAAGAAACCAATGCATGCAAAATATGTGATTACGAATCGAACACAATACGTGTACGATTTAGTTGTATCTATGGACTCAACGGAATCGTTTATGACGTCTGGTCCTAAAAAGGTTACTGACTAATTGATTTACACATTTTAAAATTTTGCACGTTATTATTACATCCTGCTTCTTATTAAAACAGATCAACATCAAATTGAATGGATTGGACAGTTTTGAATTCAAATATGTGGTTTTCCCGTTAATAACTGGATTAATCACAGCGCCACGTCTAAGTATAGACCCTTCACCTAACTTTGAGAGGGTCAATGGAGCACCTGTGATTAGCGTAACAAGGGACATTCCTAAAACAATTATGGTCACGGTAAGTACTTTTCATTAACTAAAAATGATATTTTATTTATAATCAATTATTATGAAAATTTTTATTTCTTTATTTTTTTACAAGAAATCAAACATAATAGTTAGGTATGTTTTAGTATCGTGATATAGAGCGAGTAGAAAAAATATATATTACGTGAAGTTTCATTTTTTATTTGTTTTATATTTTGCACACGTGTGGAGTATAGAGTATTGGTGTTGAGTATAATATGAACCATGTAGAAAGTTTTAGAATGTGTCAAAATAGTATGTGTAAAATATATACATTACCTTCCTAATTATGGCGTTTAGTACTGTTTATCAATTAAATTAATAACTTTTTAAAATTAAGTAGTTGATCTATGAATACAAATCGTTTCCATTTCATATACGAATATTAAATTATTGTAGGTAGGTTTTTTATCCCGTTATTTAAAAAAAAATTACACACAACAAGCTAAACACGTTTAGATGAGTTTTTCTGTACTGTACATTTCGATTATTTTAAAAGCCTTGTCTCATTTTATGTTTAATTAAATATTTGAACTGCAATTCAATTTTCAGTATTTATTGTTGAATGTAGGATTTGTAACTATGCAGTACTGAGTATTCACTATTGTGGAATAGAGAGGGCAAACTGATTCATTCATTTACATTTTTTAGCTTTTATTTCTATTTTAATTCGTGCAATGCTGAAGATTTTAATAATTTAATGTATTTTATTTACATCCAGAGATAAGAAAAAAGAAAATCGTGTTTTTCGGACTGGAAATAAATAAATGACTGCAAAGAAAATTAATTGTACCAGTACACCTACACCTGGTGTCTTTTTTGAACTCGAACTAGTAATTCCCATTAATTTATTGAAGTCTCTATGGAATCGTGATTGTGTCATAGAGTGATCTACCCGTTGTTCATGAGACATATTACTAGAATTTGGTTTTGTTGACGTAATAGTAGTTGTTGAGATTTCTTCAGACAAAGTGTCATTAGTATCAGTTGTAAAAAACGTGGGTGCTTGAGACGACGTGGGAGGTGATTGTTTTTTCATGTAGACTTTAAGCGTTGTAGGTTTCATTATTGAAACTTCAAATGGAATTGATTTTGTAATGTATCCCAGGGATTCCACCTAGAATATGATTAAAATTAATGAAATATTTACTTCTATTAATAAAACGTTCTTACAATATAATATAAAGAAATTAAATTATTCAATCAATAAACAATGCAGTTGCTGTTCTACATTGCTGGATTTTGTATAATTCTGGTTTATCATCAAAGTGCTATACCAAATCACAAAAATCTAATTTAACGAGCCTCAATAGTAGATAATAATAGTAATTACCATTTGCTAAAAATTAGGTATAAGATAGTGGAAAGCTATCGTATTATTTCATAAATTCATTCATATGATATACTTTATGTGTAATGCGTAAGAAATGTCACGAAAGAATATATTTATACAAGTAGAAAGTCTTACAGTTAGAATATACTTTCCGGGAAGCAGCGGACGCCAGAATTCTCCTTGATTGTTACTGAACCAAGGTGGCATAATTTTGACGTCAATATTTTCAAGGTAGTTTTGACTTTGTTTGAATAACTCTACTCTGCGAAGTGTCTTATTCGTATCTGCATCCATGATTAAGCCACGGACGCCGCTGTCAGATTCTTTGATCATCTCCAATAGTCCCTACAAGGATTATAAAACTTTCTTTAGAACTTTTCTCTGTTTTTCTGAGTGGGGAATATTCCGCTGATTAAAACTTTTATAAGAAATGTAGAAGTCATAAAGTCTAGTTGAAATTTATAGATGCAAATGTTATAGGTACCGGCTTCGTGTATTCCCACATAGTCTCCAAAATGTCAGTACGGTTTTCATTTCTGCAACATGCAACTCCGATCATGAGCTCAAATGTTCCACTGACGTAATTGAAATCCATCATTGTACCTGTTGAAAACAAATTGAAATGCATAAAATTTTTCTGTTCTTAATTATCTATGGTGCTCACTGATTCTAATTTTTGCGGTACTACTATATTATAACGCAAGTTACAATGAGATTAGAAAACAGTTCAATATCAAACAATAGACGATTGAAAACAATAGACGACTTCGCAGTTGAGTAAGCACGAACAAAGGTGACTTCACTGTTGAATGATCAGCTCACTCAACCGCGAAGTCGTCTATTGTTTTCTCATTTGTTTTCTATGATTCTCCAATATCATTGTCATAACTTGCGTGAATATAGAAATAAAAGTACTGAAGCTATTGGTGCTGAATAGGGACAGTATCAAGTATAAAATGATCGACATAATTCTGACCATCGTGACAGAAATCTACGATATCTTAAAAATCCATAAAGCAAGATGTTTTGTTCATGAATGCAGTACGGTTTGTAGATGTAGGAAAATAAATCGGTGTGAGATCTTTTGGCATAGTTTTCGTGTGATTTGATGGGGCGTGTATTTTGTGTAGGGAGGGATATTAAATATTTTATGGAAGGACATGGTGTACCTGTAACAGCCTTCCATTCGGCTCCATTGATCATGCCATCAGGAAACGTTCTTCCTAAGTTTGGACAATACCAAGCGTGAGGAACGTCTTGGAATGTTGCTGTGTAAGTGGAAGCCAAGTGTTTGAAGATGTCATCATCAGGAGTCAAATGAGGCTCTCCGCCTCTCTGCGAACCGTCCATTTCGTCTGTTTGGAATATAACGGAAAGATGAGAAAATGACAAGTGAAGAAGTCATAGTTGGTTTATATCTTCTGATTCTCACTGCCGAACATTTATAGATATGGGTTTTCGTTTTATGACTTTGGTATGGACGTGGACATCTAGAAAAGGAGATGGTACCTAAGAGATAGGTAGATAACTTACCTACGTGGCTACATCTACAACTTAATGTGCATCCGCACTCACTCGCATCCATAAATGCATGAAATTCTGAGCAATAATAATGTGCTACGTAGACTATAAGTGTCATATTGAAGCGAAGAAAGTTTTAAATTCTACTCCAGGCGAGAAAAGACAAGACAAATCTATTTCTCTTTATGCTCCGTCTACTTCTCCCTTACCTATAGCCTTCTTTATTGTGTATGGATTGTTATTGCGTCTTATATGCACGGGTACTTTGCAATAATATATCTTTTATTCCTAGTAGTAACTCTGGATGAACATGTCACACAAGATACAATATTCATGTACTTCTCTTCCGTACTTCTGTCTGTAATACTACAATGAAAAGGATCCAACCATCGGATTCGATTGAATCATTCTCGCAACGTTTTGCTTTCAGGGCTATGCTCTTCGCCTTTTTATGGTCAGCCTCAAAAAATACTATAACTCGCACTCTCAACATTTTTACATGCCTCCAGGATATCAACTCAACCTGCCATTATAAATTCTGAGCGTGGATTTTGTCCAGCCCATGAATATCAATTTTTCATAGCCTTACAACTAACAGTATTTTACAGCCACATTGTTCCTGCACACCCGAGAAACAAAATAGGAAATACAATTGCACGTTTTTGAATCAGAAAACATTACTACTTATAAAAAAAACCAAAACAAGACAACCAAAAAGAAAAACTGTACAAAGAGACTGATAACCATTGGCTTTGTTATAAATGGAATATTTTTGCTCCGTTAAAATTTGTAGTATTGGCATGCAAATCATCGTGCATCATCACACCAAGAATATTGTTTTTGCAGTCAAATTGCACTTCTGCTTGTATTGGCATAAAAAACATTTTGGAGGGCAGAATGGCACGCAGAATCCTTTTGTCCCAAAACTGGACTCCCATGGGTATACAACCAAATTAACTGCATTATTAACGTGCAATGTGCAGTACTTTCATTCTACTGTAAGTAAGTAGTCTTTACTGTCCATACATGGACTACACTTTGAATTCTACACAGAATAATTATAGTATCAGCGAGTCTTGCTTTAAGTATATTTTCTTAAGAGTGATTAAGTGCTCAAAGTTGCTCATTAAGAGTTTTGATTTTAGAATTTCATTACCAAGTATTAATTTTAATAATTAAATCCACAGTTAATTTTATGATTTTTTGAACACAGCTTAAGGGGCTCGGAAGTTACTTTGCAACTATGTATATGATCAAAGATATCAAGATATTTAAGAGAAAGATAGATAATATATGAGTATAAATTAGCTTACCTTCTATAGTGGTATCGAATGGATAAGTTACAACCCAAGCACCACTGAATAAAGATATAGAAATGAGGAAATTATTATTGTATATCCAATCCATCGCTGCTGCTGTTTCTGGTGCTTTCTCCGTATCCGTTTCGTCGGGGTCAAAAATATGGGGAAAATTTCGGTTGATTTCTATCCCTTTGGCATTTTGTCTACATTTTGAAAACAGAAGAAAAAAATATTGACTGCTAAGAAAAGTGTATAAGTAAAAGATTTAGATTTGAAGTAAGAGTTAATAGCTTTAGTATGCTACAATATTTTAAGAAAGCAATTTGGTAACTATGGCTCTAATTAGAGAGTTCAGTAACGAATTAACATTAATAGAATCTACCGTATTTATCGATATAATTCCCCTGTTCAAGATAGTTCCCCTACGGGGGAACTATATCGATTTTTCCCCGTAAATGTCAGCATTCGAAACTATAATTCCCCTATTCGAATTAATTCCCCGGTCAAAATTTAGGGCATTTGGTACGTGTGCACTTACAATAAGTACATGTGTACTAAAAGAGAAAGGAAGCAAGAACATTGGTATTGAAAGGTATAGAATAGTTGCAGTCCACAGTAATCTGAAATGGCAGGAGGAGAAGAACGATTATATTTGACTCCAAGAAGACCCAGTGCATACATATCTCGAAATTTAACTTTTAAATTGAAAGCTATCAAATTAAGTGAGGAAACTTCCATTAACAGCGCCAGTAAACAGTTACAAGTTGACCGAAAAAGCTTAAGAGAATGGAAACGGAAAAAATTGGATTATGAAAAATTGGCCGACGAAGGTAACAACCAACAGTTCAACAGTTAATTACAGTTGACGAAACTGCGCTATGGTTGGATGGTGCCAGTGACACGACAGTAGAGGTCAAAGGTTCACAGGAAGTTTCCATTCTGACAACCGGACACGATAAACTAAGAATTAGATTCGTCAGATCTGTCCTCTGACGAAGAAAATTAATTACATTTTAATAAAACTTTAATTTTATTTTTAAATAATGCATTGATAATCTAATAAATATTGACTTTGAAACTATAATTCCCCTATTCGAAATAATTCCCCATCTGGGGAACTACATCGATTTTTCTTGGACTAAAAGTGGCCATGAAACTATAATTCCCCAGAGGTGCTAATTCGATAAATACGGTATATTGAATTAATCTTGAAGCCTACTCTTTGACATGGAGAAATATAAGGTAACGTTGCTTTTAGCGAAAATCAATTCTGGTATTATCAATGATTAGTTTTTACTGATAATAGTTTATTAAGGGCTTTATGCAATTTAGCAAAGACTTGTACTTCCAGTTTAAGCGAAGCGAAAGCAATTGCTAATATTTTATTCATACTACGCCTAAAGGCACCTTTACTTCAAAAACTTGAACTAAAATAAGGTAGACTACGTATGCATGTATGGGCTATTAAGATTGTAGGAATATAAATTACAGTGTATTACAGAATAGCTGGGTCTTATACGTAAGCTGGTAAGTGCATTTAGCGAATAAATAGTTCTCTTCAGCGATATCTTCAATTTGGTTTCGTCTCATTGGTTGCAAGAATAGGTCGAAAGTAGAAGGCCTTATAAAACGTTACCAAGTTTAATGCTTCAGATGTTTATTTAGATGTCATCGACGAGGCAAGATGAGAAGTAGGAAGGAATACCAATGCTTTAGCAGAATTGTCCTAGTACAGCCCACAATTTTTCACCGAATGCTACACTTTAAGATTTGAATTTGAAAATGCTAAAATTGTCAGAAACTTCCTTTCGTCGAATCGCAGAATATAAATATTTTTCAATAAACTGTACTTTTGATAATTTCAAATTCGATTTTTGAAGAACTTAGAGAGAATTGGGTAACAAATGGAAGGTTGTAGGAGGACTAGGAATATATGTCGTAGCCCGTGAGAGGACATGGGCTGTCACCGTGACAGCCTAGGCTACGAGAGTGGCATCTCATAGCCTAGGATTTGAGAGGACAGCATGTCAGGCTCTGAGAGGACGGTCAATTCCTTTATATAATATAACAATAAAATTATCCTAATACCAACAAAGTGAAGTTAATTCACAACGAACATAACAGGATATGTTTTACTAGCATCTGTATCTTGAAAAAAATTATTTTGTAAGTCAAAAACAAATTATTATCATTATTATTGCCAATTATTATTTGCTATTAATAAATTATATTATAAGAGTGTGTATTCCATGCAAATTACAACATTAATAACACTCATAACACTTCTTTCTATAGATTCAAAAAAATAATTCTGTGGAAAGTTTTGGAAATATAGCCATACCCTGAAATGGGAATATAGAAAGTTTATATCTTTGAAAATGAAGGAATGAAAATATGCCGCCATTTACTTCAAAATTAAAATCTAAGTCATTAAAGTTTTAGGACCTCTACAACATTTAGAATGTGTTTTACTACCATTTGTATCTTGTAAAAAATTATTTTATACGTCAAAAAAATTATCACCATTATTATTGTAGGCCAATTATTATTTGATATTCATAAATTATATTATTTGAGGGTTTGCACTAACATACATGATTTCAGGAAGCCATAAAAATTATGACAGTAAAGTCGTAATATTCATAGCAAAAACTGAGGTATAAGATGTAGCTGAGCGAATAAATTTTTTCAAGATACAGTTGCTAGTAAAACACCTCCTCAATGTTGTAGAGGTCCTAAAACTTTAATGAATTTTAATTTTGAAGTACCTAAAAGGGGGCACATTTTCATTCCTTCACTTTCAAACTTCCTATATTCCCATTTCGGGGCATGGCCATATATCCAAAATTTTGCACAGACAACAGAATTATTTTTTTGAATCTATAGAAAGAAGTTCTTGTTATGAGTGTTATGACTGTTATAATTTGCATGGAATACTGAAATCTTGTGTGCTAGTGCAAACCCTTAAATAATGTCACTCTTATAATATAATTTATTAATAGCAAATAATAATTGGCAATAATAATGATAATAATTTGTTTTTGACTTACAAAATAATTTTTTTCAAGATACAGATGCTAGTAAAACATATCCTGTTATGTTCGTTGTGAATTAACTTCACTTTGTTGGTATTAGGATAATTTTATTGTTATAATATATAAAGGAATTGACCGTCCTCTCAGAGCCTGACATGCTGTCCTCTCAAATCCTAGGCTATGAGATGCCACTCTCGTAGCCTAGGCTGTCACGGTGACAGCCCATGTCCTCTCACGGGCTACGACATATACATTAATTTCCCTAATTCTCACATTGCCTCGTTGATACAGAAAATACAGACGCCACATTAACTGAGCAGTAAATTTTAAGTGAGTCTCTTAGTCTCTAGTATAGTAGTTTTAGAAACAGTGTAAGTTACAATTTAAGACTTTAGCAGCCGTCCTAAATATTCAGTAGGCCATCATGCTGGCAATTATTAGCATTCTCTATGTTTAAATTTGTCATTGGCGATGTTGTTGATAGATAATTGTAGGAAATATCGTTACCTTCCTTCTCCTTTGTCACATTCGCCTGGAATTGCTTTTGAATAGCCATCTGGATTTAAATTCGGAAGAATGTGGATTTCAGTGGTTTGCATCAATCTTCTTTCAACAGATCCTCGAGTCTCAAAACTCGTCAGCAAATGCTACAGGGAAACAATGGAAAGCTTTTAAATTAACAACCTTACTTATGGTGCCGTGAACGTCCACGGAATCTCCTGATTTGTACTCCTATTTTAGTCCAGGAGTCAGCTGAAGCTTAAGTCTGACAGTTATACTTAAATTCTACGTGACAAAAGCTCTTGTTAATGTAATCAAATCTGGCATGCAATAAAGTTTCCGACTGTGACAATGAACGCTCCCAAGCGCATATTAAAAGGAGGCGTCAGATTGAGTCTGACAGAACAGAAGAGCTAGAAAAACATTTCCATTCTTCTCAAGTATGTGAAAACAGTTTAGTGATGTACCATAAATCAATGCACTCTATTTAGCTAGACGAATGCTATCATGAAAAACAAAAGTTCTTGAAAGTCTTATCGTTTCAGCAGATTAGGTCGACTGACTAAACATACTAGTGTACTACTACGTACTTCCGTTAAGTATTATTATTATTTACGTCGCGAGTAAAAGCCTTCCATGCTGTAGCTACTATTGGGAGTCCTAGATAAACAAAGCTTCCAATAATAAACATACAATTATCCAACGCAATGCAAGCGATGTAAATATGTCTTAACCCCATTAAACATCCTAACGATATAGTCCAGACGTCCTATTGATCATCCAAAATGGTTTGATCACCACGGTTTACTTTAACCGTTCAATGTTTCACTCAAGTAGGAGCTATACCACTAATTGGCATAACTTCGGACCATAATATTGGAATTCATAAAAAATTGTTAATCAAATATGTAATTGACGAGCCATCTAAAAGAAGAAATTACTTTTATGAGATAAAGCAAAATAATAATTGCCGTCAACTAAAACAAATTTCCTTATAAAATATTTATTATACACATGTAAACCAACTCTATGTCCGGCAAGCTCTCAAAATTTATTGTTTTACTCTTCAAATATAAAATGCAGTGCATAAAGGAAAAAAGGTCGCCTTTTTACGACTTTTAACTCCAAACTGTTGAAAAAAGAAAAATGGACTCCTTTTTTCCTTTTCATGCAACTTAAAGGCTTATTCAGTAACATAGCTGCTTTATGGTAACGACCAATCTGTCTGTATGTCCGTGTGTTAGTAACTCAAAAACGGTTTAAGATAATGTGGTCAAACTTTCTGTACTAAATTTAGAGATAAAAAGTACGGTCGAGTTTGAAAATGGGCAAAATCGGACACCCCCTGTGGATAAAATTTAAATCTGCACAACTTAAGTTCTCCACATCGTAGAACGTCATGAGATTGCTCGTTTGAAAAGTTATTCATTGGTTCAAATTAAGGTAAAGTCAGACAGTCAGGGTTACAAGGTTAGAAGTATTGGGGAAAATGTGTCACAAACACGTGTCACGTGTTATGTAATGTCGCAAACCATGACTATCTCCGCTACATTCTTACATGTATTTGAAATGGATTATTATTTCTATCAAATACATTCAACTAAAACTAATATAGAATTTATTTAAACACATTAAAGCACATGGAAGTGAAACTAACCTTAATTAAATTTAATAGCATGAAGCAAGCAGGCCCAGACACTCCATTGATATTCCCAACGAATTTTACTTGTGGTCTGAGTAAAGGCCTTCTGCTGGGGTGGTCCGAAAGTACCATTACCCACAAGTCTCTCCCTGTGTGTAGAAAACTTAAAAATTGTAGATACCTATTCACCTATACTTATTTACTTAATAAAACTATATCTACTAAAATAGTCTTATATTATACGTGAGACAAGTTTATTTTAATTACGTTATAATTCGTTGTATTTATTAGCAAAAGATTCGAATGAATTTTAAATGCAGCATAATATAATTTTATTCTGAATATTTTTTTATTTTGTGTTTCCATTACTCGAGTGTGAAAGGTATTTATAAATATCTGGCCCATATCTGTACAGAGCCTTCATTTTCTTATATCAAAACCAATTATAAACAGTTTCTACTTTAAAGTATTATTTACTTTTAATTTATTTCTCATCTTCCAATAAGTTTTCACGGGTTTTACACTTATACGTACGTAACTCATAGTATGATGAGTATGAGTTGCGTATGTATCCAGAGCAAATACTAAAATAGGAAGTTTAAAGCAACCTTGAACGGATTTTCCAATGGAGACAAGTTTTGAAATGTTCTTGTGCATTGAGGCAAGTTGTTGGAGATAATTGGTCATCAGATGATGTTCACATGTGTTTGAGTTGGGATGATCTGTCATGTTGAGAGTTGTTTTGGTGAGAATGCTGCTTTTTCCAGCCCAACATCCAGTGAGCAGCAGGAGAAAGGAGAAGAGAAAGTAACAGCATAGTCTGATGATGCTAATCAAAGTGATCATTTTCTTCTTGACCCAGTTTCTCAATGATTTGCTTATCTCACTACTACCTTCTGTGCTCTGCTCAATGATAAACTAACTATATTAGATTGCTTATGTTACATATCAGATTCTACTAACAAACTGTCGAGTCGTAAATTCTTTAGTGCACTTTAACCATCTGCGTTTCATAGCCCAAGCATTCATCCGTGTCCTGGAGTAGTATTAGAGCAACCACAAGTATCACAGCACAGGACACATTTTGTCACACGAATCAGCGTAGGTATCTTATTCACCATGTAGATAAAGAAATCCATACGTTATAAGATGCAGTCATGACAAACACCTTAACACGATGCGTCTATTTCACATACAAAGTTTATTTACGGAATTTCGTTCGCCAATATTCAGATGGGTAACAATTTATTGGGGATATCTTTATGTAACACTTTTCGGAAACCGGAAAAACAGTCTGCAAACACAAAATCAATTTTAAATGATTTTGTAATAGAAAATACAATATTTGCATAACAATTTTTCTCACTGTGAAGAGATCTTCGGTTGTAATGAGATTTAAGAATATATAAAATGAGAACCAACACTTCTTGCACAACTTGCTTAGTGATAGCTTAACTTTCTTTGAGATGGGAGACTGTCAAACAAAACATAAAATACAAAGAAACATAAATCCGTTGCATAATAGCAATGTCTTGGCCGTTGTACGTATTTCTCAAAAGTTTTCACCCATTGGTTAAAGACGATAAGTTGTCCTTCACTACTGGTGGGATTTTGTTGGTGAGATATTACCACATTAGGTTAAAGATGTAGCAAATGTTTAGAGGGATTCTCGAAATAGTAGAGGGACAAGACTTCTTAGGAGGATTCGTTATCTACTAAGAAATATCTTTACTGAAGCTAAGGGTAGGGAAAAGTTGTCCGAAATTTCGGGACGCGGGTGGTAATGTGGTAATTACCGGGAATAGACAAAAGTGTAATGATAATAAGCGTCTGCACGCGCTCTTCCGTTTGTGGACTGATTGAGTGAGAATTAAGTAATGTATTGTCAAGTGGATAAATAATGGTGAGAGAGCTGAGGGTTGATTACATAGGAGCTATAATATTATGTACTGACTCTCTAGCAAAATGAGTTCTTCGCACTTTGCCGATATAGAATATTAGACTTTGTTTGGGATGTAGTGTTAGAGTAACTGTAAATGTAGGAAAAAGCTGTTGGTTGTTATGTTGGTGTTTGGTACTGCGAATAGCGTCTGTATGTTGAGACGTCTGGCTGGTGATGTGATGGGCTGAGTTCAGTTGAGCTGGATAAGAAGTAGAAAAGAACAAAGTGGCTATCAGCAGAAGAATGTGTTGTTGTTATGTTACTAACTGAATGACTTGTCTTAGTCTTGACTGGAGGATGCACTGACTGATGTTGAGTGAGTTGAGTGAGTCTCTCAAGAAAAGAAGAACAACAGGAAAGAGAATTATAACTGAACTAACTCTCGATCTTCTCCCCGCAGCTTGTCTTCGGAGGAAACAAAAAGGGAGAACTTAAGTTACATTACACAGATAGGCACGGACAACTCTTAAATGTATAGTATCTCGATATCTCTATTACCAAAATCCGAACTGGACGTCAATAACGACTAACTCCGTACACTTTGCAAAGAAACACATCCTGAGAGTGTATTGGAAGTTTTAGCTTACAAGCCTCCATAATATGACCATGAATATATACAAAAGCATATACAAAGATATATGCTATGCAGATAATATTATTGTAGCGTCTTTAATGTTAATACCAGAGAAAATATTACCTCGACTTAAGTACCAACTAGAGCATTTCATTGCCTTCTTAAACTTATGCATGGCTATCACCACAGTAAAAACACAAGTACTTAATATTATCTTCTGTCTATAAGAACCAAGTCGCCGAGTACGGTCTGGGGATAACAGTCTGTGAAGTAATAAGAATAAGTAACCTAACTAGCATCTCTGGAGATGTAAGAATGGAAGTTGTAATAATAATAAGTCGACGAAACAAAACAACCTAACTGCGGTGCTAGCTGCCATAACACTTATAAAACAACCCAATGTTCCACTACTTATGTACTATTACATGGCCATTCCTGCTCAAGATACTCAAGATGCTCAGACAGATGAGAATACGTCAGGGTTGGTAGACCAAGATTTTTGGGCTTTTTTAGTTTTTAAATAAAGCTTGCAAAAAACATTTATAACAGAAGCAATTTTTTAGCAAATAATTAATTTGTTTTGACTAGCCAGTGGTAGTTTGCGTATAACAAAAAAATTCAACATAGAAATCCCAAATATCTAATGGGCTTCAATGAATGAAATTCGGTTTGTTGGATCATGTCAATTATTATATTGGTCCGTTAGTTTAATAAAGTAAAGCATTTCTAAATTGTAAGTAATGTAAGATGATATTGAAGTACGGAATGCGGAATGCGACTTTGATTACTTGATATAGTTCTTAATTTGACCCATTAGATCTGCAGTCTCTTCCCTGGCAACTCAATTTCATGAGCATTCCAAGAATGTGTCCTGCTACTGACTTTATTTCTTTATTCTTTAAACTGGACCACTCTTTAGATATAAACCCAACTGTTACACATCATGAAACACTATTTCCTCAAAGCTGATACACACTGTTGTGTAGAAAGTGATACCGAAAAAAGCAAGATAAGATTGTACAATGCTGGCTACTAAATACTAAGTGCTGGAAAGTATTAGTCAGCCGTTTGGGCAGGCAGTGCCATCAAGGTCTTGCAATTATAAACTGCACAATTAAACCTAGATAGAAGTACAATCAAAATTGCCAGTTGTAACTGTATATTCACTTATACCAAGTAAAATATCAATGGAAAGGAATTTTTTCATTTGATTTGTGCGGGATTGGGGATGAATAGTATTTCTACGTTTCAAGACATCATTGTTTGTATTGAATCTTTTCTGTGCATAGGTAATGTGTTTGTAATTCCCAGACTACTTTATCTTCTGCATATTTTTATGCATTTTGAACATTCCGTTCAGTTTACTCATAAGGAAGCACCACAAAAATTAACTTTAATTAAAAAACTAAGCTCTCGGTTGGTTCAATAGAATGAATGGCATATTTCTTTACACTACAAACAAATCTTTGTCTAAAATATTTCATGCATTATCTTTCCGTATATCTCCTAAGGTTTTGATTTTGAAGAAGACACTGGCATATCTGAAATCCGCGAGTGCTTCCGACCGGTGTAGTTGTCACTGTCAGTTCTTCCATGTAAGGCCAAAAATATAATTTTCTTCTGAATCCGTGAAGCGTGCAACAAGGGACAGTGATGAATTGTCTTTTAACGTTCTTAATTGCATAATATGTTCGCCGTTTCGCCTATCCATGACATGAAAAAGTAAACCTTGAATAAAGGAATATGTCATTGTTGAACAATTTTTTTTAATTTACAAAGTGTAGCAGTGGAATAGAATCATTTATGTATCAAGTTGTTGGTAAACAAGATTAATAGTTTCCGCGCATCTGAAAATAATATAACATTTCATTCCTATTTTTATGATGATGAAAAATGACGGTGAATTAAGAATGAAAGTTTTCTTTATAAATGTTCTGCTGTTTTTAGGGACATTATTTACATAAGAAGTGAAGAAACGATTTGTTTTCTCTCCTTCATGTCTAAGGTTTACATCATAGCCATAATTTTCAGCACCCAAAAAAGAAAGGATTTTTGCACATTGTAGCAGAGAATTGTAGCAGAGAGTTGCTTATGCAGCATTTAGCAAAAAGGAGTGACAATGAAATTATTTGTATAACATTAACCAAAGTACTAAAGCTGTGTCCTACTAGCAGCCTAGATAAATACAAATATAATTGCGTAGATTAAAATCTTTTCCGTCATTTTTCATTTTTCCGCTTTAAACGAGTAAATTTAAGTCGTCATTTAATTGGCGAAATCAATATCAACATGATTTGTGCATTTGCTCTTAGAATTGCATGATTAAATGAAAAAAACGTTTTACCACCACGTTTTATGCATTCTTAGAACAATGTTCTAAGGTTTCCTTGGTAGGTAATCTAGAACTGATTTGAACTTGTTTAAGCAAAAAAGACCCAAGCACCCTTACTTTAGCAGAGGTCAACTAGCCACTGGCTAGTGGGCAGGTAGCTGAAGGGGCAAAGGTGGCTAGTAGGCAAAAGAGCAAAAGTCCAAACAAGGTAAATTGAAGCAAAAATAATAAAACCAAGGGGCGCGGGCGAGCACTTTATAAAATAATATTTTCCTACTATTTAAACTGTGTTTGGCATTCTACAATACATATATAAAGGCAGAGAAGTTCTTTTTTTAAATGTTTTTACCAACTTCGTCTTCTACCGACTCCTAACGTCATTTACCATGTTCAGAGAATCAACAGGAGCAGAAGAACTTGGAGCAATAAATCATTCTAATTTTTGTTCAATCCAATGTATTAAATTAAATAACCAAACTCGATATATCCAGTCTTCCCGTAGCGATGATACTGGAATCTGGTTTTTCGAGGTTAGGGTTACACATTAATAAGTCAATTGCATTGGAAGAATGTCCATACAGCTGGACTTTTGGAATAGATTTTGTTAAATATTATCAGACTATAGGATAAACGTAGACCGACTCATGCCCATTGAAAGCATTCATGTGTGTATCACAGGCATCAAAATGTCTTAGCATCCTCGTTGCTGCTGTGAAAATCGAATTTTGGTTCACCAGTACCAAAATTACTAGTTCCAGTTGCGCAGTGAAAAATTCCGTAGATATGTTTGTTTATATCATCATGTGTTAATTTGCCGCTCTGATAACGCAGCTAAACAGAACCCAATCTTAATCTTAAACGTTATGTAAATGTGGTAAATCCCAACAAGTCCGTATATTTCGTAACAAAGCAGTTCATGCGTTCTGTATGCAAATATTTCCAGCTTTCGGTTCGCTTAAGGTTCCTATTATTTCATGTGCGGGAAAAATTAAAATTTGGCCATTTACATTGTTGAATTATGACACAAGACAATACACTTGCCAAGTACCTATCAATGTAAAACGTCTACCTCCGACCTCCGACGCCGACCCACTAAATGAGAAACCATGAAAAGTTCAATTAGAAAAAGCTATGCATCTGAAATACTTTCTTCTCACCGTACAACATTGCCCCCGGAATTTTATTTATAACAGGGCCTAGGTCCTGTGACTGGCTAGTATTGTATATGATGTAATCACATAAGCTTGATTTACGAAATAAATGACTATACCCCTATCATCATTTTGTTAATATTTCTTTGAGGTGAAATAAATATAGTGATTAGGTTATGAGAATTTTTAATATTGTACAGCCTTCCTTAAACTTAAGTAAGCCGGATGATGTTGCACGCAAAGGGAATTAAGTTGTAATAACATACTGTTCTAAGAAACCATCGTTTGACGTAATAACTATTAAAGTGTATGGAGATTTGACCTGATAAGGCTATTAAAGTTGTACGTGTATCACACAAAATGTCGTTGACTAATATATATGTTATTCAGCCATTGCATGATTTTGTCAAAATGTCCAAAATATATATATAATATCTCCTCCTACATTGTTTCCAAGACAGTAAACCCTTTAATCAGCCAAAGTCAAAAGGAAGATTCTAAGTTGAAAAGGACGTCAATATGATTAACCACAGGTTTATCGCGTTAATGTCTCTTTCACTTTAGTTTTGATTACACCAAGTTAACAAGACATATTAAAATATATTTTGATGGGTAGGTCGCGTCACTAAATCTCTTTAATGAGCTAAATTAAGCTACCATGCACTTATCTATCAGTTATCAAATTAAGAACGAAGGGCATTTGCCCCAATTATACAAGCCCAACCTAAATCCATTCAACTTCTTAAAATGCATGCAGTTTCAGTGTGATAATACTATACATACACAGTTTAAAGATTTTATTTATACAGCACGAAGCAACTACAAGTTTAAAATCTCTACTTTGCGCTTTCTTAATATTATATACCACCTCCAGATGTAACTTGCACCAATAAAATCCTAAATTCATCCAAATGTATTTCATCTTCATTTTAGCAAGGGTCATATTATTATGATACGACAAACTTTATAACTAATAAATATTTTAAATCAGGAAACTTTCATGTAGGCCTTGTTGGTTTGTGAAACAATTTCTACTTTGCACTAGTAGGTAATGCATCCAGGGAAAGTGAATATTGTTTTTAGTTTTGACTCTTGCTATAGAATTTAAATAGAAGTATTGTTCATTATGATGTTTTTCCATTGACCTTTAAAATATAAGACATATTAAATCATGCAGTTGTTTTACCAAGATCGGCTTCTGCAGATAAGATAAAAGCTATATAACAGACATTTGTCAGGGCTATTAAACGTTTTGATTTTTGCTAGTTTCAGCACCATTAAAATGAGTATCAATATCAATAGCTTGAACGGGAATAATCTACTTGCGTGAAAAATGTTATTGCCAAGCATTCAGCGGTCATTCAGTTATATTTTATTTACTTATAACCATTGCCTGGCAGATACTCTTAAATATTATAATATGTATGTTACTTAACAACCTTTATGCAAAAGAATCTCCATCTCAAATGAATCTAAACTTAGCCATAACTATATTTGCATTATCCATTTTATATGCGTCGGTAGTGTTTAATATGTAGTTCCATTAAAGCATAATATGTGCATATTTAGTTGTAGGGTTCATTGAGGTGGATGCATGAATTATTTAATTTAAATTAGGTTGCAATTGGCCTTTGAGGACTTGAAGTTCTCGACAAACATTCAAAAAGGCAAATCATGTCAAGCAAAAATTTGTGTAAAAGTTAAAAGAAATTATAACGAACGGAGAAATGGGAAGGAAATGAACTAGAAAGCACACCATCTTTGATTGCATAATGAGATAAGCCTGTGCTTCTAGTAAAATTGCTAGAGTCCTTCTCATCTCCTTCGAATTAGTGGTTTCGATTTTGGTGGTTCTGCCTCCACTTTAGCTGAAGTTTAGTTACGCCTGTATTTATAGTTGGAGCAAGTAAAGCACATCTTTCCTCCCTTAGCTCAGGCACTCAACTCGACCTCCACTTCAATTAACGAAAGTGACTTCCTTATTCAAGTGGCTAGAACTTTAGAAGACGGATGGTTGTTCTGTCTGCTATGAAATAGACTAAATACACTTAAGGACGGTATGCTGATGGAAGAGATGAACAAGAACTCAGGTAAGACAATATAACAGACAAGTCATGCCATTGTCACTCAACATGCGAAGTCAAATGGGAACCAGACAACTGGATGCCTAAAGTTAACTTTGGGGTGAATTATTCGCTGTGAGTGTTGAAGTTAGTCTTGAAGGTGTGCTAAGTGGAAGCAAAATAATATCTCAACTTAGACACAAGTGGAGTGGACCAAGGTGCCTCATCGAATTGATTAGAAGAGACTATCTCAGGGTTTCGATAAGAGTTTCTTCCTATCCACGAAGAATGCTAACAAAATTTGATAGCACGGAATTAAAAGAAAATATTTTTGGACAGTTTCCCTCTTCTCCGGCTTTATTTATCTACCCAATATTTACCAAGCGTAACTTCATTTAAAAATTGCTGCATCAGGCATTTTTTGTTTTCCATGCACGAATAATGTTTACATTGCAACCTTCATATTAGTAACATATATGTTATGGCTGTAAAAAAATCCAATTATCAATAGTTTGAGCTGATTACATCATATTGGTAATTTCTTTGACTAGTAACAAAGCTTTCACGTTTTGGTGAAAGTTCACCTGGATATTAAATTCTCTACATTTTTGTCTTGCATATAAAAACAAGCTATTATTTGTCTTCTTTGTTAATGCAGGACATATTTCCAAGCATAATTCCTGTTAAATCCTTGCAATGGCAATTGATAATAGAGAAGATTGACAAGTTTACCTAATTACAACAATGAAATTCAAGTTAGAATTAATGTAACGGGATGAGCTGCGGTTTAAGTAGTGGAGACAGAAGAAAGACGTGGGATGAAAGGAGAGAAAGACAGACTGACAAGGAAGTAAGTAATCGGTGAAAGAATCCGCTCTTGGTAAAATATGTTATAGAAATGTTATAAGAAAATAATAGAAAGAAAAACGGATAGGAAGACAATTGGAGGGACTTGATACTGACTGAGTAAATCCATCCGGATACAATCTAGACTGGTTTGAAAGATAGAAACTCCGGCTGGAGGGTTACTTTGATTTTCTCTTTTTAACAAACACAAAGACAGTTAAAGTTGCAGAGCTGTACATATTTTGTTAGTATAGGTACGTGTTGGTCTTCGTTCTCGGTCTGAGTATAATAATATAAGTATTAAATGTACATGTGTAGCTAAAAGGAAAACTTGCTCACGTTTTCTTGCGATCCTATGTGTGCAATTTTGTTCTGCAGTCATCTCCGATTTTGTAGAATTCAGATGGTGGTCGTATTGCATTGCACTGCATTGAATCGGATTGGATTGCTTATTGTTCGTTGGAAGAGTATTTTAGGTTGAGTCAGTTTTGAGTTTTGTCTTGGTTTCCATGGTGGAGTGGGTTTTCTCGTAGATCCGTCGAATCTTTAGTCAATTACAGATGAGAGTAGGGGAGCGAAGTGCTAAAGATATGCGTACGAGGCGGATCTGATGGAAAGGAGTACAACAACAGAGAAATTCTCCTGGAAACTTTACTTATACTTTGTAGAGGCATTTCTCTCTCTATAACTCATGACTCTGGCTATGAGATCTCTTGGCTTTTCAAAAACAACACAATATCATAAGAGGAGACTGAGCCGAGTCATCATTCTCTGTTCCAAGAGTCTACCTACGTAAGTATATATCAGATCAGATCACAATTCAGACAGAAGGATGCGGACAGAACATCATACACAACAGAATCTATAACACAGCATCTAAGTAGGTAGGTAAGTAGGTAGCTATAGCTATGTAGAAATAAATGTGATCTCTGTTACACAACTCCCAATAACACATTGCAATGGGATGTAAGTTGACGTAGTGCCTTAGCAGTAAGAAACTACGGGAAAACTCAGCTCTCATGAAACTGATGATGATGCCAAAGCAAAGGGAAGACAAGGCAGTCGAGCATCAGCTAAAGCGAGGGAAGGAAACCAGATAGATAGGGACTCTACAGATATTACGAAGTGTAAACGAGAGGAGGAGGAATCCATTCACTTAAATCCAAATTATATACTTGGTCATTAATATGTAGAGTGACATTGTGATTTTAATTGTACAGGGGGAGGAGGGGTCAAAAAATGGCCAATTTGGGTGACGCTGTATGTGGACGGCTGAGAGCAAAAGGAGCAAAACTCTGTGTGAAGCCACGAGAGAGTTAAAGCAAAGCAGAGCATACACACGCGATATTATTAAGTATATATCCCTCGCTCTCTGTTAGCTCAGGCTCATTCGCACGTGGAGCTCCACTCGGTTCGGTCGGCATTCGCAGACACAACTCAAGATTTTGCACACTCCATAAATACTCCCTATCTCTATATCCACTTAGCATTGCATAATTACACTCATTCTTGTGCTTTCGAACAACCCATCAGAAAACACCTTTTCAGCTAATAATTCTTTGCCAACCGTTTTTATGTGATTTTGCAAATCTTCTCTGTTGTGCTACAAACATTTCACATTGTGATACGCACCTGAGAACCTTACCATACAACTAGTAACGTCAGCATCCAGTAACTGAAACCCAATATTCCAGTTACTTATATAAATACAACTTCTGCACATGAAAATCCAAGATTTCAGTTAAGGTAAGCAACTTTTTATGCATTATCTATTAAATAGTAAGATACCACAAAATACATGGCTGTGTGAAGAAATTTATTTTATTGCTACTTGTCCGTATTATTTGTAAGGAGTATTACTTTCCTCTTCTGAGACATTCATCAGTTTTTGTCCTTTGGGACACTTGTGTAAATATAATTTTTATAATGCATTCAAATATACGTTACAATTTATGAATAGCAGAAATACATATTTAATTTTAATCCTTTCGTGCATGGACTACTAAGAAAAACAAAATAGATTGAAGAACATGTAGGCAACTACTAAGGAAAATATACAAAGTAGAATTTCTACTAGGAATTCGAAATATTCTCGTAATTTATTAGATTTCTCCAAAAATCCATCATTTTCAAAGAAAACGCTCGTTCATTTACAAATGAAAGCGTACATTCGAATCCTTTGTTTGCTATTTGGTGATTGGGGAGCTTCTTTGTTGCTCTGTTTCTGTCTTAAGAAGGTTTCATCTATTTTCGTTTCTTTTTCAATGGCATTGCACATTGCACACATTATAATCAAAGCGTGTCTATTTATATCATCTTGCTATTCCAATTTCAATATCAATTCATATCCTTACTACTTACCTACTCTGTTCTATATCCTTTGCCTTGGGACACAAACTATTATCAACAATTTCAGCATGTTCTGTTGCACACTCTTCCCATTATTGAGACATTCAATGATGAGTTTTCTACTTTCCGTTTCTTTTATTCCCAAATTCTTGTACATAACTCTTCTATTAAAAAAAGTTCTCAATTCTATACTATATAACATTGCATGTCTTCGTCTTAAATGGTATTTACACTGACTTCACTTCTGCTTTTACAAGATATCTCTTTGATAATAATAAAGCTAGCAAAGTGATAGATAACTTAGCAATATGAAATTATTTGCCTTTGATATTTTTTATTTATGCATAAAGTATAAGGAAGATACAAGTCGCGATTTCGCCTTTTTGAGATTTCACGATTTCAGACTTGAATGAAATACATGCTATGCTTAGTTCAATTGTAGTGAGATGGTGAGGGTAAATTGATACTTTGATACAAGTAGTTTATGCCTGTATATAATAATCTCTTGCGAATATCATTAGTAATTTGAAATATGAGAGCAATAGTAATATTTAATGATCAGGTAATTTATAAGTCCACTATATTTATTAATTGATTGTTGTGTATATGCATCATTTTCTATGCACTTTTCCTACTAGTGTCTGCATTCTGCTGGGGTATTCTAATTATTAGTTGCACAAATGAAATATGGATAAGTCAATGCAAACGACCGTTGGCGATAGCTTGCAAATAGAACATTTCATCTCGAATTTCAGACCAGAATATTGCTAATTATTGCTTTCCTTGATAAGTAACATTAGCAATATTGCAAGCACTGTTCTTTGCAAATATTGCACAATCGCCCCAGCGCCCAAGATTACTTTTGTCTGTTAAAAGTAAGTAAGTAGTATACCCCAGTAGCTATGCATGACGTACATAATGCAAATTTAGCTGTAGTTACCTATTCAGGTACACATATAGGTAGATTTGTTTGGTTTGTGCAATGAAATAAAGTGAATGCTGCTTGCATGCCAGGAACTTACCTCTCTAATTGAAACAAACTACAGTATTCCATTCAAATGTATTTACAGATAACATTCATTTATTAGAAATGTTAATAGGTACAACTGGTATATACAGTGGGAGAAACGGTGTTAGTTATACTAAAAAGCAGCACAATTTATGTAGGAAATTCTACCCCAGCTATTTCTGTTCCAAGTGCACTGTCCTTATGAATGTATTATACCTTTCAATTCAGTACAAACTTATATCATTTATATCTCACCAACCGTGACTTTGGGGCAAAGTAATAAAAAAATTTATCATTTGTCCCTTTTCGCTATTAACCAATGCGTCAACATTGAAGACAAAGAGTTTTTTTGGAATCCGTAGGCATAACTATAGTAAGAAGCTTTAAGCATTACATCAATTAGACCACACCCTAAAATTTACTGTTTAAGCCCTAATTCTTGTGGGCTAAGTATGCATAAATCGTCGTATGCGTAGGTGAGGTGATAGAAACTATTTCACTGGTGCTCCGTCGGTAGTGTGAAATATATGATGACATTGCAACAATTTTAGAACACAATTTGTAGGGGAATTTTAGAGAGACAGTTGTACATAATGGGTATATGTGGTGAAGTTAGGCATCCTGTCTGAAACTGGGAAGACTATTCTTCGCCCTCTTGTTCCTTCCGTGTTAGTAAAGTTGATAGTAGCATTATTAATTTCCAGCACTCCACAATGCAATGCAGTTCAAGTACAGTCGGCAAGTATCTACTCAATTATACGAGTTAGAATTTCTTCTTTAACAGAAAGAGACTGATTGTGAAGGAGCTAATAACGAAATGTATACGTGACCATGATCACGAATCGTGATCCAGAGTTGGGCTAGTAGTGTTGTCTGTTAGTTGTCATGTCTCGTCTCAAGGAAGTCTGCTAAGAAAATAAATTGTTACCTTATAAATATATGACAACACCATACATTCCTTCCATGTATCTACCCTATACTAAATAATGCCATAATATAAACAATATAGTTCACATCCACATCAGAGCAGCAAAAACGTGCACAAAACTACATTCTAAACAATTACTAAACTACCAAAGGCAAGCCAAACCAAAACAATTCGCGCTGGAGACTTCCATATGACAACAATGCCCAAAAACTATTTACATGGTTGACAAATGAAACTCTCGGCAACTTGTGCCAAAACACTAACATACAAACGTTTAATTCGAAACAGCTATTAGCTACTATACTAATGCGCATCAGGACTAAAAGGCTGAAAATGTTATAAAATGCCCCAGGCAGGATCTTTTAGATTATATAATAATTTACATGGTGAACAATTTATTTTTTGTTCAGTGTTATATTTTACGTATATGTCATGTATCCGTTCTACTTAAAAGAAATTACTGTATTACAGAAAATCTTCATTGGGGGCGTAGTTTTATATAAATAATTACAGATTGTTTGGAAGTACAATGTTTTCCTAAAAGTTTAACTTTTAATTTTTGCCAATTTTCGCCAGGGGATAAATTAGCAAAGAGTGAATCTGTAAGGGAGCACGCGAATATTGCCGTACGTGCATATTATCGTGAAGATAAGTTGCCGACTAGGTGCTTTTTGATGGGGTACAATACTTTTTAAGGCACTATATGAACTACGTGTGTACAAGACACTAGTGGAAATGCCAGTGTACTATATAAAGGCGTTTATAAACTAGGAATGCAAAATGTGCAGTCACAATAAATATAGCTGCTTATAATAAGTAATAAGTACTATTATCGCAGAATTGCACTGCAAATGGAAAAATAGTGATACAATAGAAAAAAATGTACAAGAGACAAGCAGACTGCTCCGAACATAATTGTGCTTAGGATCCTTCACAGAGCACACACGGCACGATCTTATTTCTTTGGCCATTAAGCAAGTAAAAGATGAGAAAAGGATTGCTGAAGAATGTTAGGGAAGTTGTGGAGGAGAGGAAAGAGTCTCAACGTAGAGAAATATGTAAGCAAGACTAACATTGTAGGGCAGAGAGCAGTTGGGGTTCACCATGTTCGCTGACACTATATATAGATACAACTAGTATGATTATTACTTGGTCGGTTGGCAGGAGAACATTGAGAATAATCTGACAATAAACTAACAATAAGCTCGCTCGTTATTTCGGATAATGCTTGGGCTACTCTTATGTCTGCTTAATGTCACTACATTCACTACCTGCCGTGCCACGGAGACCTTGACTCGATTTGCCAAACACGTCCTTTAATAAGAACACACAAAATGAGGTCCTAATTTGACCTTCATAGTTCAACTCCCATTGTCATCACAAAATGTTTTAATTTAATGTAAATGCTGATCATCATAAAAACTCTCGTTCAGTAAATCCTCACTGACGAGGATGAGATATTAAACTCAACTTTTGTACCACTTTCTGCCACGGTGTATTGGTGTGCTTATTAATACTAATTCTTATTATCTCTATGAGTAATATCTATCTTGTCCCTAAATATACCAACCATCCACTTTTTCTTACACATTTTTAATCTTTATTCTGACAAAATGTAATATCTCCGTAATTAAGTTAGGCATCTTAAAAATAATAGTAGCCTTCAAAAGTCAATAAAAATTTTAATGGTTCACGATTAAAATTTGTAAATGTTAAAGGCTAAAATTAAATAAATTGCTTTATACGATGTCTCATGTTCGGTTAATTGGGTTATCGATATGTTTTCTATAGAACGTTGAATATCCGTCAATTTATAGTTATTTATTGTAGAGAAAAGGCAAAAAACACAAAAAGTTAAACTTTTAAAACTTCTTGTTGCATTGCCCAGATATTTTTATTATTCATTGAATTGAGAAGATTGAAAAATTAGAAGACAAGGGTATTGCTATTGGTATTAGACTCTTTAATTTGCTTTTTATGCTTATGCAGACGGTTAATATGGAGTATGGAGGGATCCGCCCTGATATTTCTATTGGGCCCTTTAAAAGCTGGATCTGGGGCTGATTTTCTAATTGTGTAATATTTTAAAAAAATTTGCTGCGTCTTCAGATTAGAATATGACTATAATATATTTATAATAAAGACAAAACTGGCTTGGAATATAATAATCGCAACTAAACAGAAAATCATCATGAATATCATCCTCATGTTGTTAGTGATTATCAGTCATTTGATATGGACGATTGATTTATATGGAAGAATGTAATATTTTTTGATTACTAGAAAATTGATGTGAAGGGTTTGCTATTTGTTTCAATTGTAGAGGCTTCTTCTTTATCTGGAATAAAATGATATACTTATAACATTAAATGCTTGATTTAGGTTGCTTTGGTACGTCATATTTTTCAGTTATAAAAGATTCTTTATTAAATTCAATGGTGGCATTGTTAGTGTTCGTGTGTTGTGTCTGTACAAAGTAGTGAATAGAGGAGACATTTTTAGAAAGCAGTTTTGACAGAGATATAGGCATAGTATATATAGTGTAAAGGGAAGGAGAGAGTGAAGTGAAGACAATATAAGTCTGTAGGGAAGGAATCTATAGTTATAGTTGTTCTTAAATTCCCGATTCTTTTCCGTTTTGTTGAGTTGACTATCTGTGCTGGGTCTGCAGTAGATTACATCCTGACAAAAGTAGCCAGTGGCAGTGGCCGGTCGAAAACAACTTAAAGTAGTAAAGGAACGTATACAAAGACATTGGTTCTAAGTAAGACATTATAAAACCTGCGGCCGTCATCGCAAAGAGAAGACGAGACAAGGAAACGAAGTGTAAAGCAAAGAAAAGCAACTCCGACCAAGTCGCCTTCTGTTTTTCTCGTCTATCTATCCCATCTAAGATCTATCTATCTCATAACGACACTACTACACCCACATAGAAACGATGTGCTCCTGTACGAGAACCATGTGCACACACAAGCACTACACATTACGTAATGCAATAATGTATACTAGTACAAGGTGTACTATGTATTTACTGACTATATAGAGAAGATGCAGGCCAGGAAGTATTTAGGATTTTAGTCCAGTAGTGTTTGTCAGTAGTAGAGACAAAGAAATAATATGCCGAAAGGGTGAGACTAGGACTACTGGGATATATACTATTATGGAGTAAGTAGTAGATAGAGCTCACGTATGCATTCCAGGCACATGTATTTCCTTTCCTTTGCGTACGACTTAAAGTTAAATGGACCAACAATAGAAATAAGAGATGGGGATTGTAGACAAGAGAGCTAGGTATTAATGCTCTAACTCGGTAAACTAAAGTAGTCGAGTTGAGTGTGCCTCCCGAGGTGAAGCAAGTTAAAAGGCGGAGAAAACATTGCTCCCGTTAGTGCGAAAAGAGCAAGGGAAGACAGATACAGATTTGTTTCTTTTTTCGGTCAAGTCTAACTAGACTTTACAACATTTTTGCAGACGACGACTGCTGTTGAGACCTGAGACTACATTCTTCTGCACATACATCACTATGCTTATCTATAACCCTTATTCTCCCTACCCACTCCCAACATCATCAGTCTACGCACACAGGTATAATATTATCTTCACACAGCATCTGCGGACACAATGTACATATAGGCCATTCTACTACCCGAATATAAGTAATAATATCTACATTGGACTTATAGATATCTAGCTATTTTGTTGTAAATTCTAGCGTGTGCACATAACTTTTACGTCACTCTCCCCATCTGAGCCACACATCACTTTCACTCTTCTTTCTTTGCCATCCAACAAAAAAAACGCCCTAACCCATAAAAACAAATTGCTTTTTACCAAAACAATAGTGGTTTCAAAAATTGTCTTCTTTTTTTGATTTCTTATTTATTGCCAATTCTCAAATAAATATTTTTTCTTCTACGGCGTTGCTGGTCAATTAAAGTGTATGTCTAACTTTAAATTTACATACTAATTTGTTCAAGCATGATATTAAGATAAATCACAGCATTTTGAAGTGGCTAACTTTGGATGGAATTCTAATAATAAATCCGTCGTTTGTAGTATACTAAGATCACTGACTACTTATAGTTCAATGTGTTTAATGGTTAAGCTTTATTGTAATATAAATTATGAAATTAGGAGACACCACCACATATGTGTAGAAACATAATGCTCACACATGCAAAAAGTTATTCCAGTTACCATTTTTTTGTTTACATACTACCATATTGGCAACTGTCAAATACATAACTAGTAATATTAATGTGGGAGATCCAACGAGGCAACTGACTGAAGATCATAGCGATTGCAATTTGAGATGAAACAGCAGGCGGACATAGAAAGAAGAGTGCAAGCATGAAAACTTGTGCATAGAAAAAAGAAAGCAAAGCGAAGACTATTTCTTAGAAATGTAAAAGAAAGACATCTCCATGGGGTTGCCTTACAAGTCGGCATAGAACTGACTCAGGAAAAGTGTTGGCAAGGCGTAAACATACATGTAAAATTACTTAGATATGTACCCGACCGTTAACAGTAAGGCAATAGTGCAAGAAATTCCCCTTTTAACTTTTTCGTTACATAAATACACATGATATCAATCCCAAACTGATGGGTATCAGTAAAACCGAACATTGTATTGAAGGGTAATTTCTCATGTCGATTGATTCCAGCAAAAATAACACAAGGAATTCCTTTTAGATATCATTTATATTATTTTCTTGCATTTGATTTACTGCAGATATAGCAAAAGCTTTTAGACTTTTTAAGACTTTTGCTTACTAAAAGGAATATAAACACTGATAAAATTCTTTTTTCATATCTGATTTGCCTAATGATAATTGAAGCATTAATTTAATTATTTTATCGAAAAGATTTATATACGCGTCTCAAAGCTTCTATTTTAAATATTATTTTGTGATTGGCATATTATGGGTCATGTCTAGTATCATTTATATGGCTATAGTCATGTTTTGTACTATGTCTACATTGTCTAACACACTATTTTGATAGCAAAGAAATTGCTCATTTCTGAGGCACGTAGTAGTAGACAATTTTGTGTGAAATCTTTTCCTATTTGTTTTAACAAGTTTTTGCTACTTCCTTTCAGCAATTTTTTTTATTATTCTATTGTACCATCTGATCTATTATAGTTAGCTCTAATCCATATAATTTTGATGGGAAAACAGCATATGGATTGAATCGAAAGCAATCTTTGGTTTACATTATGTTACATTGCGCCAAAAATTAATAAAACATCAAACTACCCCGACAGACAGAAACTACGTGGCCTGGAAAAGGAAACTATGATATGGCGTTTGCATGTTTTCTTGAGTTATTCCTACAAGGCAGACAATTACTTTTTTGTGATAAGTTCCTTTCTATGCTTTTAGTACAGAAAATAATACTTGAGACGAATTGACATAAAACACCATCATGGTATGATATTCACTTATCAGGTAAAAATGTAACACTTTTATATCGCATACAAAATATATATAAGCAGATAGTACTTCTTATAAATATATTGTGTCAAAGTATCAATCATTTATAACTATGCTCAATAATGTACTACACTATAGTACAGATAAAAGTGATAAAGATGAAAATGGGAAAGTTCAAGTAATTTTGCGAAGTGATTAAAGCTTTTTCACATTTTAAAAAAATTCGAATTATACACAATTTAAAATTCCAATTCTGCATCATTAATTAAGTACTGGGTTAATAAATGGTTAAAACATGAAGTACAATGTTCTATATAAAGCCTTATTAAAAGCCATATCAGTATGGACTGGACCCATGGACACATGCATATCTAAATAAATAAATAAAGTTATTGCACCCCCTCCTGAGCTGTAAGGTGTAAGGTCAATGGCAATAAAAGCCGTTATAATACACAAACAATTTAACAGTACCTGATTGTTTGTTTTGATACACATAGGGTATGATGGAATGGTAACCAAGACGGTCATCATTCCAGGGTTGGGATTGTATAATAAATTTGTCTGGGCAAGTGAGTAATTAGTCGTCTGAAAATCTTATCTAGAGTTCTGACACCGCCATAGAGGTTTTATTCAGATTAAGTAAAAGTAGAATAGTGAGAGGAAAAAGTGATAATAACGTTCTCGATGCTGATAAGATAAATATTTATTTTACAGAATGGTGGTCATAATGATAACTTTTAAATGAAACTTTGTGAGTATTTTCTTAGTTTGTACTATACTGACAGTTGTGTAGCAGTCGATATACTAAGATTAGGTACCTAACGTAGTGCACCTTTTGTTATTTTACCGAGTATATATATATTAGCATAGAAGGCCGAACCCCTAAGTATGTTTCTTTGGCATATTGTTGAAATAAATGGCTTTGTATGTGTATTTACAATAATGTTTCTGTTTTTATTGCTACACCGCAGTGCTGTGTAGTAGTAGGGAGTGTGGGGCAAGTTGTGCCCACTTACGATGGGTAGGTAGGTAGAGTAAATTGAAATAAGGATGTATAAGTAGTTATAGATGAATGTGGTGCATGGCGTATGACATGTGGCCAGAGTGGCGTCTTGTCCCTTGATGTCGGTGTGATGTGTGTGACTGGTGAGCTAACGGTTTCCTTTCTGTTGCAGAAAACACCGCAAGCCAATCCATCTACGGCTTAGAAGGATCTGATTCCATCCATCCCTTAACTGAACTGAACTGGAAGATAAATCAACAAGAAGTTGAGTAGAGTTTGCTACTTGTGTCGGAGCAGAGAATAAATAACATAACACCGAGTAAGAACAATAGAAGGGCGAAGAAATAAGTAAGAAAGAAAAGGCCCGGAGCAGCCGTCTTCGTCAACTGCTTGACTTGACTTCCCTCTTTCCTCCTGAATTATTCCTCATCATCATTATCTAATGAGAAAAAGTGAACACGTCAACTGAACTTGAGACAAAGATAGTTGGTAAGAAAAGCAGATTTCTAGTTTACTTGATCTTTCCTCCTCCGCCGAGCCTTGTCAGCCTCTTCTCCATCTCCTAGTGGTTTCCTCCACCAGGCAATATTATCCCCGACTTGAACTGTTGCGATAGCGTCTAGTCACTTATGCTCTAGTAGACTTACTAACTTGCAATAAGCCTAATATCCTAGTATTTAGTAGAAGAACGAACGCCTCCTGTTACAGACTTCTTGAGATCCGCACTGCTCAATTATACATACAGACATAACTTACATGTGTTGCTATACGAGAGATAATTTAATATCAGAGAGCTCCAATGTCGACTAGGACCGCACTCTCTCTCTCTCTCTCCCTGATGCTCCCTGATAAGAAGTCTCCGACTAACTTGAACTGTCGTCTCCGCCTTGATTTTCTCAAGTGACAATCTGTCAAGCCTCAGAGATCATATACAGAGAAAAACAAAAGTTTTGCTTTCATTAAATCTTACATTCAACTTAACTTTCATTCTGTGTCTTATATCGTGAAACTGAGATTCTCTTATGCCGTGACCTTAAACTGACGTGAGTATTGTGCATCCATTTACCGTATAACCTCCACTAGCGGAATTTACGTCCCTTTCATAAAATCCCAGAACGTAACGATACAAAGATTACTGCAATGAACTATATTATTATTACAGTTATTCCTACCGTATATTCCGTCCTGGATATATAATATCATTTACAATATCGGGGACACTAGAAGGAATATGCAGCGTGCATTTTCATCCTGACTTAGTACAAAGACATTATTCATACACAGGATATTTCATTTTTTATTAAATGGCACAGGAAAGAATAATTTATTCTCTTTTATTAGATATTGTGCTGACTAATGCATGAAACATTTCTGTTCTTTATAAATAAACATTTAATGCTTATGATGCTTTGGTTCACTTGCAATTAGAGACGCATGAGGAATAGACAGAATAGGAAACTCATCCGCAGTCTTAATGAACAGCTATAACGTACATGGGTACGAAGATCAAAGTAATTACATGGCTAACAACACAAAGAAAGGAAAAGATCAAAGTTTCCATGCATCTAACAATTTCATTCTGTTTTATTGTCTTTACAGATAATGGCAATTGACTGGTAAAAAGCCAATTGACATAAGTGGAGCTGTGGGCGTGGTCAAGGGAAAGGGTCATGAACATAAACTAATAAACCAGCGAGGAAATACTGACTTGATATAACAAAGGTGAAGGAAGAAGGTTATAGGCCAAGCAACCCAAAAACAAAACGAGAGTCAAACTCGAATGGTTTGTTTCACTCTGTTTGTCCCAGTCTCACTCAACTATTATTTTGTCTCATCAACTGCAACTGCCACCGCCACCCGAACGGACTGAGAATTCAAATCACCTCAGACCTCATCCTCATTTACAATAACAAATCCAAGTCCCTCTCAGTCTCAATTTTCATCTCAACTTCATAACTTCACATCCATATTTGGTTTCCTCTCCCAACTCATTTCTTTTGGGGAAACACTCCAACACTTTGAACTGGAATTGTCAACTTTTATTCCTTTGTTTTAATTCTGTGACTAGAACAATCTACGCAATAGTGTCAGCCAATTCTAGCGTATTCATTGTATATGTATATAAATCAGACACTACATAAAATAAGCCATAGAAGCCTGGATTTACTTTTCGTTTTACACTTGAACTGTTAACTTCAATCTCCACTGTGCTCTTGAACATAATCTCTAATCCGAAAACACAAGAGTCACTATGTCGCCTTCAGCTCAACCACGGTAAGATTTTTCTTTCATTATTTTCATTGCACTTTACAAGCTTATCTTAGTTTTGTTTAAATTAAATATTCAATTTTTATAAGCTTCAATCAAAAATAAGCACTAGATGTATCTTAAGTAATACATTTTCATACAGCATGGATAGTTTACCAGTAGGAGTAAATAATTCTTGGGTAAAATTGTTTACTTTATACAGAATTTATATCTTTGGTTATGCATTTGGTAAGAAATTTCGGGATGTGACATTTCAATGGAATTTTAGGTAATGCGAATCTGCATGGATATTAAATCTTAGAGACATTTCGATTTATCAGGTTTTATTTAACTAAAAAAAGTAGAGAATCGTGAAATATATCTGTAGCTATCATTAAGATAAAATGGTAGTGTATGTAAAGGTTGATTTGAACGCTTCAAATTGGGTATAGTCTTTAGAGCAGAATAATTCATTGAATACATTGACACTCAGGAAAGGCAGTGAATATTTTACACACTTTCTCCTAAAAATAGTTTTATTGGTTCTTAACGTCTGCAGTGGAACGGAAACCTTTTTTTGGCGGAGAAAGCAGGTTTTTTCTCTACACAAATGAGATAGGTATCTTTAGATCGGTTCACATTTGGAAGTCGAAGAGTGAGCTAGGGGATGAAGCATAAAATACCTGGGCAATGGGCAAGTTTCTCTTATCTCATGTCCATTGCCAATTGCAAGGTTCCTCTTGGTATCCTCCGTGAAGGAGTGGAGATACGAAAGTCCGGTTCGGTGCACATACGCGGAGAGGCATGTCAGCCTGATAAAGAGTCTTAGCTATTCAATTCAGTATTTCCTTATAAATGATTACTATGGTATTCGCCTCGAAAAAATGTAAGGCAGCTTCATCCAACACTGCCAATGTAGTAGTGAGTGATATATACACTGAACCGCTCTTTTTCTAGTCCAGATGAGTCCGAAAGATTTAGCACGGTGTGAGAATAGCCATTACTAAATAACTTGGCTTCTCTTCCGCATGCACGCTAGGCTGTGCACTGGGAGCCAAAGATATAAACTCACAAGTGTAATGTAAGTCTGAATGGAGTCTTTGGTTGCATTGCTAGGGAAAGGAAGCCACGGAGACAAGCTACTCTAAGGTACAATAGTAGGTCAAAGCCAAAGTATAATGGAATTGGTTTCACTCTCTATTAACCATTCTAATACCAAATGTTCGCACACATGAAACCATTCAGGCAATCACAGGGTATCTCTTAGTCATTTCAGAAACCTCAAATTTTAAACAATTGAGGTTTCTGCATAATTGAGTTGAACCTATGTCTAAAATATAATATTCAAAACATAAACTACAAACTTTTCATGGAAAATCTTAATAGAGCGTTTTTATAAAACTTTGATTATATAATAATTATAATTTCAAAATTTTCTTTTCATAAAAATTTCATCATGCATTTAGGATAATGAGCAAGTAAATTGCAGTAGAATCTACCGGTAGTAATTACAATGGTAAATAAATCAGGATTAATGAATCACAATATTTATTGTAGGTAAAGCTGAAAGCTGTCTTATATCGCTTCAATATTTGGGAAATTAATGTCCGTAGTATTTTTTTTACAATTCTTTGTTGATGCAAGGAAGGTTTTTGTTCATAGGTAGACATGCTTTTAGTCGTCATTGCACCATTTTTACAGCAGGACTTCTGAGCTGCATAAAGTACAGAATAGATAATATTTTTCTAAGATATAATGTTATACAACTGAGTGGAAGGATATAGGTACTATGTGGTTAGTAGTACCTATGTGGTAGTATTTTGTATTTCCTCTGTCGCTAAATAGTGTGTAAGTTGGTGTGAGTGAAAGTAGAAGGCGTAGAATATAGATGGGTAAATGATGATGATGATAATGGTGATAGCGGTAGTAGAGAGCAGTGGAAAGTGGCGTTGGCGGCTGAGGACGAAGAACAGGGGATCAGATAGATGAATGGCAACTCTCACAATGGAATGCTGTTTTTTGCAAATTATCGCCATCGAAATGTGTTCTTGGGGAAGGCTACGTATGCTTCATTATATTAAATATACCTACCCGAGTTAGAACACTTTGCGTCACCGGTCGCCCGTTCAGTTTAATGTCACTATAATATATACTGCATGCATACAGGGTAGACTTATTCTAAGTAGTGCAACTCTAGAAGGGCATAATATTATCTCGAGTTAGTATAAAACTTTATCGCTCGCATTTTCTCTGACTTATCGTCAGTTTAGTTTAGTAACGTTGCCTCTGATTTCCTTACCTAACCTTGACTTTTACTCCACTTCCCCCACTTATTTTATAAATGTACTACCCATGCAGTACATATTATATATTAGCTGAACCAGCAACGTAGGTCACATAACTTACATGCCATGCAACTCACAATCAGGAATTCTGGAAGAATCCGCGATAAACTGATGCAAGTTGCCCTCACTGCTCAAAGTTACTCTACTCTGTACGCACTCCGTTATAACTCTGCAACTTACAAAGACTACTTCTGTTAGCATTGCGTCTTATACCAATTAATTAGGTGGCTGAGGATTTTAATAATATGTATTTAATAATGTGTATTAATTACAGTTCCACTAAACTCTCAAGAACTGTCAAATTTCATTAAAAACAGTTAACTACATTTTAAAATTATTTTTATTGGCTTAATAATATTCATCGTTAGCACTTTAAAATAATTCCTGTAAAAAATCTGAAATGTGCAAAATTTGAACGTAAACAAATTTTGAGTGAACAATGACAAGCAATAAATTTTTCGCTTTGTATTTACATTACTTATGTAGGTACTGTCAATTTTTCTTGAGACTGACATTTTCCTTTCGAGAATGCATTAACATTTAATCCCAGTGAGATATTATACTTAAGAAAATCCCTTTTAGTATTATTGTTTAATAAATAGCTCAAGTCAAAAATTGATTTTTGTAATTTATGGTTGTTTCCTACTTTGCAGAGAAACACACTTATCACAATTTCTGTAGCGCAGTAAAGCAGGCTGAAAGGCCAACACTAATAGGGCATGTGAGAATAGCTAAATAGAATAATAAAGAATGATGTGGCAACAGATGTAAGAGTATTATGTTCTGGTTAAACGTGAGGCTTGGCTTTCTTTGGAAATCTTAAAGTAAATCATTTGTAATGTAATCAATGTAATCTGTGTCTGAGTTGCGTTTGTACAACTCAATAAATATTACCTATATGTAATGCTGTGGAAAATGATCGTAAGAAATGATATTATTCGGATCGAGGAGGTTTGTGTTTCCTTTCTCTGGTTCTCCATGAGGGTCGGTGACAAGACAAATGAGTTGGTTACGAACATTCGACTCTCTCTACTAGATCCGAGGAGAATACGAATTATGGGAGTCTTTACATCTTGAGACGTGTTTTTGTATTCGTGTACGTACTTTGGGTACCTACCTACACCAACCAATTGTTTTCTCCTTGACTCCCTAATACTTGTTTTTCTGACTCATTTCGTTGTTCACTCTGGATCTGATTGCGAATGAGATATCTTAGTAAGATTTCCCATAGACAGGCTTTTAGCTTTTTACTCGCAGCCCACTGAGATTTAATATTTAAACTATGTTGATTTATGTGTTCCAGTAGAGAGTTGAGAGGCTTCCGTTTCACTCTGTACTGTACATTCACTAAAATTAATCTTTGTCTTGTACACAAATCGATCGTCGAAAACTTTTCTACACTTTCCCCGCTCCATTCCATCCATTCTGTTGCATCGGATTCCTTTTGAAATATGGCCAGTAATCCATTAAATGACGTACGTGGTAAGTTGTGTAAAACATCCGCATAATACACCTCAAGACACAATGCGTATGTTAATGCATCACAACCCCGAACACCGTCAATAGAATCTAGCCATCAATTCATCGATTGCACTAAAACAACAATCCAAACCACTGCTTAACATTTCCAAGGCTTCTATTTCAAATGAGCCCATACCATACAGGGTTAGTCATTTACGACAGTATGGGATTTAATTAAATGACATTAGACATATATGGTATCAGCAAATAATCTCCCGTACTAAAAAATCTCCCATATGAAAAAATCTCCCCGTTAAACAATCTCCCTATTAAAAAATCTCCCCGTTAAACAATCTCCCTATTAGAAAATCTCCCTATTAGAAAATCTCCCGGTATGAGAAATAAGTAGAAACGGCCGAACGAAAATCGAAATTATAAAACTTAGTAATTTGAGACGTGGAGCGTGGAGGTGTATCGGACATGGGAATGATGAGACTATCAGATTCCAATAATGTAATGGAAAACTGCACACTGATTGCCTGTACTTGAAGTAAACTGTTTGTCCATCTACTGTTTCAAAAATACTTGCATCCAATTAATATTTGTATGTCCTTTTAATAAATACAAATATGAAATTAAAGCACTGAAATTAAATCCCATACTGTCTTAAATGACTAACCCTGTAGTTCTATATCTCTACATTCATTTTACATAAACCTGCTCAAAATGCTGACGCCAAAGCTACTTGCATTTGCTTACAAGGCATTATTTTCTGTAGTATGTATTACATACTGGCACACTAAAGATATTGTTATCCTAAGGTAAGATTTTCTTGTAAAAAACTTTTCTCATAATTAGCATATCCTCAAAGTATGGATCAGACAGTTACTACTTACTACAAGAAATCTGAGAAAATTTTAGACTTGACTACGGCCGTGGCCATGCAAGTGCAAGTTCAGAACAATTTTTGGAGTAAATCTGGTAGATAAATGTCTAATGGTAAATACTAGTACCTACTTCATGCGTGTCAGTTCAAGGTACTGTAGTAGAAGTCTTTATTTTTGCACGCTCTCTTTTAATCATAGTGAGTAAATGTAGTAAATCAGTTGAATGAAGTAAATAATGAATTAACAGTATGTGTCAGTAGGCATTGAATAAATTCATTATTGTGTTTCCTGATGCACAAGAAAAATGGAACCGGACAGGATTAGGATCCATTGTTGTATCTGTAACGGCGAAACGCAAATACAAATAACAGGACGAAACCACAACCTAATGGGAACATTATTGCTGACTCTGCATCTCGTAATTGATGGATTTACATCTATTTATTTTCATTTCCGTGTAGATTACTGAATGGGAATCACCATATATCAACTTGAGTATTATTATGAACCACTGCTTTGTATTTTCGTAGTGATGTATCTACTACCACTTCGTTCTGGACTAAGTTAGCGAATGTAGATTTATTGTTCATATCAGATTTATTAAGGTCTGCAGGGCACTTTGAACTAAAAGCTGCGACAAAATTTCACTGTTGGGAGATAAAGCAATAAAGGGCCATATGCAACAATTCGTTTTTGGGGTATTCTGATAGCCCTAAAAAAATGGGACAAAAATAGTATAGGAAGCTATAAGTCAAAAATGAGGCCCTGGTTTTTTAAAAATGAAAAACCCAAAAGGCGCCAATACTTTCCTTTGTTATAATTTCTTTTAGGGAAACCCCGATTTGGGGCATTTGGCCGGGGTTTTTATAGGGTACAATATAGGCGCAAAACAATTGTTAGTGTCTGGAGCAACTTTTGAGAAAAAACTGTCTGCGTACTATTTACCCCCGATTTTTAATTTTGATTTTTTAATTATTCAATATAAAAAAATTAAAAAATCAAAATTAAAAATCGGGGGTAAATAGTACGCAGACAGTTTTTTCTCAAAAGTTGCTCCAGACACTAACAATTGTTTTGCGCCTATATTGTACCCTATAAAAACCCCGGCCAAATGCCCCAAATCGGGGTTTCCCTAAAAGAAATTATAACAAAGGAAAGTATTGGCGCCTTTTGGGTTTTTCATTTTTAAAAAACCAGGGCCTCATTTTTGACTTATAGCTTCCTATACTATTTTTGTCCCATTTTTTCAGGGCTATCAGAATACCCCAAAAACGAATTGTTGCATATGGCCCTTTACTTATTTTGTAGAGTATGAATGATTCGTACCATGGACAATGTAACATTTAATTTCAATGCGCAAGCGCATATGCAAAATATCATTTTCATTACTCAATAGACCCCACCTAAGCGATCTTTTGAAATGGAACCTAATGTTGGTGTCTAAGCATTTCGAAATCCTGCAGCCGTACAGAGGGCACTAGGACCTATAGTGTCAGATCTACAAGACCTGAAAATTTTCTAAATTCTGAAATAAATTTCTGCTTGCATATCCAGTACAGCTATGAAAAAAATATGAAATTATTTTAATGCAATTCGTGTTCTCAAATTTCGATCATTAAGGCTAAGTTTAAAAATAACACTTTAAAACCTTTATGTGACAATAATATTTTCTTTCGATCTTTTGACCATAAATTGGTATGTTGATCATGTTGTTAGGACAAGTACAAAGTGTCAATTCGGCCTTAACGGTAGAATTGTCGTTATAAAGGACGTCATTCAGCTTCAGTACAGACTGTTCAGAGACAGAGTTCAGATTCAGACTGGGTTGCTGCGGACTGACAGACACAGATCGTTTTGCGCATTGTTCTGTTGAGTTCAACAAACAAACAACACAATTAGAAATATAAGGACTTTCTATTCTCTCCTGTGTTGCATGGTTATAGAATGATGGAGTATAATTTCCGCTTGTCCAGGGGAATATTAGCTGAATGTACCTACTAAACAGTATCCTTATCAACTTTCGTAGTATTTACTGCTGTACTATCTGTAGGCAAGAGATAGCTGAACAAGCCGAACTGAAAGCACAGAGAATCATGATAACTAAATAATGGTATGTGAGCAAACCAAGTAAAAAGAAGCCAAACAAAGTACGGAGAAAACAAAGCTTTTGTTTGCCAGAGTGAGTTTGATTTGACGTTACAATAGAATTTTCCTGTAGCTTTTATCTCATTGTCCATTTCGGTTTCCGCTTCTTGATTCCAGTATCCTTTTACTTAGCTTATATAACACCGCTACATGGACATCTAATAATAAGGCACATGTAAGGAATAAATGCTTGTCATTTTCCTTGTAGTATCACTATCTAAATCGATTATAGTTGCTAACTCTTCTAAATGTCATTCTAAAAATTACATGTACCTGTCCAAAGCACTCTATAATAATTGTCAGTTGATTCACATTTAACAACTTCTGTTGAAAATGTATGTGCATGCGCAAAATCTAATTTATGTCCATCCAAACAACAAAACTATTCATTCCATTTGAGGTAGTAGTCCAAAAACTGCGATCTCTCCGACCTGCTCTGATATTAGATACAGGGTACAGATAGCAGTGACAAATTCCATTAAAAAGTGCTTAATTCACATCATGCTTTTGTTTACAAAATAATTGTCACAATATGTGGAATTCTAGGTAAACCTACATACTATATAAATAGTTGATGCTACTCCATTTACAATTTATGATGTCAGTGGACAGGTAAACCAGTTAACGTGATTAAAGCAAATAAGTTACACGGTCTGCTCATGTACCCTCATTTTATTTCGTAGAGTCATTCAAAGTGAAATTGAAAACTATGAACTGAATCCAGTTTTTACCCGAGGAAAAGGAAATGAGTCCACTAAATTAGCCTAACGGCATACGCAGAGATATCATAAGTAAGTCATAATAATGTTATATTACGTCCTGTAGAGTTTGTTTAGAGAAAGTGCAGGTTAGATTGTTCCTTATCAGTGTACAAAATACCATTTACCACTTACCAGTGGTAAGTGGTTTTTAATGGTATTTAACGTTAAATACCACCACTTAAAAACTAGTGGTAAGTGGTATAAATTGGTAAAAATGGTAAAAAATAGTTTCATTTAAATTTCGTGTTTAAATTTTGAATAAAATTGAGTGCCAAATTATGAAATAGCTTAGCAGCTGATGATTGTTGTCACAAATTGGTAAATGTCCATTCAATCAGAGTTGGATTCAACCGATGGGGACACTAATCGCTCTTATTTGCCGATTGAGATAGTATATAATTGCAATTAAATTGGGGCATTCATATCAATTTTAAATTGGTGATACCAAATGCAATCTTGGTTTTAGTAACATTTTTTAATAACTTTCGAACAACTAAATGAATAGGATTACTTTGATTAACTAAAGGGCTAATTGGAAATATTTCATAGAAAATAAAGTTTTAAAACCTATTAATATTTTAGTAAGTCTTGTGTATCTATACTAAGCTGTCTAAATAAATGGCTGAAATTTACCATTTTTACCATTAAATGCATTTTTACCATTAAGTGCATTTTTACCACTGTGATGGTAAAAAAGCCTAAAAAGTGGTAAATTTTGTACACTGTTCCTTATCTTTGGTTTAATACTCGCAGAGGATATTAATGTTTCTTATTGCTACTTTGGATGATGAATGAAATAATTTACTGTATTCTAACCACAACGTGCTCTAGTACCTATGAATATAATATCCTATCATGTACCTATGAATATAATATCCTATCATGTACCTATGAATATAATATCCTATCATGTACCTATGAATATAATTTCCTATCATGTACCTATGCGCAGATATTTCAGATAACGTTCCAAAGCTAATTTATTGTTGATTATAACTTGTAAAGTACTTTGTAATTACGACTCATTCTATGTATTTCTATCTAAAGGCAGATATCCAAGGGTTAGCATTTTATTCTCATAATGCCCATGTTGAATATCAATTTATATAGTAAGGATATAAATTGAAAATTTCCTTAAAACAAATTACTGGTATTTAGAATTTTTCTTAGAGCCTGCTTTCTGCTTTAAAAATAATGTCTATACATGCTGTAATTATATCGTCATAAGTAAAACCGAACTTATCATCTCACTTCGTTAAACCATTCTCTATAATAATAGATTACTCTGACAATTACTAGTTATATGTATACTGTACGTGCTGGTAATCCCAGACATTTTGTGGGTTACGATAGTAGTGATTGAACTTTCTGGTTCTTGGGTAATGATTTATCCACCAAAATGTCCCACGACGGTTACCATTGAAGAGTGAATGGAACGGTACTCAATTGAGTGTATACCTACTATTACTTCTAAAAGTTTACAAGTTCAGAAAACTATTACTGTGTTTAGTGTGGAGTGGATGAACTTATAAATAGCTGTACTATTTGAGTCTTACTGTAACATAGTGTACTTATATAGGAAAATGTTTGTATATTAACCAATATGTATGCAATAAATAACTGTTTGTGAAGAAAAGTACCATAAATATTTGGGATATAACCAATACGAAAGCATTACAATGGCAATTCAGCCCCTTAGGTGCTTATACACCAAAGGATTAGCATTAAGTGAGTTTTGTAGAGGTAGGTTATGAACTTGAAGGTCAGGTCTAAGTATTTCCTTGTATTGATCGTAGAAAATATGTAAGTGTATTTGTAAATCTAGTGAATGTCATTGGCCTTACACAATTCTTGAATGTCATACATTTAATTGAATTTATCTTGAACTGTTGGCGTGTGTGTTGGACATTTATCATGTACCGTTGTAGATATATTAAAATGCTTGATGATGATTACTATTAAGCAGTTTTTCTTACAAATAGAAAAAAATCATGCAAAGATTTCAAATAGATTGTTTTCGTAGGTAAAACTCCTTGCGTGTGTTACAATACTTATTGAAGAAGTATCCGATGTCCATGAAACGTCTGCTATACCTACTCAAAACAATGTTTGCAGTTAGGATGATAATGTAGCATGGGGTAAAATTAAAGTTTGTAGTAATAGGTTTTCATATGGAGAAAAAGGATTATTTCAATGAAATGATGACTATTTACCTCAACTCTCAAAGATTTTCGGAAAACTCTGCCACTGATTTGTTTCTAGAAAAGAAGATAATGGAAGGATAAAACAAAAGTTTCTTTGTTTCCATCTAGTTTTCCTAATAACGTCAAACTTTTCTTCCTTCAATTCGTCTTTACTCTGAGAAGTAGAGTAAAGGCACTAATAAGAAATCGATTCTGTCTGGCGTAATTTATGTTTCATTTACATCGTGAACTATAAATAGATTGTTTAGGGAAAATTAGCTCTGATATATACAACGACCCTTTAACCTTATTTCTCCAGGCTGTAATTAGGGTACTGTAGGTACTTCAACAGAAAACAATTTAGAATTTTAGACTGTTGAGTTAGTTCAGTTTTCAAAAGATACGTAGACTCTAGTAAATTATTTAAAGGAAACTCAAAGGAAAAAGAAAATATTTTATTAAAATTTAAAGAATGTACTTCGAATCAGTTCTTTTACAATTGGTACCGAAGGGTTTTATCGGTAAATGTGAATTAATGGTTGTCGTTATATAAACAATGCTACAGAACTTTCTGTAGCACCTACAAATAATAATCTGTTTTAATTATAATAGTTTTATAAGTACGTGTCAAAAACATCCTCGATTATGTCAAGAACAGTTACCCTAAGGAAATCTTGCTGTTTTTGATTAACGATAAGAAACACTAAGAAATGTAAAAATACTAAGCCGGTTGAAAGCCTATGAAAAACTCTTTTATTATCGAGTGTGCATAAATAGGAAACTTCTTATTACTATTGCCACTATTACGCACCATAATATTGTGAATATTAATAGGGCAACCAAATAAATGTAGCCCTTTCAAATAACTCATGTCAGTGTCCTCTATTACCACTCTCTTTAGGCTGCTACTGCTAGTCTATACAAACATGACTACTGCGTATGTACATAAATGCCATTAGCTGGTTGATATTGATACACATTATATATATAGGTCAAGAACAAAACGACCGTAGTCTCAGTTTGCGTCCCTATATCTATCATACATCAATGCAAAGAGAGTTGAATGCTAGCCTGTTTGGATTTTTTCTTTTGTGTCCAAATTATACTTAAATGAGAAACAGCTGCACACAGTTATAATAGAAACAGTAACTGTGTACGCGATGGCCATGACTTGGATCCAGGGAATCATTTATCATGTCCATACTTTATAATATAACTTTATTGTCTATCCTCCATTAGTGTCTATCTTTCCACTCATAGGAATGCAAAATTCCTAATGCAAATGGACAGATGCAGATTCATTGCTTTTACTTGTCAAGTGGAACCATTTATTCTAATTATCACCAAAAGTTTTTTGTTTAGACTTCAGAATAATTATCTTGTAGCCATCCAAATTGTAATTTAATGAAGATACTATAGAAAAATGTGCCCTAATTTGTTTATGCATTCAACTTCATAACAATGTAATGTTCTCAAATTTTATTATGGCACTTATTTGAACGCGAATACTAATTACCCTATTTGGTCTAATTTCAGGATTTTAAACTACTATATCTCTTAATTTTTTGTATGAATACATTTAATAATGTATGTATTAAAAACGCTTTTCGTGCCAATAAGTTTTTTTATTTGTATAGTTAGACGGTTATTTCCGACTGAACAAATCACTATTATTGCTTTAACATTAAATGTTTTGACCTTAATTGTCAGTTCTCTTATTGTATTTTAAGTTACTGTATTATTATGTGCGAACTATATTTAGAATTTATTGTAATCTTAAGGTCATGCACGTATTCGTTATGACGTGGTCTTTCTAATTACAATAATTTTCATTTATTATGACAGCAGAAAGTTATTGAGAATTTAAAAGGCCTCTTGCAGGGTCGCATAAAAGGAAATTAGAATTCGCATAAAGCGTGAATCCCATGGAGTAAGCAAAGGAAATCTGCCACTCATTTCATCTTAGATTCTACTTTAAGTGGAGTAGTTTTGAGAATTTGACGTGGCTGCTTGTTAATTTTGCAAGTTATTACAGAAAATCATCATTTAAACGTAGACGTGAAATGCCATTTACATGTTAAAATGATTGTTCCATTTGAATTGGACTGCCGTGTAAGACTAGCGAACTGGAATGAGAAATGGCTCAACGTAATTTTTCCATGCAAACTATCTTGACATTTCCCATGATTGATTAAAGTGAAAATCATTAGATTTCCAGTCTGAGGGTTAAAAATGTTGGAAAGTCCTCTTCTGTCTTCGCAGAGACAGTTCCTCATTTAAATTGGGAATAGATAAATGTTATTTTTTTACCTTACGTAGCATCTGCATTTTACAAAGAGGATCTTGCTGTAAACAATATTATATTGTCCGCCGATTGTGGCACTGTCAGCATTTTCCATGATATTAAGTTGTATGAAAACTTGGTATGGTAATGTCGCTAGTGTTTTCCTTAGCTGTTCCTCTACTTATCTTCCTGAGAAAGAGTCTTAAATATTTGGATTGCATTCTGAAAATAGGATGACAGTTACTTTGTCATAATATGACAGCAAAATGTTCTAGCAGAAAGCCAGAGATGACGTATATAAGTATGTACATATACTTTATTGATTTCCAGTTGTCTCCTATTTCGTTATGTTCAGAGGAACACTCATAGGTAGATAGTGTGTTGCAAGTCAGAGTCAAATACTCATGAATGGAGAAAATACTGGTTGGAGACTTTACTAGACTAACATAATATAGATTTCTTTTGGAATAGTTCCATCCATGGGTGTTCTGTTCTGTCCTCATCTCCGCACTACACATTGGTCTGTGGCAACCAACATCCAGACATCCCCTACCGAAATACAGTATCTTCTCTACTAGTCATACACAATTCAGCAGACGTCTTAGTAGTAAAACATCCGTTCATGACCCTTTTAAGCGTTTTTTAAATTAAATAATTGTCATTAAATATGGAAGATGTAAATTTGATAAGACATCCAGCAAATACATAAATGATTTTTTATAAACGAATTATTCTACCTGAGTTAGATCCTAGCACACTTCTTTACCACACTGCCCTAGGGTATAACTTGTTATAGTTCAGCACATCGTCCTAGCAAACTTATAATCTGTACTAGAATATAACTAGTTATTAACTAGCACACACTCTTGGTTTAATGTGCTAGGATATAACTCAGGTAATTATTTTTTATAATTTGCCTGTATATTTCGACTTCTTGTAAAAGTGTAAACGTTGGTATAATTTCTTACAAGTTAATTTTTTAATCCAGATTCATGGTATGAACATTATAGACTCCCTGAGAGTCACAGGAATTACTAATTCAAAATTTTTGTTTCGTATGAATTTTATATTTTGGGATTCATGTCGTAGCTAAAAGCAATAATAATGGTAGTTAAAAAGTTAAAAGTAGATGAAAGTATCACGTTGTGGTATAAGAGACAAAACTATAATTGTGAGATATGTCTCTTTTTTGTTCCATGCGAACCAAAGTGCTCTGTGTAAGTAAACAGCGTTAGGCACCCACCTACTTAACGAGAATGAATATCCACAATCCCTATCCACAGATCCCAATATCATAGTGAGAAAATCCAATTCCACCAACGGAATGTGCAAAAGTATCGACTGTAAATGTAAACCTTAGAAATATATTAGAGATATATGCTGGAACTGCTATTTTCAACTACACAATGTAAATAGTATACCGACCATTAGCTCCCTATCTATCTTAAGTCCTTCAGTCCGCTATATACACAATCTCCACTTCCATTTGGTATCGGGACATTACTAATGACTTGTCCGTATCCAGCTCTGACTTCTCCAGTAAACGGGATGTTTGTACACAACATTTAAGTGCCGGCCTGTCTATACTCACAATATTATTTTATTTATGCTATATCTTTACATTCAATGATGACTGCATTTTCTCCACATAAAAGAGGTAAACAATAAAAGCCTATGACCCATTTTGTGGTTGATCGTCATCACACTTTTAAAAAGCATTACATTACTAGTAATGCTACTATCTAATGTTATGGCAAGGCCTTTTCATTTCACCCAATGACCAACTTATCAGCAATTTTTAATAATGGAACGGTTTCTAGGGTTTTCCCAAATGCTATCCGTCCAAACTAATTCACTGACTCTTTCCATTCAGCCCTATTCTCATTTCATTCTATAATATTACCATGTTTTTCACTAACCATTTAATACACTTTCAAATATGCTTTATATGATGACATATATTGCATTAATATTGAGATTCTATATTCTACCCTATTAATGATACTCAAAAATGAATGGGAGTAGGTAGATATTTTTTGGGAGATGTTTTCACTTTCAGGAAGATAGTTTTTATAGGTACAATAATGTAAATACATAAGTACCCTTTCTGATGCAGCGGAGTGTGAAATTAAGACCTCTCGTGGCTGAGCAGGGGAGATTATAATTCCCATCATTACAGTTGACACACATACTGCCTGCTGATTGCCCACTTTATTGCTACAATCGGGTGACATAAGCTGGTGAGTGGCAACTGGACCCGCACGTGCAATGATAGTGACGATGCCTAATAACACTTTACAGCAGAATTTCCGTGTGGGACTTTATAGCCTTGTCCCCGAATCCATGGATTGTGCTTTTACTTTTACAAAGATACACAATTTGGCTTTGTCTCCAGCTTTAAAATGTTAACCACTCATAGACACGAAAAGAAGTGGCTACATGTAACGCTGTCTCGATGCAACTTTGTAGAATAGGGAAAGTGTTACGTCACTATACTTTTCCCTGTACCTGATTCAATCTTTTCGTATTGTCCTTGTTACTCTACGAGCACAAACGGACAATAATAATATTGGCCACTCAAGTCCTACAGCTGAACCTGCCGAAGCCTCTTGTGTCACGTACACACAAATCTCTTCGTGTAACTTCTTCTTTACTTCATACCAATAAAGCAACTAAAGATAACAACCTGAATGCCAATAGGAAACGCAAAAGTTTACACTCAGTTTTCTTACATTTCTATTGAAAAAAACTTTCAAAGGAAAGGGTCGATCCTCACTCTTTATTTTCAAAGTCGTAAATGTTACGTTAAATTTAATCTCAAGATTTTTATTCTTTTTCTATACAATATTCGTTTTGTACATTTGTTTACATTGCAGTATTATTGCTAAAAGTATAAATTTAAATGTCCAGAAAGTTTAGAATTAGCCAAATTCTAAATTCTTGCTAGATCTGCCACTTCTTGACGATACGAACATTTATTTTCATAGAGATATGAAAAATATTGTATAGTGCTTATATTTATTGCCTGCGAGTATTATATTTAACACAAAACGACTCTGAAATATGAGTTTATCAAGAAATATTTCATACAGTAATATGAAAATTTGTAGAAAGTAAGGAATTTGAGATTTTTTGTCCTGCACAATTGTTGATTGTTAAATCTGTAGAAAATATAAAAAATGATTAGGATTTTTATTTAGCTTTAGGGTTAGAAATCAATTTTATATTCTTGAGCATAAATACAGATAGGTATTTAAATACTCTCATTTTAGGGTCACACTGTACATTGCCAAAGCACATTAATATTGGTCTTCAGAAAGCAATGCAATGTCATATTGATGTTCCAGTCGTCCAACATGTCTCATATCTGTACGAGAAAACAATGAACATGGAACGGCAATTGAATATAAATAGATAATGATTTTGTATGATTTTATTCCCATTGTAAGTCATAGGAGACTTGTAATTTCTTTCGAATGGTATCCTTTGCCGTCGTGCGCTTTGTTTATTGTCAAAACTCTGTAACTCGGATTCCTGGAACGCATGTGGAATTTGAATTAATTTCTTGTTTCCAATAATCTTTAAAAACTACTACAGTCATAGTTGTGCATGGTTTTGTAAATGCTATACGGTCGTCTGACGATGAAACTACAGACTGCAGATGAAACAACCAAGGACGTATTTAGGGATGGGCTTTACGGGCTGAAGCCCCCCCCCCCCCGAAATCCAAGAAAAATGGAATTTTTTTCGCCATTTTTAGGCCATTTTTGACTCATTTCCTTCAAAAAATGTCAAAAATTTTCGCGCTACGCGCGAATATATATACTTAAAATATCTATTGGAAATCTAGCCCCCTCCGAAACTCAGTTCTCAATACGTGCTTGGAAACAACGATGCTGTCCCGAGTTTACATTGCAATCCGTCAGAGGATTCAATTTTCTCCTTAATTTAATGGATAGTCTTGAAGAGTCGTTCATATTTAAATGAGTGAAGGTATGTACACTCCAAATAAGTGTTTACTTGGATTAGGTGTGACTGCAACTATGCATGGTTAGCGATTCTAACATGTTTATAAGTTGAGTTTGAGTGTACTTAATAAACTAGGCGAGAAGAAGGACCTGATAAGTATTTAGTGGTGTCTTTTGGGATGGGGCTGGGTTATGAAAACGAGTATTAAAATGCACAATGCTTGATTTATTGAAAGGAAGGAAGTTCTGGCTCGTATTTGCTTTCTCGTATTCCTAATGCGATGCCGGCAAGTAAGAAGCGAACTGGACTGTATACTTAACCCGTAGTTAACTAACGAGAAAGTTAGAAGTCGAGCCTTGAGAAATACGACCGAGCTGATCTCGTTTATTTGTGTGTTAAACAGTGCATGCATACATTACACTAAAATGTAGTTTGTCTATATCTATATCTACCCACAACAAACTGCAGAGATTCAAATCAAATATCTTATTAAATGTTAACCATATAAGTATGCAAGTGTAAGTCGTTTCTACAAAACAGCAGTGCGCCAAAACCATAATTTATAATGGCCAAACGGAAACCTTCTTTGCTCAGCGAAGTTTTGCTATTTTGTATAGCACATTTGTGTATTATTATAATTAGTCACTGTATTTTAAGTGCTGAAGGAACGTACCACTTTCTCCGTGGAAATTTGTCGATCTAGATGTACGATTTTCAAATTACTAAAGGAATTGCAGAATTAAATGATGACCAAGTTTTGCATTTCATAAAATATTTGTGGTCACTTGGGCGTGACATTTTAAACCATAGTTCTAGAATTATTTTCTTTAGAAATTATTTCTAGATGATAAATACTTTTCCATCTGCACCGACTTTTAATTTAGAGGAGTAGTAGTGAGGAGGATATAATAATAATATATTCAGCATATAATAAAATATTATTTCATCAAGTAATTTTAATATGTGTAAATGAAAAGTTTTCTTGTCAGTGTTTATACGGTTACTTTTTGAATTAAGAAAAAAGGAGAGTGAAGAAGTTGGCATTGGAGAGGAAAGAATACATTTCTATGTTTATTATAAGTGTATGTGATTGTGTAGTGGTGGAGGGACGTGAAAAGGAGAGAAAGCTGTGGAACTAAACTGATAACAAATTCTTGTGCCATAGATGAGAAAGCCAGGAATAGAGCGAGGAAAAGAAATTTTGTTTTTGGCTTGGTTAAGTAAGTAGCAAGTTTAGTAGGCTCTCTTCTGGTTATGGGTGGCTTGATTTGGTCGCGGAGACTCTTTTGGTGTTCTCCTAGGTCCTTTGCTCAAACGGACAAAATCCACTCGGAAAAGCAACCTCAACTTTTCTTTTTGATTGAGATTGAGTGTCTCATCCTGTGCATTGTAGCAATGTACAGCCACTTTTACGCTACTTATGTACTGACACTAGATCTCTAGGAATTTCCCCTTTCCGTGTCATTCTCTTTCTTTCTTGACTTTTTCTACTTTTCTTATTTGCTCAAATGAAGATGAAGAGCCGGTCTAGAGTACCAACTTCCGTCCTTTATCACTAAATATCTATGCTAATTTTTCTGCTCCCGACTCGCGGACCGCAACCGCATTCACTACTTCTACCGTTTACCATACAATCAAATAGGGGGATGTCGTTATTCCTACAGTGTACGTTGCATTTAGAGAGCATTCAAGTAGTCCCTTCATTTACTACGTATCTATATGCATCTATACTATCTTTATCTATGGCATGATAAGGAAGAACACAGAATTTAATTCTTATTTACACAGTTGAACTTTCTATTATATTAGCCAACCTTTTTGATGAGATGGAAATTATGTAATATCTGTAGGAACACTTACAATAAGTTTCCTATGCGTGTGTCCATGTCACTGAGACTAGACTCCATGCATCTTGTGCAAAAGTTGTGAAACTTTCCTTCCCTTCGAGTGGTGCGATATCTGTTAATGGCAATGATACCATCTGCACTAGATGTGATAATAATGATCAAAAGGAGATTCCATGGGACAAATTCTCATGTGAGATCATTAGGCGAGAGCTCTGAATATTCTACTCTATAAAAAGCTCGTTTCTCTCAAGGATTAGTATCAAATTTGTACTTTCTACTAATTACGGGCTTAGGCTTTAAATATTTTGCCATGAATATCATGAATTTCTAATCTGGCTTCTGTGAAATAGAAATACTCTCTCTCTCTACTTTGTATTTGGAATACCCATTGCAATTCAAAGCAAACGATACCCAAAACACTCACTCGTTTACTGCATACTGCTGATGTTTACAATTTATTACACTCTAAAAACAAAATGGCAAACCTAAATAAATAATGATTATTAGATTAGCAGCGTCTGCTGTGTATTTTTGATGGCACTCTTTTAAATATATCTCAAAGTGCTCTAGTTGTGTAATATTAACTTATTGGGCAATATGCACTTAAGTAGTTGGGAACATTTTTCAGAAACACATGTGCATTGCTTGCGTCACTACCAGAAAATGTCATGTATCTACTATCACTGTGCTATATTTTGTTACCAACTATCTGTGCGTCATAAATTCATATTCTGTGAAACGTCGCCTCAATTCTAAGTCCACCTAAAAATTACGTATATTAATTATCTAGTATTATAAGTGGCCATTTACCGATTACGCCTAATTCCACATTGAATGGGAGTTCTATTTGTTATCAATAAGATTTATACATTTGGGCAATTGATTTCAATGCATTTATTCTAATGGATTCTCCACTAATCCTCTGGTATATTTCAGAAGCAAATTATGTCAAAAAACGAACAATGCAACAATGCAAGCAAAATAGAAATTGTAAAAGTCAGTCATATTGCTTAAAAACTCAATATTCATAGCAATCTATTTTTCATTGACCATATTTTAGTTGTTAAATAATGATATTGAAAATGAGCTGAAGTTAAATGGGAGGATTCTAAATTTACGTACCTTGGGACTTAAACTAACTGTTTGTTAACCAGTATAAATGAGATACCGGAAAAAGGATCTTCTAGATAGGGAAATACATGGAGATAATGTACACGTGTATTGGGTTAATATATCGAAGCTATTTGGGCATATTAATATAAGTAGTTATTATAGCCCTCATCGCATCTCACAGGGCGGTGGTGATGATAGGAGAAGTGGTTCACTTCAATTTAGTCAGCGATAAGCTGCATCGTTTGCTATCGAATGTCATATCGTTTCCTCTCAGCAAATTCTCAAGGGTAGTAGCTTTAGTTTGCTCAGCATCCTTTCCTTTAGTTTTAGCGAGTTCGTTGGGGTAGTCAGCTTTTGTAGGCGGTTTCCATTCTCGATTAAATGCAATAATATTGTGATGGTTGTTTATGATGTTATGCATTCAGTTGGCTTTTGCTTCAGACTATAATATTTCTAGACCCCTCAGGTAATATCAGGTTTCACTGTGGTTGCCTTCCAGTTCCAGCATAATTTTATTTCATCACGTTATTAATAGTAGACATTATAGTAATTAAATGAGCATATTAGCCTGCTCTCTATAATTGAAGTTTCAATGAAAACTCATGTCCATATACTTTATACGTTGAATTTTTGGTGATTGTGGAAATATCATTTCCGAACAGAATTATATGACCAAAAAAGTATAAAATCGATAAAACTGTTCGTTAATTAATTTCCTCTATTAGGACCTCAGGAATCATTTTATCATTTCCCCAATTCATACTAAAAATGAATATTAGCTCCATGGCTGCAAGCATAGAATGTGTAATTCTAAAAAGTAGAAGCATTTTTGATTTTTCGTTGGTGAGGATATTTTGTTTTATCATAAATGTTTACGCATACTCGATAAAAATGTTTTTTGGTCCGTTTAGGTACTGGATTTGATTCAGAAATATGAATGCAACAAAGGTTCAATAGGGCATAGTATAGATTTGGTGTACATAAATGCTATATAGATTTAAAAGAGGAGTTATAAACTACAGAAAAATACAGGGACGTGGCACAGATCTACATACTGCAAGTAGCCACTGTTTTTTTATTCAATTTTGTATGTCTAGCCGAGTTGTATAGAATTCTCGGCCAGTCATGATCATAACAAACGAAATAATAAAATCATTACGTATCACGCACAATGTGTTCACTTGTCCTGTCATTATAAATGGTTTCAATATTTATATGATACAGTTTGCCTAAAGGTGTATGAATTAAAAAATGCTAAGGAATTACGTTCATTATCATTATCTCATTGTTAGACTTGTAAGTTGGGCGTGTGCTCCGTTTTTCCACTTTCGACTGTATGTGTTCATTCCGTTGACCATGATTCATATAAATAATAAGTATTCCACTGGGACTGGATAGATCAGTATATATTCACATAAGAGTGTGCCAAGGTGCCATTTTAGTTTGAGGACGTATAAATTACTTTGGGTTTACACTTTTTAGCTTTAGATACTAGCCCTGCATATAGCTGTGACCACTAGCCATTAGTATTAACCCTAATTGTGTAATAGAAAAACCAAAATTGGGCTTTGTTTATATCAAATATAGAGGTCGACAAGCATATTACTGTAGACCACACACAAAATTTCAATTTTATTCCAAATCATTCCATCACCCACCCAACATTACATTTATGGTAATATATTTTATCTCTGACGTCCATGACTCGAAACGAAATTAAAACAAGCTTATCAACAAATAGATGAACAAAAAATTAACGATTGCTTCCTAGTGTCTTACCTGTCATATATTATCATGACAAAGGAATGCTAATGATTGTTTTTGCTGAAATGGTACTTGCCACTTATATATTTTTTATTGACATTGCATGCACATTAACTGTAGTTTCATTTACATTCATAAATAGCCACTTTTCTGCGATTTTAAAGTATAATGATGAATTTATGTTCCTATCTACAAAAAATCAGGAAAAGGGAGTAGATATTATCATCAATAACAATTAACATGATCTTTAATTACTCAGTGTATGCAAAAACTTCTAAAGTAATGATACTAACCTACTCAAAATGTCTATTTTATATCTTTCACAATTAGGCGAATGATGATTAATACGAAACGTAATGTTCGTAGATGCTGGTTCACTTCATTTGTTGCTTCTCATTATTTTACTACTTTTCATGAACTGCATACACAATGCATGTATGAAATCGTTTCTTTTTAGAACATGCAAAAGTTTAGAATTGCACTAGTTGCTGTTACATTCGGAATGACATGTGTACATGAACTTGTTCGTTTTTACTTTCGTCCAATATCTCTATTGTTAAGATTTATCTGCAACATATTTTTTAGTTTTTCTATGGCACTAGAGTAATAATATCATAAATAATAATTCAAATAATACAAAACTGTCTACATTCAAGAGAACAAAGATCAATATTAATACACAAGTGATGGGTACTCTGCATGCACATCTGCGGATAGAGATAGCACAATAAGCTACGTCCCCTTGTAGTACTATCACTATCGCTATCCAGAAATATTGTATACTTTCATGAGCGTGCTTATACAAATAAAATTTCCGAGTTTGAATGTGCATGCATGCATATTTATAGATATCCGAGCTTTGTCTATTTTCTTCTGTTGAATATTAAATGTTACTTGTAGCATATCTACTTTTGCTCCTGTCTGTCTTCTACGTTCATATCGTTTGAGTGGTACTACTACTACTTGAAAACGTTCAGTTATCAATTTTACTAGTTGAAGTTGTTGTAATTTCTTTGTTTTTATCAATTGATTTAAACTTAAATTTATAATGGCGGTATGAAAGGATGGATTGTATTTTAACACGCCACAATTTAAGTTTGTCAGTATATTATGTAATTATATCATTTGGTATTTCCACAGGGTAAAAATTTAATAATGGCTTGACTAGGACAGTTGGCAATTTTTACAGTTAGTGCCTGCACTACGTTTTTTCCACATGTGTGAGTTTGGAGTTGAAATATGGACATCAGATCGGGGCTTACAATACACAGTGAAAAAGTGTATGGAGGGAAAAGCGATAAATCACAACAAAAAGTAGTGCAGAATAAGAGAAGGGAGGAGATAAGTAGTACATACCTTAGCAGAAAGTTGCACAGAATAGTTGTAAGTTGTAAAGGAAGCAAATCATTTCTAGGATGAAAAATCATTCAGTGTCAGGAAACACGCGTTCTTTCTAAAAAATAACAAAGCATACCTATAGAGTGTAGTAAAATGTATGACCATTGTAGTGTCATTCTAATGGGTCTGGATGCTTTCTGAAAACGAAATGTTCCAACCGAAAAAAAATCAAGAGCAAAACAAGTGAAGGCAAAAGGCCAATAGAAAGCGGATGACTATGAGATACGATAAGATGAAGCGGAGAGCACGAAGAGTGAAAGAGAAAAATTGCAAGTGGGACTATCCTGATTCCTGGTGCACATCCAAGCCAAAAACAATCTTGAACAGAACGGGCGGGTCGCTCCCGTCATGCCATTCATTCATATGTAACTAAGCTGGAGCCCCAAGAAACCAGAAGGAATATTTTATTTCATGCCTCTACTTCCACCGAGCAAGGCTACTTTTACTTACCTACGGCCCAAACTGATTTAAAACTCTCGGCACTCACAAAATTGAAACTTGCCCAGTCTGCTGGAAGGAATCCTGCTTGTAGGGACCTGAATGCCATTCAAGACATAAAATCAATGGTTTAGAAAAAACCAAATTTTTCCTTACTAAACATCTTTTGAATTGGAATAATCGTCTATAGAAAAATGATATAGTATTTAAACAACTTTACAACTAACGAAACACTTTTTATATTGAAAAATAATAAAAATTAAACGTTTAAAAGCCAAGTATCGCTGACAGTTTGTCTCCCGACGAAAATGACTTTTCAAAATCATTTTCCGTTGATTCGAGGTTTGATTTTCAGAAATGTGGAGATATTCAATTTTGTCTGAAAAGGGAGCTGTGAGCGATTTATTCAATGCAAATCATGTTTTGTACCAAAATAGGGTGTCATAGTTTGTATTTTTTGTTCTCAATAATCTTCCCATTCATTTGGCAGGGGCGACAACGCAACTACGCTGCTATACAAGTATTTACATTGTAATGTGGCATAGTTTAACATTAACACTTGGTAGTGAGTAATGTTGATGCTGAATGAAACTTCATACATTCATGTAGATAACTAATGACACATTTTGAAACGACGAGCGAGGGTGTTTGATAAACGAAGTAACTGCATTTGCACTTGAATGGGACGTTATCTGTAGTAAACTACTTAGGATTAGTTATGTGTTTTTTGGGGAATAAGATGTACTCTGTGTGAAATAGTAAGAGTCGTATATAAATGGTTTGATGGGGCAGAGTGAAGGTTACATGTAAATAAAGATCAGAATGCGTACATAAGTGTATCGATTTATTATTAAGAAAGGATGAATGAATGGTAATAGTTGTAAGCAGAGTAAGCACAATTGAGTTTTGTGGAGGTAGTCAGGGATCTATTTAGTATTTAAGCAATAAAACTGTTTTGCAAAGTGAAGCTTGTTTTTCTCTTACGTCACATTGTCATTACTATAAGAGTTGGCACACTGTTATGTCCTCTATCCTGACCTGACCTTAATCTTATAAGAGTTCAGACTAGACTCTCTTCCAAATGTATTGAGCTAGCTGCTCGCAGATTTTTTACGTGGGGAATCCAACTATTTATAGTGGGAAGGGGAATTTGTATCTACACATTATAGCCATTTCTTTAAAAATACAAACACATTTCGCAACGACGATCTAGTTTGTGTATTTAATGATCCTTGAATTCAGTCATTGACTGACATGGTCGTATATGCATAACTACACGCCTTACTGATAGTACTTAAGGCCCCTATATCCATTCTCAAACTCTTCTCTTGCAGTAAAAGTAGGTGTTAAACCCATAATAAATCAATGGCGAATTCGATTAACCTATATACTCACTAATGCTGCTTCTATTTATACTCCGCATAGTTCAGAAGTACAACAGGGAAGAGCCTATAGTAGGTATAAAAGAGAATTAGTTTATGGTGTTTTATATAGATAAAAAATAATTCCGTACTCAAAAAGCAGTAAAACGAAGACCTATTTATTTATTTATCGCACAAAGATTTTCTCCAACTTGTTAGCTTACAAATTTAACTTAAAGTCTCAAGGATACCAAACTGCTTCTACTGAAATTTTCCTGACAGTTCAATAATTAACCAAAATGAATAGTACATAGATGCGTTAATAAATAATTTAAGTGCTTATAATGTTATATACATATAGTACTAATTATTATAAGTATATACTTGTATGTAAAATACATTAGCCAGGATTTATATAGAGTGTGGTACAATATTAATCACTAGGAAGGAACTTAACTTTTAGTTGGAGCAGAGTTTAAATCAATTTGAGATAATAATGTAATAATAATATTTTGTCTTGATAGAGCTCTGTGTAAACAGTGATGAAGCAAATTCGAACTTTTGCTCTATTGTTTGCTCAGCTTTTCATAGCATTAGCACTCCAAAGGGGAATTAATATCAGGAGTCTATTGAATTGAGTGAAATTATAATGAAAGTATGTAGATAGCTGAATTATACGTCTATGAGATAAATATCTCCTCCATCATAATATATGCGACTGTTCTGAAACGCGGTTGATATAATATGACACGCTGGGAGAGTAAGTAGAAGTATGGATCGGAGTTACATTTCAAATGTTCTTTATACATTTAATGAAAAGCGCCGTGGAGGAACGTGTTGGAGCTTTTGTGAGGAAACCAAAGCCAAATAACCTGAATTTCACCATAGGAGAAGCCACGAGTGAATCAAAGGGAGACTTGGTGGAAGTTATCATTTACGCAAGTATAATTATGAATTTGAAAGGCTGACTGAAAAGAAATAGTTTGAGAGAGTGTCGTAGCTCAAAGCTCACAACTAATGAAATCACGCCATTATACTATCCTTGCTTTTATCTACTTTATGCAAATAGAACGGAAGAAAAAGTTGCGAGACTCTGGGATTTTCATCTTTGTTACTATGATGACAGTGCATTAATTGAATTTATTTATAGGAGAGGGCAGAGAACATTTAGAATTTAGAGTAGACTAGTAGACTAGTTACAGACATCATCGCTACGTAATGCACTAAGGAAAGTAACGGATGCGAAGCTATTAGTATTCTTTTGTACTGGTCTACTATCTTTACAAGAATGGCCAGGCCAAGACCCAACTCTCAGTTCAAAAAAGCAATTCATGCCATGACGACAAGTAATGCAGGGCATTCGGCTCAAGTAGTTTCATTGTAACTGGCGAATACTAATATTACAAGATAAGTCTCATCTTAGTATATTCTCACTAGATTTAATATAATGCCGCATAACTCGAAGCATACTACTTACTGTATACATTAGATTCTCTCCACGACCATACAATAGTTATAATACCATAATCTGGGGCACTAGTTTTAATTCTTTAAGTTGTGTAGATTTGTCCGGAAGAGGCTTACGAAACAATGCAAGTTTATAATGTAGCTGTATTTAATTCCAATTCGGTATATTATTTATACATATCAAAACTCTGTATAGTTCATTTTCATGGATGTAGTAACATAATGCCATACAGAACTAACCTCTGACAAAATTGCAATGCATGTCATTCTGAAGACGGAGCAATGGTTTGTCCCAAACAGGCTGACGTATTTGTACACATTGATATTATATATCTAGTATGTAGTTAGTGCTATGCTCTTAATTTCACGAATGTGTATTTTGGTGAAAATTAAATTGGTTTCTTGATCCTACATGCTTGCTTCACAAATAAGATATAAAAGGATCTTGATGGTAATAATCATATTCCGAGTAAGCACCATTATTCTTATACACTTACTTACGAATCTGGCTAACTTAAGTAATATAACCCACCTCCATTAATGCTGTATCTAAGAATTTGTTCTAACGAGAGTCACATTAACATTATAGTAGTTGGCATCAAACCTTTCTTCCGTTCCGTCTCGTCGTAAACTAAAACTGTGGCCAAGTTGAATTTTCATTCCATTGTATTCTATTATTCTAGTCCTTGTACTATGTGATCATAATTTTACACGCCGAATTCCCGTTTTATTTTACCATACCGTATCAGACAGAAAGACAAGCACCTGCATCAGTTAGTATATACTTCCGTTGTAATCTTGTAAATGGTTTGTGGACTATAAGTACATTTCCATTCTTCAAATTCTCCTGGAAATGGCTAATTCATCTTGGACCAAGAAAATTCATGCAGCTGTTGCTCATTAGTAAAAACAATGCAGAAAATCTCACGCAAATAGATTATTTCATTAACTACTTGAAATAAGTATTCAGCTTGACTAATAGTATCATAACATGGATTAATGTAATCTATTTATGTAAACCTTTCAAAAAAAGTTCACGTAATTCTCACACTTCGTGATTATTCAAGGAAAAGTTTTCAAAAATCTTGTTATTGTGAGTATTTAATATCTTTCTGTCTATTCTTACATAAAATAATATTGCTAGCATAAAGTGTGAGTGAACAATAATATTATGACATCAAAATAAGAGCTGAGAAGAAGAGTCAGGATAGGAATCAATTTCCTTTACTGGGCTACTATGACGCAGATAGACACTAGTATCTTCTCTTCGACGAAATAATATAAACTCGAAAACAATTCCCGGTTTTAGATTTCCTACTACTTTGTTTGCAAACTAAAAGAGGATCAACTTTCGGCAAAATAGTTTTAATTTTACAAAGATTTCGATATGTAGTGTTGTTTATTCTTAGTAAAATTTTCAGCCGATTGAGTTTCCAACTCAACCCTTTCACTTATTAATTTCAGTTCAGAAGAAACGTAGGCTGTAGGAAAATATTAGTAAAAGTGTAGACGAAACTCATAAAATCCCTTTCAAAATTGTATGGAAAGAATAGGCTGTAGAATAAGTCAGCATTAAAGGAAGCATTCTTAATAATATAATAACAAATCAGTAATCTAGAACAATACGAAGAGACTTTCATATCTGATAATAAAGCAGATAAAACGAGTAGAATGGTAGCATTCACTTTCCTACTAAAGTAAACCAAGAAGACGAAGAACTCTCAACAATATCAACAGAATGCATAAGTAAAAATGCTCCGACGGATACCACTAGGTACTCGATGTTTAAGATGGGTATCTGTTTCAGCTTGCCCATTTACTACACACAGCCTTGTATTTGTATGCGTGTAAGATGCATGTCTGTATTCCACTATTTAGCACTGACTCTGTGTTTATAAACTGTAAGTTGTGCACTACACTGTACTGCACTCTGCACTTAGCAGAAGATGGCAAATATTATGCTGAGCTAAGAATTCCTGTTATTTTGCATTCTCATATCCATAATATTTACTATGCACTATCTGATCTGAACAAACTCGTTTTAGTTTAGTCACCAATCAGAAAGCTACAATGAAACTACAAGTATGAAGACTTGATCTGGAAAGACTCACTCACCAATTCATCTACCTACGTCACAGATACAGGAGAAACTAAACCTGAAAATGAGGACAAAGAGCATTTATTAAACCCCATCTTCAGAATTACTGTCATTTTTGTTCACAAAATAAACTGAAAACGTGAAAACGTAATAGGACCTTGGAAGTTCATATTTAATATTAATAAATGTCTTAACTGGGATTAACTCTGGGGTTTTAATTTTCCACAGAGGTTTCGCTTTCATGTATTAAATTTTTAGAAGCCTATAAAAATAGGCTATAAAAATCTCTTCCAAGAGGGATGAGTTATTATTGCCATAAGGTACACAGAGTGTATGAAAGTATCTATATCTGACCTTTGCCTTATTTTTTGGCAGCAAATAATTTTTCTGGAAATTAATTTGTTTTCCTGTCTGAATGTGGATTATTTAATTAATTGTACACATCTGCTTCTACTTTTTAAACTGAAACTAATGCATGCATTGGGTTGGTATGTTGTTCAGAATACCGCTAGCCTCACAGGAGACCGAGTTTCAAATCTACAAAGTTAGGAGATGGGAGTTGAACAACTTGCATCATGCAAACGAAGACGTTCAGTAGTGTGCTGTTATTTACGTTGAAATCATCTTCACAGTTCATGTCTTTGCAATGCATACCACACACAAGACTATATCTTACTCCTCTCTGACGAGCACAGTCTTCTGTATACAGTATTGAGCAACTTGGATATACCGTACCCAAGGAACAATAAGAAAAACAACGGGAAACCAGTCCTATTTTGCATGTAGCATTTAGTTGTAAAGGAAGTTATGCATGCTGTATCCTTCTCTTGCCATGTTCACCGACTTAATCCATTGAAAATGTAGTCTGCGTAGTAGATAGTACGCTTACAACATCTGTGGCCCACAATGTACTTAGTATGTAATATGCATTACTTAGGTATCCCTGTTGTATACTATTATTTCCCGACAAGTGCTCTTGGAGTGAAGCACGTCCCTTACATTTGCATTACCAACCCTTTTTACGTTATTACGGATGTTGCTAAATAAGTGAATGAAATCGGATATTGAAGCTGGACTTATCTGCGACATCATTTCCTCTGCAAATAACGCAAAAAGATACTAATTCAACAATAACGTTATCTGTAAAGTTTTGTCAAAAATTTGTTAACGTATTAACGGTATTTTTACGAACAGCCTACCCACACAAAATAAATATTTATAATTTCCAAACTCATTAAAAACTTTTGTTTCTTTTCCTTATTAAAAAATAAGGAAAAGAAACAGAGTGACAGAGTCATGTCGTTTATAAGTAATCCTGGTTTATGGTTTATTCCGAATGAGCATATAAACTATTGAAGGTACAAATGACATGTAAATTTAGTTTGGCAATTCCCATTCTAGCAACGAAAAATCTGCGTAAACTCGTGGGGATCAACTATTTTGAGGAGGTGAATTGAAAGAGTTATACTCAAATGTCTAAATCAATTGTGTCATAAACTCCTACTGTTACTACGTATCATAAATTGTAATAATTTGATACCAATCTAAATAACCTTGTATTCCTGAATCCTGACTCTAAATTATGGTCAAGTGTAATACTATATAACATAATTATTTGACTATTGTCATTTTTCCACTAGTCTCAATATTAAAAAAAATAAAACCACTGCCACTCATTTCCGTAATGAGTAATAATGTAACTACACAAAAGTTATTTCCTTTTAACTTGGACAAGTTGATGTAAGTTGTCCACGATTAAGGAATGAAGAGGGTTCATGACTTCCTCTAGTGGTTGTCATTGTAAAATTTGCAAACTGTCAGTGGATTTCAATGAATAGTGTATTGCATGCATTGTTACAAATATAATCCACACTTTTGATTTTTCCTGAAAATGATCAAGCAGTATTTATATCAATGAAAATTTAACGTTTTAAAGGAGGTTGTGGAAAAACGTAAATTATCTATCAATTTAGGAATTTGCAATGATTTAGTACTTTTCAAATTTAAACAAAAAAATGTCCATCCAAAGCCAGGAAAAGGTTTGACGGCTGAGGGAGTAAGAGTGGATGGAACGGAATAGTTTCAATTTCGACTGCTGTCTCAGTTTAAAGGTTCACGCGATTGTAAATAATTTTTTTGTCAGGATTTAAAAGCAAAATTAATGATGTATACTCAATGTGTCTAAGTAAAATAATATTAAATGGCTAAAATATGTCGAGTTTAAATTAAGTATGTTAAATTTAACAGTAGAAACTGCTATTTTTCTATTGTCCCGTAAACCACGCTAATTTTAGCCCACATAACATTGTAGTAACAGGTCAGTGTTTGTAAGCGCCATATGTATGTGTCAATATTTGACAATTGAAAAATTTGGGACTGGTAGGTTGAAAATAACAAAAGTGATAAAATATTATTGTTGAGATATGTAGCACAAATCTGGCTTTGAAATATTTTAGTTAAGCCAAGTGCTTTTAGTTAGGCCAATTTCATTCGGCGTTATGAGTGAATGAAGTGAGATCACAAATTGTACCGATATTTGAGTCCATTCAGTTGAAGCTCATCACTTAGGAATGCAAGGTATGTGTTTGCATGTATCGTAGAAATGATATGTAGTGGGGCAGGTAAAAATGACTATGTATCATGTATGATGTTTATTATCCATATGTAAGTACCTAGATATACATATCCGTATGTGTGTCGTGTTTTGTCTGCAAAAGTAAACGAAGACAGAGTGAGTGAGATTTTGCATTTCATTGTTGAGTAGTGTAAGTAAATGAAGAAGTGCAAACGAGCACTAATATTATTATGAACTTCATCTACAAACACTAATAAACTACACATGGAGTATACAAGTACTACTGCGTCATATCCTATGCTAACACCAGGCACTGCATACAGCTGTCCGAACAGTACGTATTGTTGCGTTACTTATTGCTCACACTACTGTATGCCGTAAATCTGCAAATGAAACCTTATAATATGGATTAGGTGGTGAAATAATTCAATAAAATTGCATCATATTAAATGATAATTAAATTATGAATTAACTAACGGAAAATTTTCCAGTGGATTAAAAAATTAATGCTTGCTACTATTTTGATAACACAGCCCTTAATTAATGTTGATTATTGGTATGTTATAGCTAAGGCAAATATAAAGCAATAAAGTTTTGACATTTTTACTTAATATTTTGAACTTGTTTCTTTCATGGTAAAATAAAGACAATTTAGGTAGCATAATATTATGAAAATGATGGAAAGATTTATAGAGGGTAGGTTTTTTAGGGCAGGTACGGTATTTAGGTAGGTTTAACAAGAAGAGAACTGACTAAGGATGACGATGAGTTACCTCTTCGTATTTGTGTTAGGTTGTGTGCTCAGTAAGTAGTTTAAGTTGAAGTTGAAGAAGACCATTGTCCTCAATTGCCTTCTTTCTGTTCTCGTCGTCGCCGTTGAAATTGCATTGTACTGTAAGTAGTATTGAGTTTTATAGTATGATATAAGATTCTTTTTCAGCTGGTTGACTTGACTTGGTTGGTTACGTCTCGTCGACTCCTTTTATGCAGAGTCTGACTATGTATGTACATGTTGCAGTTTTATTGTACTAGAATGGGATAGTGTAGTAGTAGTGGATTAAAGGTGGTTTTTGATTTGAGTTCTTGTTCAGAATCTTCATCATTAACTCAGTCTCAGTCGCTATCTTCACACAGAGTCAGTGTTGTCGATGCATTCCTTTGCTTTGGAGAACTTGAGACTTGTTCCTCTGCGTGTTTCTTCTCCCTCCTCATCTTCTTCCTGTGAAACAACAAAGTCTCTCAATTTCAGATTCTGGCTATGTCGCATTTGGTGACAGTGACCCTGAGTAAAATTATTTCTTTTCAGTCTTTCACCGCAACTGATGGAATAAGGAGGAAGTACTCGTAGAAGAAATTATCATTTCAGTGCGAATTCAGTTATTCTTAGCTAAATTATTTCAAGGCGAGTGTGACTCATTCCGATTATTCTCTCAATTCAATGGGATAAATAATCTACAAGACTTGTGTGCCCTTTGCTATACAAATCTCATCTTGTGTGCTATCTGCTAATTGCAGTTTATCTGTCTTTTTCGTTTGTTCATATCACTTGGCAAATTAAGCAGACCATACCAACCTTCACCTAACCTACACATAACTGTGTCAAGTGCAAATCCACATTATTGTGTTTAATTAGTTTACATTGTGCATGTGCACCTGAATTGAAGTAGCAAATATTGTTTCTACCTGCATGTCCATCCTCCAACTTGTCGATAATATTAGCGTTTCCGGGTTCGATCTTTTATTTCTCAGAATCTAGCGTATTCATCCAAAAACGCTTTCAGGTAAACTCTATGCTTCGTTCGATATATTTACATTTGACTCGTTCTGTTTTATTTAAACAGTTAATCAATTTTAAACTTGAGTATATAATGAAAATGGGACTACAGTACATATTAAATGATATAATCCAAATACTATAATGTGTATCACTACTTATGGGTTATATAGCAATGATGGTTTATTGTAAAATAGTAACATCATATTGGCCAGACCTCGGAGTGTCCTAAGAGCAAGATAACTAGTAAAGATTTATTGCTTGCCTACGGTACCATTAATTGGAAAGTGGATTAATTACACTACTTTTGTACTGAATTAATACACTTCAATAATTCTCAACCATAAACTGTAAAGTTGTCCAAATTAATAAAAAATGGGCACATGGAAAATGTTTTTTATACTCCAAGAAAGTATTGAATTCTAAATTATCGAGTAAATATATTTACAACTATTTACAATATAACACATTTACATCAGAATGACGATAATGGAATATCCTACCAATCACCATGCAATAAACGTGTCTCGTAGTTTCACAAGTCAATAGAGATATTCACTGATTTGAATTAACCCTAAAGTTCCTCGAAAGCTACGATTTCATTAAATAGTGATAACTAAAATTGCAATTAAAATGTTTTGTTTGCACATGGAAAACAAAGTTGAAATAGCAAAGTCGCGTTGATATACATTTGCAGAGGCTTTACGTGTAATTAAATGGAATTTCAAGTTGTTTGGCCAACTGGGTTATAGAGATTTCTGCAGTCCTCGTTCACCTCGTGAATTAAAGCAAAGCTTGTTTCCGTGCAATAAATTCTCCCGATTTTATCTCTCTCTAATAGAATTGAATTAGTAGATTTGAAACTGGAATAAAATTAATTTAGCCACGTAGCTGTAACTGTAGAGCTCTGGAATGACTCCTCTCGAGTTAGACTAATTCCACCAGTAGATTTATATGCATTTATGTAGTATACATGCGAATTAGCATGTTTGTAAAGTCAACAAAATTTTCCCTGGTCCATGTCCTTCCTAAACGCCCTCCTCGGTATTTTATGTACTGCTGTATACAGCCACACGTGCTATGCAGATTTAGATGAAAGATACCATATAGAGTTATAGCAATAATGTTTTGCCGTAATTCAGCGGAAATAGACATACATGACAGGCGTGGAGGTACCTATCCTAATACCTTCACCAAAGCCAGATAAATTGCAGCTAAAACCCATGTGACCACATCATGGGCAAATATTTAGGCATTTCGATTTTTAAGTAGCCACATCCGACTGCTTTCATTGCAGTAAATACTCTAAGCGAACCTATGATAATTAATCAACATTAAATATGGTATAGTATTATAGAGATACCTAATACGGCATACTATTATGCTCATCTAAAAAACTGACTTTGTAATCGAAATTTACATGTATAATAGTCACAATTTCGTCAGACCTATTTTTATAAACGACCTTATAATGTAAATCGAATGCTGTTTCTAGGAATAAATTAAGAATTTAAACACTTACAAAACCGCAACTTAAAATCCTTGATTATTTTATAAATTAATTTAATGTTTAGCACAGTTTAAACTTGGTCATTAATAAGCTAACTATTATTTGTTTTTTACAGGATGAAGCCGGCTATGTGGTATATCAGTATGCTTATTGTTGCCTTTTTATACATTTACTTGACTGCAATACAATATATTCGGGGTGAAGAATTGACAGGAGGTCGTAGCATCCCACTGCCACTTCATGGTGAGTACATCGTTTTCTTTTCTCTTTGGGTACCCTTTAAAACTATCATAATATACACTAATACCTTATATGAATATCATCGTAGGAAAAATATGACTGGCTTTACTGGTTCGAGAGGTGTAGCATTCTGTCTAAAGTTGATTTTTTTTAGCTAATTGTAAAGTTTTTCTGATTACGGTTAAAATTGTACACCTATATGTAGGTATTGGTGTGTTTCAGTATTTCAGATTTTAGAAAAATGTGCATTTCATAAAAGTAAATGTTACCATTTTGAGTAAGCAAGAATATTTCAATAAAAATATATTTGTAAGATATTTGGTGACTTAATGTGAGGTTTTTAAATCGTTCAACCCTTCATTGGCGTATTTGGAGTGTTAGAGTAAGAGGAAAATGCTCATCTTTTTGCACATGATCCGAGTAGGAGTTAAAGAATTGTATGTGTAGTGCCTACTTATATGTATTTGCACTTTAGATATCCAAAGCGGCCGCAGCATTTACCACAGCGATCAATCTGCAGTGCAGATTGTGCAGATCCCGTAATCTGAGTACATTACAAGGCTAAACTGTAGGGGAGATATTATGTATAGTTGTAGTGCAGTGAGCTATTTCGAAAGATAGCACTCGGAATTTTAAGTTTTTGAGTGGTTCATGGAAGCAAGGCAAATGCCATCGACAAACGAAATGATTCTCGAATGTAGTCATTGTAGTCTCATCTCGTCAGCTATCAAAACAGAATTACATTAAAAGGATTAATGTTTGCAATTCAGTTGGTTCCAATGGAATTTTCTGTCATTAGCATGCTCTTTGCATTTCATTCAATTTCACGCTCAAAGCATATTTAAATATCCACATATCATGTAAACAGAGACATTATTAGACGAGAACGCGTCGAAATGCTGCACAACTCAACCACTCTCCTTCTATTTAAGTCTACAAAGCCTTTAGTGGCTTTTCACTACATTTTAAGCATAAAACTCGGTCTTACTATTTGCATGTCTAGAAAGAAATCTGAGTGAATGTATTTATTTTACAATACCTACATACATCCTAAGCGCATTTTGCTCTTGGTCGAATGAATTCTATCACTTAAATTTAAATTTTATTGAACATTAACCTGATTGAACTCTACAATATTGTTCTAACGTGATTTTAGTTCAATTTAGTTTATTTAACTCACTCATAGGAAAGTTGTATACATTTATGTACATGGACCATGCCTATAAATGTAATGTTACGATAAAATTAAATAAGATGGCCGATTTAATGTTTGGGAAAAAATTAAACGTCTAATAATTACTAACATGAATGTAACAATAACATGTATGATCCGCAGTGATTGATTTTATCGATTAAAAAACCCACCATTCTTTGTTTTATATCTGCAATAGAATGTATCTGTTATTATAAATCGAAATACTTTTCATCAAAATGGCCTTTATTTTTTTAGTTTTTTCTATCAAATGCACGATTAGATGTGAAAAAAAATTATTTGATTTTACTATGCCATCCATTGTGTATTTAAAAAAATAATCTATGCAAATAGAATCAGAAATGGATAGGTCTGTATTTGGATGAGATTTGTTTATTGTGCTGTTAGTGTAAAATAATTGAGTTGCATATGCTGAAAACGTATGTAAGAAGATAGTTTGTCATGTATTTGGCAAATAATGTTGTAAATATGTGTACATTATAGTTAGATAGAATGTTTGAGTGCTAGGCGTTGTATTTAACGAGGTCTATTATTGCTAACAGAGTTAGAAAGGAATAATGTTATACTAAGGAATAGAGCATAATGTAGTGAGTGGAGTAAGTCAAGAGTGTGTTGTAATGTAATCTACATTCGGTGGAGTTAATCATAGAAGGAGAGTCGGGATCGGGAGCAGCGGGTTTGCTTGTTCTGACTTTCATTTGGCTGACTGGAGCTTCAACTCCAATTTAAGTGACACGACATATTAGGGAGAAAATTAAATTGTGGCATTAGGAGTTGTAGCTGGAGTCATTGTGTAAGTGTAATGCACACACCGTAGCCAGTTAGATTGCCGACAGGATGAAATGAGTGCTCCCCAGTGAAGACTTTCGATTAGATTTTGATTATTAAGAGTCTGCAATCTAATAATGGACACAACTTCTCGCCGTGTATGAACACACATTCTATATCAAATGAACAATATCCTATAGTCCGAGCCATTAATGTTATAGGGCCATATGAAACTGCGGTTAATTACCTTCTTCGACTCCTTGAATCGTTTTACTTGACTTATCTCTTGCTGCAGGGACTGAATGTGTGTCTTTAGAAATAAGAAGCATATACCGAATATCACCTAAAGAGAGCTATACAGGCATTCCAGAACTTTCCAGCCACTGGAACAATGTGATTTGTATTTAATTAGTAATCATAACTATACTTGTGCAAAGTCATCTACAAAGTAGTTCGAGTTACAAGAAAATTGGACACAAACTATTTCAGTATAGGCAGCCAGGATTGCTTATACATTTACTACAATTAGAGAAACTACAGATAAATGCTTAAAGATATTCATAACTTTTATTAAATGAATTCTTGTATTTATTTCCAGCACTTCCACAGAATAATCTTCATGGGCCATTAAACCACAAACAGGGACCAGCCCCATTGGGTTTCGAATACCACCATTATGATGCGATGACTGCTTATCTAAGAACTGTGAATTCTATGTATCCTAATTTAACAGCACTGTATTCTATTGGGAAAAGCGTCCAAGGTAATTTACCACTATTATTTCCATACCTACCTATTTAGTACGTAGAGTAGTTTCCATACAGACTCGTCATCCTTTTATTATTATTCTATGAAAGGAAATTCATTATAATCTATACGGCATCAACTAAAAATGCTATAGACGTTCCTGGTGGTTCGTACTGCTGCAAGAATAATATGTAGAATTGGGGCTATTTTTGTCTTTGTCCTCGGTCAAATAGGCTTTTAATACTTTTATTTTTGCCTAATTGGATTTTGCACTTTGGCCTAAATGGATTTACGGAGTTGACGTAGAGACCAGGTAAATTGTAGTTTTATCATGATTTACAGCTTTAGTGTTACTAGTGTTTCATGCAGAATGACTTATTATACGCAAGATTGTACAGATTGAGAATTCCACAGTCGAAGTTAGTTATATGGATTCTATACTCTGCTCTCCACAGAGAAGAATTCGCATAAAAGCCGTTATTATTACCATACTTACAGCATGTATATATGTAGACGCATAGTTCCTTTGGAATTTCATTTCATTTCCAATGAGCCGAAAAATACCTTTATCTTATTGTTAGCAAACTTCAGTCTCACTCCCCAGTTCCTCATTTTCCCGTTTCTTTTGGTTTTCAAATCGTTCCATGATCCATGATCTACTTCAAAAGAATAGGGTTCATTTTTACCCGGAAGAAATTAATCAAACATAATAATATATCAAAGCATTTATACCATAGAAAGAAAAATATGAATATACTGAAATTCTGCTCCATAGTGTTCTAAAATATTCAAGTTATATTCAAGTTACGATTGGTTACATTATTCTTTAAGCTTCTACACAATAAAAATTAAAAGTCATTTCAGCATGGAAATTTTTTGCTGAAATCGCCCATAAGGTGTATAAATAAATTAAAATTGAATAAATTTAAAATTTAGACTAAAAACAATGGACTAAATAGAATGTATTTTTCCAATTTTCCAAGTTTCCGGAAAGTGAATAGTTGGTAATGCTGGGAGGGAGTCTGAGTGAAGATGGATTTACTTTTCGGTTGGTAAAGTAAGGTTGCTATTCAGTATTATCAGTGATGGAGGAAAGTTAAAGTCAGTCTGGGCTATAAGTAGTACGCGTAAACGTAGCTATAGGTAGATTGTCTGTTGGAAGAGGGCTAAGATTGGTCTGGCTTCAGATTCGGCTTTAACATTTACCATAGAATGGGGAAACTACCTTCACATTACAATTTATAATGCATACGTCTACATTGAAACATAAATTTTCAAAAGCTTCTCTCGGAGCCCCATCAGATTTCAAGCTAGAGCTGGTAACATTACCTTAAATCTCTTGCTGATACTGGATTTTCTCTTTGAAGAGAAAATCCCGAGTTCCACTGTAAATCTTGCGTGTGCCCTAATATCAAAGATTTGTTTGTGCTAATAAAATACACTGGGGTATTTCTCTAAGCCTTAACGCGGTCCGGTCGGCAAATGTGGAAGGAGGGAGTTTGACTTACATATGTACGTGGCGGTGGATCTCCTCATTTCCCCTAATAATACTCCATTTTGCGGACTTTTAGTGAGTGAGTGAGTTAAATAGAAATACAGATTTACCTTCATTGTTCTCATTGTCTGCGACTTGTGAATCAAACAAAGCAGTGTAGTGATGATAACATTATTGTAATGTGAAAATCTAAAGTAGGTAAAGTAGACATGCTTAATTTAGAGGTTAGCTTAAACTTTACAGATTTAGTACATGCTCATAACTTAGTGATGAATCCCAAGCTTCATAATCTTGAGCATGTTCTACTTATTTGTTGGTATAGGATGAAAGTGTGGACTAGATTAAGTACAGCAAAAATTATTATCATTTACTAGATATCTTTATGTAGTTAGAATCAGACATCTCAAATGCATCTTCAATTCTAGGATACAGCGATAGAAAATGCAATCAAATCTTCTCTTGTCTCTCTTGACTTGAGCTAAATTGAATTGTCAATCTTCCAAAAGTGTGATTTTAAGAATTTACTCGTTGAATCTTGATTCTGACTCAACATGTTAACACTTTTTACTTGCAGGGAGAGTCTCGTACCAATCCCACTCTCCAATTGCCTTGCATTTGAAACTAAAACTATATTGGCCCTATAGGAATCCCATCGTTACGATTACGACCATTCAACCATGACATTACGTTGACGACTACCACTACTGCTACTCGAAAAATACGTGCTCTCCGTTTAGTGATAGTCTACGCTATTGAACCTGTTCACCGAATAGAATAACAAAGTGCGTAAGAAAAATAAATGTGTCACTTTGAGTTAAACGACTTTTTATACGAGCTAAATAGAGAGTATTGCCATCCTAGTGATGATAATGGTTATGATAATGACCATTTATATAATTTCATGTCTCCCCATTAAACTGTACATTCTTCCTTTAACTTGTCCTTCTCTCCATCCTGCTCTGTATGTCTCCAAACCTTGTCAACATCAAAAGACAAGCCACACTAAAAAATCTTTATAGTTTTCTGCATAAAAGACTATCCTAAACGACCGGATCCTACATAATCAATTATAAGTCCCGATTTTTGAAACGATATACACAGTTATACTATATGGGCTATTTATTTAACCATTATCTACAAGTTTATCTGAAAATATTTTATCCTTTTGCAATTTCGGATGGAATCATATTACACTTCATTACTTCATTATATTTACATTCAGCAATAATATTAAACTTTTGAAAGAAATTGTGGAACTGAATAAAGACCTAAAACCCTTCTGAAAGCGCTATTGCTGCTTATTTTTCAAATTTATGTATGAGTATTGCCTAGAGCAATGTAGATTTCTATTGATGCATTCCTGTGTGAATGATAAAATCCTTTTTCAAAGCTACTTCATATAGCAATGAGGGTTTAAAAAAGTTGTATCTACATGTTCATTTTATATGCTATGCTACTTAATCTTAACAACGTAATAATGCAATATCTACATTACCAGACTCCCTATGTGCCATTTACTGTAGGTATTGGCTATAGGTACTGTAACATAACACGAGACACGACTACTGTAGGTACTGCTCTATAAAAATAATATTTAACACTTCTTCTATTTGCAATTTCACACAAGAAAGATGCTCATAAAAGTTTACAATGTAGAGTAACCTCTAGCGAACAATAAGCATTTTATAGTTACAAATACACCTTCCTCCGTAACAATAAAATTGCATGGAGCCATTCATGGGGCAAATGAAGAAGGTTATAAATAGGTAGGTACGTACCCATTTTACACTTACACTACTACACTTGTACATAGTACATACTAACTCGTTTAGCTTAATTACACATTGAAATGAAAATCTTGTACACTAAAATATATGTACACGTTTTATTGATTTTTCTGATTTTCCTGAAAAATATTACAAGGAAATCTGGCTATATTAATACAGATACACAGATTACTTATCTTGAGACTTGTTTAGTTTCCTAGAAATTCTAAATCTTAGACACATATATTATTTGTGTTAGTAAGTAATTAATAAAATTTATCCACTACTTAAAAATTAATGTTTATCTTCACGAAAACTGGTAATGCAATCCAGAAGAACACCATACTTGAATTGAGACGTATTTAAAGTGGGCAGAAGATAGAACTGCGTTGCTTTGTTGTTCTAAGGTCTAGTGGCGTTATTATATACGAAAAACCAACTTCTCTTCAATTGTTATCAGAGAGTGGAAAACCAGCTTGAACAGTAGAGCAGATGCCAACCTAGTCTAGCGTACACGTAAACGTAACGTAACTCTAACGGGACTTTTCGCTTTATAGAAAACATTGCCCCAGGCCAGGCTTTACCAAGCCTTCTGTTTTAACGTTAATTCTTACGGGCACTAACATTTTTACACGTCGAAAGCACCTGTTACAGGATATACGTTAAAAAATAGACCTCAGAGTATATTTGAGCCAATATCATTGTAATAACGTGGAAATACAAATTCTAAAAAATCATATTGACAGTCCCAAGTTTCTATCTCAATATATTGTTCAATTGTATATTTAAATAGGCTATAGATATAGTGTTTTAATATATTATGATTAAATGATACAATAACTAACTACCTATTATTTTTCAAAGTCACTGTCAATGCAATGGCAAGGTTTTAAAAGACATTAGCAGGAATGCATGTGTGTAACACGTAGCTCTGAGAATGGGAAAACCACAACAAAATCCTTTTGAACATACAATAGCAGAATATTGCAGTAGAATATAAATAATACGTGTATCTTAATTTAATATAAGAATATAGCTTTTACACAATGTAGGTATCATTTAGCAAGGAGCGTAAACTAGGAAAAGTAATTTAAGAAAGGAATCTCATTATAAATATATTTATTGATGGTAATTACAAATATAACAGATTTAGGGATAAATTTAATGAAATACAGGAGGATCATTTGATATTTGTTAGCGTAGAAGATTTTTAAACTCAAGCCAGTGGCCTTTCATAAAGGTGAGATGCGGAATTAACCCACCTCAAAGCTACGCCATTGCGATTGATATTTCTCATGAATCATCCATAATATAATGTGGGATATAGTAGTAGTAGAGTGTAATAGTAGGGCATGATGCTCACTTACCCTGTGGAAATATTTCACCTATATTCTGCTTAACAGTAAAGTTGTTGGCAAATTTGTTGAATGAGACTCTTATTCTTTCTGACACAAATCTAAATAGATGTACTGCATGGGAAAATGGAAACTATATGCATATGGAGATATATTGGTGTCTCACGTTGCAGACTTGTAGTAGTACATAACATGTTAAACAATTCTTACGTAGTGTAGGTACAGGATATTCTGCACACGAAGCGGCATAACATGCGTCGCGTGTAGTAACTGTTAGGTAGAATGATTACATTGGATACTAATGGACACATATCACGGCGTTTCGTAGTAACACAATGCAATATATACTGATTGCACGTATTCAGTAATCCTGTCCGTATGTAAATACTTGCTTTTCATATATCAACGGACTTGGCGATAATTTTTTGCATATCGACGTTACACAAAATAAATTCTACTGTAGGTACTCGTATCAAATACCCACGCATAAATACCTATGATCATGCTGTATGAAAACACTTATTCTTCGAAGTTGTTTTACATTTCTTACATGTTTTATGAATACCTGCGTCATTTGCTCTATCACTGATTGGCTGGGGCACAATTCTATTACTGGCTATGACTACATACAAAAACAGTTTTATAACGTAGTTTAAAAAAGATAGCTCGAAGACTATGTACGATGATGTTTATTCTTATTTTTGAACTGTAATAAGCCAAATGTACAATATGCATATTTCCGGAAGCCGCCGAAGGGCTAAAGTAATTTGTCCAATACTTAAAAGGAATTGATGCGAGAAATTGTTTCTTAACTTGGTATTCTTCGAACGGTGCAGGAAGGTATCTAGTTTGACTGCCGTAAACCTAAACTCGTGCATGCTTCTTTAGGGATGACTGGATGACTAGGTTTTAATGAAATTGGCAAACTTCTTAAGCTTTCCTACTGATGTCTATATTAGGCCTATCACAATAATTGTCATAAGAAAATCTCTATCTAATTACGACGATTTAATCTTTTCCAAATAAATTTATAACATTTTGACATTTTCTGGGGATTGCAAAACATTTAGATAATATGATTCCATCTGTTCACTGAAATTTACTATGCACAAGTCAGGAGGGCATTATGAAAAGATTAAATTTTTGCAAAGTCCATGTTGATGTTCAAAGACATAAAATAGTAAAATAGAATGAAGCATATAATGCGGACTAAGCCTGTTTCCGGAAAAGTAGCCTTGTTACCTGAAAATGAGCAAGAAAGTGTCTTCTGTCTTGTGTCTGAATAGATTTACGTTTCTGATCCTGCGGCTTAGATCGTTGCAAAAGCTTTTTAGTCCATTTTCGAAATTGGGGTTTGTTCCTTCCGGTCATGTTCTTACTTAATGCTTTTCAGGATGAACTGAAGCAGACGGAAATCACTGTTGAGACGAGATTGTAGGGCTTGTTAATAATAAAAGCAAGTGATGTGTGTTGTTCGCAAGGACACTCTGCCGCATCTCAGCCAATGCAAATGTCACTGCAATTGAGTGAAGGAGTGAATCCTCGTGACGTGGATACGTGACATGTGATAAATGAAGAATACGCCGTACACTATCAAATAACACCTTTGCGTATTCACTTCACATTCTGTAGTTGCATGCACATAGAAACGGAATCTGCACTAAACCCATATGCATAAAATACACGCGAGGATGCATCAATTTATTATTACCCTGGCACGACAGTGAGCCACTCGGGTTACTAATAATACAAACAAGACAAGAATGTCAGATATCCATCGAATCCCAAGTCTCTCGTCGCGCGGTGCAGAAAATTGTATAGCATGTAATGGCACGTTGTCGATGTATAAATATTTTTAGATACATTGTGAGAAGCAACTTGTGTCACAGTCACAATTCTCTTTTATGATAACCTTAAGTTAAGTCTAGCATAAACAAAGTTACTTATGATCCATGTCTCTATCTACATAATAGGATTCTACATGGTCCCATGCAGATACACCGATATACGGGGATTTAATGGTGATTTTTTTCCCGGAATTTTATACCCGAATTACACGCAAACACGACTTTGTATTGGAAACCTGAATTTTATATGCAAATAGTTTACACAAATGGTTTTACTGTTATGGATACGTATAGATAATGAAAGATGCTTTTATAGCAAAAGCAAAGCACAAAGAAAAGGCAACACACAGTTTTTTGAATACGAGAATTAGCCCTAGATAGCTGACACCGTTGTCATTGGCCAACATTTTTGTTTGCATTAGGGTAAATAATACAACACAGGGGAATTAAAATGATTGCTATGATTTACGTATGTTTATGTAGAGGCTAGTTTAATTTTTACTTTAGCGATAGAAAACGAGGACCATGTGTGTATAATTCGAGTATATATCGGATTTTATGTCTATCCTTCATCTTTTGAAGTGTGGTTATTTGCACAAACTGATCCTTACTTCTGTAAATAATCCTAACTTGGGTTACCTCAAGCTTTGATGCGTGCTTTGTTGCACAACTCATGGATAACAAGCATTTTCAAAGAAAACCCGACAGCCACTAACTTTTTGCTACCGCCATAGCTTTACACACCTGCCATTGAAAATTGAAGTGGGATCTAGAATGGCATTGATATTGGCTTTGCATTTAAAAGAGATTTATTATCTCGATGTACAGTACTTGATTGTAAAGCGTACCATATTTTATTCTTGTGTAAACGTATAGTTAGCTTCAGAATTTATTTACATGACGCCATTGATAAATTAATGACATTTTTGATGGAGGTTGTCAAAATAAATTTTAATATTTTGGCTTTTATGAAAATGTGATTTATATTGGCGAGTCGTCTGTTTATAAATCAAAGTGAAATAGTAAACAAAAGGAGTGATAGGATGTAGTGGATGATGGACATGATAATGATTTGATGATGGGTATGCAGATGCTGAGTTGGGCATTATATTGGGGATGGAGAGGAATGGCTGCGAGTGACTGACTGAACTCTTGGATAATGTATTGCAAATATCAATGGAAAAATCAATAGGGTTTTAATGGACGGAATCTTTGTAGCGGAACGTAAAGTATGAAATGAAATGCCTCGGCTTTCCCTTGCTTCACTTGATATTTTCTCTGTGCCTTCACTCCGCGATCATGTTCTCATAACATAACTCTTTAACTTAAGTCTCTGAGTTTCCATCTTGTGCAGTGTCAAGATGGGAATGGGAATTCGGGATGGATTGCCTTGACGTAACTCTAACTCGTCCAGGCCAAGCCAATCGCTATGGATCAGTGTAACCGACACCAAGAATTCTATCTCTAACAATTTCCCTGCTGTACCAAAGAAACATGAGTGGCCTTGCAATAAGGGAACTATATATACATATTTATATAGTTACTTGATATACCGAAGACAGTGAATATGATTATACAGATCTCTTATTCTAACTACATATTCATAGCTCACATCAAAATAATAATATTTCAAAGCGAATTTGCCCCAAATTCGTTATTTCGTGTAGCTATCTCCTTCCTCTGCACACTCTCACAAATATAAACCAATCTCATTTAATGAGTTGCACTTTATTATGCATAACTTTCACAGCTTTACTTTCCCTCTCGCTTACTCCCTCCAAAGGTTTTCACTATCTCATGTCTGCCAAGTTAAGAGCTTAACTTCCCATCCAATCAATTTTAAAACATGTAACTTTATCGTCTCTCCAAGATAAACAGCCACGTTTTTTGAAAACAGTTAATCAGTGATAATCATCTAGCAAAAGTGCTAGGAACTCGGGAGAAGTGTTTTTTCTAGTTAAAGACAGAATCCTCGTTTACCCTTATCTGATATCCATGCTGCTTCCTTAGAGACTTTTATTTGGAAATAACGAGATGTTTGTTTAATATTTTTTTTCGTTCCAAACATTCATGCTCAAATGTCTAGTTTTTTTTTGCTGCCACTTGATCCGCTGTCTCGGTGTCTTCTAAATTTTTTTAGTCTTTAGTTTAAGTTTACATTTCATGCTAGAGATGAAACAAACAGGGATTTCCAACGTGGCAAAACTAAGAGTTGAGACAACACAAGATTCCTTGTATGAAATTGAAGTTGATTCAAAATTATGTGAAATCCATTTACGTCGGGTATTGTGTCCTCCTCTGGAAGGGAAATACGCAGAAAGAGGCTTACTATCAGATTTATTGTATGTGATGGATTTTCAAAAGCCTGTCTTGTCTGCCTCCCTTTTCCAGAGATAATAAAACATCCGAGCTACATATGTACGTTTCTAATGCACTGTGCATGAATAAAATAGTACTATATTTAACAGTGTTACGCGTCAACAAAACTGAAAGATACTAAATAGCAGTGAAGTGAAAGCACGGAAGCAAACAAAAACAGACGTTTTTGGATCTAGAATAACACCACAACTACCAAAGTAAAATGCACTATGTTTATTTATACTAGGACGATGAGGAGAGGCAGCAGTATTTATTAAGTGTTTGCACTCGGGAAATAAACAGATTCATATCGCTGGAATACATTCACTCTCAAAAAGTGCCGTGCCGAATAACATTTCATCTTAGTCCAAAATGAACAGCAACCACAATACTGCCTCCGATTCGATTCTCTAATTTTTCTCTGATAGACCTGAAATGAAAGATTTCGTTAGAATCTTTGTTGCAATTTGGGTAAACTTTTGGGTCGCTTAAAGTTTTTCGATGACAATTTCCTTTCCGTTCGGTTAGGTAAAACCGAGGTTTGCAAGAGTTGATACGCTATCTGTGTTACCAAATTATCCTTGAATCTTAATTTTAAAAAGTAGGTTATCAACTAAGAACTATCTCAGATGCAACTGTCAATGATAAATTGTTATGATCTAGTAGTATGGTAGCAATAAAAATGTAGCGGCATATGCACAACGTTGATTTTTGATGCACGTGTGAACACGAAGCAGAGGTACCATACCAACTCTATGTAAAAGTAGTAAACGTGTTGAGCTATCTGCTATGGTGTAACCTAGAGTTATGACGATAAACTTGATCTAAAACAAAATATTACTTAAAGTGGTAGATACAAAAATTTCGGGAATTGGATGATAAATTGTTATAGTATGTATAATATAAAGTAATCTAACGATCTTATAATTATTTTGTTTCAGGACGAGAGCTGTGGGTAATGGTTGTGTCGACATCTCCATTCAAACATGTGCTTGGCGTACCAAATGTGAAGTATGTGGCTAATATGCATGGAAATGAAGCTGTCGGGAGAGAATTGATGCTTCACTTAATTAACGTAATTACAAAAATTATATAGACTATTTATTATTACTTAATTGTCTTTTTAGTTTTTGCGTAAATTAATTGTTTTATGGCTTAATTACCACATTTCAAAATTATGCTGCCTGCGTAAACTGACAAAGCCGCCTAAACTGACAAGTGCGTAAACAAAATTGATTATGCAACGTTTATATATAGTTTTAATGATAATATGTCAAAAATAGGACGCCTTAATGTTCTTCAAATTGTTAGTTACCGACCTGTCATTCTGTCGGGTTACATAGAGAATTGTGATTATTATTAACGTAAGGAGATTGGATTTTGTTATCTCTGAAAATGCCATTCTGAGTCATGTTTTTATTAGAGACTGTTTTATTAAGGAGAATAAGGAAGGTTTGGCGTCATACTAAATAAGTAAAACTTTGGTCCTGAATTTGATTAATCTGGAAATGATTCAAGTAATATTTATATGCCCCCAGCGGGATGAGTAAATGAAGGAATAGATCATTTCTTACAATTTCTGGGTCTCCAGCAGAGCAGTGCAGAAATAGGAGCATACGGAGAAAAGCAATATAGTAATAATATCATTATGAGGTTTTGTCTTCGCCAAGTTGTGAGCGGAGGGTTCCGCAGTGGCATTTATTATTTTCGTGTTTTTGTAGATACAGAGCCGAAAGGTATTACTCTTTGTTCACTTTCCTGATAACAGATGCATTATGTAATCCTAGGTGGCACATTAAAAGTATTTATAGAGAGAACAGGCAAATCAATTCACATTTCACAGGGAAGAAGTGAAAAAAAGTATAATGAATTCTAAGGACAATGCTGTGACCCGTGACATTAATAAATTAGACTCAGAGGCAGTGACACTGTCAAAGAGCAGAGTTTACCAGTCTTTCTTGTGTAGTGAAAGAAATGCAATGAATTGAGATTCCGTATTGTCGGTAGTATGTTAAGAGCAGTCAGAGGTGAATTAAGTGGAAAAATAATGTAATATTAGAAAGATAAATCATGGGAGTCTTCTTCTCTGTTTTTCATACATGATAAATTATCATGAGGTGAACTTTCTCCTTTACTTTACAGAACTGCCTAACTACTTGGCAAGTGTAGACACAAGGACACTGAATAGTTTTTTCTTCAATTTCCCATGGCTGTCTTATAAATCCATATCTCTCAGCTTATCTGATAACTAGTAATAGTAGGCTTACCCCGTGGCCCCATGAAATTCACGTGTAGACCGAAATATAAAGTCACTTTCTGAGCAGACTGCAATTGTTTCGTATATCCGCAGATACTTCCTTCAGCGTCAGTACAAGATAAAAACAGCCTCCTATCTTTTTTCCTCCTCGTAATGTCTTAATTTAAGTGTATTTGTAGTGTAGAGTCAGTAGGAACGTTAGCGTGACTTGCGTCACTGAATCTCAGCAGTTTTGTTCTTTCGCAAAGCCAGTTAGTATGTATTAGTAGATGCCTACAGTATTTGTCTACACAGGATAATATTACAATACACGTCCGTAGATATTGATCAAGCAGAATGTCAAGTTTTTTATAGTCGACGCAAAACGATTACATAAAAAGAGAAAGCGTATTCGATCATTTCATCAAGTTAATGAAGATCGTAGCTTAGTCTTGTAGATTTTTTCCTAGCGAATCCATCTAAATTGATGTAATAGACCCAAACTCAGTAGAGTAGGTACACATGTAAGATAATACTTTCTCAGATGGAACTGATGCGTCTTACAAATAGAATGCTCTAATTTCAGACTGTACTCTCAGTCTATTTCTTTTTATAGTACTTTAGGGTTTTTGTGGCCGCGCACAAGATTCTATTTATAAATGAGGATTGAATTTCTAGATATTTTCATTTATCAGACTAAAACATAATCACATACGTAGCAAAGGACAAATTATATAGTTATGGGGTGTTATATTAGAATATTTATGAATGCAGTCCCAATTTATATTGATTAGACTTCCATTTCGGGAGTATATGCATTCTAACCTATATAGGACATTGTTGGGTGTATACACGGACATATGATACAAACCTGTGGGTAGAATTTTCTCCGTGAAATGTGTAGAGCTGATTGATTGATGTGATGAGGGAGTAGACTTGGCACAGTGTTCTCTTCTGCAGGCAGTTGTAAGCAGTTAACCGTAGATTCTGCATACGTTCACAGAAAGTGTTGGGTATGAAAACGAAGATGCTGAAGAGTCGTGGATTTTAAGGGAGAATTCATCGTCAGGTTTAGAAAAGAATGGAGAAAATTGCATGAAATAGAGAAAGTCTGTGAAAAAAGCAAAGTTGAGATGAAAAGATTTTCTTGGCCTATTGTTAGCGTCAAAGTGAAACTAGTAAGGAGAGATAAGTACGAAGTGCTAGGTTCGCTATTACGATAAAAAATAAGAACAAAATTCGCAGTGGAGAAGAGAAAGGGAGAGACACATAGTCAAATAAACTTTCTCATGTTTGTCACAAAACAAAAGAGATTTCCAAGAGGAAGGGAAAATAAAGCTAAAGCAAAGTCAAGCCAAGCCAAGCCTTGCATATTTTCTTCACAGATATATTATTGTACAAGTTGAGTGTCCTGTCCTGTTTTGCCCTTGTTTCGTATGAATTCTTGTGCATAAAATCCCTAGTTGAGAAAATATATAGCTTCTGGTTTACAATGGAGGGAATCTCTCCACTATCTTTAATGCATTTGTGGTACCTACCTACACACAGCACGGACAATGTCACATCGTGGCACTGCACGGAGAAAGCATAAAACAAGTTTTTTCTATTTGTATCAACCAATTCACTCTGAGACGTTCGCATGTAAAGGGAGAGAGATGAGTGAGATAGTGAAGGGTAGATATACGGAGTCTTTTGTGCCCAGACTGCAGATAAGAGGGGTACTACTCACCACAATCATATAAAACATCTAAGTAAGTACTTCTTATATATATAGTGCCTATACAAGTCCAGAAAATAAAAGTAGAGCGAGTGGATTGGCCTTGTTGTTGGTGAGTGTTGGTGGCCTGGCTATGTTTGTCAGTTTACGAGGTAAGTAAGTGAGTAGAGCTGAGTAGGATTGATGGGTGACAAATAGTAATGGATGGGTGAATGGTTTTGTTGGACAGCATCTCGTAAGCCAGTACCCACAAGATGAGTACGTGAGATGGCTCCTTGAGAACACTCGAATTCATATCATGCCTTCCATGAATCCGGACGGTTTCGAAGTGGCCAAAGAAGGAACTTGTGAAGGCGGCCAAGGAAGGTAAGCAAATCTGAAAAGAAAGCAAACTTTAAAAAAACTTTCTTTCTGGTGAAACTCAACTTTCACTTTGCCTAAGACGGAGCGGGCAGCTAGTTATAGTAGAAATGCTCGCAGCAGTTACCCACAGACACAGCACAGTAGAAAGTACAACTCTCCCCCTCCAACTGAAACTTTGAAACTCGGGAACAACTCAATTCCGTTTGTGATGGCAACGTAATAAATGTAAGCCTTCAGGTGGGTTCTTATAGGGTGCGTATTATTTGTTCCGAGTGACTCTTGGGAGCTTTTAGAAATCACGGAATTCAGTGAAGGACGAAAAGGAAACAGGATTATTTCTGGGTGGGTGTGCAAGAAGTATTTTGTGGAGGCGGGGAGGGAAATTGAGAAAGTGGGTTTCCGCCATTCGTACACGTCCCCCGATTGGTTCGGAGAGGAGTGTATGGCAATGGTCCTGGTCGAGACTCAACAAACTGATGTGTGTGAGTGAGTTGAAGCCAGAGGTTCGCCTCACGTCAGCTCGGCTCAATTCCATTCAATTTAATTCAGTTGAGTTGAGCTCAACAGTTCTAGAACTGTGCTCAATGTTCCATCCCATTTGGCTCGTGTTACATTACATTACATTAGTCCCTATCCCAATGTAGCTTTCCCATTTCCTACCTACTTAAATGTAAACGATATGGGACACTTACTATACCCTTCAAGAAAGGAACAAATCTTGCGAAGATGATCGAGTCTATCATAATATCACATCACTTACCGCCTTTCCCAGTTCACTGCTCACATATAATATCCCAATTTAACTTACAGCCTTATTGTAATGGACCAGATGCAAATGGACATAATCTCTCTAAACTCTAAATCCCCTTTTAATAACCTCACACCATTCTCAACTCTTTTCTCACCATTAAAATACACCGATGTGAATGCATTTTCTAAATCAAATATGAGTTTTTTATGTAGGTTTATAGTGCAAGGCACGTTCTAAAGGAGAAAGGATTTTATTTTATATGTCATGTAGAAATATGTCAAATAATATTCTAACTTGTGACTAGAATTCCCAATATTTGAACCATTGTAGTGATAAAAATGTTTTCAGTCCCATTTATCTTATTTTCACCATTTATTCGTTTTTATCAATTTTTAAAGCATTGTGTGAGTTTGCATGGCTCTATTGTCAAAAGCTGTTGATGTTATAATTGGCAAGTTCCTATTTCATTTTATATGCACTTAGTGTCTAACTTTCTCCATTAAATGGAGGAGGAGGAGAGGAGTTAGTATAAAAATGTGAGAAAGTAGTGTAAATCTATATTACACGCACGGCTGAAAGATTTTGCTGTTAGTTTAATGGGATTTGTCTATAAATTACAACGCATAGAGTAAATACATCCGATTTTCTACAGAGAAATTTTACGGGGATGAGGTTCTATTGTATTCAGAAAGGTCTTGACTTGACTCTGCCATTGTACTTATCGTTAGTTGTCTGGGTAGTTCTCTTAGTACATAGTTTAGCACCAGTTTCCTCTTCTCCAAAAAGGGATTCCTCTCACTGTGTAGTGTAGTGGGTAATTTATGGACATTCCTCTTCCTCAGAGTTGAGATGCGACTCAAGAGCAGCCAAATGGAGTCAAGTTCCCAAGCACGGCAGATTGGGAGCAGAGTCTCTTACTGCGTGGTGATAAAAGTATTACTACTTGACTACTATTATGTACTACTTATGTGCTTATGCATTTTACTCGACGTTCTACATAATATTTAATGACTTGTTCGGGTTGATTAAATGTACCTACTATACTATATTACCCAGAGATACTTTATCTCCTCTCTTCTTCCTACAAATCTTCCTCTCTACGAAATGTGGGTCCCCATCTTGTCACTAATACTAAATACAATATTTACCACACTCCATTTAAATTCACTTATGCCTGAAGGTTCCACTTCAAAATGAACCCACTAATAGTTGGGATCATTTCAGTGGCACCATTTCTATGCAGAGTGTAAAAAAAGACTATACCTACTATCCTATACCTATATACCTACTACTTATATACCTATGTCAACCATTCGGGATGGTTTGTGAATATATGCACAATATTTTTAATCGCCCGAGAAATACTTAGGTTTAAAACACATGGTGTAGCATGACAAAAATAATAATGAGAGCAAGTAAATATTCTGTGAATGGGGTAAGTGGCAGGACATTAGCAGAAAGTAAATTCAGGAGGAACAAGTCTGTACAAATTTTGTCCGTTTGGAGAGATTTGGGTTTAAGTTACAGAGATAAGTAATGGGATATAATGGAGAAATGAGTCATAGATGTGTGTGTAAGAATTGAGTTTGTTCTTCTACTAGTGCTGTGTGTATTTTTGCTGAGCGACTGCTTTATCATCCTAATAGCGGAGGATAGAGAGTCTTTCTCGGAATAATAATTGGGAGAGAGGAGATTTAGTAAGAGAAATGTGGAGGAAATTCAATTTGGGTGTTGTGGATTAGGTACAACGCTAGAGGTTACGACTTGAATCGAAATTTTCCGGACTATTTCAAGCAGAACAATGCAAAGGCCCAACCTGAGACAGAACATGTGAAGGAGTGGATCCAGAAAATTCAGTTTGTCCTCTCCGGAAATCTTCATGGAGGTGCACTGGTCGCTTCATATCCCTTCGACAACACGCCCAACACACGTAAGTCAAAGTCCCATTCAACACAATTTCCCATGTGCTGACACATTCTTTTCCCCACCGACAACCGATGCGCTCAGGATACAAAGATTAATTCCCACCATTTACCCTCACCGAAACCCATCAACATATTTAACATTGCCAAAAAATTCACAAGACAGGTGCTTGTGCAAATGCGTAACCAACCCTCACAACCATATAGGTAGAGCATTAAACTCTTTTTATTGTCTACTAATGAGATTTTCTGCCAGTTATTTATTGAAGTTCAAAGAAAAATCTCTATTACTATTTGCATACATAATCCTGTAATAAGTAAGATCTTAAGTACAAAGAAGAAGTAACTTTTAGTACTAAAGGTGGAGTTTGCCAAATGTTGCTTATTTGTATCGTCAGGAATATCTTTTTCCAATTTCATGCGATGTAATAAATTGAACCTTAAATTAGGACATAAGAGTTTTGGAGAGAAATATTGAGATGATTGAAGTCTAGGACATGAGGACACGTTGTAGACTCGCAGATAAGTACGAACAGAATATTGAACACAATATCTACCTATGTATTTATATGTATACTGGGTTTATACGGACTTGTCTCGAGGTTGTTGGAAAGATCCAAGTCTAAGTGGCTCCTCTCAGAGTTTGGCACTGAGATAAGACGAAGATGAACTTGAGGATGTGCCTCAAGTCAACTTACGAGTCTCAACAACCCGTAATTGTCTCTCATTTTTCTCTACTTCAGCCTCAATTCTACTTTTCCACTGTGACTTTTTTCAACGGAGATAACTTTTACAAGGAGAGAAGATTGAAAAATTCAGTGTGTGGCTATCAGCGCAGAACAGAACATGCACAAGGCACATTCTTCATCCTTAAAGACCGCGTGTGTACTTTCAAAACATTTCGTGTTGATTTTCCTGCGAAGATGAACTAAAACTATTTTCTTATGGATTACTTTTAAGCCAAGTCGGATTGTTTCTTCTGTAATCCACTTAACCCATCCCAAAGTAACTATAACAATGTCTTTCTCACACAGAAATTCCTCTATCATATACTTTATCGCATCATTCTTTCACAAAATCTTCCAAAATACAATCATTGCCGTAGTTATCACTAAAACAAACTACGGTTTGCAGGTAGACTCAAATCACAACTTTAAATTTTGTTGAGTATTTACAAGAGGATACAATTTGGGTTGTAGGGGTATACGAATTCGTTGAAAACTTAGGATCAAGAGCTTTTATTCACTTAGATAGATATAAGGTGCTAGAAACTGTATACACTTACACGAATATAAATGTCCGTATATATTTACGCATTCAGATGTCTTGCTTATACTAACAACTTATATATTTTCATTCAGTAACGCTAGCATTCCACGACTATTGAAAATATTTATGCGGTACAATTAAATTGGCTTGCTTTAATAATTTTTGCTAATTTTTGAAAAAAACAAGGCACCGCAATAATCAATCTTGAACCCCATAAATTTTACAAAATGCTGTACATGGTATGTTAATTTCTTATTCAATGGTCCGATGTGAAATAAAATGCTAGCTGTACTGAATAGCTAAAAGTTCGACTTTCGCCTCTTTTGGGGCATTTTCCGTTTTAAAATGACCATATTTACTGTGTGTATTTTGTGTGACTTGCTTGTTCACTGACTAGGACTCTGCAAATCGTCGGCTACTTGTAAAGGTACGTGTATCTGTACTTTAATAGATAGAGATTGTTATACTGGTTTAGTATACCTGCTTTAGTGATAAAGTGATAAATTAAGCATTTTATGAAGTGTACTGAGTAAGAGAAAGACTATCGTAAAATGTAGCCTAGCATAATATAGTAGACGCACATAGTAAAATTTTTAGTAGCTTTGAAAGAAAGTGTTCTAGTGAAAGTCGAATAGGCAATGCATCTTCAGATCATAAATATTTTTTGGTCGTTTTGAGTGTTGGTATCTCATGAAACTACATACAGTCGACTGGTCGAAGCTTTTTGTAAAGTGTAATGTCTACCTAATCGCTGCATCATCTAGAAATATTAAAGTGTACCTACCTCTTGTGTATTTATGTTTGTCTAGTGCTTTTAGTACATCTCCCCTATTGCTTTTGTGTTTGTAAATTACCTCTTCTATTAGTGCACTATTTGCAGAGACTGCAACGTTGGCCTTAACAGTAAATGGGCTATTTTGTCAAACGGCTCTTTTACGTTCCTCGTGAATAGCCAAGTCGAGAAGCATAAGAAAAATGTGGATTGGTCTGGGATTCATGTTTTTAAATGCTAAAAGAGATGGTCTCCTCCCTGACATTTACTACGGGCTCCCGTCCTTGCCAGAGATGAATGAAACCGTTTTAAATAATAGAATTTTGACATATAAAGCTGTAATTTACGTGATAAAGAATCGTGTTCATTCATACCCGTGCTTTGCATGAATAAAGCATTAGACGGTCGGAGACCATGAATGTGAATGACTTCATCCGTCCATCCAAGAAATTCAATCCATTTCGCAATCACCCAAAAGTTTCTCTTATCTTAAGCCATCTTCCACTACTTGAGGAATCCAAATGCAATCGTCCTCGCATGCTTTTTCTCTCTCCCACTTTTATTCTATTCTCGTCGGCTGTGGTCCGCCTGCAATGCTCCGACTAAACTACTTCCACACTTACTGCATTGGAGGCGGGTAGTAAAAGAGAAATGTACTTACAATATAAAATGTATTATTCTACTTACCTACATTATATACCACTCTGCTGACTAAATAATATACCTTGTGTTTGTCCGGAGATATGCTTAGCCGAGAAAACCATTTTAACAATACGCACCTACTTATATCTATGTAAGACCTCGGCGGACGTGGATGCTCTCCTCTCTACGTGCCCCACTCCGCGCTCTACAAAAACAGCTAAAAACAAGAAAGTGATGTAGTACTACAATGTGCTTTTATTTTCCCTGAAAGTAATCTGTCTCTAGTTTTAGTGGAAGGAGAGAGAACCTTGAATAGACTATCTAAGAAATCTAACGTAAGGTCATAAGAACAGACTAAAAACTATGGAAAGTGAGAACAAGATAAGTTTACTTTTACACTTTGTCTTAGTGAATTCCTTGTCTCTGCATATCCCACTTTTATCTACAGTTTAACCATATACTACATAGATACAGGTATGTACACTGTATGTATGTAGTATGTACACTGTATGTATGTAGTATGTACACTGTATGTATGTAGTATGTACAGTTTACTGATACAGCCAGATACACGATGGATATCGCCATAAATGTTTACTTTAGTCATCCTTCCACGACAGATTGGTTCCTACTTTCACTTCACTAACTGTACACTTATGCTACACGTTTCTATACTAACCTTCATCAATCTGTCCATCCCTATATATCTATTATATCCCCTCCCCAACAGTTCCAAAATAGCCCCACTATTTAACTCACTTTCTTATCGATTCCCTTCTCACTGTTTTCTTACTATATTATGCATACAGTTGCAAATATTTCAATTCCTGCCACACTGAGCTGAATGGATATCCATTCAGATGGAAAAACTCCTACCTCTCCGTCTACTTTACTAATGCCCTCCTCATACCTTTCTTTTACAATCTATTAAATATTAACAACTACCAAACAAACCCAATTTATGAAGTAAATGAAAAATACTAACTGAAAATTGAAACTTCCAAGAAATGTAATATTTTCTTTCACTTCCAAGCACGAAGCTAATCATTATAAATAAATAGTATAAAGCAAGTCTTTCCTCAAAAGGTACGTAGCATAAGAAAGTAATAAATTTGCATAAGGCACAGAGATATCTTATTTGTTCCAAATCGCTTTGGCATTGGTTCAGATATTTGGAAGCATAAAGAGTTGTATCATAATAATGCATAATGGCTAATAGTATTTGTATGTACGGTGATAACTTGAACTTTAGACATTAACTTTTCAAGACAAGATTTGTAAAATACAATATATAGTAAGTACATGGAACTCTAAATAGCCATCTCCTCCTCCTCCGTATTTAGATGGGATAGAAATATCTGTGCTCGCTAAATTGCGTTTGGTTGTTCCCATCTGTAGCAGTAGTAATGCGAGTTAGGGAGTAGGTAGGTGTAGGTATAGATAATATGCAGTGTGTGAGTATAATATGTACATGTAGTTGTGTCCTTCCTTCTGTTGTAATGATATTGCTCCGCAACCCCAGCCAGCCAGCTCAGTCAGTTCAGTCAGTAGCGTGTTGAAATATCTTTACATTTACGAGCCAACTTTGTCATCGTCGAGGAACTTTTGGCTTTCTTTCTATTTTATTCAGTATTATTTCATTTCGGGAGAGCGGGGAAAGCAGTACTTACACTATGTGAACTTTTCCTCTGGTTTTTCTCGTGGAATTGGAGAGCTGCCACAAGTTGGAGTTCGCTTAAGTAAAACTAGTTCCTCTCTCCAGCTTTCTTCTCCTTACGTTCCCTTAGTACTGTTTGACTACACTTGCCAAAGAAACGTTGTCTTCCTCGTCTTGGCTTGGCTTGACTCAAACACTGCTTCGGTTTTTTAACGCCCCACAGTGTTTCTCCGCTATGAGTAAGCATAATATATTGTGGTGAAAGTCACAGAATAGAAAAAGTAAGCTTTTGTCAGTGAGGAGCATGTCTCATTGCTTTCCCTTCAATTTCATAACAGTAAATGGAGGACTACTACAATGCTCTGCCATCCACCACTCCTGAACAAGTCGTTAACATATTCTATGGACGTTGAAAAGAAAATGTGATTTCGGGCTTCAACTTTTTCATTCTCCACTCAGCCCCAATTTAATCACAAATAAATATGAAAGAAATAAAGAAACTTTGGATTTAACCATTTATTTAACCTTTGTGTTGCTCCGTATGTCCTCCGCAATTCAAAATCCCATTGTAGTAAAGATGCATGCTAAGCAGAATGGAATACAATGGATGAAATAGCTAACTATTTACATAAACATCACAAACTTGCTATCACTTCAATTATGAATAATGGACTGGGAAAGTAGTATATAAATATTTAATATTGTAATCTTTGAATTCGCAAAAAAAATATTCAGACCTGTACAGTTATTTCATTTGTGACATTCTTTAAAACGTGCATCTTTCATACGTAATATTTTCCCAAATCCTTCTTACCCAGTTGATTCCCCAAACATGAATAGATCTTGGACCGTGTAAAAGCAGATTACCTTTTTACGAACCCTTTTTACTTCCATTTATTTAACAAGACTTTGCGCCCCGTCAATTTCTTTCCTTATGATATCCTCCTTGGCTGGGGACTGGGACGAATAAAAGATTTACTCTTTCAAATAGTCATAATCTTGCTACATTTCTTCTTTATGACATCACCATTGTGTTTTTTCAACTATGAATCTTTATAACTTGCATACAATAATAATACACTATTCTATCTGTGTAACGATTGTACTTTATGACTAGCCCATTTCCTCCAACAATGTGTAGTTGCTCCCTGCTATGTTTTTCCTTTCCCGTCTTATTACATTTATGGACTGTGTATAGGTAAGAGAAGCACTTTATTACGAGCTGTTACTTTAGTTGCATTTCTTGTCTTTTGACGTAAATCCGCAGCTAGCAATAAATGCAGAAATAAATTATAAGGATGCTAATAATATTATTTTATTGCTTGTCATAGAAGGAACAGGCACAATTTTTATGACTATAGCCTGTGCAGATTTAATGTGGGCAAAAAATCTATGTTTATTTAGAACACTAGTAATGAGTATTTTGAAGGGGTTTAATAATATTAATACGTGAGTATTATCATATTACAAAGATGTTACTAGTGCTGTGGTTTCTATTTATCGATTGAGATTTGTAATTAAGGATAGTCATAAGTTTGTAGGTGTATAGAACTTGTAGGCGTAATTAGTAGACTATCACTGCAAAGTAAATTAATGTGTTTATGTATCTATGGACTAACAATATTTTCTTATGCATGCATTCTGTGTTTCGTTTCGTTACAGGGTGGATACCATCTATCTTCGCAGTTGGTACACAAATTATTCATTCATGTTTTACTTTCTGCTAGATTTCCAGTTGCGTATTTGTATTGCTTACAGTTCTTTTTCATTTCCGACTCTACATAATACTTTCCCATAGAATTAGACAATTAAAACTTTTTCTCAGCAGTGGCCTAATCAACTGCTATGATTATTAATAGGGTCACGTTAGTTTAGATAATGAATATTTCCAAAGTAATTATTGTAATGCTTTGTGCAGAAAAAGTAGCTACTAGCTTATCTTAATTAGGTACCACCTGTAAGTTTTATGTATATAAGTAGTTCTAGATTCCAAGCACACACATTTAGGTAGCGCTTTGAGAATCCTACCAGTGGTTGTGTGTGTACCTTAGTATCACATCTATTATACATATCCAATTTCATGAAAAACTCTTTCACTTAGTTGCATTGTTAGCTCGCCCAGACTTTGCTCTTTCTAATTTACTAAAACACATTCTATACCTAGACATTTTGTTGGTGGCTGTATTACTAAAGTTATAATTGCAAGATAATAGTTTACTCAAACTAGTATTTGTATACAAATTGTACAAGTACGAAACTGCACCCGCACTCTCCAACTTTGTATCTTCCGTTTGGTTGTTATTCCATATGAATCCAGATACGATTGCAATTAAATAGTTAATCTGTAATTTGGAAATTATGGCTTTAACGGTCTTCATTCTAAAATCGTTTTAAACTATTATTTCTACTCCTGCGTGTTGAAATGACTCATATCAGTAGTATTACTACCGCAGTATTATTACTACCTCAGTACCATACTTCCTACATAATGTCCCCTATGAATTTCATAATAATATGCCAATCTACTTAGTATTCCTATTTAAAAATGCTATTATGGCTACTATATCCCTAACTAGAGCCACTTTGTACTATTTATTGTAGCTACTACACTACTACACTAGACCGGAGTAGTTACTTCCTATTTTTTGCGCTGTAATGGAATTTTTGCATTATTTTATGCAGTTACGTAATTAATAGAGCAAAGTATTAGTTACCCCTTACATTTGAGATTCTTTGCTACTGCGTGACATTGACTGTACGTACACTGCAACTTTATCTATTTCACATATTTTGTACACATACGTACAAACGACTCAGTAGTATTTTGTGATTATCTATATGCTAAATAATTTTCAAAACTATTTTAGTTTTAACAGTTAATTTATAAATGTTTTCTGGGGAATTCAGTTTTCCAGAGTTTGGCGTCCACCGCTTCAGTTACTCCGGATGATGATATCTTCAAACACTTGGCTACCGTTTACGCTTCTAACAATAAAAGAATGTACCAAGGACGACCATGCAAAGGGCAGAGTGGGTTTAAGAATGGTATTACCAATGGAGCCAAATGGTATCCACTCATAGGTTAGAAAAGTTAATATACAGCCAAAACTAAAATAGACGTTACTATAAGTTTTTATTCCTTTATGTTGGAATGGTGTTGAATTAATTTTTTTATTGTGTTAATTAGGAGGTATGCAGGATTATAACTACGTTTGGCACGGATGTATGGAAGTCACTTTGGAGATTTCTTGCTGCAAGTACCCTGGAGCAGACGAACTCCCGAGATATTGGCAGGAAAACAAAGAAGTCAGATTTCCACATTTTTTAATTTAGCATTTTTATAGCAGAAGGTTAAAACTTGGGTGATATTTCTTTTAGTCGCTATTACGATTCCTTGGAGAGGTCCACCGAGGCGTTCGTGGATTTGTTTACGATGAATCTGGGCAACCGATTGAAGGAGCTTCCATGAAAATTAAGGAACGCGAAGTAGGATTCAGGACCACTAGACATGGAGAGTATTGGAGAGTTGTCATGCCCGGTCGTCATGTTATGGAGGTTTGAAATAATTCACTTAATAACTTTCTTTTTTATGAGTTTTACAAATTATTAATAGAATAGTTTTTAAAATACTTCAATTAAAAATATTTTCTAGACGATAATTTTGAAAATAGAAAGCACTATTGCCATTTAGAAGATGAAAGTTTGCCATTTAAAATACAATAATCATAGTTAACAGTAAATATATTAATTTGTGTTCAAATTTCAGGTTTTCCATGAAAAGTATGAACCTAAAGAAATTGAATTCTTTGTCAGCGACGAACGACCAACGTCACTTAACATTACTTTGCGAAAAAGTTCCGTAAGTTGATTTTATGTATAATTCGCGCCAAATAATATTAAAGTGTAGTTTAAGATACATAGAGATAAGAGTATTATAGTTAAAATTATCTTCGTGTATTTTAGTTCTGATATGGATATTAATGATAGTTCTGATAGTCTAGATTTATTTAAATTATGCATATAAAATGCGGTTGAAATTTGCAATGGATTTTTGGGTAGTAATTTGAAATAGTTTGCACTTGATGTAAATAAAATGCTGTGAATATTCTATCTTTGCTGTAGTTTTGGTTTGGTTATTGGAGCGGTGCTTGGTGGTGGGTTTTGGAAATAATTTTGTGAAACTGTTTGTGTACTGCACACAGGATCCGCTTGCGGGACGCACAGTAATGTCAAAACCATTCCGAAGCGGAGGTGAAGTTTCAATGCATCACCCGCCTTCCTCAACATCTTCGGGCAGCATGAACATCATTACCGCCCCTAGCTTAAATCTGCTTGATAAAATTTATAATATTTTCTTGACAACTTTATTATTAATATTTCCTGCTCTTCAAATTAGGATATTTCCATAAATATTGACATTAGTGGAGTATTTAGAGGTCAATTACTTATAGTCTATAATTTGTGCATAATCTTGCCGTGACTGTGAATATCTTCAAATGTAATTATTATAAAGTTTGAGGTACCGAGTAGTACCTACAGATTTAAGATACCTACTATAGTGTGTGAAGTAATGACCATAGAGTGATTTGAAAACAACTAGCTAACAGGAACAAAGATCAGAACGGTTGTCAAATATTATTTTAGAAGAAAACATTTGTAATCATTAAGAACTTTGATGAAAACAGTTTTTAAACAGTTATTATTAGTTTCGTAAGCATTACTCTAATAAGAGAAGTTTCATTTTAGGTACGAAATAGCGAAATAATTGTCGCACAATGTTTTCAAATATCTACTCATATAAAGACAGTTTCAGAAAGTCTATAAAATTCAATTTTTATATACAGGCTAAAAAATAGTTTAGAGTTAATGTAAGTCACGAAGAGTAATGTTAATAACGAATATAAAGTGATAACTTAATAAGAAATACAATAAATGTAATTGTCCTTCATAGATGTCTGACTCTGACTTATACGATAATATAACATGAATTTAATAAGTAGTTGACAAAATTCCTTTGTTTCTCTTTCCTTTTTGATTGGCAATTCAAATTAATCAATTCTGTAGCTATATACTTATGTGTATAAGTATTCAATCACTCAAGTATGAATTGTGGTAGGTCTAATAGGTATTGTTATGTATGTAGCTAGATATAATGACCAAAAAATATTGTAGAATGGAAAACTTGTTCCGATTTGAAACTACAGATAATAATCAATTTATTTAGAAATAGATCAATTTCTTTGCTCGAAATGTATTTAAGAAGCAACAATATTCTAGTCTCAATGTGGCATAAATACATTTTAGTCTTCTTTATATGAATAAATAATTTATTTAAATATCATTGCTTATTTCTCAAAGTTTTTAATTTTAATAACGATATTATACAGTTACCAATTTAAGATCACGTTTAGATAGGCTGTCAATTATTTAATGTTGGTTTTGCTGATTTATATCATCACAAATTTGGAAATAGGTTTTTGATATTCATGCATTTAAGATAATAGCTTGCAAGTTTTACAAGATGTTCTTACCTGGTTATTTTTACGTTGAAAGTATCAAAAAAGCATATTAGATTATGTTGTAAGCAGACTCAATGCTTTATATATTGTCGTCATTTCATTGTAGACTATAACTTTTAGCCAGAACGGGACCGGGAGGTAATTATATTGTCAGAGGTTTTGTGAATGGTAAACTAAAATTTGTATAGTCGATGCTGCAAACATGTTAAACTTCAAGAAATATATGTAAGAACTACAAATTGTATGCAACTATGAATTTAAAACGGATTCTCTTCTATTAATAAAACTTTATTTGTCTTTTCAGGCTTACAATCCAAACCCTCTACTTCAGCATGACACTTCTGTCATCAATTTTCCCGAATCGTAGCTTGATTGATTGATCACTTCCATCTCTGGTTCTTTTGTCGTTCTTTGCCTTTCTCAGTTCTTCAACTCTCCAATCATCCACTGCATTTTCTGATCTAACATTTTACTTTAAACGACACAACTGGGATTTATTTGTCAAGTACCTACAACTAGAAACTATTTTTCATTTCATTGGGTGTAATTCCTTTATCATAACAATTTAATTTGTCTTAGGTTTTGTTATGTTCATTAGTGCCCACATTCATCACAACTATTTTTTGATGATTTCAGAACCCTGAAATAATGACACGTATCATCAAAAAATAATTACATGAAATTTTTGGTTTTTTGCTTTATAATTCTCTTTGTTGTATAACTTTTCGAGTCGACAAAACCAATGATAATTTTTCTATTTTAAACCCCATCATACTTATAATATGAATTATTTTCTGCTAAAAATTATTATGATATCACAGTTATTACTACAATAGATTTTGTAAACAGGTTATTTATTTATTGCTATACTTTATTGTGATTTGCCTTTAGTGTATATAGTTTACAGCAACTATTATGTAATTACATAAATAATTTCACATTCGCACAGTAATGTATAGCACTTAATTTTACAGCCCGCGAAGGAAACCGTTATTAGCTGCCAATTGTCTATTTTCTATCTGAAAGTTGTAATCTTTAAAAATCCTCTTTCAATGTAACATGAACACTATCTTACTAATTTCATTACAGCTTCCACACTTTAGTTACAAGTGCTATTAGAAAGTAACGTTGCAAATAGTTTTAGCTTTAATTGTGTTTTGTAGAATAATGCCATTTCAATCATCTAATTTCATTGATATTCCAAAGTATCTACCAAAAAAATTAATTAGGAATTTGTTGATTGATAAATTTAAAGAGTTTCAAATGGTTTTAATCCAAAAATGGGAAATTCAGGGAATTTATTAACTATATTTAGCAAAATTCATATTGGGGTTTATATCCAATATATAAGTACGTAGGTAGAGCGAATTTTTTGATAGGGGAGGTTTCAAAGCCTATCATTTAAGACTTTATACTTTAATGTACAGATTTATTCAAAAATATTTCTGCATTTATGACCAAAGTCAAAGTAGTTAGGCTTTGGTATAGTAATAGATTTAGTCAAGAGTTATAAATACTAAAATTACATGCTTTATTAATATTATGCAAAGTGAACTGGAGTAAATGCAGCTAAGATATTCACTATTATGTAAACCCTTACAGTCACAACTGACATTCTTCGTTTTTATCCCTTCCCTTATAATCTAAAAACCATAAGAATCAACATTGTAGTTACTTGTTAGGCGATGAATATTTTGTTCATCAGTATTATAGTAATATTATTAATGAAAATTTAGTATAATAAATAAAATCGTATTAGTTAATATTGTTATAAATGATATCTCCAATAAATTCCAATAAATTCCAGTGCAGATAGGTTTGGAACAGTTATTTAATTTTGGAGTAAGTATTGAATAAAAATTGTTTTCTTTTTTTATTTTTGAAACAGAAGAAAAATAATTTTGGCAATTATGGTTCACCTTCTTCGCCTCCTCAAAATTTAGTCTTCGTTAAACCAGCAGCGATTCCTGCGAGTGGGGCCCTGGGGGGCCTTTTTAATTTTAATCGCCTGGTCAATACAGTATTCGGAGGCTGAGTGCCAACCCGCAACTTAATTTCGGCAAAGCTATAAACTCGTGGAGTCGGTTGTAATAAATGTGTCCCAACTTCACTATTACCTAATTAATTATGATTGTTAAGAATGTATGATGCACGAATTTTATACTTATCAGCATTTAGGTTTAATAATGACTCAGAAGAAATATAATATGATGATGGATGGCTATGAATTGATCCATTAGTGTGTGAAAATTACTATTTATGTATCTACTTTGAATAAATATGTTCATTTTAACTACTTTCTCCATCGCCATTATTGGGTAGCATACAAATACTTTTGACTGCATACGTCTTCATTTCCAGAATGAAAACCTTACACTTCCACAATCCAGAAATTCCAGATGCAAAATCATCTCCCGATATCGATTTAACTTCTATCTAAACTCATAGTATTCAATTATGCAAAGGAAGAGATAAAGATAATTGTTAGTTAATGGTCTATGGCAATTAACTTCTTACAAAAAATAATTCAGTATATCCCGTAATGTAGGGCAGAGATGATCTTCGTCATGACGCATCTTATGTTAAGATAAATGAAATGCATTTTGTTGCAAAACGGATGAATATAAAAATACATTTAGCTAAGTTATATATAGATATAGATTACCATGTTACTTTGGTATTTATATTCATGGGATGCACGATAAATATTAGAATAACTAGTACGAAACTACAAACTATAAATCGACTGTATACCAATTTCAAGTTTTAGTACTGACACTTCGATATTGCTTTGTTTAATTAATGATATTTGATTTAACAGTATAGAGAGACGTTATATATACGACGTTATACTATTGTTTCAATTAACAATTTTGTAATGTTCACATTTCAAACTTTTAGATGTGATGCTTAATAAAAATATGAATAAACTTGAACACCTGCTTCTTATAAGATCCATTGAAGAACTGAACCGTGCAAAGGAGAGGATTTTAATACAGAAAATTCCTCGACTTAGCTGTGACCAACTGGAAATAGCGACGAAACTCAATTGTTGCTACAAAAAAGGGGACAGACTTACAGATGACGTTGATAGATTAATGCAAACATATAAATATTTCAGCAGAACTCCACCTCCTGGAATCATCATTTTGATGCAACTTCTAGGCATATTCCAATAAAAATTGAAATTATTGTTCCAGATAAAGAGCCAGCAAGTTAGTGACGAAATGTCTATTTCAGTGCCATATAAACAGTTAAAGGGAGGAGAGAGAAAATTAAAGAAAATGTGACAAGCCCTTAAATGAAATTTACTGTCTGCAAATTATAAATATCAGTATGCTTTTGTCATAGCAGAACTATTTCTGTGGTAGAGTGGAATGCATCCTTCAAATAGTGAGCTTATTCGGCCGTTTAATTTTAAAAAGTTTCATTTAAAATCATGAAAGTATAAATGCATCCAGGTAGTACTCTCTTGTTTCATGAAAATTACTATTCATGCGTTAATATTATAGTAAAACCAAGAAATGGAAGTAAATAGTCAATAAAATGAAGTTTTCAGATAGTATATACATTCATCGGTTATTAACCGCAAAGCCCAATTGTACTTAGCCAACTTTTAGTAAACTTTGTATTAGTACTAAACTTCCGTGATTTTGATTTTTTTGTTGTCTTTACCTGTTTTCGCCAATCCACCGGGGCAAGTCCATCGCCTCCAAGTTCCATTCCAAACAAGTATAGGATTTAATAAATATTATTATGGCATGTTGCTTGATATAATATTCCATTAGACGATTTGCTTTTATATGTAATTTTGTTAGATCGTGATTGTGATGAATTCTGCAAATGAAGGCATCTCAATTTCCCATGCATGCTTGTACATTTTTAATGCATTCAATTTAATATCTAGATTAATACGGTAAGCCTCTTAAGAACGACTTAGAGTCTTATATTTTTTTTCTTGTTGCTATTTATATTTTAATTAAACTGGACATGCTATAATCCTAGAACCTCTGCATTTTTGCAAAGTCCTTTTTATAAAACAAAACATGGAAAAACTACACAGTTGGTTATTTTTGGGATTAAGGAGGTATATGAAGCAGCCGTTTGGTAAGAAGCGTCATTATGAGAAATGCAACAAGAAAAACAATGTACAGAATGTACTGAAAGCATCGTATACTCATACTTATTCACTTCACATCAATACATACATAAGGGCAATCAATAAGTTAGTACAACAATCAAAAGCATTCCAATAAGCCGACGAGACAAATATGTACGTAATAATAATATAATATACTTATTCTCTATAAACTTATAATTTATATCTTAAAGTATTATGTGTACGACTGTATAATATCTCTGAACAATCACAAACAAGTCGAGATATTACAATACATATATTTTAGTTTATATATCTACATTTGTATTAATAATACAATGGTTAATATATAATAATTACGTAAGGAACACGTTGACTATCGCAATATTCGCGATGCAAAATGCAATAGAACTATTTATCCGTAGTTCACCACCCACTCCATATATATAATAGACCTGTAAGTATGTACATAATAAAAAACTAGGTATGGTTATTGTTGTTGGTAAATATTTTTCTGTAGTGTTAATAATCCTATTTATTTACACACACGAGACACTCACTCATCCATCCCGCTATATAATTCACATCAACGACAACAGTTAAGAGCAAAAGGACATACAGAAGTTCAATGATACAAAGACACAGACCAAAATTAATATTGTTGGAAGGTTCGAACAATTGATTGAATGGAGAAACAAAAATAATTAAATTGACATAAAATTAACTAGTTAAGAATTGAACTTAATCCTTGGTAAGTTTGATTAGATGTATAATCATTGTCGGTATGTATTTTAATAGTACATATTCCATGGATTCATAAACATGTATATTGTACAGATAGTGTTTGTAGTAATTCATAACCTCATTTTTATTTTTACCTACGCATTATCCTATTCCTGAAATGCACATGTCTGATTTTTTACAATTCTCATCACTGCTATTACAGTTCCTTAACTAACAGTGGCAGTATTGATGATGGAGACTCAAACGTATAAAAGAGAGACTACTTCATTAGTAATAATAACGTTTTGCTTAGTCTTCCAGCTATTTATTATTCAAAAGGCCCTACAATTGTGCTACAATTTATAGTATAATCTTGTTATGTCACTAAAGATAAGACTGATTGGCGTGACTCACATTTATCTCATTATTTTACTGAAAAACAAATAACTGAATGTCACTCCTCATTACCGCCAAATCTACATAATTTCTACCTACAATTAACTACCACTTCCCGCATCCATTCAGCTGCCACTTAGAAGGATCTTGGCAATAAAAATCCTTGAATTCAAATACATTTAGAATACATATATGGCTTAATAACATTCACCTAACTTTAATATATTTACACAATCAGCAGATATAATTCATCTAGTTCTAAATTACATGTTACTAAGCACTTACTGACAATACAACAATTTTCAAATAAAAACTACTTTGCAACATCAATAGGAAATACTCAAGCATAGGAACCAAATAAGATTTGGGAATCAGTACAACAAAGATACAATACCAACCAAATAGCTTCACTCAACAATTTACATATCAAGCCCACTCTATTCACTTCTAATTTCCTTTGCAAAATTTTCATATTGAATTGTAATTGCCATATTATGTCAAAAGTCATTCAGGTAACATATTATTTATATCCAAAATCAAATAAACCATATTTCTTATATATGTACACGAAAAAATATAAAAACTTGTTATTACCATTTTCAATTTATTTAGGTACAATTATTTTCATGAAAAATGTCATTGAAATGACCTCTCGCACAAGATGTAGCATTTACATTCAAATTTTGCAATTACTTTTTGCAAAGGATAATTTCCTAACCAGAGTAGCATTGCATGACTCATATTATTTTAACGTAACCATGCGAATTCATTTATATTAACGTGAATATATAATTATATTGGCATTATTTAAACAATAAATGAAATTGGAAAATGCTTCCACAGTGTTATATTCAGTAGTAGCCTGCAAATGGGTAGATATTTAATTATTTTATTAACTTGCAGGCGTGTAGTATTTACATGTATTTAGAAGTAGTTACTTCTTGTCATAATTACATAAATATCAACGATAACAGTAATAATACTATGGATTCATCTCAGCTTCATAGTACATAATATATGTTGGTTTTTGCTGACGTTGTTATTTGTTTTACACATAGTAGTAGTGGCTTTGTTAAATTCCAATTCACATCACACCACGAAGATATAGTATTATAATATATTTAATAATGGGCTAAAATCTCCGCCAGCTATTTCTCCATAACACATTTTAGAGATCATGCAACACTATGAAAACGATTTTTATTAGCATTCTCTATTTTATTTACATATATATTCAGGAGAGTCGGGAGACTCGACTCATGAGGAATGAAACTATTTTCATCCACTTAAATACAGAATATGTCGGATGTTAATATCTGTAGTACATATATAGTTGATATATTGACAAAGAGAAAGAAATTGAAGTAGCCTTTAAACAATTTAAATTGAGACAATTAAGGCAAAGGCTACTATAAGGCAAGGTAATTGATTAATGGCGACATTAACAATTTATGCTATAACATTGTTTATGAGTTATCTATAAGTAGCTTAAGACTCGTATGCGATTTAAGTTGTCTAAATAGACTACAGACAGCTTCATTATTTTTGGAAAAGTTTCACCATTATGGCATATAATAGCGTTAATTAACGATGACGAGTACGTATTTACAGAATTTGCATAATATGCAATTTAACATTTAGAGCACAACGATTAGATAGTACATAACATGTAGTCAAACTACAATTATAATTGTATAGGTTATAATAATAAGTATGAATTATTGCTTCACAACTGCATTATGTTTCTCTTAGCATCATCTTCATTGCCTATTGCAGTGTCCAGTCCTTCTGTCTAATGTTTTTGTATGTTTTTATTTAGCAAAGGTACATCATAATAGTAATAATTGGTAGTCTGTATGTGTCAAGGTAACTTTACGGCAGTATTGTTTAAGTTAACCTTTGATATTCCACTTTTGTTTATCATTATACACTTCCTGAAAGTATCGTTAGTGTCTGCTGCATCTACTTTTTATTTACATTATAATGTCCTGTTTCAGTTATTATGTTACGTCGACGTTTTTGTAAATTGATGAAGATCGATTTCACTTAATTACTTATAGTTGAATGTCGGTAGGTAATTGTTAGTAGTTTATCACATTGAAAGTTAGCATTCTACTGTCATATTCCAGTCAAATGAAATAAATTCAACAGTCAGTCACTAAAGTCGCGTGTCTCTGTTGGCAACTACTAACTTATTCATTTAGTCTGTCTATTCTACAATTTCTATACACACCTACTTACACTTTTCATTCCATGATTTCAGGGGCTTTGTAGGTCATGCAACTATTCTACACTTATATTTTAGTAATCCTCTAATTTATAATAAATAAATATACATGGAAATCCCCATTCCCCAATTCTTAGGAGAATTAATTAAGAAAAATGAAAATCCCTTCTCTGAAGTCGCACGGAATACAAAGCCGTGTAAGGGCAGATTTACATGAATGTCATAAATAGTACATACATAGCAAGTGTATTGTAAGTAGTTGTAAAACGCCTCGGATCCCCTTAATTATAAATCTAAATAATGGGAATACCACTCGGGTCATTTCTCAACGTGAACGTCTATTAAAGTTTATCTCCGTGTACCAGAGTCGTAGTAGTATAAGGATGCATGGTATAAGTCGTAACAGAAAGCGCGCTCCCTAAGAACTGACTACATGATATACACTTTCATAGTGTAAGCATTTATAAGCAGTCTCGACTGTTACGCATGTAGGAGATTGTGGGGAATTTTGAGTTCGACCAACAAGTCTCATGTTTATAGAGAAAGATAGTCGGAGAAAGTAGAGCAGCCTAATTGGCAAGTATAAGTAAAGCTGGCTTTCTCTGAGCAGGTCTTGTGCTGCAAGTTGCAACAGTTCAGTTCAGTCCCTTGTTGCTTACTTACTTCGGATTTGGGAAGTAGACGGGGTTTTCCTTGTTGAATTCCCGAACACGACATCGACCTGTCTATGTTCCGAGCCAAAAGACTCTTATACTGTTTCCGATGTGCCTGATCTGACACTTTGGACAACAAGTTCGTTATTGTTATTTTGCATGTACTACTACTTACTATGTTTCTTTATTCCCTAGTCTAGCAGTAGTGGCCATATACGTATATAATAGGTAACTCAACTCATTTCAACTTCTCCCCTTTCACAACTAATCTCTGCTACTTTGACTTGACTCAAATGCTAAATACAAACCACCCAACAATACACATGGCCACATATAATACATTTATGCCCCTAAACACACTTAATATATCATGCCATAAGATATAAGTCTAAATATAAACTGGGAATGTATGTAGGGCAAAATGAATGCGATGTGGTAATCTTATGTATAATTTCTGATTGTTAAGCTAAAGACTAGACAGAGCCTGGTATTTGTCTCTGCTATAATTAAGAATTCTCTTTTATAGCGAGTGAGATGAGTTTATAATTATACTTTGCAATTAGTATAATACAACCACTGCTCTCATCTCCTGTTCAACTTTCCGCCGTCTCTCGAATTTCTGTCTCTTTCTACCTCATTTTGTATCACACAACAGCAAATGGCAGAGCAATGCTCTTGTCACAACCAATCTTAGCAAAATGCTACACAAAAACAAGAGTAGATGTACACGTGGATTTATATCTGCGTCCACTGCCGCAGGATAATCCCATTCTCTCTCGCCGGTTCAGTCTATATAGTCTGCCCTGCCTGACACCAACTACGACGATTGACTATCTTCTTCCTACTACTGGGTAATTTATTAATGTATGCATGAAATGTCGCCAGTTGAGTCCGCCCAGCTCAAAGACGACTCAGACAATGGAATTCTATCCAACAGACAAAATTTCAGATGTACATTCTTGACTTGACTCGAGTAATTACTAGATCAGAGAAAGGTGCAGCTGAAATGGAAGCAACATATCCATTGCAAGATGAGTTCACCACATTAATGCATATATTTGTGCACAATGTAATCCAACATTACTCAAATGTGTACATACGAACTTTAACAGCTATTAAAAGTCCCTACCACTCACACATCCTTTCTCTACTACAACTGGAGCAAAGAATTGAAGTATGATGAGAAATACCTACCTACTTCAGTTCACAGACTGATTAAGAGAGAAGGCAATGATTACAAAGACGCCTTAGCATTTACAGAAAGTCACGTCAGATATTTCACCCAAAAGTGGTAAATTCCTTTCTGACAGAGAATTCCATTCAATGCAAAGCTCAAAAATTATTTTTAATCCCTACCCTTTCAGCCTCTCCAAGTTATAAATGCCTGTACACTCTAAATAGACAAGTTTCCTTCATTATAGACCTCCCTAGTATTTCATAGACCACCCTTAGGAATAAATCCATTCATTATGTTTATTACTTCAATCAAAAGTAATGCATACTCTCCATGAAGTGATTTACCTCCTATGCGTTTCAGAAACTACCGAGTCGAAGTTTTTGCACACATTTAAACTAAGTGCTAAACTCTCAACACTTTTTACACTACTGTCAGAAATTACTATACTAGTTTAATTATATTGTGCAATCTCTATAAAGCTGAATGCTGTATTCTTACCGTAGACTTCTATTGTGAAATTCTTAATACACAAAGTTGAAGTCTATTCTGTTATATTTAGCTATGACGCTCCACTGAATTCACAAGCCAGAAGAATCGGAAATGTGATAATCCAAAAAATCAAGTTGCCTACATAATTTCCTCTAGTGGCTTATAAGGTCCTGACTTAATTTTCTCAGTTTTGATTGGATGTTGTGTAGTAACTGCTTCACAACTCATTCAGTTCCTGATATTTGTAATCAGACATTCGAAATACATGTCTCTTATCCATTCATCTAGGAGCTAATGGAAATTCAAGTAAACAACTAGCTTGTAGCTTCTAATATGATTATTTCCTAAATACTAACTAATTTTTAAGTTCATTATCTCCAATAAGCTTGCTGCTCACATCTGAATTCAATCGATAGTAATCTACAAAGCCAATCTTCCATATTATAACAACAGTCACTGTAATTTAGCTTATTCGGTGTGTATTCTTTGTATACTTACAATTCTGTCTATTAATTGAACTGTGTAAATATTCCAACACTAATGATATACTCTTGTATTTAGTATACAGACCAGGAGCAAGTCAAAATAATTAGCAATAATATTGATTCTCAATTTCTTTCCCTGTTGCCAGCGTATGTAGGAAGTATTTCATAAGATTGCTGTATAGGTATAATGCTTCGAGATCCAATAGTTTGGAGTGTACGCAGATACACCTGCATAATAGTGATATATGGGTAGCTGGGTTATTAAATTAGAAAAAGGGCCAGATGTGTGAGAGATGGTAACCCAATGAGACGCATCTGCACATACAAAGCAGATTTTAAAGTAATAGAATGTTCATGTTGTGTTTAGTGTTTGGCTTTGGTGTTTGTTACGTATGTACACATTAGCAGATAAAATGACAGACACGGAAATGGAGCAGCCATTGCCATTGGCACGGGTGTAACTTGAATTTAGATGAGGAGGAAGAGGAGTGAGTAGGGCGAGGATTTGCATAGTAGAGCAAGAATGTGGAATTTCATTGAATGTTACTTTCCCTTAGCTGAGTCAGACTGCAATTTGTCTTCATATCGCTCACACATTCCTTTGTACATGTTACCTGTCTGTAGTGTATTCCCTGTAGAAAGCACTCAACTTGTGAGGTACATTGAAAACGTAGGATATTTGAACGAACATGCAACAAGAATAGCAACTACTAGAGATAGATCTATTAGGGTGTTCTTGTTCGGAGTGAAGATGTGTGAGTTGTACACAGACTAACGAATAACATGTCTTTGAATGTCATCCACATTGGCACCGGGTTATTTTGTTCCATTTGTTAGATAGTTAGCTATCATAATGTATCATCACTGATGCAGAATCTCCCTAGGATGATGTGTCTGAGGAGATATAATTCCAGTGAATATCCATATAAATAGAATAACATGACAGGGAAGGGAGGACGGACACACAAGAGCTTTCATCCCGAGCCGGCATAAATCACGGATAGTGACTTTGATCTCTCGCCGAATATTTTTATCTGTCGGTTCTCTGCACTGAACTAATATTTTCTCCATTAATCGTAAGTATGACGGAAAGGAAATGGAATGCTTTTCGAAATTCTCAACAGGAGACTTTCTCTGTGTACGTATAGGTACGGCTAAGTGGGCTAGCATTGTGTTCTCAGTGTGTACAACTCTCTGACACAGTCGAGCGAGCGGTGCAAAAAATATGAAAGAACTTGAGCTTTGCTTCAACAATATTTAAATTCGATTTCTGTCGAGCTTCGTATAGAATATTACTGAATGTCGGTTCGTCTTCCTCTGTTCCGTAATGTAGATATTCACGCCGAGAAATGCCAAAACAATTTTTTCAGAACTCGATGGGTTTTTGAAGCGTTTTCCATTACACAGTCAACTGTAGTGAATGTAATGTTCAATATGTATGATATTACATCCGAGGGAAGTGTTGTTGTGTATCTGGGCTGTTGTTGTTAGTGTAGGCGAGGTAGTAGGTTGTGTATTTTATTGTGTTATGCAATGCTATCCCTACATTGTTGATTGGAATGATTTATCGTTAGATTTATATATATGTCTGGCTGGATCTTGCCTTCTTCCTCCTCCGTAATACCCACATACACATAATATACTATGAAAAAAGGTATCTAGGCTAGTAATACTCGTGTATGTACTGTAGATGGACTGGAATGTGAGTGTGTGTTTTCTACTCGTCATAAATTGTCAAGTATTGCGTCATATTACAATTGTTTATGGTATTTATTAGTATTACTTTATAATTAATATTACAGATATTGCGATAATGCATATACATAAATAGCGTCATATTAAATTACGCTGAATCACGCTAAAATTGCTTCACTTTGCTTGGAATTCGTTATAATCCTCTCGTATGTAAACATTTTCTTTTACACACAAGACTTCTGCTACAGTAGTCCACTCATACTTATTGACTACCAGATGTATAGTCAGCTACCCTACAGTTCTACTAAATTCTATTATAGTAGTACATAGTACATACACACTATCTATATTTTACTAGTAATTGAATCTGAATCACTTTCTCATAAAGTGTTGGCTTGGCATTAGTAATTAATGCTAACAATTGCTTTGTCCCATTTCACTCCCTGTGAGCACTGGCACTAACTTCTATGTACACTTCTTGGTAAGTGTTTTCCCTACAAGTCTAGAACGTGTCTAGGAAATTGGCTCATAGGTCGCGAAATAATACGATAAATGTCACCCAAAAGTTATTCTACCTAGTAGTAATTATACCATTCGTACTATATCATATACGTAATAAGTCTTAAGGTATCCCGCTATCAAGTCGATGTAATTTTTTGTTATATTATGTTATGGATTGGTTTGATTGCTTACTATACGCCATTGTAGTTTTGTAGTTTTGCACGTCAAAATGCATGCTAGTCTGTTTGGATTTGGTTATGCAAGGTTTTGCTTTCTCTCTCTCCTTATACTGCTACTACACTAAGTACGTACATTTAATGTAAGTATATGGAACTTGGAATCTTGTACATTTTAATCAATAAATCTTTTAGTAGCAATTACAAAATCAATTCCTCTTAACAAGGTATAGATGCATAATACTCCCACAAGGACTCTTTCACGCTAATGTCTAAACTATTCTGCCTACTTGCACAAATAGCATCTAAATACATACAATAATGTCAAATCTGTTCCTAGCCCTCTATTAAATCCAGCATAATATTAAAGCACTGATGAATGTAATTCATATTATGTAGTAGTTACTAATAATATGTATTTAAGTCGGTATTTGATGATAAACTATTATAGGAGTCAACCTATCTATCTACATCTAACTACACCATAGCTAAAGCTTTAACTAAATCTTCTTGATTGTTGCCACTGATTATGCATGTTTAGTATTGTTGTAACAATTTGACTAATTAAGAACAATATTTAGCTATGTATATTTGAATGTATTGCACATTATGACGAGGGTATGAATGAATACATTAAGAATTTGAATCACTTCGTTCCGTTCCCAATCAGCATCCGTTTGGTTACGTGTAGCACATTGCCCAACGTACAGTACATTTATATTTTATAATAATATCGGAATAGGTAATTTGTCATATTTCACTAATGGCTATAATTGTATATTTAGATAATTTAGCAAAGGTAAAGGCTTTATGTATTTTATAATAATAATAATATGTATGTATACGTATTTGTGTAATGTATTATGTACGTATGTTTAGGTATGTAATACTAATAATAATAATATAATATTATGTATTTGGAACCATTACTGCTCTCAGTGTAGTAGTTTGTTAGTTTTAGAACGTAGACTAGTAATCGATTTATATCAGCTATCTGTAGTAGTATATTGGTAGTTAGTATTTATGTATTTAGTAGTACCTTGAATTGACTCAAGTCTAATTGTAATGAAGCAGATTTTAAGCCAAGCGACCCTTGCTCTTTCCATTGATTTGTTACATAGAAATATGTATGTATGTATGAATAGTGTATAGTCTTATCTTTAGTCTTCCTTGGGTGCCAGCTGAATTGATTTTATAAGATTTCACTCTTTTATTCTACTATAGTTCGTTTGTTTCTGATCTGATCCAATGACTCACTTTGATTTCTTTAATATTATAGCATTAGGTAATAAATTACTTTGTTTTCTGTATTAGTAAAACCTATTTTCCTGTACACCTACTAACTGCTTCGCATTGGCAAGTTTGTTTACAATTATAGTTGATTGCTGTCGTATTTGTTTTCATTGGCAAACCATATTCTTTGTCCATTGCTCTTGGCAAAAGTATCCTTTGCTATATAATAATTTTCTATTATGTAATTTCAATACCTACGCTATTTTACTCTGTAGGTAAATACGACTCGATTGATTTAATATTTCAGGGTAAATGCTATTTAAATTCTCTTTTGGATTGTTTTGCTGCTTTCACCTATAAAACAAAACTGCTTTGTGGTTCTGTATGTACCAGTTTGGTTTTTTGTTGTGTATACTCACACTCGTGCAAAAATGTTCTAAATGAAAGTTCAATTTTGGACACTGTGTGATCCACAGAATCTGTAGATCCTTGAGGATTACAAAAGAACTCAAGTTGCACAAATGCGATACACACAACGGCCTATAGATATCTGTAGAGTTAGTTATGAACATTGTCTTTGGGTCATTCGGATAATTGTGTTAGTATTTATATATGTCTGTATTGTATGTCTGTATGCTTCAATTATTTATTTACTAGTATTTATCTGTAGTGGATATTAGTAGTGGCATAATAATAACTTAATAGTCTGTTACAGTTAGGTAGGTATGCTTTATGTATGTACTGTTGGTTTGATTGATTGAATGACTGAATTCGAATGCAAGTACTTTGACTTTTAGAATCCCATGTAACTCGCAACTATTGTGACCAAAATAACACAGAGAATCAGCAGACACACCATGATCATGATCTTCTTCTGCAATAGACAAACAAAAACACATCTGGTTAGAACTCAACAGATTGCATTTCTTATATACTAACTATATATAAAGAATTCTTAGCCTAGGACTTAAACTAAAAGCAACAGTCGAAGCAAGCCTTCACATTCGCATTACACATTCATCTATTTTGTCATGAATTATAGAGAGAAAAGGAGGAAAGAAGAAAGAGCAAAAGGCGCACACTTTGACTTCCCCCTCACTTCACTTCACATGAGAAGCTTTGGGAAAATGCCAAAAACACAATTCAAAGACTCATAAAATATGTTCACTATTTTTGTCTTAACTCTTTGGCTTTGCACACACTCTCTCCTTTATACTCCAAGTAGCTTTCTACTTGTACCTACTATATATATCTATACACACTTAACACATTCAGACACCAAGGAGAAAGCAGTGAAAGCATTTATTATATTGTATCTTACGTTACGCTGATCTAAAAATAAGTCAACTGACAGTTTAACTAACCACAGCACATACCAGACTAAAGTCAAAAGATCGTCGACTACTTTGTCGATCAATATAAAATAACAAAAAATAAACAGCCATAGCTAGATAAACAAAGTTAAAAGTATTTAAAAATTGGAACATGAAAAATCCTATTGATTTTTCTAAGTATATTTATTTCTAAAACATAGATACAAAGAAATAAATAAGATTTACTATAGTTATCTATATCATCTTCTGTCTGCATCGTATATCAACAATATATAGTTATTTTTGTACATCATTCGAGAGAAAAATTAATTGGAGACCTGAATTTGTGTTAGCCGAGTCTGAGTTTGCAGATTGTAGACCGATAATAAGGCCATTCCTCTTTGTCGGTAGAATAAAATGTTTCAGCACGATATTGGTGTGAGAAAACGGAAAAACGAGTAGCACAGGATGCCTTAGATGTCATTAAGTTGTACACTGCATTGTTAATGATAGGATAGGGGAGAGGATGAGGGGATTGGTGGGAAGGTACTTTAAGTAATGGCAAGTCAAAGTGCCATGCACATTCAGTTCAGCTCAGCTAAGCAAAGGAAACTCAGGTCGGAAGACACAGTTTCCGTGAAAGTCTCTCTTCCTGTTTTCTCTTTTCTTTTCCCAGACTATTCTAAATTTTCTCCAACTTTTTATCTCCTCTGAATACTTACACTTGCATTATATACTTATGTCTGTCCGAAGAACTACTCAGTAGTGCTAGGCTAATCTAATTTGGTTCATTTTTACTAATACTAAGAGTTGCTCATAAATTTATTTTAATTAGCCAAACCGTGTAAAGCATTTATTATGTTCCTTAACTAACTTGGCTACCTGCATTTCCGATGAGGTGATTTGCTAAAAGTATGTCTGTCTACAACTATCATTACCCACCACAGTGCAACGGAAAACAGAACCCTACTAATAAATGGACTAAAATATATCACCAGCCTTTCCACCTTACTCAAACTTTACTTTTCTGTTTTTCCTACGTCAAAGATAAATAATTCTTGTACTTACTATGCCTCTTTGACAAATTGATCTATTTATTTCTCACATACACAAATGTATTTGCACAATGCAAAAAATTGTATTAAAATAGAATTTGGTATATGCACAGTGTTTACACTAATGCTCTACATATTTGTATACATTTCTCTAGACGTACATGTATAGATGGGATTGACAGTCTTTTTAATGCGTAACGATAAAATTCAAAACAGGCACTAATGGAGGCTCTGACGCAATAGAATGATTTTGGATAGTTGATGATAATCATAGGAATTATGTTAGCATGACATCTACACCAGAATGCTTTTCGGCGGAGGCAAGAACATCTCAAACGGCTACATATTTGCATAAGAAGTCTTTCTCGCTGAATTACAGGAAAACTAATACCCTATAAATCCATTGCTCCTTTTCACTCTCCATAATTCTTACATTTAAGTCACGACTAAAATGATCTTCATCAAAATACAGACAACTCTTCGTGCATTTGCGAAAGAAAATCTAGCTTACATTTAAATTTTTATTAGATATAGCTACTTCGCTCCAATATATTTAACTATAGGCAAATATTTAATCCAAAATGGTTATAGGGAATGTAGATGGGTGTTCGTTACTACAGCTTAAACAGAATCGTTACGTAGATCTACATTTACAGCATTAATTGTATACTTAATTGCATCAAACGGATTCGCTGATATATTCATTACCCTCCTAAGTACTCTAATATAGTAAATGACTATAAGGCTTCAAAATCAACTCTTCTAGCTCACTTATTGTTACACTGTTACACATTTCATTTCCATTAAGAGAATCTTATAGGGGTACTGTGAGATGATACTAAAAATACATTTGATTTTAGCCTTATCTCTTTCTAGTTTCATTTATCTACTATTTCAGTTTAGAATAACACACTAAATGGCAAATTAACATTCTATGGAACGTAACTATTGGCTTCCAGCAACTGTTATGAAGACTTTCATCATTTTTAACTAATTAACAATCAATTTTGCAACTGGAGAACGTTTTAAATAATTTTTGTGGCTTGGAGAAGTGATTTTTGATGGGCATCATGAGAGTACTCAAATCAATACATTAGGTACTAATAGCATAATCTACCTATACACTGCAAATCTATTGCTATCAACCTTTCCCTGAAAGTTGCATTTCTTTCATATTTCATATTATAGTTACAGAATCTGAAGGTCAAAAAATGATATGAGGTTATCCCGTCTCAAAGGTTAAGTACTTTCACTGTTTTAATTCCAACCCTACTTAAATCATCTCAAGTTGAGTTTTTAATACATGTAAAAATTGAAGGTGCACTGCAAGGCAAGACTTAAATAATGAAAAACAATATACACTAAAGATTAATGGGCGTTTTAAAATATTTTTTCCCAGATAAACAATATTTCTTTAGAATTTATTATTTATGGATGGATGCAGATGCGTTAAAAGTGACATTGTTACACTTTAGGAGGCAAGGCATAAATAATATGTAGTGCATTAGGCTACATGGTGTAAAAGGTAGTATATAGAGATGATAGGGATAGTATAGGAAGTTAAATAAATACAGTGAAAAGGGAGTCGCTACGTGCAGAATAAAAATGCCTTCACTTATCTCAAGTACACTATGAATAAGCACTAAAAAGTCTCCGGCCCGTGTGTTTAATCACAAAAGAAAAGACATTCAACAGCCGGCGTTATGTGCATTACTACGTTCTGTATCATAGGAATTCCTTGCACAGACGGAAGATATAGTAAAACTTCAAAGGTAAAACCTGGAGACTTTAGTTATCATCCTCCTTATCTTTGAGTTTACGACGTAGACATGTATCTAGGCAGTCTGTGTTAAGATACCTACGAAGGAGTCTATTATTAGCCGTGAAAGCATTAAAAGAGAAAGAAAAGGGTTTCCAATGATTCCAATTCAAGTGACAGCCGTTGCCGTCCTTAAATTGTCTGTTAGAGGATTACTCGAGAACAAAGTTAATGTGAGAACGAAGGCAGTAACAGTTACACTAACTTTTCCTTTGAAATTCGTTTTTATACACTTACATTGAAAATATAAGTGTCGGTAATTTCTCTATCACCTTTAATCTCGTTGTAGTAAGTGGATTTTGTCGACGAGTTCCTGCCTCACAAAAGAATCCCAACAAATTCAGTAAATAAAGACGGAGATTCTCCATCCTCTCTGACCTTTAAATTGTCACTACAATGACTAGAATCCTTGGATTTCACCATCTAAGTATTTAACATTAGACACAGAGAAGCTTGTGACCCCTTTAATTTCTAGAAATAAATAATTATTTTGAAAAAAGTACGAAATCGCTAACAATTTAAGAGTTTCTCGCATGTATGCATTATTTCTGTCTAAATATTACTAAAAATTTGAAAATTTCCACAGAAAAATCAAGATTTTTACAATGTTATTTGATGGGCCTCCCTAATTCACCTTCTTAGATACGAGCCTGGATTTCAGTATTACGTCAAATAACCAGCACCGTATCTTTTTTGCTAAACCAACTATATTTCCCATTGCAAGGATAAAATCGAACTTTGTCATCAGCAAGAAAATGGTTAGCAGTTCCCATTTACAATGAGATACCAAGTTACCTAATCAAATACAAACCATCTTTTATCATTGGACTTTTCCTTGCAAACGTTTATAGTGCATTATGGAGATTCTCATAAAATATAAATGCTTCTCAAATTGCCAACTGCCCATAGTCGTGATTTGTAACAAATGGAAACTTGGATGTATATTTCTTTTTCGTTACATTAGAGTGAATGACATGTAACATTGGCGTAAGTGTGAAACACTACAAAATATAATTTTATTCATACGAAAAATATCGCAATCATCAGATCAGCCGCAAAGTGAAGTGCCTAAATAAATTTTGGTGACAGTACCATTTGTTCAAAAAAGGATTTCACCCGATTACTTATTTTCCCCAATATCTACACAAAACATTGTCTGCGCTTTTCTTACTGTGCATTTTTGTTTGCTAGCTGTCGCCCCAGAACATCTTGCTTTCTCAGCAGGAGGTTTCATTTCATCCGATTGGATTTTCTTGAGTGAAAGTGGAACGTTTGTCAATTTATCTTGGTATCGGATCTGATATTACGGTTCTCACATATAGCCACCAATGATGAATGGCCTAATGGTCAATACACTAGTCATTTAGATATAAGTGCTACTTATATCTTCAGAATACAGATACATGGCCTATTATTCTATTTTTATGTCTACTATATATCTCTACTGTCTACAAAAGCATCTGGACACCTTTTTATATAGGTATACATATTATATTGGTATATAGTAGCACTATTCTTTGGATAATAGCGAATTATAACGATTCGGTTCTTTTGAGAAATCAAAGTTACCTAAGAGCGTCAAAATTGCCCATACGTAGGAAAACTGTACTAGGTACTCAGTATCTGTAGATAATAACAATGGCAATAGATTGAAGAAAATGCTTATGCTTCACGAACTAAATTCCAGGTTGACTTTATTTAACCTAAATGCCAACCGCTCTCAAAATAGAAAGTAGATTTGAAGGAAGACGCAATCGAAGGAATATATCTGTATAATTAATGACTTTTATTTATAGCATCATTTATACGAAGAAACTTTCAAAGGTACCTACCTTTTTAGTTAATTATGCATAACTGCCAAACAACGTCTCTTACTGTGTGCACACTCACCAGAATTAAAATTACCTGACTATTTAGTCGCTGACAACCCAAACTTTTAAATATAAATAATTTTCATAACTGACTACTTTACCTAGTTTAATACCGGACATTTAGATTTCTAACGATGACCAATAATTGAATGATTTTCATAAGGAATTTGTCGAACGAAAATGGCATTTAAAAAATTGGTACCATAATATTAGCTACTTTTTAAATATAATGGTACATAAATGCATAGTAGAGATATAAAAATGAAATTTATCATCCAAGATGTAAAGGGTAGGCAATTAAAACTTTATAAGATGTGACATTGACAGGATATCTGTCGGGACGCCATCAACATGCTTACACCATTTTGCAAATACTTTCAAAGTAGGAGAAGAGTTGATGCCATAATTTCCACATAACATGTGAGTTCTCGGGTGTGCTTGGATGGTAGTTGAGTAGACAAAAGAGGTTCATTAAATATTAAAATTTTTTCTCTTTGTGTCACTCAAATTCTCTAGAAAAGGTCTGGTCGTTTAGTTGAGCCTAAGAGGAGTAGCGGAGGGTATAAAAATGGTGAATGTCAGGAAAAGGTTTGTCGGAAGTGCGTTTAAGTAATGTATTCTTGTAATAAAACGAGAGTTTGGAGGAAGAGTTTTAAAAATTTAGGGGACGTGATCATTGAGTATGATATTATGAAGAGAATTGCAGCGATAACAATTTCCACAATTTTTCTCGAGTGACACGGAGGAAATTGTTAGGATGATGGGAAGACGTAGAAATGTGATGCAAGTGATTGGAGTGAGATTCTGGAGAAGACTTTGGAGAAGAAATTGTATTAGAAAACGGAAGATACAGAAAACTAGTTGATCAGGACAGGACTAAGACATATTGGTTCCTAACTGGATTTTTCCATTTGGTTGCAGAGTCCACGGCTGGTAAGGTCAAGGTGAAGGAGTGGAAGTATGTACATATCGTCAACGAGATGAGTTGACAGAGAGACCTGCCTGGGACTATATGAAGACGGGCATAACAAAGCCAATCGTGGACACACATAAGTACATGGAGGTGTCTATGGATCCAGAATGTGTTAGGTACTTGTGGAGGGAAATAAAGATAGATGGTTGGTGCATGCGAGTACATCGCTGTACATACAGAAGCATGATGGAGTCGAATGGTATTTTGAGCTTTGAGCAGACAAGTAAAGTCCCTAGCTAACTGATTCCCCGTATTAGTTTTCCAAGATTGTGGCATTAGCTTTCCAGTTGATCGTTCGTTACATTATAACCGCGGACTGGGAACAGATATCAGATGCAGATGTATTTGCAGACTTGTTACTACTAGTATACTTATGTGGATGGAGGCAAGTGTCTGGCGATATATTGTAAAACTGAGAAATCGTTTCTTGAGCTTCATGTGAGAACAAAGTTAACGGGACGGCGTGAAGCTGAGAATAGCATAGGAAAGTCAAATAGCTCTGAAGATTGAAAGTAGATTTGAGAAAAGACGCAACAGAAACGCAGGCGTGTCTGACCAACTCCCGAATTCCGAACGACCGACAACGAACCCAGCCCCAAATTCCAATTCAATAGTAGTTCCCAAATCCTAAATGTATAACATCATAGGGAATTTGACATTTTTTGATTGGCTTTCCTTCACCATTCAACCGAATTCACGCTGATAAGCTATTTATTTCAGTCAAGACAGAAATCCGCGTCCAGGAAAGAGCGCACATTTTTCTTTGACTCACTCCGACCACCCAGATACCTTGTTGCATCTTTAAATAAAACTTTCATTTACTTTCCCTCCAGCAGCAGCCGCCCGCCTTACACTCCTTCCAGGCACCCAAAATGTACTCTCATCGCCATCAGCTCTTTTTCCAATGAAAGTCAGCGACTTCATAACATAAATCACTTTTCTTTCCTCCATCTTTTTGTTCCTATTAATACACACTACTATCTGTATCAGAATAATGTAATGTGGGCTACGTAAAGGAGGTATTGTATTCTCTTGCGTGCCTTGCTTCCTAACAATAAACCTTTTCTATCAATCCAGAAGATCATAGCAGTCGTTATAAATGATCAATCGTATAAGGCACGTCCTCGTTACACCCTGACTCATCTTACTAATGCAATATGGAAAACGATACCTCCAAATATTTCTACTCCTGCATTTCTTTAAGAAATCCTTTGTGAATTAATATGCAAATGAACCACCTTCCTCTCTGTGCGTGACATTTTATTTCTAGAAATAGACGCTGCTCCATGGAAACTTTTACATTACGTCATCAGAGATAATCCTTGAATGAATATCCATGTAGCTCTGCCAATCACACACGGTGCAAGTTTTTTCCAAACTAGTCTACTTATTTTATGTAGTACATCAAATTTGCACGAAAAAAAATTTGTTCCAAGTCCATATGCAGTTTTTTGTAAGACTCTAGACACCCTGCCGTTATAGTGCACAAAGCTCCTATTTTTTTGTAAGGACTTATCCTAAGTAGACTGTAATGAGGTTTTTCGCAATCCCTTAGGTATTTTGTTTTGACAGACATGCTACAGGAGTACCTACGTATGTGCCTAACATATGTTAGTTAATTCCAAATGAAAAGAAAGTCCAAGGCTGTTCTCTAGTGCAGATTTCTAAGCAGTAAAATACGTAGGCGTAAACAACAAGTAAAAAACTTGAGTCGCAAGTGTAATCGTCATTTTAAGACGACCTCCGCTCGGATTTATACAATAATACTGGTTTGCGTGTCAAGATACCTATGTTATGGGTTTTGAAAGAAGTAACTTGAGGCTAAAGGGAAACAATTAGACTCTATACAAGGATTTTCCCATTAAGAGTCTCTGGTTAGGTCGAATGAAGATATCCAGTAAACAAAGAGAATCTGTTGAGAAAAGACGACCTCGACTAGATTTAGACGGACAAAAGTCAAAGAAAATAGAAGCGACAGAAAAGTGTAGGAACGGTGAGTGAGATGAGATGAAAGAAAAGATTCTTTTGCTGTAGAGGAGGAGAATAGAAAGAGTATTAGGAAGAACTCGACTCCAAAAAGAGCGGCACCGGATGCACCAGAAACAACAGAACAAACTTACTTATTTTATTTACTAAGGATAGAAATACCTTCGCACTGTATTTACAATCTCCACAGACTACCCTCCTAGTACGTGAGCACAAATATACACAAAACTCATATCCTTCTACCTACATATTAATTCTCCCTATATCCGCTTCCTTACATAGTTCCTTTAAATAGTTCTACTTATTTGTATTCTGCACTACTTACATATAACTCTGGTAAGAGGATGAGCACACAAAGAAGTTATGAGTTGTCTTGTTGCAACTACCGCACCTTAAACCTAAGGTATCTCATATACTCTCAGAATGAATTTCGCATTCACAGAATAAAGATGTCCTGAGTACAGATAAAGATACCCCGTTTCCCTATTACATTTTCTCTTCAATTCAATTGAGCCCCTTTGAAATGCTAAGGAACATCCTTAGAGTTTGATGTATTGTAAACGTCTACTTGACTCCATCCAATAATATACCCTGCAGAGACAAACAACTAAAATACAATGAACATCAAAACTCAACTGTTTTTATTGTATATCTAAACACAATTATTTATTATATGGCATACTCAATCTTGTGTTTATTTCTCCTATACTTTTCCCATGGTTCCAAATACCTCGACTGCTATCTGATAAAGAACAAGGTTCATAAGACTATTTCGTAGTTTGTACTCGTACCGAATTACCTACTCTAAATTAAAGTTTCTTCCGTGGCTTTCTCTCAAGGGGTTTCTCTTCGTAATGGAAAAAACCAAAACCTTTGTCGGAATGCTTTCTCAAATCAAAGAATTATTTGGAATTAGGAAATCGGACACATTCATCAAGCCTTCATAAATGCCAAAGGATAATAGGCACCCAAATATTAGAGATTTTTCATCCACACATTCTATTTTCTTTACAGAAAAATTCTCCTGCTTGTTGGTAAGGTTATTATGTGGATTTAAGAAAACATTCTTGAGGTATCTATACCTAGAACGAATAAGAAATGGTTACCAACCACACAAGAAAGATTCGAAAGCATTAATTTCATGAAGTATAAGAGTTTGCGACCCAAAAGGTAACAAGAAGAAGTATCCGATTTCCTTAATTGAAACATCCTTTGTTCGTGGAGTCAGGTCGTTGAAATTGTATACTCAACAAAGTAAATTTCATTCAAAAGACAACATTCCCAGAAAACTTGGAAGCCAACAATTTCATTATAGCGTTTGACATTTCCAGTAAAACAAAATGATTTCCGTTCGAGTTTGCTTTACGTAGTTTGCATAATATCTTTTTGTTGTTGGGAAAATCATATACTTTTTCCTACAATGTAAAGTGCTCAATTATCAGAGAGATCGGAAACAAACAATTTAATATTAATTGTGTTTGACGTTTTCGATGGTTCCACGAAGGAGAAAGTACTTTCTTCTGATGTGTCTCCAGAAAAATATTTTCTGTGTATTTAGTCAGTGAATCCAAGTAAATAGTTCCGAAAAATGATGTATTCTTCAACTATACGAATACGGACAACAAGGTAGGATGAATTTTAATTAAAAGATTTAACAGGAGAAAGCACATTCTGACTTCATTACCTAAAGTATAATCTTCGTAAGCTTTTGTGAAAATGATGAACATAATTAAATTTGATGCGAAGAGCAAATTTAAAGGAAAGCTTGGAAACCAATATTTTCATCATAGGATTTGAAGTAAAGGAGTAATAAAGGAAAGTGTAGTAAAGTAATCAAGAGTAATGAAGTAACGAAAGTAATCACCTGAATATCTACTTTTACTCTTTTAAACTTAAAATTGGAACCTGAATATTAAGTTGTTGTACAGTAATGCGACTAATCGAATAATAACTTCATTGAAAAGGACAAGAAAGCAATTCTGTAGTTTCATAATTGAATATCGTGTCAGAGAATATGACAAGCAGAAGAATCTTCTTCTGATTTCCTGATAGAAATGCTTTGTGAGTTCAAGAGGCAATTAATTGAAATATTATACACTCCTAAATTTTAGATAAAGTACAACGTAGTAAGGAACATCGGATATCAACAGTTTTGAAAATGTGAGTGGGTCGCAAAGAAAAGGTTATGCATGTCTTCAGATGTTCTTAATTGAAAGATTATACTCTGAGCAGTTTACTCGTCGAGTTGAAATGTTATACATCATTAACTTTCATAAGAAGGATTAAATTTCAAGAAAGCTTAGAAAACCAACAATTTCATAATACTGGTGTTTGACGTAAACGTTTCACTCCAGCAAAATATGTCCTACGCAGGTCTAATTGGGTAGCACTATGTAAGACTTAAGGGGTAAGTCAATTTCTTATGTGGACTGATTGACGTCATTGAAATTTTAGAAGTGACGTTATTGGTAATATTATATCCATCTCAGATTTCCAAACAGAAAGAAATTTTACATAAACAGACAGTTTCATAACTTGACATTTAAAGCTTGCATAAGGTACCTAAACCATTTTATATTGTTTCAAAATTTTGGATCTGTGAATATCGTTAAATATCCTACGGTCGTCTAATATGGTAGTTATGTAAGTAGTATAAAAGACTTAAGGGGTAAGTCAATTCCTTATGCCGACTGATTGACGTCACTGCACTGTTACTCCAATAAAGTAACGTTATTGGCAATATTATATTCATCTCGAATTTTCAATTAGAAAGAATTTTTACATAAACAGACAATTTCATAACTTGACATTTAAAGCATTCCTAACGTTTTCTCATAAACAAATTACATAAACGGACAATTTCGTAACTTGACATTTAGGGCATACTTAAGCTACCTAAACCATTTGATATTATTTCAAAACTTTGGATATGCATGAGAATATCGCTAAATGTTCTACATAGGTCGCCTAATTGGGTAGTTATGTAAGCACTATGTAAGACTTAAGGGGCAAGCCAATTTCTTATGCCGACTTATTGACGTCATTTCCACGGTTATTCCAATAAAATGATGTTATTGCCAATATTATATCCAACTGTTTTCCATTTAAAACGGAATTACATAAACGGTCAATTTCATAACTTGGAATTTAAGGCTTGCATAAGGTACCTAAACCATTTGATATTGTTTCAAAATGTTGGATCTGTGAATATCGTTAAATGTCCTACATAGGTCGTCTAATTGGGTAGTTATGTAAGCACTACGTAAAACTTAAGGGGTAAGTCATTTTTTATGCCGACTGATTGACGTCACTGCATTGTTACTCAAATAAAGTGACGATATTGGTAATATTATATCCACCTCGGATTTCCAATTAGAAAGAAATATTACATAAAAAGACAATTTCATAACTTGACATTTAAGGCCTGCATAAGGTTTTCCAATTAGAAACAAATTACATAAACGGACAATTTCGTAACTTGACATTTCAGGCATACATAAGGTAACCAAAACATTTGGTATTATTTCAAAATGCTGGATCTGTGAATATCGCTAATTTGGGAGGGAAAAAATACCAATAGATAAGAGCTAAGAATTTCCTATGTTGTACGCACATGAAAACAGGGGTGATTAACACGAAAACAATTACTCGATTTGTTACAGTCAATTTTTCCTGCACTCTTTGTGAAAGAGGATAAAATGCAACGTATTTCAGGGTAGATAACATCCGAGATAAATTGTATAGATAGAGTTGCATTAGGTCCACAAGATAATCTGACCATAAGTTGATATACGAATAATGGAGGAAATTTTTGCAGAATAATGGATCGTAAAGTTGCAGTTCCACCTTACATTGGGCATAGAGTTTACACAGTACATGTACATGACAATGATGCTAATGGTAAACAAAGACTTTGTGAATAATTCATCGAAATAGTGCAATATTGCAATGTAGTAGTATTTTCATTGTTCTTTGATCGTGCATGGATGATTTTGATAGGTGTACGTGATGTATATGACAATGGTACTAAATATGTGTATTTATTGTGAGGTAGGAGTTGAGCCGAAAGAATTTAAATTGTTGTGGCGTTATATTATGCATGTGTTTCCCAGCTTGCATATTTCTTTCATTGTAAAGCAAAGTGCAAAGTTTGGTTCTTTCTGTAACATGTAGGTAATCTTGAGTATTAGGAAGAATATTTTCAAAGCAAGTGCACATATCTTGCGAGTTAAGTCAAGTGTATTGTGGGAGAGAAGTAGCCGTTTCTCTATTACATTTATTAAGTATATACTGAAGACTGCTTTATATTCGAACCGCCATTCTCTACATGAATATATTTTATACGTGATTGTGCCGTGGAGTGCTTTCCCTTGCACCTATCTCTCTATTGTCTACTATCCGCCATTTTTATTCTCCTCCTAAATCTTAATCCGAGTTCCTTTCATGTCTTCACAGCTCATTTTGTATCCTCTTATTGTCTTTATGCAAGGAGATATCCATGGCATTTGCACGTAGCAAACTTATGCAATATAGAGTGAACTTTCTCCATTATGGTACAATGTTTTATACGTTCCTCCATTCTTGCATTATTGCACAATGTTAGTATTAGTCCTCGGCAGTTATGAGAGCCAAAATAATGAAGGTGTATTATATTGTGTAAATATACTTGGAGATCTAGTAGAAAAAAGGAGATGAAAGCTATGCAGGTTCAAATCAATGATACAAATGGGATCATGCATACCAACCAACACCACGTAAGTGTGCATGGAGAACGCTCCCCTTCCGCTAAGCATGTAACATAATACGAATACCTCTCTCCCTATCCGCATAAACTTCTTTAATATTAACTAGAGAAGAGACTATAAAGAATCTGCAAAATCGCGCAAACTCGTCCGCTAAAATTGTCAGTGAAAACAGAGGGGAATAAAAAGAAGATTGTTTTGTATTTGCATTAGGCACGCACATTTACATTTACGTAAGAATTCTTATCACAAAAGGAAAGAGGGAGAAAATGAATTTGACTAATCTCCCCATTACTTATCTACTTCAATAAAACATTGGACTATAACTGCCGCCATAAATAGATGCCTAATTAAAAATTTAGCGAGTGACAGCAAAATGCAAATAATTCTAGTACAATGCGAAATGTATATTTTGTACTCATTGTAATGGTAATTGTGAATAAGGGTGCATTGTCAGTTGACACAATGCATTACAGTACTCTGGCTACGTATTGTAGAGCAGAGAGATAATTCCCCCTACATTTCCTATGCTGCATTAAACAGACTTTCATTTCCATTCCCACTTTACTAACTTTACTAACGAATTTCCCTAGTATGCAGGTACATCATAAAGACTAAACTTTCATCCAAACCTTTGCATTGTATTTGTGCACAACTTGGAAAGACATCATTCTGCATGAAGAAACCATCAACATATTAATTTTAAGAATGGCTGCATTCACACATTATGCCTTCCATATTCTAGGCAAAACATTCCACTGAGAATTCTCAAGACTTACGGAAAACTATTTGCTTAAGATTAACGGAAGCAAACAAAAAGTTTTCAATGGAAAAAAAACCTAAATATTAACACAATCTTGTATTTTCACCAGTTTTTCCCTAACTCAAGCTATATTTTATTTATTACTTAAAGTATTTTTCAGTCGTAGTCAACTGCGTGCTACTTGCAAGGTTCCCTACTCCATCTTAATTTATAGTAGTATCTGTAGCTACCATACAGTTACACAATCGGTTACTACTTTGTGTATAGATGTAGTCTTTAGTCTTGTAACTACATAGTCAGTTGGTTGTTACGACATTTTACATCGCTTTTAACTACGACATGGCCCTAATGGTCTGTATACATACACCCAGCCATAAAAACCAAACTAGTGTAAAGAAAAACAATAAATCATTTTCACGCATACCTAAACTTGCTTCATAAAAAGCTTATTTTTTACACACGCCAACAATTCTCGGAGAAAATTCGGGCTCAACCCATAAAATTTATCCATCCTTTACGTACATAACAATACAATTACAAAATCTAAAGGGAAAGTAAAATCTACATTTAATTCCTGCTTACATAGCTCTGAAACTGTGCAACCTGTTGTATCTAACTTGGCTGGGCATCTCTGCCAAAACACACAACGCATTTTACACAGGCCCCTACTTACTAATATTCTGATATCGTCCTTTAACTTGTGCCACATTTTCCCATAGCACACACACTTGTGGAAGAACCGTGTCAAAATATACTGATAACAATCCTAACAACACCGACAATTTTTGCACACTACTAGGTGCGTCTGCTATTACACATTCGATATGAGATACTATCTAAATCACATTTTTGCATGTCACCCTTTCAGAAACATTTTCGGAAATCCAATTACAATAAAAATCGTATGTCAAAGAGAAATAATAATAATAAAAATCCGCTATTCTACGAAATAAATTACAAGCATTTGAAAGTCCAAAGATCTGTTTATCTTTTAATTAACTATACACGGTATGAATTATGATAAAATCTGACGGCAACTTTGAAACAACCAGCAGAAAATAAGAGAATGCTCTCATTAAAGTGACCTCGTTAGTCGCAAATGAATTTTGAAAAGTATTACATCTTTATTCCCCATCTTAGCGTAGCATAATCAACTTGTAGTAGTGATGAGAGATAATTACTTCCTATTTGTTTAATAAATTACACTTGCCTTCATTTTTATCAACAGCCTACGTAACATCCTCGGGACACTATAAAGTTTTAATTTAGTAATAATAATGACGCACTTTAGCCCTATATCCTGTTTTTGTTATAATGTATGGATATAGTTAAGACGACTCTAAAAGTCGAAAATTGACAGAACAAATTAGGAGGAAAGCCATTCCAGCAATGAGGATGCTGCTAGAAAACGGAGCCTCTTCAGTAGACCAATTCTACATTCAGCTTTCAGCTACTTTCCCATTTAGACGGAGACTCTTAAGAGTAGTACATAATAGGATTTAAATCTCCTCCATTCCATTTCTATTAAAATCAATTTACATCAACAAAGGCTAAGAACATTCTGCAGAACAAGCTAAGGTGTCGTAGGAAGTATAAAATTCTTAAGGTTTTTGAAGTAGGTTCTTGGATTTACTCGAGTTTAGTAGTAGTAAATCTGTCAGACAATAAAAGTATCAGGCTACGAGTTTTCTATACTGCATTTAACTTATATCCGCCTTATATCTTCTTTGCCCTAACATATTGTTCGGGCGGGTTTTTAATGTTATATGGGAAAATGTTGATTTGTAATGTAGTTTTAAGTTATTGACACGAAAACCGCCATTCCTGTGTCTAATTGGTGGGTGCTATTCTCTTATATGTAAACTGACTAAATTTACTTGTAAAATGTGCTAATTTGTTTAGGCGACTATTAATAACATGTAAGGCGACAACATTATTCGATATCGTATGACCTATTCTATTATTTAACGTAATGTATAAGCTTAACTAATATGTGTTATTTTATGTTCAAACCGCATAATGTTTAATGTGAAATCTTGTATTATCTCATAAATGTGGAGACCATCACATAAATGTGGAGACCATCATATAAATGCGGAGACCATCATATGAGTGTGGAGACCATCATATGAGTGTGGAGACCATCTCATACATAGAGTACGATACAATGAACTCTATCCATGTAATGTAATGTATTTTATGATGTGTTTCATATTCGTGTACTTTCGTGTCCAGACATTATGCTAATTAATGTAAGAAAATCACTATCTTAATACCCAATGTCAGGATTGTACACTTTTATTGTATGTATTTGACCTCTTTGTGTTATATGGACTTACTTGTATTAGTTAAGATGTTATATGCTGACTCGTGTATACTAATCTCTTACCGAACTTTCTAGAACTTAATTTTGTATTCATGGCGTCCCTAATTACGCATTCATGTAACTTTCTGTTGTATCCTTTTCAATGTGTTTCAATTGTCTATATATAGGACCCATGTCAATGTAATTCAAGGCGATTTCTTTGAGTCTTGTGTGAGCATTCGGTCAGACTAGTCAGGAACTCTTGTCGTCTTTTACTTGAAATTAAACTATCCTGACTAGAACTTTCTTGTTTCCGTTTGTTGATTATTTCATTTACTTGTCGTTTTTGATTCTCATTACTCGTTTTACTTAGAGTCAATTGCATTCTATTTGTAGTCAGTATTTGAGTTCATAGCTTCATTTATCTCACTCAAGCTCATTTCGCCATAACTTACAACATCATTTAATTCAACATTTTGAATCTCATCTAATAATTATTAGACCACTAATCCTTTTTCCAATTCTTTGCTACAGCCCAAAACATTGGTCCTTCGAGCCGGATACTCGGGTCACTTGAGATATAGTGATCCTGGTTCCAAAAACTATCGGGAAACTGTTCGAGCGTTGGAAAAGGATTTAGATTACCAACTTCGTTTCCCTGCAACTTATTGAAAATGGAATCGGTCATCAAGAAGAGGACAAGTATGAAGGGAAAAATTACCACACTACAGAAGTCTGTGGAAGCGAATACGACTACGCCACTTACGGTAACAAAAGCTAAATTATTATTGGAACAAGCCTACAAGCTAGTAGAGAGGAACGATACCCTGCACGAAGAACTTGTACAGCTCTGCGATCAGGACGAAGACATGGATCGTATCGAAGCAATGCGAGATGAAGAGCAGGCAAGACTTCTTGCTATACTGGAGGCGTTGACGGAAATCATCGAACCAGTCACCTCTGGGGCTAGGACTTCAACTTCGGGTTCGGGAGATGCTTCAGCCACCTGCTCCAACTCTCAGGATTCTGCTGCTACTAAGGTTCGTCTACCTCAATTAAACTTACCTACCTTTAGTGGAAGTCGTCACGATTGGACTTCGTTTCATGATTTGTTCAAAGCTGCAATTCACAGTAATGACAAACTGAGCGATGCCCAAAAACTTCAATACTTGAAATTATCTTTGACTGGAGAGCCATCCCTTCTTCTGAAGTCGTTTCCGATTACGGACACTAATTACTCCGAGGCGTGGAAAACTCTTACGGGCAGGTACGAAAATACTCGTGAAATCATTAGAGCAAATTTCGAGCGATTACTCAACCAGGGCAACGTTCAGGCTGACAACCCTACAACTCTGCAAAAATTACTGGATACAACGCAGGAGTGTTTGAGGGCAGTCAGCAATGCTGGAGCTAACGACAAGCAAGCATACGATTTACTGGTGATGCAATTTCTACTTGGAAAATTGGACAGCAAATCTCGTCTTCAGTGGGAACTCACAGTGGATCCTGATACTCTACCCACGATGGAAGGTTTCATGAAGGCCTTAGGTACTCGGGCACGAGCTAATGTCGCAGCCAAGGTCCCAGAAGCCAGGAAACCGAAGGTTGAAGGGAAGAAGAAGGATACTGTGGTGAACCATGGGGCAGCCGCGCCCAAACCAGGTGTCTCCAAGCCATCTTGCTCTGCTTGCGGAAAAAATCACTATCTCTTTCAGTGCTCAAACTTCAAATCGATGTCCGTTGATGAGCGGTGGGATCATGTCCGAGGTCACCCCTGCTGCTATATGTGTCTAAAGAAAAATTGCCGGAGCGACAGTTGTACTTACGGAGTTTGTAGAAGCTGCAGTAAGAGGCACAATTTGCTACTCCATAAGGGTTCCCCAAAATCGACTCCAGTCTCAGCTCCAGTTCCAGAGCCAACTCCGTCTACTTCATCGGCTGTTGCTGAACCTGGCAGGGTAGGTCTCTTTTCGTCTATCAACACTAATTGTCAAGTTCTATTATCTACAGCCTTGATTCGGGTGCAAGACAGAAGCGGATGTTTCCAACTCTGTAGAGCACTTTTGGACAACGGATCCCAGGCAAGTTTCATCACGTCAAGTTGTGCTACAAAACTCGGTCTCCGTCGGAAGAAGGTTAACGTCCCACTAACTGGATTAGCTGCTGTCAGTGCTGGGGCGTCTAGAGAAGCGGCGGAGGTGACATTTACTTCGTGTCATGGATTCGAACCTTTGTTCCGTGTACAAGCCCTCATCCTCAAGCAAGTCACTCGTGATCTCCCAACTGCACCTTTGGTTCCAGAAAATTGGCCTCACCTTTTTGAATTGGAACTGGCGGACCCGAGGTACTATGAGGTAGGCAGCATTGATATTCTCTTAGGAGGCGACATCTTCTATAGTCTCCTTTCGACTGGAATTCGTCCAGGCCCTCCTGGGGCACCTTTGGCAGTCAACACCTTGCTTGGCTGGATCGTCGGTGGTAAGGTTGATAATACCAATATTAACTCTTCACCAATCTCTACCTTTCATGTTCAATGTGATGTGGACGAGCAACTTCAAAAATTTTGGGAGCTTGAAGAAATTCCCAGGTCGAAGTTGCGTACTCCCGAAGAGAAGGTATGTGAAAATCATTTTGCTTCAACTTTCTCACGAAATGAGGACGGGCGATTCGTCGTTCGTCTGCCTTTTAAGTCCGATGTCGGTACTCTTGGTTCGTCTCGAGATTCGGCCGTCCGTCGTCTGAAGGCTTTGGAAAGAAGACATTCCGCAAATCCTCTTCAGCAGGAGAAGCACAACGAAGTCTTAGAAGAATATTTTAGTCTGAACCAAATGGAACTTGTTCCTGAACGTGACATGGGCAAGGCGAATTACTACATGCCTCATCATGCAGTATCGCAGGAGTCCAGCACTACAACCAAGTTTCGGGTCGTTTTCGACGCATCGGCTTCTTCCTCGTCTGGTGTGTCATTTAACGAGATGTTAATGGTGGGACCGAAATTACAGGACGATCTGGTGTCAATTTTAACTCGGTTCCGAAAACACAAGGTTGCTCTTACTGCAGACATCACTAAAATGTACAGGCAAGTACAAATGCATAAAGATGATGTTGATTTCCAAAGAATTGTGTGGAGGAAGGACTCAACTGCACCCATAAGAGATTGCCGTATGTTAACGGCGACCTTTGGGACTTCTGCAGCTCCTTTCTTAGCTATACGATGTCTACAGCAATTAGCCATTGAGGAAGAGTCTACTTATCCTACTGCATCTAAGGTTTTGATAGAGGACTTTTACGTTGATGACTTGATGTCGGGTGCGCCTTCGGAAGCAGATGCCATTTCTCTACAGCGGGACCTATCTGACCTGTTAGCTCGGGGATGTTTCGATTTGAGGAAGTGGTCATCCAACTCGGCTGAACTATTGTCAAGAATTCCAGAGTCCATGAGGGAGGTCAACCTACCACTCACCATTGACATGGACAACGGAGTCAAAACCTTGGGTTTACGGTGGCAACCGGGTACTGATCAATTTTCGTTTAAAGTTACCATGCTAGAATCTACTACATGCACCAAACGGTCTATCCTGTCCGACGTCGCGAAAGTGTTCGACCCATTGGGCTGGCTGTCTCCTGTCACTATACGAGCGAAGATGCTTATCCAGCTCTTGTGGCGGGCCGGGCTAGCATGGGATGATGCGGTTGGGTCCGACTTACAAGAACCTTGGGACCAGTATCGCGAGCAGTTGCCGGAGATTGAGTCCATTCGCATACCAAGACGGGTAACTCAAGATCAGCCAGCTGTACAACAACTTCATGGATTTTGCGACGCTTCGGAGCAAGCCTACGCTGCGGTCGTCTTTCTTCGTTCGGTGGCAGAGGATGGTGCTGTATTCTGCAGGATGGTTTCAGCAAAATGTAAGGTGGCCCCTGTTAAGCAAGTAAGTCTACCACGTTTGGAACTCTGTGGAGCTGTGTTACTTGTTCGCTTGATGGAGAGTGTACGAGACAGTCTCAGGCTACCCATTGACGACTTTTTTGGATGGACGGATTCTACCATTGTGTTGGCTTGGTTAGCAGCGTCTCCTCAGCGTTGGAAGACTTTTGTGGCGAATCGAGTGGCTGAAATCCAAGACGCGATTCCTGGACTTGTCTGGCATCACGTCAAGAGTGAAGAAAATCCAGCGGATTGTGCCTCCAGAGGAATCTCTCCGGCGGAACTCGTTCATCATCAACTTTGGTGGGAAGGGCCATCATGGTTATCATTAATTGACATTCCAGTGCAAACTGAAGATTTAACTACAGTGGAGGCTCCAGAGGGACGAACGAATGTTAAGGTCTTTCAGGTATCACAATCCGATTCTCTTTTGTTCAAGTACTCTAGCCTCATGAAATTATTGAGAATAACTGTTTATTGCATTCGCTTCTTTGAGAGTTGTACAGGCAGTATGGTTGAACGGGATGAGTTAGTCCTGTCGCCTACTGTCGAAGAAATGGACAAGGCGTTACTGAGATGGGTACGTATTGTCCAGCAAGAAGAATTCTTTGCTGACATGAAATTGGTATCGCGTGGCCATCAGCTTGCTGCTAGCAGTCGTTTGAAGTTACTTAGTCCAATTTGGGACAGCGAATTTGGATTGCTTCGAGTTGGCGGCCGCCTTCAGAAAGCCGCCATTCATCCGGACGCCAAACATCAACTTCTATTACCAAAGAAGAACAGACTGACTGAGTTGATTATTGCCAATCAACACGAAAAGGATCTTCACGCAGGGCCCCAAGCTCTACTGGCCGCTCTTCAGCAGCGGTATTGGATTCCGGCTGGTCGCGACGTGGTTCGTCATTTCGTTCGTAGATGCGTCGTTTGTTGCAGAAGTCGAGCTCAATGTGCACAACAGAAGATGGGAGAACTGCCGGAGGTTCGAGTCACGCCTGCTATGCCTTTCCAACGTTGCGGAGTTGATTACGCTGGTCCTTTCTACACGACACCTAGGTCTGGGAGGGGACAGAAAAGCTTCAAGTCGTACGTGTGTCTCTTCATTTGTCTGGTCACTCGAGCAATTCATTTGGAGTTCGTGTCTGATCTAAGTACAGAAGCCTTTCTTGCGGCATTTCGACGCTTTGTGTCTCGCAGAGGAAAGCCATCAGACGTGTACAGTGACTGTGGAACTAACTTCGTGGGAGCAAAACGGAAATTAGAGGACTACCAAAAGCTGATCTCTTCTGCTGATCACCAGTTGGATGTCCAAAGGAGATTGTCCGAAGATTCTATCACTTGGCATCTGAATCCACCAGCTACACCTCATTTTGGCGGGATCTGGGAGGCGGGTGTCAAATCCATGAAATTTCATCTACAGCGAGTGGTTGGTACTGCAGTCTTAACGGCTGAAGAAATGTGGACTTTGTTGACCCAAGTGGAAGCCTGCTTAAATTCAAGACCGATGACGGAATTTTCTAGCGACCCTAACGATCTGCTGCCTTTGAGTCCAGGACATTTTTTGATTGGACGGCCCTTGACAGCCTTACCTGAACCGGAACTGACTCATCTGAAGGAGGGACATCTCTCTCGCTGGCAACGCGTTCAGTACATGTACCAGCATTTCTGGAGGAGATGGTCAACAGAACACCTTTCGCGTCTACAACAAAGGCCTAAGTGGAATAAGGAGCAAGATAACGTCCAAGTAGGTTCAATCGTCCTCATTAAAGAAGACAACTTGCCGCCGACCAAATGGAGTATGGGTCGCATTGCGGCTACTCATCCAGGAAAAGATGGATTGACGAGGGTGGTAACCATTAAGACGTCAACCGGAGAACTTCAACGCCCGATTACCAAAGTATGTGTTTTACCAATTGATTAAGATATAAAAGTGTTGAAATTTGATATTTCAAGGCGGGCTGTATGTTCGGGCGGGTTTTTAATGTTATATGGGAAAATGTTGATTTGTAATGTAGTTTTAAGTTATTGACACGAAAACCGCCATTCCTGTGTCTAATTGGTGGGTGCTATTCTCTTATATGTAAACTGACTAAATTTACTTGTAAAATGTGCTAATTTGTTTAGGCGACTATTAATAACATGTAAGGCGACAACATTATTCGATATCGTATGACCTATTCTATTATTTAACGTAATGTATAAGCTTAACTAATATGTGTTATTTTATGTTCAAACCGCATAATGTTTAATGTGAAATCTTGTATTATCTCATAAATGTGGAGACCATCACATAAATGTGGAGACCATCATATAAATGCGGAGACCATCATATGAGTGTGGAGACCATCATATGAGTGTGGAGACCATCTCATACATAGAGTACGATACAATGAACTCTATCCATGTAATGTAATGTATTTTATGATGTGTTTCATATTCGTGTACTTTCGTGTCCAGACATTATGCTAATTAATGTAAGAAAATCACTATCTTAATACCCAATGTCAGGATTGTACACTTTTATTGTATGTATTTGACCTCTTTGTGTTATATGGACTTACTTGTATTAGTTAAGATGTTATATGCTGACTCGTGTATACTAATCTCTTACCGAACTTTCTAGAACTTAATTTTGTATTCATGGCGTCCCTAATTACGCATTCATGTAACTTTCTGTTGTATCCTTTTCAATGTGTTTCAATTGTCTATATATAGGACCCATGTCAATGTAATTCAAGGCGATTTCTTTGAGTCTTGTGTGAGCATTCGGTCAGACTAGTCAGGAACTCTTGTCGTCTTTTACTTGAAATTAAACTATCCTGACTAGAACTTTCTTGTTTCCGTTTGTTGATTATTTCATTTACTTGTCGTTTTTGATTCTCATTACTCGTTTTACTTAGAGTCAATTGCATTCTATTTGTAGTCAGTATTTGAGTTCATAGCTTCATTTATCTCACTCAAGCTCATTTCGCCATAACTTACAACATCATTTAATTCAACATTTTGAATCTCATCTAATAATTATTAGACCACTAATCCTTTTTCCAATTCTTTGCTACAGCCCAAAACACATATTCTCAAGTAAAATTCATCTACTTCTATATATGGAATATTAGATAATTCAAATATAAATTAAAGTTGGAATTATTACATAATTCACATTTAGTACATGCGGATATTTTCATTCATCTGTAATATTAGGTAGAGTCAAGATGAAACAAATTGTACTCTGCAGGAAAAGTTGAAAAGTCAATATAGGATTGTTAATTCAATTTTGAATCAGCGGAAACTGTCAAAAGTTTCAACCTAAAATCAATCTCCAGGAACATAAAGAATCCTTATCACTCTAGTGACTTCTTTAGTAGTAGTTAAGGGAGAGTATTTTGGTTATATTATATAGTAGCAATAATGACTTATATGAAACGACAAGCACATAAGTTGTGTGTTCTCTTGCATTGGGATTTGGTCTGGCTCTCTATATTAAGTGGTGTACTTACAAGTCACATAAAACATTTAAGTATGTTAATATAACACACATGAGTTGGAGGGAAGTATACGTAGGAAAAATGCACAGGGGCGGCTTATTGTTGATTAAAGCTCATTAAGTTCATGTCATCTGCATTCGTATAGCCATCAAACAGCTGCGTGAACAGACTTTGAACAGAAATAGAGTTTCCTGAAAGGAAAAGTGGGGCGACGAGTGAAACTGGGTAGCCTGGAAATAAATAGAATGCACGTCTGCCTCTGGTTCCGATTCCAAATGTTTTCGCACGCTGAATTTTCCATAACTGACGTAAAGTGAGAATATTAGTATTATTATTAATAAACTGAAATGAATTGACTCATCTCTAGTATCTCTATCCGCGAGCATTTGGAAATGGAGTTGGTTGGATGATTCCCACACAATGGACAGCCATAATTAATAAAGTTCCTTCCAAGTCAAACACTGCATTCTTTTGTTAGAGAGTTTATTGAATTCCAGCTTACAGCATGTACTACATCGCCCTATACATGCCTAGTTTCAAAATTAGGATTTCTCTCCACTCTTATGTACGTGCCTAACTATAAAGTGTATATTATACCCTCTTTCCTTGTTAAATCCAATTATACGTTCATGTAGGGTTTTACATATATCAATGTTATACTACCAAATCATACTGACTGTTATATATGGTCAATGATCACGATCAAGTTTATATCTTTTCCTTCCCCCATTCATTTCCCCCTTATTTATAATGCTCAGTAAACTCACATGTTCATTTAATGTGCATGTAGTCCTTGGATTTAAATTAAGATTAATCAATGCACTAACTCCAAAAATAGCCATGACCAACTTTCATTTCTGTTACAAATGCAATGGATATCAAATTATTTGCACACTGAAGTAACAGTTACAGCTTTGTACATGTTTATGAAATAATGTATTTGCTTTTCGTGGAAATACCTGTCCAGGAAGCCTTTTAATAAACTATATATTTTTCTTAATTATCGTGTTAGGCAGAACATGGCACTCGATCATTTCATATGTGCTTAGAATCTTTTTCCTTTCAAAATTGAAGTACAACTACAAAAATGAACAATACAGCTGCAGTTCTGTATGTATTTTCCACATTTACGCAAAAAAGGCTTGCTTTTAAACATTAGAAAAGAATCCTTATTTTACGAGTTCACTTGCATGTAGTATGCACAATATTATTACACTCGAATTAGGTAGAAAGACAAAGTTTGCTTTGGTAGGGTTTTGGAAATTATAACTAAGCCTGCCCGAACCAAACGGTGAATGCTACTCACTTTTGATGGGTAGAGCACAAACTAAAGTTTTAATGAATAAACGGATACAATACAAAGGTCTTTGTGACTATCTTGTCCTATAGTGTGGTTATATACATCTAATATCACACCCCGTACTAACCTACTTCGGTTTTGTGCATTTAAGCTACCAATTAGTAACATGAGACTGAGCTTATGTGATCAAGGGGCACGTGTTATGCCAAACGCATTTCTAATTTCGTTTTTCCCGCAACTGCAACGCTTGTGTACTCAAAGATTCTTAATTATCTCTGATGATCAAACTTTAAAGTCTGCTACAAATTTAAGTTTATTAGTGCATCCATGCCTGTAAGCTAAAGATTATTCTTGGGTATCTTATTGAGCGCCGAAGTAGCCAAAACAGAATGTGAATAGAAAATACTTGTGATAGATTTTGTGACCGGAAAAGTTTTTCTATGGCACAAGTAAGGAAGTTACTACTTGGAGAACTACGAATGCTACAATGTAGGGTATTCATTAGATAGAAGTAATGTGACATCCTCTTGTTCTATAAACTTTGATGAAAAAGAAAGTTCTAGTACAGCCTTTAGCTTAGTGTTTGACTAATCTATAAAATAGTAGTGACTAAAATGAAAAACAAATTAAATTTGGGTATTGGCCAATCGAAATTCGAGCTAGTTATTGTAGTGGTTGGTTAAAACGTGAAAAACCCTGTTAAATTAGGACTCTGCTTTTACTATTTTCCTTCCTGGTAATTGTGAGTGTATGTAAAAGGTGCGCAGCAGTGTAGTTCTAGGATGGAAAGATTTGTACACTTAGCCCTAAATTAAATAGATAAAATCTATGCGTTAAAACAGAGGGTACTGATGTAGCCTCAAACTACTGCAGCATTATTCAAACAAAGCCGTCATGAGGAAAATTGCATTAGGAGTACTAATTCAGTTACATTAGTCTCTATGGAATTATTCACAGTGATCAAACAGCATAGAGGATGATGTGGAAATGAAATTGTAAGCAAAACAGAAAATCTTAAGCGTTCTCTATATGTATTTGTATCTGGCCGACAGTCACACAACCAACCGATGAGTCATTACAGGCAACAACAGAAATATTTGAGTGTCTGGCCGATGAGAGAGAGAGAGTCCGTTTTAGTCTTTCACAGGGAAATAGCCTGCATAAAGTCCCCTCACGCATCCAATTCAATTAATTGAATGAATCTGCTAATGGAAGCAAGTGAAAGCGAAGTTAATAGTGAGTGAGGATGGAATCGAAGAGGGATTTCACTTCCATAGGACAAGTCAGCACGTTGACATTTATTGAAAAGGACAATTTGGGCAACGGGCAACACTCTTTCACTTGTCGTCACGTCGCTATTTATCTTGCATCTATATTGTAAATTATTTGAAAGAGAGTTGAGATGAAGAAACTTGAACGTCTTTTCCGCCGAAAGTTCTTGCAAGTTTCTTGTTGCTGCTTATTCTATCTGATTTTCGGTTCAAGTGTCTACTATGGCTTGATTTCAACAGTTTTCCGCTGTTATCAAAAGGACCACCATTACAAGTTTGTTTAAGCAACTTTGCAGTAGAGCTTGATGTATTGTTTTCCAAATCGATCCTAATGGCGGCTTCGTTATAAATTGCAAACGTGCTACTTCGTATATCTAATACATCCTCAGCTAATATGAACATTTTCCTTAAATTATAAAACCTCCTTATCTACCTTCAGTTTTTGGATTTTGTTTCGTACAATAGTTTTTAGTACTTCCACCATAGTTCCCAAATAACTCAAAAATAACAAATATATAGGAACTTAACAAGGAAAGTTGCGGGGAGAATAGGTAACATTTAAACATATTCTAAAGAAATAATTTCTCCTTGAAGTAAAATAAATTAGTTTATCCTCGTCTATTCTCAACTTTTCTTCAACATTGACGATATAATTTAGCAAAACTTCTATATACTACAAATAGGAAGAATATTTCATATTTGTCTATAGAAAGTATGCACTACAAAAGAAAAAAAAGAGAATAGGGAATTATTATGCTTATCTGCAAAAAGGGAAAGTAGTAGTGAGGGAAAATAACGGGAAATACCTTTCGGTATGGATAAGGTAATGTGTTTAGGAAAGGTAGACATAGAGACGAGATGTTGAGACGAACATTTCATTTAGTTCACTTCAGAAGGAAGTTAGTTTAGTGCGAGGAGGAATTGTATATTATTGTATTTAGGATTTAGAGAAAAAGCGGTGTGCTTAGAGGAAGGGGGAAAGTAGGAAATAACTTGACAGACGAAGAAAGACGCTAAGTAAGAAAGGCCCCTGCTGGACATAAAAAGCACAGTAAGCCACAGAAGAAAAAGCTGTCGAAAGTTACAGTAATGAAGTACGTACTGCGTACATAAGTAGAACTTTTCCCACAGCTCACTCTCAGATCTAGAAAACCACTCTGACGATAGAGTGGAGTCTCAGTTGGCAAACTAAATGCCCGATATGCTAACGCTGCTTTCTCTAAAGACATAATACTGACTATTTGTACATACATACATAGCCACTACTACTTATGTACATTCCTCACCACACCACTAACTGCACATACCTACTAAATACACGTAGGAATATATATACTCAGACTTAACTCGGGTTTATGTTCCGATTAGCAACAACTTAGACTGCATCCACAGAAAAGTACTGCTAGGCACATCAAAAGGATGAAGTGAACTCTCCTCAACAAATGGCTGACTACTTACAGATGACAGAGATTCCCTTTTTGCAAACCCACAAAAATCTCTGCCTTGCATTTTCGGATACTAAAAGAAACACATCTCATCCTCTCTACATTATTATTTCCATCCAGGTTCACTATAGGTATTTCCCCATAGTGCTAATATGTTATTTCATTAGGGGATGCATGAAGGTGAGATCTAATAATTAATAGCACGTTACTTAATTTTAACTCTTTGTTTGATCGGCAGAGAAGATACGCAGGTCTATTTAGTTATGTACACACACTCACTCAGGTACTATATACATATACCTGCATAATAAGTAGACTTTGAATGATTGCAAGTTTGTAACTTTGGTTTTGGTCGTGTAGTCTGCACACTAGTGGTAGAATGAGGTCAACTTCTCTCGGGACTAATGGGCTGAATTACAGAAAGCTAATCGAATCGACCGAGGGGAATCAAATCAACAAAGTCGTGACTAAAACCCACGTTTATAAACACACAACTTACTACACTATGCCTATGAACAAAGGAGAAATTTTCACAATCACTCAAAATCCTTTGACTCCTTTACTATACTGACAATCCTTACCTCATCATCACTTATATCCTTAATAAACCATTCGCTTTTGTGGTCTTTTTGAAATACGAGCATATCAGATACCAGAGAATGCCAGACGCAAGATAGTGCACTTCTCATTCCGATACCAGAAAATCCTTCCTTCTACTTCAGCACAAATACAGACCTAGAATCATTCTGCCCTAACAATATCCAAATACTTACTTAAGATCCCCTTTTTATGTTATGTTCTTGCCTAATTTATATGTATATAACCCATTTTCATCACATCCTTCCAGCAATTTGTAGGGAAACATCTATTTCCTCATTAATTTACCGTTTTCTGCAATTCCTAATTGCAAAATGTTAGAAACTCATTTCAAATTCATTGGATTTGCTTTCTCCGAATAAAATAATCAAAATCCAAGATAACATCGGAAATATTTCAATCTCAACATTTGCTCTTCATTTTCAATTTCCTCTAATTTTCTCAATAGGAATTTCTTGAGCCTCTTTCACATTTCATCCTAATTACATTCTATTTAACTACTAAATGGCAATTCTGTCTTTCCCTGAAGGACTTCTTCCTTTGTAAAAGACAACACAATGTAAACATAGAGTGAAAGGTGTACAAGATAAGATAATTTATCGGAGAAAACGGGCCCTGAGGACACTCTTCCGGTTTACTCCTAAATTCCGTTCACACCAACGTCATAACTTATCGATTATTTGACAATACTAAATATAGTCTTCCTCAGCTTTGGGGCAAATAGACTATTTTTGGAAATGATGAACCAAATGTTGACCCTAATGGCTAAATACCTCATTGACTTTTGTCAGACTGAAGTGATTCTCTATGTTAATTATTATGGTATGCTTATTAATGGCAAATTACTATTTATATTTAATCAATGACACGAAAATGGAATAGTTTGGAAAAAATGAATCCTACTAAAATATATATTTAATAGCAATGATTGTGGTGAAAGGACTTTGATCCTAGCAACGTAAACAATAAAATATTATCTACATCTTGTTTTGCTTAATGATATTTATTGTATTGTTCTATTGGAGAATAGAGACAGAATTCTATTATTTATTTATATCGCATTTTGAATAATCTGCTGTCTCCGTTTATTTCTAAGTTATATCTGTGGACAATAGTTGGCATTAGCAAATTGAAGAGCCATACACGTGTAAGATAAATAAGTGTGTATAATAGAACGTTGGTTGAGTAGTAATGTGAAAGTGTTTATTATGAAATGCACAAGAAAAGTCATTATGTATGAGCGTAGCTGACGTAGGCACTCAGAGTAGTACAAGGTTATCTTTAACGCTGGGAGCTGTGAATATCAAATCTCATGCCACTATTACAGCATTAGGTGGGTAAGAGATACTACTTGACTTGTTCACTAGGCAAAATGTATGATGGTTAACCAAACCGAAGAGTACCTAGCGACTAGTTATCTCGACTCAATGTAAACAGAATACAATGCTCTCCACAAAAGTAAAGATAGAATCTAATGGAAACTCAAGTTTGATAAGCCGCTTTTAGCTGAATCAGCTATTTTCATAGTTCTTGTTTTTGCGAATGCGAATTCGAGTATTCGCATGCTCGTTACGGTTTAGCATGAAAGTCGCACTCTGAAAGCCGAGTGGCAAGGTACTTGGAACTTATATATAGAAAGGACCAATAGAATATTTCCCAGTATCCACTTTAATTCAACTTGTAAACTCAATGGGACTATCAAATCAAAAGTGGCCAAAATCACGACTATATCTCGTGCAATAATTCATTGCTACATGCATTTAGCACCTTTTTGGTTTTCATGTAAAATAGCATGTTAAATAATACCCACTGAGGAAATTATTTTTAGTGTCAAATCACAAAGAAACAAGTAAAAAGTAAATTCAGGTAATGCAGCCCTTTTTAATATACGTATGGAAATACTTGTGTTTGGATGGCATGAGGTTTTCAATAATTAACTTTTAAAACCCATGATATAAAGTGTCTATAGAGACAAGGTCTATGTGGGTTTTGTGAATTAGAAAATATAATTTAGCGCCTTGTTTTAATTTGTTTACAATTTACGTATTCATCTACGGCGGCGGTCTGTGATGAATCCCTACTTTAAACAATAAGTCTGGTCTGCAGCAGATTTTAGAAATTAAGATTCTACAAGTAGAAATGATGATAATGATGTAACTCTAGTGGATTTGGAATTTGGGGAACTACATTAACCTGAAGTAAAGAGGGAAGTATTGCGAGTGCAGCTGTAATATAAATCTGCAATACAAATATCATAGAACGAGAGAGGAATCCTGGGAGATACTTTATATGCAAAGAAGCCTTAACGATTTTGTCTGGCATGTACTTAGTTGGTATGCAAATATATGGAAAGGAAAATACTCGGCTTCACATCATTTGACTACCTTCCTAGCTATCTAGACACGTCTCCTCCAACCAACCGACTTGCAATTCACTAGGTGCACGTATATATTATCAATGGAACAAGTCCCGTATTATCTGCAACCACCAAGTCTAACTCAACTATTCCAGAGAAAAGCAACAGTATTCCAGGAGCACAATAAGGGCTTCTCTCTCCAATGTTCTATTAAATAGTAATACTTGATTCTTACACATATTTTACCCTCCAGCGCATAGAGTAACGCTATCAGTCTCTTAATTATACACTCCGATGAACTATTGTGCCTTGCATTCCCATTGTGCAAAGGTGCGTATACAGCTACCTATATTTTCATTAATTCATATAGAATGGCCAAAGTGTCATAAAGTAGTTTACACAACTATAACTAAGCCATTGCATAAAGAAGATTTTCAAAGTCAGCAGAAATTTCACTCCCTGACAATTATTTTCTATTATTTTAGGACAGGCAAACAAAACGAGACAGAAAAACTAGGGCTTACTGAAATTATAACAGGAGGATTTTGCTACGGAACTGGAAATAATATTTAAAGGAAAGATAACGTGTGGGTTTTTAAAGCGGATGAATTCACATTTTCACTATTACATACTACTACTACTAGATACCGTTTAGTTTAAGTATTATAGGGCACTAAGAGAAGTCTTTGCCAACTATGTAAGACTTTTGGAAAGTAAATTCAAAAGAAATGAAAAGTAAGGCAGGAAAAGGAAGGGTAAAGAAAGGAGAAATTGCATTGGGATTTGGAAGGAACGTAAGCAACAGCCGAGAAGACAGGACAGTTGCGTTCTGATGCTTATCGATTGGGTTTCACAGTAAAAAGGACAACCCGGAGAATACATACCTGCAAGGAAAGAAAGCAGGATGAAAGACAGACAGGCAGATATCAAAACACACAGCCACTGCTATACATCCGGTCATATTTTAAAGTTTTACTTGTCTACTATACTCTATCCTTTTTTATGTGCTCTTCCTAACAAAGGTGGAATAATTGATAATAATATACGACTGTTCAGAACAAAGTTACAGAACAGAAATCCACAAAAGACTACACATTTGCAATCATAAATATTGTGCCCCATGAAACTCCTATTAGTTATATCCTACCCAAAGAGTCTGAAAACTACCTTTAAATGTTTGTCAGTTACATAACCAAAAATGAATAAGAAAATCTTTTTTCCACTTCATACACAGAATAATATGTTCCAAATAACATTAAAAATAACCATAAATTACTCAGATCAAAGGAAACTCTCAGCTCAGAATGATTTCAATTATGTAGTCTATTTAAGTAACTATTTTCTCCGAAATAATTGAATAGAAATGTATTTTTAGACATACAACTGCGGAATAAAATACTTGGAGAACAATTTAGACTTTTCCCATTGTAAAATACGAAGTGAATATTAGTTTCAACAGCAAGAATAAATAGCTCAAACAGAAGCATTATTTCAATGTGTCTCAGGGCAGGAGAATTGTATATTTATTGAAAATATTGTAAGGGTAGACATGCGCTAGTATTCATGGACATTTTAAAAATAGTTGGTAGATTATTAAGCCTATTGATCGGGATGTGCCAGATACAGAAAAATATATTTAGCAGCTGAACTTTAGTACCGGTTGTCAATGTAATACTTATTGTGCTGTACTTATCGTTAGCTTTGTACTTTTTACTTTGGTTCTATGTATTTTTCCGTAGGTAGGTTTTGGTGGTGAGGGAAAGCTGGGCAGGTATCATTATTATTTCCACCACATCAGTTCAGTTCAGTTGAGAGTTAAATCTGCTCAACATTTTAGTTCATTTTCCTAGAATCAACTCCTTTGGCATTGGTAGGTAGTCACGTAAGAGACCTCAAAAATAAAGCTAGTGAAGCTTTCTTATTCCCCATGTTCCCCATGGCCTATCTCAAAATTCAGTCCAAAGTAGAAGAGTATTTTCCCTTCGACTTTCTCCGATGTAAATACGCGGAGCACTAGGAGGAAGATAGTTTTATTTTCTATTGTTAGGAAATCCATTGCTCCTTCCCTTATTGTTAGTAGAGTACATCGAATTAACTTTGTTGTAAATTTTGTTAAATTTCTCGTTCGTGTCGCTCGTTCACTCGATGCAGTTTGGTTTCAGAGAGCGCGACAGGAAGCAAACGTTGACTGGAGGAAGAAATGGTTATGTACATACAATGTACTTAACTTAGTCCCAACCAGAGGACTACAAGAGAGTGATAAGAAAAAGTAGGAGAGAAATAACTTTGAAATAAAATAGAACAAGTTCTCCGTTCAAATCGAGTCAAACGAAGCGAACCAAAGCACCTAAAGGAAAAGCACCGATAAAGCCAACAAGCAAGTTCTTCAAGGTGCTACAAGTAGGCCTGGATGTCTCACCAACCCAACTCCATTAAGACGCACATGATATTATGCAACCTATTATTTATTTATGCACCTCTATCACTAACTTTATATTGCATTACAATTCATATAGGCAACTACGAATATATTACAACGACATTTCTAACACTCCACTTAATCTCTGTCCAGTTTATTTTTCTAGCGACTACCTCGTCTGACTCACTATACGTTAAAGTAACGTTGTACGACTTTTGGACCTTGACTTACATTAGTCTACTTAGTACAGCTATATACACATGCACTCAGCATATTGTAGATACTAGTACTACAGAGGCTTACATGTTTTATTGTTTTTATACACCGTATTCAAGATATTATTGCTCACAGTTGGTTACTTCCTAATGCTGTCTCTATGAAACTTTAGCAGTAGAAAGTACCAGTAGTGAGTTACTGTTTTATTCTCACGTCACCCCTTTTTACTTTAATACATCAACATTAATTCTCAATTATAAGATTGGTTTGATCAATCAATTTAATATTTTGACAATAATATCCTAATGATTTGATATTTGATAGATTCTAAGTAAACATATACTAGCAACTGTATAAAAAGTAGTAATGATGTGTGTTTAACTAGTTCTGTCAGTTTGTGTAAGTATTTATTTAATTTCAGTGCATTATCTCAGTTGCCATGCTATGCTGGGATGAAATAACTTGGACTTGACTCACAGCAGACCTTGCATTGCATTTGTGTTCATGAAATGGAAGTTTGTACAGACGAAGGACAAATAAACGCAAACTCATATTTCACTTTGCTCTTACTTACACAAGGAGTGAGAGACTCGTTCGCATTATAGATTGTGATGTAATGTAACGTGCGAAATCTGTTTCAAAGCAGATAAAGAGAACATTACCAAACACACTCTACCTAATGTCTAACCATTCGCCTTTAGTTTTTGCTAGTGTCTATACCACTTACTTTAGTTTGCTTTTGGACTAGTATACATGTTTATATAACTCTATAAGTAAACCTAACAGTAGTCTCAACTCCTAAAATATTTTCCATTAAATAAAAGTACCATTCAAATAAAATTAAATCCAAGCTTTTGCGATGTGCTAATGCAATTTCATATTCTGCCGTCACTATGCAAATTATTGAAGTCGAGTTTTTGACAATTAATTACATGCCACAATGCAGTACTGAAATGAATCAAACATTCTAGAGCAACCCAAGCAACATACCTTACCATGCTCCATTTTTTCTTTGTTGAAAGTTAGCACAGACCTACCCAATTCCTTCCAACTGCCACCGCCATTCAGACCCAGAGTATTGCTTATATAGAAGGGATTTGGGTAAGACTAGGCTGACTTTCGGTAAAAGAAAATAGGCCAGGTCAAATTCAGTATTTCATAAGAAAAATTCCATATCAAACTATACAAGAGTTCTGCTCGCTGACAACACTGAAATATTTTTGAATTAAAATTTCAAATTTCAAATCACATTTTAATATAAATTCTTATTTTACCAACTTGAAGAAAGATTAAAAAACAAAACGGGAAGTGATTTCAAAAACGAACTAATATTGTGAGTGCTCAACAAATTTGAATGACAATTGTTCGTAATTGAAGAAACATTAAGTTAATTAACAGTAGAGCAGGGAAGACTAAGTTTGACGTAAGAATACTAAATTCGTGATAGTACCTAGTGGACTATCACGAATGGATTACGAGTAGAATGCCTACTCAACAAAACTTCCTGTTTTCAAGCTTAGAATATTTATTTTGGCTGTCTTGTTTTAGTTTTGCCTTAAGTTGACTTGTGTTGAACAATGAATGTCTATTTTACTGCTTTCTTCTCTTTCTTCGATCCTTAACGCAGGGCTGAGCTCAGCAAATAATCAACGAATGCAATGTACTTTCAAGCTTTCACTCAACTTTACATTCTTTCCCTTCATTGATCTGCTCAGAGCGGTTTCCCTTTTCTACGGCTTCCTCGCCTACTATTTCCTTCAAAACAATTGTACAAGTCAAATTCCTGACAGTTTATTTCATAACACTATTAAATAAATAATACAAAATTCGTCTACTAACTTTACTCTACAAACTTTTCAAATAACTATCAAACAAGTATTTTAAGCAGCGCAGAGAAACAAATTATCTTATTGTTTAGTACCAACTTTGTTTTCTCACTAAGCACTTTTAGCAAACATTCATGACTTTTGGACTTTCCAAAATAAAGATACAGACATGAAAATATTAAGAATTTTGTACGTTGAGGCTTACTGGAAGTTTTCCCTTTTTTACATTTTTAATTAAAAATCATTTTTGTACAGATTTAGGCATTTCATACTATGCAAAATACTAACAGCCTCTTTATCATGTATTTTTCATGTTAGTAATAAGGGAAATGATTCTCTATGGGGCTAAGCATTGAAAGAAACCCATTCAAGGCAGCTTCACTAGTGTTAAGTCAACTTTATTAGTGAATTGATATCGAAACAATTATTTCTTAGTTCTCAAAGCATTTGTCATACATAAATGTTAACAGTACAAAGCTAGAATGAAATAATAGAGATTCTATTGTAAACTAAGTGGAATGGTATCGGATAACAGATTTGTGATACTACCAAAGAGTGGGTAACAAATATGCTTTAGGAATTTACGTAAATATGCTTTAGAAAACTTACACCTTCGTGATAAGGTTTCGTTTTGAAATGTAACAAATCAGTAGCTATTTTTTTTAAGTTAACCAGTATTGACAAACAAGGATATCATATATCAGAGATTGTTTTGAATCAAATGATCTATTTAACTGTTAAGAGTCGCTATTGTGTGTATTGTAGTCTTTTTGTTGTTTTTGTAAAGAGTAGCCAGAAAAGTGAGTGGAGAAAAGAGTTTGTGTAGGAGCTGGAAAAAAGAAAATAACACGAAACCAAACAACAACACGAGCATTTAGCAATCAAATGTTATCAGAAGGAAACAGCCATTAGTCCAACACTACCTGTTCTAATCGCTTTAACTTTCTTTTGTTACTTTGTTAGTGCGTAGACAACATTATACTTGCTATTATGATTGTGCTACACAGGAAAACATTGTTAAATATAATCTGTAAATACGAATGTATGTTGTGCAAAAGCTAAAGAAATGTATATAGATTAAATGTGTAGTCGGTTTAATTTTATAGAGAAAATATCTGAGGACTTTGATATATATTGGACTTAGGAAACAATTATGAAAGAATAGAGCGAATGGTGTTCCGAGTTGAATGTAAAGGAAGATAAAAGTATGGAAGCCTTAGAAAAACGAGTACGGTGTATATAGAAATACAATTCTCTGTTCCCAAGTCTTCCTGCGGAAGTGTGATAGTTAGAATTTTTGTGTAGGAGAGTGTTTGTGTTTGTATGAGTTTCACAACTGATATTTTGGAGAAGAAGCCTCAAAAGAAAATCTTTGAGCTGTTATTGTAGAGGCAGGAAAGTGAGTGGAGTGTAATGAAATTGAAACCCCTTTACATGTCAAATCAATGAAAGTTGTTCCAAAAAGTGGAATGGGAGCGCGTCTTCAATTAGAGCAACATGTCAATTCTGCAGCCCATGACACTTCGCATCACTGTGCACTACAGGACAGAACAATAGCCAACAGGGTGCCAGGTGTACGCGACAAATCCTGGGAATACGATTCATATTCCCCAAAATTATCAATAAACGCCATTCCAAGGAACTTTCTATCAATTGTTCCTTATTTTTTCATACTCCTATATCTTGTGACATCCTGCCTAAACGGACTCCATACGTTCCAAGCCTGCCCTTAGTCCGTGTCTCCAAAACTCTCATTCATATAAACTAATTACTTGTCTATTCTACGAAAACTGTCATAACAAATCAAACATATCTAGTTTCTCTTCGTATAAAGTCATTTGAGAAACAACATATTCCTTAGAGCACCCACTGAGTCTTATTTTACAGTCATTGCTTCTGTTATAATACACTTTTACATGAAGTGTAGTACAGTATGTCTAGTTTATTAAAGGTTAAAATGTACTATTAGAAAATATAGTCAATTTACAAAACCGGAGTTACTCTACTTTAATAAAAAGACTTTTTTACCAAAAGAAATTATTCTAAAAATCACAACTTCGATTTTGGAACTAGCAAAATGTTAAGGGCATTGAAATGGGAGAATAAGTAATGTTATTAATGACGTTTGTAAATTGAGTATACTCAGATGAATTTTTTGACACGTGGATTGAAATAGAACATGGAAATGGGTAGTAATTGTGAAGCATTGAGACATTATATTTTATTGATGAAAAACATGGAGAATAATGACATCTTGACATCGCATCACGTTAAAGGTAATCATAATAACATGATCGTAAACATAGAGTAGGTTTATGTACTTGCATGTCATTAAAGTATGGCAATTACTTTGGTATCCCGTATTAGAAGTGGGCTACCTTTCCTCGCTCTTACGACAATCATAACGTACTTTCAGTAATAGCATGAAAAGAATCAATAAAATAATAATATTTCTTTGGTAGAGTGGCACTTGGAGTATTAGATGGGTTTATATAGGTAATTAATAATTTGGCTCTTTGTTAATTCAACGTGTATGTGGTATAGTCCGTGTATGTAGTATAGTAACAGTCGCAAGGGAGGATTTTCATCAGCGAATGTTAGTGCAATCCACATAAAATGGGTTGCATTATTTATACGTGGAAACACAACCCGCTTGAATTACAGAGTCAGGGACATTGGTAATCTATTATGCACTACAGGATTAGACTGAAGATACCAACACAATTTGGAACAGTTTTGTTAATAAACGAATAGAATGTTCGTCCAATGACGTTACACTACTACTGTTTATACGAGGTGAGAACCGACTTTGCACAAAGACTAACTACTTTTACATAATTTAAATATAAACTAGATAATATGTTCCTAGGATGTATTACTTCTATCTAAGGCCTTCTATCTTTTATGACATGCTCCGTTCTAGGCCCAGAAAAGAGAAAGCTGGAGGATCTGTGCAGACATTCAAGACAAAGACTCACTCACTACAGGTTTTTACAATATTGACTTACTCGCCTACCCATACCAGACTTTCTCTCATTATTTCATCCTACTTACTTCCTACAAACACACTTCTGCTAACGTCGGCTCATTTTTATGGCACAAACGGGCTTCGTCCCTACTAGCATTACTCTATATTATGCTCATCCTACTAAAATTCTTTCTTCGCCTATTAAACATTCATTCTATCAAAGTTTTTATTAAATTCAAAACAAATTGCTTTCTGTATCGTTCGGCTTTTAGGATTTTCAAATTAATACAAGCACTTGCATCCTGAATACAAGTACCGTTTTGCGTACTGTACGTACCATGTAATGTAGATTTTCTTTTTGACATATCTCAATATATAAGCAAATACTCTACAGATACTTTCTGTGATTAATTCAAGTCAGATATTAAATCTCTATTGAAAGTTAAAATACCGCTAGAATCTCTCATATTGTAATCCGCAAAATTTTCATTTTGTTTTTACCAAACTTTGATTTGGCGAAAGCAACCATAAAGCGATTAATCCTTTTTAATCGCTTTATTTATACAGCAAATGAAATCGAAATGAATTGTGATATTCTTGTCAGAACATTTCTGCATCTGATGTAAAAAGATTGTAGCTCATAAAAATTTGTAGCTCATAAAGTTTCAACACCTGACCTACTTATTACAAACGAATCGTAGTAATAAAAATGATTTTGGAGTTCTCTAATTTCATCACGCATCATGTTTACTTCATACTACACAAAATACGAAACCCAGGAAAAATTCCTATAGTTAAAAATGACAATGCAAAGTGTTGGTAATATTACAGCGATATTATTTAATAACGAATGATTGCATAGATGCCAGAGAATCTCATTGTGGCTTTTCTGTGAGTACACGGTCATGTAACAGGTGTTTTGTTTTCTTCATTTGAAAGACATATATTAATAGAATGATACTGCTAGTTCAACACAATGGTAATAGAATAGAATGTTTGAAGCAGACGATAAAAATATATCATCCATGAAAATGATAACTCTGACGGGGAATGTTTGGAGTAGCATTGTAGAATTGAGACTAATTATAGATATGGCAGATGATGAGTACATTTGACACAAATGGAATGACTTGTTCAATTTGCAGAAAATATAATGGGAAATAGGAGTGAGGACCATGAAAGAATTTTGAGTGACATGATGTGATAAAAAGGATCAGAGGGTTTCAAGTATTGACTCACCTTGGGAAGGGGCGGAAGGAGAAAGTGCGAAACCAGAGAGTTGATAGATGAAATGCAACTTAATCCTTTGCGACATTAACTAATGGTCGTGTAGTGCAGACAACTAAATAAACGGAGCAGTTGGCAACAAAACTACATTTGCGAAGACACTAAACTCGTAGAAACATTAGAAAGCTGTCAGTCGTTGTAGAAAACATTTCCCTGCTGCACAGACACTAAGTAAGTTGAGATATGTCCCAACAATATGACCAGGAGAAAGTGTGAACAACATTCATATGAAGTGAAATGTCGTGGCATGGCACTCTTCCAAAAGTCTGATTGCCAAAATGCAGAAATGATATTGAATTACCCAGAAGGGATGACATGATGACAGTTTGTACTTAGAGAACATTTACCAATCCAATTGATTAAGAGTTGATAAGCGAGCAAACTCCTTCACTCCTCGTCGTTTAAGCAAAATAAATTCACACATGCATAGCTTTTATGATGAAATTTAACTCTACTAGCTCAGCATTGCACTTATTAACTACTCTTAAATTAGAGTAACTTTAACTAATCTACAAGTGGCACAATTTTGTTTACTTACCCGTCTGGCTTTGCTCTGGTACTTAAGAGCCTTTTTCGTATCTTGGGTGGCCGTTTGAACATAATCCACTGCATGCTCTACGTGGTACTCGATCCGGTCAATCATTTCACCCTTTTCAATTTAAAGTCACAACATATCATTACACTTTACATACAAAAATCCATTAGCAAACTTCTCCGTTGAAAATGCCAACTTCAATCAAAATCATCTTTTAAACTCATTTAAGTAAGTGGGATTTATCACTGACGTTAAGTAAACAATCCAGTGTCTAAATTGATGGACTCATTGACTACCATCATTTTAGGACATGATACTTTACGTTCATTTTAGATATTCAAGAGCAAAACTTACATTTGTATTTATAAACACAATTTAGGACTCTCTAGTGTATTATCTATACTATAATATATTTTTGTCACAATAGGGATCAATTTTAAAAAATCTTCATATCCAGATATTCACATTAAATCAACGAAATGACGACTTGCATTCGGTTTCCAGAGCATTAAAATAGAAACATAGGTACCTGACTTTCGACGAGCATAGCCATATCCATGAACATATCGTGAAGTTCTCGAATGGAATTTTCTAGCTTAATGATATCTGCATGACGAGCTTCAATATCTGCCAGCGTTTGTCGAGCCTGCTGAGTCTCCATGATAATCTGTAAGAATTCAATTCAAGAACTATTTAAGCTTCTTTGACTTTTTATGCTATTGTATTTACTGAAGTGCGCTCCTGACAGCTTAATTCTGGTTTAGGAAATATTTTTAGAATGGTTGAAGAAATTACAAATATTATATTCCAGCTATAACATTACTATTTACTTTTCATTCTTACGCCATAGAAAATATGGATCAAATCATTGACATAATAAAATCTTTTATAACGTTGTATTAAGCCTGAAAGATGCAAAATGCGAAACTGCAGTAAATGCATAGAATAAACTTAATCGGAGTTCAAGTTGTGCATTGTTCCTATTTATCAATTTATGTGCACAAAAGGAATAAAGAAATAACTATTTACTGAGGGATCGGTTGATATTTGAAGCGTTTTAATGGCAGAAAAGTTAGTAATAGATGTACTATATATAAGTTTCCCTCATACATAATATGATAGAGTAGTACTATATGATAATGTTGTGTGTAATGATGTGGAATAATATGATCATTTGAGAATGAAACAAAAAAGGATCATTAGTACACAGTAAGCAGTGAACCGCACGCCTACAGTCATGATATTTGATATCTGCAGATACTGATAGAATATACGAATGAAATGGAAGGATTTTTCATGCAGTTTAAATTTCCTTATATAAAGGAAACTAGTATAGGACAAATAATCTTGAAGTAAATGAAAGACTTTTATCGGGCAGAAGAGAAAGTAGCACATTGGGAGGTGTTCAAAGGGTCATATAGAGTATAAACGGGGTTTCCATTGAAAATTATACAGAGATATCAAACAGTTTTACTGAGAAGCTTCACTTCTCTTGTCTTTCTAGTTTGTTTAGCTTTCCAGCCATCTCCGCAGAACTTTGAAACGTTTTTGATCCAAAGCAAACATAAAGGACGGATGATATCCTAATAAATAAATAGATACTATGATATCTGCATGAATAGAAACTGACGCTTTTGTAACGCGCACTTACACAGTGAGTCATTCAAAGTTAATTTGCCCTGGTACCATGAAAATGGCAATAAGAGATGAAATGAATACTTTACATAAACAGTCTACTTCAATACATATGAACAAACATCTTGCATAAGAGTTCGTTTTGTAATTTCTTATGTAAATGTCTCTTTAATGACTTTGGCAAAGGAAGTAAAACGTCAAAACTACCACAAAACAAAATTGACTAGATGGGCACATTGACAAATAGAATTACATACATAAACAGATATCAAAACATCAAGCACTTACCCCTTGAGTAAATACGGCAGGATTTCCTTGTTCAATCATTTCCTCCAGTTCTTCATCTGTTGTCGTTCTACCGGCTGTAAGCAAGCAGGAAACAATGATTAATCTTATTACTCTACACGCCTTTGCATTGTCTATCATTTTCAAATCGCTTTTGTAAACCATAATTGTGACTTGTAAACCGGATCTGGAGAAATAATGTGCACGTCAAGATACTATCATTTTTGATGTTTCTGTTTCCGGAGCTACTGAGTTAAAGTGCTACTTTTATTAGGAAAAAGGTAATTAAAAACTAAAATAAAATGTAGTTTTACATGCCATTTTCTATTGTATTCAAAATAATAGTTACATACAGTTTATGTTAGGTTGTTAAAAGGAGAGTAGCAATAAATTTATTATATCTTTTCTGTGTCTTAACTTCAATAGCTGAAAGAAATCTTTTAAAATCTTGTTATATACGTTTACGCTAGTTAAATGGCTTAGAATAGAGGCAAGGAATAGTGCCATGTCTACCAAGATTGACCTTTTATATTGCTTAAATCGTAAATCAGCCTATAAGCCTCCTGGGAAAGGATTTTTCAAACAAGGTTTGGTTACGAAATCCATTACCTGGGTTTTTATACCATTTCACTTTTGAGGGTAACTTGAAACTTGGCAGCTATTGATTGATGAAGTGCTCATTATAACTCTTTAAAATCAGTAAAATCCATTAGCTAATATTATCATTGCATAAACCAAGGTTTAAAAAAGAAGATCACTACCATAACTGACAATTTAGTGTCAATTAACCAAAAAGTCCTTTGTGAGCATTTCTATTGGGAGCAATATAAAAGATCTTGTATACAGCACTACAGTTTTGACTAAGGACAGCATGACAAGTCTAGACTATATTAGCTCTCCAATGACTTTTTCTATAGACGTGAAATAATCTTACTTATACAAGTTATGAGACAACTCACTTAAATTCTATTTCTGAGCAACGCAGACGAAGTAATATGATGGCAAATTGCTGTTGTGGTAATATAACGTTGTAAACTAGTTTAAGTATACGCTGTCATGCTGATGGATATTTATTTACCGTTATCCTTCAAGAAAATTGAGTAAAAATTGTAAAATGAGACGAAACCAAATATTTAGTTTCATACATTATTACATATAGCTGTAGTGGCTACACGTGGAAAGTTGATATGCTTTATTTTATACATCCCCCAGTGTTCCATTTATTCTGTTTTTCTACTCAAAGAAGCAGAATGGTAGACTATCCATTCACTAAAATTACAAACTTAACTGGTTCTATGATTATGCTGTTTCAACAACATAGATATAAATTGTCCTACTTATTATATTGTTTGTAACAAATACTCGCAGTCCTAGTACAAATATTATTTTAATGGTTCCACCGTAGGCGTTAAGGAGAAATCTTCCATGAGATCGAAACACTGATGTCCTAACCGTAATGTCTACAATTTCGTCTGCGTGTGAGCTACATATTATATCACAAGCTTTAGTCGTGAGCATGAGAATCCGGCCAATATATCTTCCCTATAGGGCTATGCTGTTTGGAAGCACTAAAAGTTAAAAGAGAAATCAGAGCAATAGATTTTATTTGACTTACTAATTTCAAGTTGTCGCTGTATTCTGCCTTTACATCTTTCTCTGTAGTCGGTTTGAGTTCGGTTGTACTCTGTCATCACCTCGACAAATTTTCTAGAGAGGGTGGAGTGTTGCGTTTTTCGTATCCTGAGATCTGCAGACGATTTATTCGTGTGCTCCTCTTGTTCGATATTTTGCTCAATCACTGGCAATCAACAAACAAATCCCATAACAATCCATTCTTTCATCAGTCCCAACTCATGTTCTCATTTCCGTCATTCGTTCACACACGCTCACTGTCGTTTGAAACCCTCTAACGATCCCATAAAATTAGACTTGCTCCAACTCCCAACAATACATTTGCTACTCACATAAAAACCATATTATACGACTTCTGTCGCAATCCCAACCCGTATAGGTCTCATCAAAACTATCACCAATATTCCCTATATTAACCTATAACAACAAAAACGAATGTCAACTTCGTTTACTCACCTTTTAGTTTCGAGCGAACTTGATTCGCTGTCTTTTTGATTCCAGCCATCAAATCTTCCAATTCTTGCTTCATCTCTGTAAACGAAACAAGTCGTCAATTCAAATTGTCTTTTCTCCCATTTTCACCCGTATACTACATTTATATTGTTTTCACCCAACTTTTAAATTGCTGTCAATGTTATAATTTTATTTTTTTGGTGGCCCAAGGTCTTTCAATATTTACTGCCAAGGTATATTATGGTCTGTCTAATTCAAATACATCAATTATAAATATTTCTGTTTTTTACCCTGTTTAAAAATGTAACATTGATTCAAATGGTAGCATTTCTACACCTAAGATAAGTGTTATTTAGGCTCTTGGGTCATAATTTACAGGGATAATTAACGATCTACTGATCCATTATTTATGTAGTACACCAAGAAATCGAATTCATTTTTCTCCTACAAATGTAGTTTCTATTCAGCACATATGTAGTACTGTAACTTCAAGACTACGTAATACTGCTAATGGTATACTATATAGTTATAGGTAAAAATGTCATACATATGGGAACATGTTCTTGCCGTAGAAAACTTAAAGCTTGTCAGGACGAATGTTAAAAAAACTTAACAAGATGAATAAATATACTTGAATCAACTCAAGTCAACTTTCTCCACTTTTTCTTACTACCTCTTCAGCATCGCTTACCAAACTTTCTTTACATAAAGTCGAAAGAAAAGTGACATCAGGTAACTCTACGTTGTCTAAATAGAACCACTCTGCCGAAACCTCTTCGCCTAGCCCAATTTATACATGTGGCCATGTCTCTGATTCTTTGTAGCCTTGCTCTATTTATAGAATTTAATCTATTCATGTGCATAATGAACCAAGCTCAAATTGCGCTAACAGTACGAAAGTGTATTTTGTTGTTTTTACATTATTGTTTTTACGGATGTTGATTCGGGGAATGCACAAGGCTAATATTACTAGAGCATGAATTGAGCATAATGTTTATGCTTCCTGAGTTATGAATTGATTACTTCGGTTGATAAAAATGGGAATTTTTCAAATTTACATACCAAGTGCAAATATGCAAAATAGTGTGCCACAATACATAGTAATTGTACAGAAGCAGAGATAACAGCCTTGAATGACAGCTTACATGGCCTTAACTTCGTTTAGCTTACTTCCTATGGTTTATATCTTTTTCTATGAACAGTATCTTCAATTCCAATCTCAAAATAAATTAACATGAAATGGTTTCTTACTTTCGTCCGTAGTTGGGGCGGACAAAATGGCACTGTGTTTCTTTTTAACTTCCTCCACATTATTTTGTATTTTATCTATCATTTCCCGTATCTCCTCCACCTAGAATACAGAAGTATAGATTTACACATAATAAGCAACATGAAATATAAAGAATACTAATCATAAACAGGTCACAAAAAGTTAGTAACTAAATTAAAATCTCTCACAATAATTTGAATATGCATAAGAACATTAGAAATGTCTGAAATAATTTGATGCTACGAAGTTATAGACACGTTCTTAATACTAGTAGAATTAACTACAGTAATTAAAATTGCTAAAAATATTCTTACCTCCGCAAAAAACTCGTCCATGAAGCCATCACGGCTTTCCACCGTGACCGCGACATCGTCCGGGCCAACGTCATCTTCGTCACTTTGAGCCTAAAATTTCAATAAATTTTAAGTCAACACACATCTTAACAAAAACTTAAACGAACCCAAACATTTATGATACACACACGCATCAATCGTTCACTCACAAATGAATCTCAAGAATTGTAAAGGTATATAATTATAATAATCATTTGATGATGTAACTTGGACTACTATTATTTTATTGTTAAACCTAATGGACTAGAGAAAGTGAATTAGGTTTTAAAAAAATGTGTTTGTTATTTTGATTTTGGACTATATAATAACGTATTAAGAATTTTGATAAGTTTCAACAATAAACTTAACCACAACCAACAACAGTTATTTCTCTTTCCAAGCATAAAAACAGCTCAAAAATTACAATAAAGGTGAAAAGGTGTATTGCCTGGGCAAAGCAGGAGATTAAAGAGAAAGGAGAGAAGCTTGATATTCGATACAGTTGGAACATGTTCGCATCTAGAATGCACATACATTTTTGCAGCGACTGTGATGAGCTTTTGAAAAAATAATACAAATTTTAAAAATGAAAAAATTTTCTCTTCAGAATGTCACTTCATCGGATAATATATTACTCTAGGAGTCTATTCATGTTGAAAGAATTTACTTCTATCTGAGTGGATATATCCTTTGATAGAGTGTCATTTACGTCATCAATCAGCGTCGATGAAGTAAAATTATAATGATGCAGGATAAAAGTTGATATGCATTGCAAGGTCTTTGGCGTTGATGATTGAGCAAGTGTCAGTGACGATCTCGATAAAGTCTCAATTAATTACACAAATGGATTTTAGTTATTTCGTGTCATGGTGGAACATTATTCCTTAAAAGTAATAGTATATGTAGATTTAAGCTACTGCATAGTGTACATGATGATCAAAAAGTCATGAGATATACCTTTCCATAATCTTAGCCTGAAGTTATTAACAAACTTCGTAATTGTACCTTAAATTGTACACTGCCATAAAATTGACAGGCAGTTCCATAGGAAAATGTTTGTGCCTTTCGTAGAATACAATTCTTTAGTCTAGTCTGAAGTCTAGACCTGAATACTTTATGTTAGCATAGTAAGCAATTAGGGAATTCTATCTTTGCTATTGCATAGTCTCTATGTTTTAGACACATTGCACAGCATGGCAAAAAGGGATGATATTTACTGGAAGGATAGGGAACTTTTAATTCGGAGCCAATTTAGATACATTTGGTTAGTTGTAATCCCAATTTCTCGCTGGATAGTTAGATTTGTGCGAGGACAAATAATTCAGGTACATTCTGTCTCTAGTGCTCTTCTATTTGTTAGGGCAAAAGCAAGCTTTTCCACCTGATAGCAAATTCTGTTAACCAATTCAGAAGCAATAGAAACAAATTTTGCAAGACAAGTATCGCCTTTGCACCGATATGTCTATCTCTAAGGATGAATATTGAATCCATCAGGAGCTGTCTAAAATATTCGATCGTTGCTTCCAAAATCAGCAAAATATGGCTATCTAAAAGGGGTACATTTATACATAGCACTCTAGTATGCTTTCACTTGTTTGCCAATTCAATTTGCGATTCCGAGGAGTTTGGTGGGATTTTCGATGTCGCAGCAAGGTTTTCAATCACTTTTATCTATTCTAAAAGAGGTTAAATCTACAAACCTATCCCGAAGGGAAAACATTGAATTTGTGACAGAGAACCAATAGTTTTCAGAACGAGATACGCGAAGAAATGCTCTCATACCAATATTCCAATGAAAGGAACCTTCTGCTATGGCTACTCCATTGATAAGATTACGTATGCATAATTTTTGTTTACAATCTAACATTCTAAAGAAAAACTCAACAATGCTCTTGTGTAGTATGTATGGCTGGAATCACTCCAGAGATCTTCATACCTTTTATACCTATTCATGATTCGTGATGATAATAAATCAAGTTACTGGAATTTTATTTCCTACACGAATGCTTTTACAGAGCCTGTCTTGAGAGAGAGGATATCCTACTCATTCAACTTAAGCCAATTATATTTATGCGAACTGTATCTTCTGAAAAGATTCGTCAATCATCTCCAGAACTAGACAACCTCATGATAACACTTTCAACTCAAGAGTATTCTCAGGAAATTCGTTTTGGTAATAATAAAAAATCAGAGCTAATAATTAAATTTCGACTACAAGCGTTCGTCAAAAAATACTGACTCTGCTGCTTTCTGGATGTGTTCTCTTCTTTGGAAAAATGTAACGAAACTCCACGTTTAGAATGAGCGTTTCTTTGAGCATTGGTAGTAAGTTAGTTATACTTCGAAAATTCAATTTTAGCTCGGAAAAAACATCTTACAATATTTAGCTCCTAATATGAAAAGGAATAGAAGGTACATGTATGAATTTATACTTTTACGGAATCCCATGAAAAAGGAGGGTGACAATAAAAACAGGCTACAGCTGGTGTATGGTTAGGTTAATTAACAGAACGGTGTATGCATTTGTCGAACAAAAATACATGTGTTTTTAACATAATACACCTGTGTTTCCTAATGATATGCAGAAATGCCTGGCAAACAATTTTTAAAAATATATATACTCAATATCATATTCAATGTAATCATCTATTATTGATATTGCATTACAGAATTGGCAATTCCTAAAGATTCATAAAAATGTTTAGGTTTGTCTCTATGATAAATATACGCGTTAAAATTAATTGTTCATAATGACTTTATTAATTAGTCGATGTTTTGTATTAGTATGTCATACTATTATGTAAGAGTGTTCATCTATACAATAGATTTGTTCAATAGATGCCAGTGAACCTACAGAGTAGATAGGTTGAGATTGAGAAAGAGTGTAAGGAGAAACAATGAGGGTTTCATTGGATAGGTACTACTATAAAGAGAAGATTGTAAATCCCTAGGTCGGGTTCTTGAGACAGTTAAGAAGATAGTCTGTTGAATTTAGGTGGGTGAAAAAGTGACTGTGACTGGTGTAGTAAAAGGATGACAGGGAAGATAGATGATTTTGGAATAGAGGGCAAGTAAGGTAGGAGAAGTAGTGAAGTGAGGCATGTCAGCTATCTGTGGGTATCTGGTGTGTGTCTACATGTAGGTAGGTAGGTTGTAAATAGTAAGTGAGTAGTGGGTAATGACGCTTTTCGTAGTAGCTTTGGATTAGAATGTGGCTTTGTTGTACAAGAAGATGGCAAATCAATAATTTGTGTAGCGCCACAGAGACAGCCACAGAGCGAGTGTTTCTTGTGCCAGGGAGGAATTCTCGGGCGGGCATCGGAAGAGGATTGACGAGAGAACGTGGAGGAGAGAGTGCGAGGAGAGAACGGGAGGGAGAAAGGAAGGGAAAGCAGACCGAACGGATCCAATTCGACAAGACATGTCATGCCAGTCATGCCATGGGCTTTCCTTCCTGTCGTAATTGCCAAATAGAGCATTTACCTTTACTGTTGTACATGACTGTAATATACTTGCTACTACAGCTATACCTCGCTTGCTTTGCCCAGCCAGACGATTTGTTAGCTGGAGGCACATGCATTCGTAATATAAATCGCTATGACATGGCATTGCATTAGATTGGCATCCCATAGTAAGGAGACAAGACAAAGTAGACAGCCAAGGCAAGACCACTTTCCCTTCCTTACTCTACCCACCTACTTACTATTCACTCTTTCTGAATTTCTCATGCACATGTTTGTTGAGTCATCGCTAACATTGAACTGACTCAACTAATGCCCCACTATCTACTACTTTCTATAATATACTACATACATATACTATGTAAGTAACTACTACTATATAAACCAGTACACCACCCTGCCCAGTATATTATTATTATTATTATTATAGTGAGTAGTCTCTGATCTAGATACTAGAAGGACAATATAGACATCTACTCCGTTTATTACGTAATATGTAGAGTAATGTGACCCATGTAAGCAGCACTTAGGCCTATAGAATAGAGTACACTAACTAAACTAGAACTATAAGTCTATATCTCTCCGTTAGTGTTATCCCTAGTAATGTAATAGTCCTAGTCTAGAAGAAGTAGTGATGCGATGTGATATGAATACTTCCCTTCCGATACCATACACAAGAATAACTTTACCAATAGATTTCAGTTTATCGAATTTGATTACCAAGCTACATTTTCATTTCAGCCTTAACCAATGTTATTCAACCATATTCCACCGAAATAAATTCTGAATTCGTCAGCCAGCATTTTCCGTCAGCACAGATATTGCTTATTTAACTAGTAGAGTAGATTGACTAGGTTAGCAAACTATGCTAGTCTCATGCATATTAGATACTTCTTTATAAATTCAAAAGTGAACTTTCCCTAAGTGAAACCAACAAAACTACGATGGCTACCACTATACTAGCATGCTACGCCAATACCAATGATAAAAACTACTGGCTTTATAAATTGATTTGGATCAGCTATCCTTTCCACTAACATCACATTACAACATATTGCCGATGAACTGGATGCATACAAATGTCTTCCCTCAGCTCCACTATCATATTATAATACTATTATGTACCAAGAACAAACATTTGCCAATTTCATTCATTGACAAACTGGGTAAACCCAAATATCCATATTATAATATGCTATGCGTATCATTTCTCATTACAGAATCAGCCTCTTGAAACCCTATTTATTCAATTAAACAGCTATAATAATAATAAGTAGGTACACTCGATCGGTTGTTACCTAATCTGCAATTGAGTCTCTTTTGCTTAACAAATATTTCAAGCTTATGTTGGAAAACTACCTGACGAAATTTGGCTGTCATTTTTCTTGATAATCCAATTAATGTTAATTATCATAAAATGATGAATTCAATTATTACGATCCCTGTTTCATGACGTTTTCGTGCACAACGTTTCATACGAAACCATACAATCGACAACTTGAGAATGACACAATGAAATTCCGTGATAGAACTCTGATGAAGTCATCTTTGTATGACAGACTGTTATTATTGCTATGGTATCAAAATTTCCTGTCTTACAAATACTATTGTATTACTATAACGTAAGATATGACCACATCTATACAGAATACTATTATTATCTTTTCATTTGGAGCACAAACAGCAGCACACTGAGTGAACCAATGAATAATTTTTTAGCTTAACCTATAGAAACCTATTTCTCAGTGGACAGTCGTGAATCTAGTTAATTCCAGCTGCAAAGTTCTAAACTGAGTAAATAGTAAAATATTTTCCATTCATAATGCAAAAATAAATATGAGCATATCTGACCTTTGGACGCTATATTTTTATTGCAGTTTATTTGATTACATCATATTAAATGAATTGCTAAGCCAAAAAATGTATTTCCTATTGTGTGGGTTGACTTTTGAGGACATTGTGGTGATCATAATAAACTGTACAGGGTGCACATAATAAGCATATACCTTTCCTGTAATATTTACTTACACTGCAGAAAACCTCATGCTGTGTCACATAATCTCATTTATTACCTATTACATATAGCTTTAGCACGTAGCTGTAGATCATACTACCAGATCGCTAACCCATATAATCATTGCACTATTTGTTGACTTACAAAAAACAAATATCGGAAGACATTTATGAAACGTCAAATATTAGCTATATTTTCAGATAAGCATTTCCAAATTCTACATATCGAAGACATTCATATCTACTTCCCAACACCGACAGGCAATTAACTAAATAGCTGACTCATTAATTGTATCGTAATCATATCTGGCAACTGACATAATTCTAATTATAACAAATATGTATATTATTTGGCTGTAATCATATTAAACTACATGAACAACAAATGTGTTATTACAAGTGACTAATGTTTATTTTTGCTTATCTACTTATGTACTTGTGAAGCAATGCACTCGGTTAGGTTGAATGGCCAATATTTTCATAGTAATCATCGATTTCCATTACAAATTAACAGAAATAGAGTTCCAATCCACAAGACGTAAAAGTAATGTGGTTTGATTTCAAGAAATAATGCTTTAGAATCTCAGTTATGAACCAGAACAAAGTTTGAGATTCTTTGTTCCAAAAACAAGCACGCCATGTTATACTTAGTAGCTAAAGGTAAAAGTTATGTGTAGTATGTACCTGTCTACAGTGCCGTATGTAGTATTATATATGCAGGCTTTGGTTCCCATTTATTTAACCCACTTTGCATGCTACAATCAGGTAATGGCAGAACTATACCCGCAAATCTCTGGTAGCATTAACAAATAATCCTAAAACTACACCAAAATTACGCAAACAACCGATGTTTAAGGTTTATAAAATTTACATGAGATTTGCCCCTTTAAGCTGATTGCAGTCGGAATACCAAAATCATTAATGTGTGGGTGGTACGACCAATAAAATCACAAGGAGATACATATTTGATTTTAAAGATACTTTGATAAATTGGTAAAATGCTTTAACTAAGGTTTAGTAAATAGCAATAAGGTAGATGTTATCGGGAGGGATTTAACAAAGTAATTACATAAAGTATTTTTCAACATGGGTTCAAATACTCTTTGATATTTTGGATTGAAGTAAGAAAATATTTAATAAAATATTTCATCCCTGAAATAACTTCAGTTAGTTATAATATGGATCATTTCCATTCATTTGGAGCCCACGAGTTTAGCCTCATTTGTATTTAAATCAGAAGCTTATCAGCAGATATACTTCATCTATGTTCCTATTTGTATTAATTCATTTTCTATCAAATGGACGAAATTGTGGTTAACTATGATTATAACAGTTTAAAGTTTAAACTTGTTAACAGGTTATCGAACCACCTCGTTTACAAAATAGAAACCATAAACTACTTCCTATGTGTTTTAGTACTAACTAAGTATTATTATTGAACAATAGCAATAATTGATTCAGATTTAATAAGAATTGCAATAACTCATAATAGATTTAAAATAGAACTGCAGTTGAAGGGATAATGTTTGCGGTCTATTGTTTCCTATAATGGGAAACATCATATGAATGCGCCAGACTTAGCACACTAGTACTATAGTAATAAACATTTCTCACAAATTGAACAATCATCACCACGGTCATGACATGGGAACAATATAGAAGCCAAACCGAGTAGTTTTCAGCAATGTTGCATATTATGCAAAGTAAGTAAATAATTACTATTTGGTGTTAGGTAAACTTATGTAAACAACCACTCACTCGAGGTTTTCAGGGTCATTTTTAACCCGCTAGAATGAAGTTGGCATGTTACATATTACAATGATTTGCTTTATACCTTAATTTAGTACTACAAGTGCCGTTACGTTTATAATTATGCGTTATACATGGTCACACACAAGATATTATGAATGTGCCCTGTCACTTATGCATAACCACAAACACATAACCGTTTGCAAAGTAGATATTACCCACGGGCGGCGACAGCCACTTTTTGTGGTTCATCCTAGAAAACTTCCTAATTGCCGTGCTGTATTTTGTCAACTGTGTACGCCAGAATATAGACAGTCGTGATGCCACAGCCACCAGAAGAGTGGGCCTAAAGGCATTCTAAATAAATAATTATGTTATGATATAAGTACATGCTACAGTTACAAAAATCGTGATACTCAGGCACGTCTTCTAATATGGCTGAGCCAAAAAATATGATTTACCACATTCACAAATGTGCTAAAATTGTTGATTTTATTAAATATAATAAAACCATTGTCTAATATCGGGAAAAATCTTTCCTTATATCTGTACATTATTTTACAGCTTTGCATACGATAAAACAGTATTCTCGAAATCTACAGATTCAATCAAATGCACAAAAGGCTTCTGAAAATTTTGTCCTTGATATCTGGTCAAATCTGCCTGGTCTAGGTGGCAGTATAAACTATTAACACTGTATATACTCTGTTAGGTCTAAATATGGTAATGAAACTAACTGTAGCGTACATTCATATTTGTTTCCGACACCTTTATGTTATTTACTAGCAGGTTATCAGAAAAGAATGGAAACTAGAACTTAAAAGGACAGGTAAGCAATTTAAGAATATGAAGATTTGTGTTAAATGTCCTAATCAACCCAAGCTAAGCTACTGATATTATGAACGTTATAGTATGATATGAAGGTAAGACATGTTAAATAAAAATCCAACAGCAGTAAAGCTAGGGACACTTATTTTCATGGACGCGAATGCCATGGAAGCATCCCATCATTTTTAATATTTGTATTAAGAGATCTTACTGTAGGACTTTATACAGATAATCGCATTTGACGTATAGACCAACCACATACACAAGAGGCATACAAATGATTCTTTTAGTTATTGAGTGGATTTGAGATTGGATAGGTGTGTCGTTCAGAAAATAGGGGAATGAAGTATTAAGCCAGTTTCCTCGAGAATTTTACTACTAGGAGAATTATGTACTGGCTTTAGTGTATAGAGATGCAGAATCCCCAGTCTCGACTTAGGAACCAATAATATGGTCGGTAGGAGTAAGTATGCAGAGAGGAAGCACAATGCTACTTAAAATAGACAATTCTTGCCTATAGGGAACATAAAAGTTTGTTATGTACTTGAGAAACAGCAACATAAAATAATGATAGCTCAAACTTACTTGCGATTAGTTGCTAAATCCTTTAGAAAACTCCTAACGCACGAATTACGTAGCTACATGAAGTTGTGCAGTTAGGTAGTTAGTATTTTATTTGAGTACTTTTAGTGTCCCATCTTATCCTAAGATGTTTACGTGGTCTGTCTGTATAATAAACATCGTCGTGCATTGATGTTTCTGCGAATATATAAAGATGTCGAATTTGAGGTTACATCATCCCCTCGACTAACTCCATGAAACTGGTCAACCTGCCGGCGATAAGACACAATAATGCAACCAACTGTCAACTTATGAAATGCCATATCACTAATGTTGTATGTGTCCATCTGTAACAAAGTGTCATCAAGATTGCCAGTTGTTAGTAAACTTACACGTGCCATTGCTACAGTTCGTGATCATCCCGTGTCTGTGCCGAGAGAGGAAACCGCTAATGCCATCCACTCTTTTCTTTACTGCCTCCAGAAATGAATAACAGTTAACTACGTACAAAAGATAGAGCGCATCCTATACAAGGACCACACAAAGGAAAACGGATATTAATTTTAGTTTTTCCTATTGCATGCTACTCCATCATTCCTCCGTCCATTTTAGACTCACCAGATTCTATTATAGGGACTAGAACCAAAAAATGAAGATGGCTACATATAAAATTCCTATAGACACTAATGATGTAACTATAGATGTGCAAACAAACTAGGCCATTCGACGGTAGACATTCTAATGTAAAAATTGTTTACTTTGAGCATCATGTTAAGTCATACTAGAGAAATAGCACAGATGACGTAAGACAGACTTAAGACCTAAAAAATTACATTTCAATTGTCTATACTCATGCAGTTCTTGATTTTATGACTCTAGAAAGTACAAATTCAAATTAAAAACGTCAATTTGTTTTAGCTTAAACTTTAAGTCAAAACTGTGCTGTCACTCTAATTACTTGTGTACTTAGAAATATATTTGAAATAAAACCACATTTGTTCCAATTGCTAAGTTTTCCATAAAGTAGGTGAATTTTATTATTTTCACCAAAGTGATATTATTTTAAGTTGTCAATATTTTTCTGCGTTTCAATTTAAGTATTTACCTGTTTAGGATAATTCTTTCAATTGTGAAATAAGCGGATTAACGTTAGATAAGTTTGGACAGTCTTATGTACTTAACCCTCAAAATGGGAATATGCTATTCATGGTAAAAGGAAGTTTGCCAAGATAGTGGATGAGAATAAAAGGACATGTTGAATGCGAGATTTGGCAAAGGAAGCGGCCTTAGGTCGGTTTTCGATTGCAAGAGTTTCCATTCAGAGTGCACTGAGACCTGGAATTGACTGACTGGCTACCTGTTTCTGGATTAATGGAGCAACTGTATATCACATCCCATTTCATAACGATGCGTAAACTGGAAGACCGTTCTCTACTCATGCATTTAATACGCTTCAACCTCACATATTTAACCCGTACTCTAGGAAACAAAGAGAATTATTGTTTAATTTGCCATAAATGTGTGCCAACATGTGTGCATCAATAAACTTTCTTCGGAATTTGTATTCTATGCGGCCTATTCATTATTTATCTGATTGTGTAGTAAAATGAATAGCAAGTTTAGAATTACTAGATGCAATAACTGTAACCTGAACTTGCATGGACTCTCCCAATTTAAATAACAATAAGGGATTCCGTCGGGAAATCCTGTGAATATTTAAAAACTATACCACACAAGAATTAATCCTGCTCAACGTATTATACCTACTTCAAGGAGAGGACGTAGTTACTAGTTATTATTACGTCTGCTTCAAGTTACTAACAAATCGAACACATGCACAGCTGTGTTTGCCCTTATTTGCACACAAATCAAACTCAAATCTACTATTCACCGTTCCACTACTCTTCCAATTACATTTTATCTTCACCAAACCTGTATTATCTATCATTCTCAATTCAGGTTACTTTATATGCACGCCAAAATGAGAAATCTAAGTAGGGAAAGATGAACCCAAACTATACACTTCTAAAAATATATTCTGCTGTAGTACATACGTAGCAAAATAATGGGGTCATTATTATTATTACAGTACATGTGCTGTACCGTTGCACCACAATAAACAATTATAAAAATATATACCTACTATCCAGTATACTAATCTTCCTTCCTGTACTAACCTGTATTTATATAATATAATCCTTTACAGATTTCGAAACACATTTCAGACGAAAAAATGAAATATCCATTGGAGATATTACTTTCGATAGGGTTATGCTCATTGAATATGAATACCTAAGTGTTTATACAAAGTGAAGATATTATGGAAAGCTAAACATACCCAAAGCTCACTGTTGTGTTCTTCTAAGTGTATTAAATTATTGACATTAAGTAAGCTGAACATACTCAAAGTTCACTGTTAACTTCTAAGTGTATTAAATAATTGATGAACAAGAGTCAGGGAAATAGTTAAAAGATAGACGTAAGGTTCATGTAATGGCTAAATGAAAAGGAGGCAACAAGTAACATCGCCAATGAGAAATTCGTAAACCAGAAAAAGTAATACTGCGTATGTCCTTATGTACTTCATTATGCATGCATTTTACATAACCGACGTATTCACTCAGTTATTATTATTATTATCTGAGATACCTGTTTCATAATAATCGCCTTATTATTATATATGGTGGCAGAGTAACAAAAGAAAGTAAAGTACAGTTAATAGGATAATAGGATAATATCTAGCATGTAGAATTGTAACAAAAGTAGTTTCAGTAGGATGAGAAAAGTGCATTCCACGTAAAAGCTTGAAATTATGTGAGTGTGCAAATATGTTAAGGTAAATCTCACGTAACATACATGAGATGTGATATAATACGTAGTTAGTGTGTACATATTCAATTTAGTATTTATATTGTAGAACAGATTGCAAATGCACTACTATTTGAGAATAAAATAATCATTTTTTCTTTGGATTTATTTTTAGTGTGAAGCGGTATTAATGCAGAATACGGCGGGGGACATCAAAGAGACATGTTAAAAAGCCTAGGTGAATATAGCTTGAGTTTTCCATGGGAGTGATTACGCTTTCTCTTTGACGGATAGAGAGAGGAAGAGGAAACGTGGTGGAAGGAGATCAATTTGCCCCGACAAGTGTGAAGAGAAAATAATATTGTGGATAGAGGAGTAAGAATGTTTTAGTAGGATTGGAATGAGACGGAGTGAATGTAAGTAAGTCCAGTCGGACGAGAAGCAGTGAGTGTTGGTTTTCTCAAATCGGACTCGGGGACTCGCTGAGTGTGCTTTCTCGGAGCGATATGATAGGGAAAGAGAAAGCATTTGTGGAAAGAGAGCAGGAGGAAAGCAGAGAAAACTGTCAGACTGACTCTGTAAGTTAGCATTGGCAAGGGAGTAGTCAACGAACCGGCCAAAGAAAGATCGGGAAGAGTTTGAGACAGGGCAGGAGTGATATTATGCGATGCCCGTCAGTTGCGAACAGACTTTCTGTTGTTATTGTAGTCGACTCGAAGAGACAGACTCATATTATAATGTACATCGTAGACACACGCAGACACACAGACGTATACATCCGATAGATCAGATCACCGAGCAGGAAATATTATGCCATTGAGGACTACATAATATACATAATAATAGTAGAGAGGTGAGAAGGGAGGCGGGAGAAATGATGGACAATTTGTGAGAGTCAGACGGAGGGATGGTGGGAGAGAGTAGTCGGAGGGATGGTGGGAGAGAAAGAGGCCCAGTGTGTCTGTTGGACGGGAAGTGGAAGGAAGTGGAGAGAGAGCGAGAGAGAGAGAGAGAGAAAGATGTCTTACCGCTTTGAGGGCGGCCAGTCGGTCTTTGGTCATGTTTCGGGCGGTGGTTGGCGGCTGTGTCAGTGCCCTTCCCTTGCCTCTCCGTCCATAAAACCCTCAACGAGCCAGAAAAGGAACTAGAGGCAAATCCGCCACTTGACCAGTACCAAGGAAAAAATCGATACTCCCTTCATTGACGGCTCAACACACACTACACACGGCTGAACTGAACTTAACTGCTATCTCTGCCGTTTCGGGTAAGTGGGTAGGTACTCGGCTCTCGGCAGGAGAGAGAGGATCTGATGCCTCCTCAGAACCTGCGATGGCTTGGCGAGGCTGGCTGGCTACGTCCGTTACCCGTCGTCGTCGTCGCCGTTGCCAGCAGCCGTGTACGTGTACACTACCGACCGACTCGTCTGCTGCCTCCTGGCCCCGCGCCGTGCTCAAGTCAACCGGCCTGGCCCTTGCTCGATCCCACCGACAATTCTCAACGCGGGCACATTACTAGTTCAGTAGTGGGAAGGAGTAGTACAAGTATCTCTGTAGTACTATAGTAAGTAGTCGGCACAGACAGACAGACACACACAGGACAGTTACTTACTACTACTTACTATTACTACTACTACTGCTCCCGTTTTAGATACCTCTTGAACCTACACATACACCAACTAATAATATATTATACTCAGGAGTAGACACACTCTTCTGACTCTGCTCACACAACAACCACAATCACACACACGGAGGAGAAACGGAGAGAGCCAGTCAGTCGATGTCTTGTCTCGAGTGTGTGATGAACTCCACCGTCAAGAATCCCACAATTATAGACAGCAGACGACTAAGTAATCGTTAGTCAATTAATACTAATGGTAAACACGATGAGATAGCAAGAGATAGTATTCTCAATTTCGGACATGTACAACAGTTAAATCAGCAGAAAATGTCTTGTTGAATTCTAGTTGACTGTAGATAATAATAAAAGATAATAATAAAGGAGAATTGGAGCAGTCAGTTATGGAGCAACAGTCCAGCAGACAGAAGAGCTCGGAGCAGCCACTAGGGAGAAGTTTTTTGTCAGTTGGAGCGAAGGATTGTCGTCCCCACTCACTCACTCACTATCACCACAGAACGGACTCACGTCACTCCTGGACACTTCCTTCTGTCCTACTGTCTACTTAACTCCAAATTCACAGACATTAACAGTTTTAGGTGGTGGGAGATTGAGGACGATAGTATGTAATTGTTATGTAACCTCCTTCCGTCCCTCACCTTCAACCAACTACTCCTACTATATAGTTTCTGAGTATGTCAGTAGTATTATCAGGGAAAGAGAGCGACCGCAACTTTGTTCATATTATTCTTATGTTTTCCTCGTCCAGCATCCAAATATTATTGCAAAGTTCAGAGTTTGACAACGGACTGCTGGAGACACCACTCGCCAATTCTGGTACTGGAACGAAACTGGAATTATGGACGTACGTCGACCGTCTACTAGATCACAGCCGAAATAATTTTGTCGCTTGTCGGCTACCCTCCTCCTTCCTGTCACAGATTCCCCCACTCTTTGTTAGATCTCACTCTGCTACAAGCGTGAGGCTGCCTCTTTCCCGTCTAAGTCTCTTCTATGGTCTCAACTCCACTCTCTCCAGAAACCAAGTGAGTTCCAGACGAGCACTGCCTTTTAGTTTGGTCTTCTCCAGCAACTCAACTCCACACACACACTGCTCTACGAATACTACTACACTATATATACTTACTCACTACCTCTGCGGGCTATCCACTCCGACACGCTATCTCCTCTTTTACTCTACTACTCCCTCAACTTACTACTCAGTAGTACTGCTAACTGCACTCTTCTACTATTCCCCCGCTCTGCCTCTGTCTCCACTGATCTATCCTCCTCCGTCCTCCGTTCTTCTGCCCGCCCTCCTCCTTTCACTCACATACACTTCATTTCATACATTCATTCTCCATCAACACCTAAAGCCACTTTCCCCCATTTTTTAATTAGTTACTTTCACTTGATACAACTGTTAAAGTTGTAATTAATATCTGACACTTCATTTAGCTACTTTCTTTTATGTCACACTGTGCATAATTACTTGAGGTTTCCGCATAGGTCCTCTATCTCACAATCCATTCCAAGAACAGTATCATCACATTCACAATCATCAGGTGCTTCTCAATCTGATATTCCAATTATATTTCCCGTCCCTGCAGAGACAATGTCATTTGCGGGGAAAACGTGAGAATTGGAACCATTTGCCACAAGTTCAGACTCAATGACTACACTAGACACTTCTTCGAGATCATTGATGCTGGCTTGATTAGATATCAGAATTTTCTTCCCACCTTTGGCCTAATTCACCTGCGTTTACTTTTTCAGATAGGTACTTCTACTACTTCAGACTGTGCATAGACCAGATGCACCAGCCACATGGCTTATAACTGATGATGATGTACTCGAAAGTTCTGAACAGACATGGCACTTGAAATATTTCGCTTGAAATAAATAGGTGAAATTTTTGAAATATTTCGCGAAATATTTCACTTACGCTTTCCTTGAAAAATGAAATATTTGAAATAAATGAAATAAATAGGGTACATGGCATTTATTTCAATTTATTTCAGATAGGTACTTCTACTACTTCAGACTGTGCATAGACCAGATGCACCAGCCACATGGCTTATAACTGATGATGATGTACTCGAAAGTTCTGAAGTATCAATGTCCATTTCATTGTTTATCTAAAATAATGATACAAATGCTAAGACACATAAAATAAATGCAAAAAATGGAACCACGAAAACGCAATTAAATATTCATAAGCAAAAAACATGATTTTAAAACATCGAGAAGGTAATCTCATATTTTATACCTGCCATACTCATTTTCTTCACCCTCATCACTGGCTAGGAGTAGATGCTGTTTTCTTTTCTGTGTAAACTGCTGAATATTTGACCATCTCTTGTTGTGATGATTTATATAAGCATCGTGAAGAAATTGTACAATTCTGGATCATTTTTGCCAATTACCAGAAAGTTTACTTTATTCATAACTTTTCGTGTCTCAATAATGCTAATGCTGCGGGATTCATTTCAAAACTGTCTTTGGAAAAAGAATCTAACGATCTGAAACGATCTGCAACCCGTTTCCGAGAGTACCTTTCGGTACCACGAAAAATTCTTTTCTTTAAAAACATGCTTCTTATTACTTATCACGGACTTATGAATAATTTTTATTATATATTATTTCGTTATAATAACCTTATTCCAATCCAATTATTCAGTATTACTCCATCATGGGGTTTCTCATTTACTTCCATTTTCTGAATTTCTTCACTCTCGACATTGTTGTTCTTCTATCTTTTATTTTACAACACAGCAATCTTTATACCAACTTTTGCATTGGCCGTTACATAGATACCACGGTGCCCGATGAATAACTCCGATTTATGATAAATGTATATATAAACAGAAGACTTTCATGTAATTGGTACTCGTCACGCGTATAATTCGAATACATCAAATGAAACCTTTAACGAAGCCTATTTAAGTATCTATTTTCTTCATTCACCCCCGTCGTGGTAGCATTGCGGGTCTTTTCATCTGAATTGAACAGCTCCAGCGAGCTATATTTAATGCACTGAAGAAGCATGAGGAAGAAAAAGGACACTTCAATATAGTTCAATGTTATTACTATTACTGTTACCATAAACAACTCAAAATGATAACAAGCAGGGGTGGGGCTACACCCTTGTGTATTTAAATATGACAATAATGATAAGGAATGTTTTAGAAGGTTTCATTTTCGATTCCATGAAAGGGTTAAAAATAGCGTAATTGATATTTCTGAAAGGAACCCACTGTTCATCGTTTGTAACCATCTATTAGTATCTGCAATTAAAATTAAGTTATTAAAGCTGTTGGGCGTTGACGTCACCGTTACAGAGTCATGCAATTGAACCCTATATAGTATATGGAACGGCGGAAACAAAATCGGATATTTGCAATCTAGGTATGGCTTGTGTATTATATATGATGATGATAATCAGTGTATGATAATTGTCAACCATTACAAAATGTTAGTCGTCCTTAAGCCTGTAGATAAATAAAGCTAGGTAAGAATCGGTTAAAAGGAGTCAGCTATTGTACTTTGTACTGGAATGCTACTGGAAATGTTAATACATATTTTTCATATCAGTTACAATGTGCCAGCTCTGCGGATTAACTGTAAAACTAATTTGTAATACTAATTTGATTGGGAATATATCACGTTTATTTGATCACCAGGCCTGTACTATTGTTGAATTTCAAAATGATTATGCATAACAACATTTTTTAATTTCAAAATAAGCTTAGCGAGATTAGCGAGACTTCTTTGTTTTATGAAACATGCATGGTATACGCGCATGTGCATTGCAACAAAAAGCCGCATTGTCCATGGCATAGATAGATAGAGACATGCGACATAGGAATAAATAATTTTATTATGTAGAGATTATTATTCATCATTATTGCTATTATTCAACATTTATTGTCAATTGTCATCCAATATCATCCTCAACCTTTGCCACTCAATGTGTTTGAACTTGTTTTGAAGCTCCCCTGCATAACTGAATTCAACCTGGGATGTGTCAATTCCTAAGTATAATTATTATTGATTGGTTTAATTGAATTAATGTTTTCGATAATGTACCCTTCCTTCCTTCCAAAGGTGCCTTCCAAAGTTATCCGACACAGGCACATTACGTGTGTTGGACTTCGGGTGAACGGCTTTGGGGTACATTATCGAAAACACTAATTCCTGTCTTGATTCGGTTATACTGTATTCTACTGGTACGGCTGCCGATTTGAAACATGTATGATAGCGTCCCCACCAGTGTACAAAATACCATTTACCACTTACCAGTGGTAAGTGGTTTTTAATGGTATTTAACGTTAAATACCACTACCTAAAAAGTGGTATAAATGGTAAAAATGGTAAAATATAGTTTCATTTAAATTTCGTGTTTGAATTTTGAATAAAATTCGGTGCCAAAGTATGAAATAGCTTAGCAGATGATCATTGTTGTTACAAATTGATAAGTGTTCGTCAATCAGAGTAGGATTCAACCAATGGGGCGCTAACAACCCTTGCCGATTGAGAAATTAATTGTGGTTAAATTAGCATCAATTTTAAATGGGCGATACCAAATACAATCTTTCTTTCTTCATTTTTTTATAAATTTTGGTGTACAATCAAATAAATATGATTAATTTAATTGATTAAGGGGCTGATTGGAAATATTTCATAGAAAAATAAAGTTTTATAACTTATATTTTAGGAAGTCTAGTGTATCTGTACTCAGCTGTCTAATCAATCGCTAAAATTTACCATTTTTACCATTAAATGCATTTTTACCATTAAGTGCATTTTTACCACTGTGATGGTAAAAAAGGCAAAAAAGTGGTAAATTTTGTACACTGGTCCCCACAAGCCTATGCATGAAATCCCCAATAAAGGTCAGTGAAATCACCTGCGTGGCTGGACATATTATGAAAGAAAACCCTGTGTAGGCACAGGGCAATATGAGATTGCGTATTAATATTTGCATAACGTTTATATAACCATAAACAACTCAAAATGATAACAAGCAGGGGTGGGGCTACACCCTTTATGTAACACATCATTTATTTGATTGACCAACAAAGAAATGTGAAACCAAATGACGCTCTTTCGTTATCTCTAGTCTCTCTGCCTCTACACCTACTCACACTGACAATTTGCGTCTTCTGAATTCTGGCTTCTAGGAAGCTTATGTAAAACATTCCGTTGTTTCAGAGACATCCTGTCATGTAGCATATTTTACATGCATATGTAACGTACACGACGTACAGTAATACGTAGATAGTACATACATACAGCACACGTACGTAATATTGTGCTGTACATAAACATAGGGCAGGCTACACCTACACACATAAACTACACTACACAAACACATGCACTAGTGTACAGCAAAGAGTACACACAGTACTGTACACTGTGTACACACATAACAGGTAAAGATAATTCGGTTCGGTCATTCAGCTTCCTCTATTACTATGCTTCCTCTTTAGTCATTCTTGGTACTTTTTCGGTACCATGGAAGAACGATATGTACGGAAGACAATGGAAGTATTATCTTGTATCTTACACATACTTAGGTCTAGACTATGCCAATTTGAGGACCGTGTGTGAAGGGTGGATTTCACAATTCTATACAGAAAGCAACGCGCTAAATTAATTTTCCATGTTTTAGTAAGATGCATTCGTTCGTAGAGAAGGGAACGAGACAACCAGAAATTGAAATATTTTTGTGCGTAAACAAAAGGCTGCGGCAACCGCAGCTATGGTTGCCTGCTGGCTACGTTTTTGCAGTTCGGATTCGGATAAGCATTGATAGTATAAAGAATTTTTATTAGCTGTCCGCTTCTTCGGGCAGAGTGATTTTTTGTGTCATGTGCATGTAAGCATGGTAATTTTCCAACGTTTACTTACAAATTGCAGCGCAATCGACAATTGTCATTATCCGTTCTAGACATTTACAATTGAAATGGTCATTGTAAATTTTTATCAGGGGCTTCATACTCATTAGGCTTGCATGCAATATGCAATGGTATAGGTCCTAATATAGGTTCCAAAGGTCACGTAAACGATGGTTGCACAGTATCAGTTTCTCAAAACTGTGTCAAACTTGGAAAATTTGCAAGTAATTTCCAAGGCCGCAGAAAATTTTTTGGGCCGACAAATTATATTACCGTATTAATCGAATTAATTCTCCGTATTGAAATAGTTCTCCCCCGGGTAACTAGTTCGATTTTTTTCGTTTTCAAGAGCAAAATAATAGCATTTGAAATATAATTCTCCGTATCGAAATAATTCACCATCCAAATCTAAGTTGGAAAAGACTGTAGTGAAGGTAGGGAGCTTCTGCTACAAAGGACCCAATACCCGGAAACTGGTCAGCCAATAATTGATGAGGATGACAAACTATTGCCCTCAGACGAGGAAGAAGCCTATAGACGTCACTGAACCCATGGAAATTTACACAATCAATTGAATTTTTAAACTCTTTCTCATTTTTTAATTTTCAACAAGTAATAACTTAACAAAAATTGACTGTTTGGAAAATAATTCTCCGTATCGAAATAATTCACCACCTGGTTAACTATTTCGATTTTCATCGTTTTCAGGAGCTAAAAAAAGGCCAATGAAACAATAACAACCCGGAGAATTAATTCGATTAATACGGTATATACTATTTGGGGAAGATGTGAAGGGACAAAATTTACCTTCTGGAACCCATCCTGGGCGTGGTTCTGGTACCATCTCTCTGTCCGAAATTAAAATCCATTATATTATAAATGTAAAATCGAAATCTACTTTTCTCCATCAATGTCCTAATCAAGAAAACGTCGTTCTTACAGTTGACAGAGTTTCTTTGGATGAATATGTTTTCCTTGCGAATTTCAAACTGTGATTTGATATTCCGTTTGATTTAGTCTTCATCTATCGTTATATTTCCCGTGCATTGGTGCCACTTATAATTCAGAACGAAGTCCGTCCTTTGGTCTTATAATTTGATCTACAATCTAAAGGTTGGTACCCAAAATTTTTATATTTACAAAGGATCATTATCTGTAAATTTATCAAAATTAGATACCATAGCATCCCTACAGCTATTTATGCTGCAAGCTTGGTTATCTGTTTGGGTATCGTACAAGTAACTTACATTTTGTTTTACAATTCTTACATCATTGAAGCTTATCTGATAGCTCGGTAGCTGTACAAAAATTATTTTGACAATACACAGAACATAGAGGGCGTATTTAAAGGGGGGTGCTAGGGTGCTTAAATATCCCCTAAATATTTTGAAAACACACTAGATATTATCGTGTTTTCATCAAAAAGAAATATTTAATTCCAAATTAGGAGAAACATAATTTCATTTTCATATGAAATCAATTGCATGTTTCTTATTTTCAAGCATTTTCGAATCTGTTTAAACATTTTAACGTCTTATGGCTACATAAATAAATATTTGCCATACTTAAATGAGCTTTTTCTGTTTAAAACCTCTAAAACTATATCTGCCGAACTGAGTGAGTGATGACAGATATAAATCACGTATTTAGAAGGAATACTGCCTCACCAAAATCTACAGAATAAAGGGGATTATTTTGTCAAAGAAAATTAAAAATCATTGCTTTTGGGAATATATGGTAGAGTTCTAATTTGTTTGATTTATGCAATATTCATTTTTAGATATTAGCATCCCCTAGATCCAATTTCTAGATACGGCCAACATCGTCAATACTGTCATTTTGGTTTTCTACTAAAACTGATTCAGTATATCAGTCCCAGCTCTAGAATTGGACTCCTTAGTCTTAGTCCTCATCCGCAGTACGTACTCCATACTCCATACTCGCACAGTTTGTAGTTAGTCGGCAGCTCACCGCCTTTCCTTGTGTTTGACTCACGTTGCCTTTGCCATTGCCACTCTGTTGTCTCGTGATTTACTCAGTCCATTTCCCTCGCTCTACCTCTGCATTCTGCATTGACGACAAACCTCAACAGTCAAACTCTGAGCCTTGATCCCTGTAAATTAAGAATTAAAATAAATCGTCTTTTTCAAGGTTTCAACAGACAGACATTCTGTTGAGTTGACTTTTCGGTGTATCTTATTATACAACTGTGATTGGTAAGTGTATTTTAACAGTTGTTATTAATTAACATCAAGGTAGACACAATTTGTGGAATGGAATATGTAGGAGATGAATAATGCGGCTAACAAATTCCGCTAGTGTTGTTTGCCCACAATTTTTAAGCACAGGTTTGAAAATTGCAGATTTTAAAGATAATTCGAACTTTTGACTTTGAATTGACAACTTTTTAATTACTAGATTACTACTGCAAACAACATTTAATTGAGATTAGTCGATCAAATTTCGGTCCAATTAGAGACAAAATATAAATTTTGTATCGCGTCACCTGAGTAACCGTCAGGCGTGTAGGACATATAGGAGAAGAATTAACCTTGCTTGTATCTTGCTGAACGGTGTAATAAAATCATTGTTTTCTTTTAAATATTTTGAAATGTCTGAATAATATGAATAGCAATAATTTTGGGTTTCAGTGTTCCGTATTACTAGTAATGGCTATTTACTTTGAGTTCGGAATTTGCACTTTCCTTCAATAAGCCGCTATCTATTTGTCTTTTAATTATTCCAGTACAACAGTATTATTTTGTGTCATTTATCATTTATTAAAATGTGTTAGTTTCCAATTAATGAAGTTCTTGAAAAATGTCATTTTATCTCAAACAGATTCTCCTCCAAAAACCTAACGATGTCTCTAGCAGGAGCAACCGTGGAGGAAATGCCCACGTTTAAGTGCGTCTTAGTGGGCGACGGGGGTACCGGTAAAACAACGTTTGTGAAACGTCATTTAACTGGAGAATTCGAAAAGAAATACGTAGCCACTCTCGGAGTCGAAGTTCATCCTTTGGTCTTCAATACCAATCGTGGCTCTATCCGATTTAATGTATGGGACACTGCGGGTCAAGAAAAATTTGGTGGATTGCGTGACGGTTATTATATCCAGGTGAGTTGTTGACAATCATTATTGTTAATACTATAAATCTACTGTACCATGCTAATATACATTACAATTGATTGCTACAGCCATTGATTTTAAAAAAATGTGTGTACAGTAAAGTTTTTAAATTAATGAAAAAAGAAAGCGATCTGTTTGAAATTGTAATTATGAATTAGTAAATAACTTAGCTATAAATATCTGGCATTTAATAATTTTGTTGTTGGATGACTTTTTGATTTCAGGGCCAATGTGCCATAATAATGTTTGACGTTACATCTCGAGTGACCTACAAAAACGTCCCAAATTGGCATCGGGATTTGGTTCGTGTCTGTGAAAATGTTCCAATTGTGCTTTGCGGGAACAAGGTGGATATTAAGGATAGAAAAGTTAAGGCTAAGAGCATTGTTTTCCACCGAAAGAAGAACCTTCAATATTACGATATCTCAGCAAAGAGCAACTATAACTTTGAAAAACCTTTCCTTTGGCTGGCACGAAAATTGATCGGTGATCCCAATTTGGAGTTTGTCGCAATGCCAGCATTGGCACCACCTGAAGTTTTAATGGATCCTCAATGGCAACAAAAGATAGAACAGGATTTGAAGGTACAATCAAGATAATTTATAATTTTATGCGTAAAAATATAACATATGGACACTGGACAGTATTTTTGAAATGTGTGAATATTGAAATTGCAGGATGCCCAAGACGTGGCCCTTCCTGAGGAAGATGAAGATTTATAAACTAGTACTAAGCCTTAAATTGAGAATTCGAAATGATTGGGTGGGAATTAGAAAACTCATTCGCGAGGGAGATTTTAATGAAGAAAATCATTCAATTTACAAGCCTATAAATTCACTCGCTCGTTATAATGAAGTCATTTCGAAAGCTCAAATAATATTCAAACAATAATGACTGAAACTAAAGTTAAGAGACCTGTATTTGCAATTGGGAATGTGTTTCATTATTGTTTCGAAATTAAGTGTTTTTCAATAAATATGTACTCTAAATGTGGTAATGTTTAAACAAATTTAAATGTGCAACAGCAATGTTTATTTTTCTTACAAGTCGTTACATTCATACTCAATCAGTTATTTGTTCTAAAGCACAGTAGTTTAAGGTAAATCAAAATTTATTCTTTCAAAAGTTGACTTAAGACGGTAGTAAACTAAATTACATTAAGAAAACTACTATCAATTATTTATATCATATTATATCATCTACACAAATGGCCAACGAACCTATGATTTACTAGCAGCTTCCTTCTTAGCCCGCTTTTCAATTCCTTTCTTTCCTTCCGACAGCAACAATTTCTCACCGTCAGTTAGATTTTTATTCATAGCGGTTATGACACCGGTGCCAAGGGTAGTAACTCCATCCCGAATAGTAAACTTCTGACCTTTCTCCATTACCATAGGTCGATAGAATTTCATTTGTAGTCTATAAATTTTTGAAAACAATTAGTAACAATTTTAAACTTAAAAGCATAATTAAAATACTGAATCTTTTACTAACTTAGAATCTTCTCCGGGCATCACCATATCCTTTCCTGGAGTAATGATTTGCGCAGCACAGTCCCACGTTTTTGAAAATACTTGCATTTGACAAAAAGAAGTAAATGGTTTTGATCGTCCACCTTCGTCTTTACTCAGAATGTAAACCTTCACGACAATAAATGGACAAAACAAGATTTACAAATACATCTAACTCTTTGAACATTAAAAATTGTATTTGTCATACCTGTGCTTCAACATTATCATAGGATTTCATGGACCCAGGTTTGCAAAGGAACATGCCACGACGAATTTCATCTCGCTTTATGCCTCTTATGAGGGCTCCCAACTGATCACCGGCTTGTGCCTCTTCTAAAATTTTGTGGAACATTTCAATGCCAGTTATTGTTGTCTTAATGGTTTTACTATGGCCTAAAATTTCGCATTCGGTTCCTTTCTTTACGACTCCTCTCTCTAGCCTTCCAGTTACAACAGTGCCTCGGCCTGAATATCAAAAATAAACATGCATAAATTAACTGACGTAATTCGCTTAACTCGTCCTTCAATGGTATAACATTAAACATGATTTATCATCTGTATTATTTTCAATCAAAATATAAATATTTCTCATATCATTATTTTCACAGGCATTATTTAGGAATCTTGATTATCTTAGATTACCTGCAATGGTATACACATTTTCAATGGGCAACAGAAACGGTTTATCCAGGTCTCGAACTGGTGTGGGGATGTAAGCGTCAATTGCTTTTAACAGCTCATGGACTGCTGGAGTTCCTATAAAATAAAATTGTCGTTTCTATAGTTAAAGTGCATAATGCTTATTAATAGTGTTTATATAAAACCTTATTATTGATTAAAGTCTATTTATACATAGGATGCTAGTATTTTTACCAATATCAACGTCCTTTCCTTCTAAAGCAGCAAGAGCAGATCCTTTAATCACTGGATTATTTTCGCCGTCGTAGCCCATCTCAGTCATGAGTTCTCTAATTTCCATTTCGACTAACTCTATCATTTCCGCGTCAGCAGCATCCACCTATTAATTCGCAATTCATTACAATATTATAATTCACAGTAACACCATTTGTGGTCTAGTCTAGATTGGAAGCAAACCTTATTAATGAAGACAACAATATGCTGAATGCCGATTTGCTTGGAAAGGAGTAAGTGTTCTCTAGTTTGTGGCATAACGCCATCAGTAGCGGCTACTACAAGAATCGCTCCATCCATTTGGGCAGTTCCCGTAATCATATTCTAAAAGTTGAAATAATTATTATAAAAAACGGCAATCTATTTATGATTTGCTTCATAATTGCAATAAAAATTGATGCATAAACATAAATTACTAACTTTAATGTAATCGGCGTGACCAGGGCAATCTGTATGAGAATAATGACGATTATCTGTTGCATATTCAACATGAGCAACATTGATAGTAATTCCTCTTTGTCTTTCCTCTGGAGCATTGTCAATTTCATCATAACGTTTTACAGAAGCCAACTCCTTTTCTGCCAGAACTGTATCAAATACAATAAAAATATTATTGAGTTTTTCCTTCCATATTTAAATTGACAGAAATAATAATAATTATACCCTTTGTTATTGCAGCTGTTAGAGTAGTTTTGCCGTGATCTACATGTCCAATAGTTCCTACATTGCAATGCGGCTTGTCACGTAAATATACCTTTTTCTCGGTTGCGTAAAACCGGATTGAAGAAATTAGCAAACGACTGTGACCGGAATTCTGAAATGCACAAAAACTGACAGTGTAATAAATACCAAAAAAATCAGCAACTGATGATGAAAGTTGCACCGATAATTACTCACAAATGAAGTGGCGGAAACATTACAAGGAGACCCGCAATAATGGAACGGCTTTCCCACTAAAACAAAAGTCAAAATATAAAAACAATGTTCATTTAGCTGGCAAACATAGTAAAATAATAATTAACAGTGAAAATCATAAATATTTAATAATTACCCGTTGTTGCAATCCGTGAGATCACTTTGAACGCAGCCATCATTACCGAATTACGAACCGAGAATGAAGAATTCTAGAAACTCAGACGGGGTTCAAGATCATGCGGTTTCTACAGCATTATCTTCGCAGGTTCGACATTCAAGGATAACTAACCTAACCCTCTCAATGCTTCGACTTTTGGCTTTTTGCTCATAAATAAGATTTGATTTAGCACGCGCTATTTCAGGCAGTGTAGTGATGGGACAGCCAAGAGTATCTTACGTACTTGTAGCAGTATTTAGATTTCGACAAGGCATTAACGTGTACTGAAGAAAGGATTTCTTGGTTTCTATCTATTCTTCATGTATTCCACTTACTTTCTACATCACTTAACACTTACTTCATTTGAATAATTACCGATTTATTTCTGTACATAATTTTTTATGTCTACAACAATTATTATTTAATTTCCTACCATAATTCAGGTAGACAAGAAATTGAAGGTAGCTGAAACAAATTAAACAACACTATCACAGTCATTCAAAATTGTCTCATTCTCATTTCTTATCAATCCTGTCTCAACAAGCAAAGTTATGATTTAATCTTTTCTAAATTGGAAGCGGAGCGGAATAAAATTCTAAAATTGAACTGATAAAAGATAAGCAACTTGTTGAAAGTCTAGTTTCTGCATTATCAGGCTGCTTAATACTTGTCATCGCTTATTTACCCAGCATTGAACATGGGGTAGAGATTAAGGAGGGGTGGGGACTTTCAGCGTATATTACTCAGAGCAATGGACTAAACGTACAGGCATGCGGTTTTCTATTTCAGAATTTACAAAGATTTTTAAGACGAGCATGAAAGCCCAATTTTCAAAAATCATTTTTTAAGTCATCGAAAATTCAATTTGAAAATTTTGATTTTGAGTGGGGAAATACATGTAAGAAATATATTTTGAATTTTTGTTCACATTTGCAGACACAAATTCAAAAAAAGGTGCCTCATGCTCTCCCTCATTTTTTCCCCTCTTTTTTATGGCATTTTTGTTATATTTTTACGTTTTTCCAAAATCTTGAAATCATTTTTTAAAGATTTTACATGCAAAATTTTGCCTAAGAACTGCGACAAAAATTGCGGGAGGACAGCACGGAGTATTCATAAATAATGGTGGAAATACAACCAACAAACACAATTGTACAATTGTTGATTGTGCATTCCTTTAGAATTACGAAATGTTATTTCTGACAGTTTCCTATCAGTTTTAATTTTTTAATCATTTAACCCTAAAATTCTTGACCTCGCCCCTCATCAAACTCTACATCTGAAAAGGATAAATTGAGGTGGTAAGTATAAGAGAACTAATTCGAGGTGACATATTAATTATATAAATTACTAGCAGCATCAAATTTTGCAATTATATTTTCATGTTTCAGCAGTAACTATCACCGTGGTCAACCAGATTTAGAAGCCAGACTCGACTAGGAGTCCAAACCTTCGAAAATATCATTCTGTTTGATCTTGAAATCCTCGTCAGCTGATACGGGTAAAAAATTGCGAATTAAGATTAATTTCTTATTGCAAATTAGTAGTTTCGAAATCATCATTTTTATAAACTACATCTTGGAGTATTATAACTAGTTTTTTTGTATTTCAACAGTAATTGTCACCGACTGTGTTTAGTTGCATGAATTGACTGGGAATCCAATAAGATCATTGTTTGCAATCCTCAAAACGTCGTAGAGCATACATAGCAATTCGGGTAAACAGAATAGTTTATTATTGCATATTACTAGATACGATATTCCTATTTTTAAAACGTGAAGCATGAATAGTGTAACTCATTATTCATATTTCAGCAGTGTCACCGTGGTCAACTAGAGTAAGAAGCCAGACTCGACAAGACATCAACGTATAGATCAAAATATACAATCCTCATTTAATTGGCAATATTATTGTATACAAGACAGTCAGACAAGAAGTATTGTGATACTCGTACAAACGTTTGAGTGGGATACCCAAACGGCTACACCCCGGTAGACGATTTTTTGCACGATGGGTGAAAAATGCGGACATAGACCAATCAAGACTAGAATTAAAAACTTTAAGCCAAAAAGCTTATTCCTGTTGTGCTAGAAAATCAAAGCAAAAAAGAGAACGAAATTTGGGACATTAATGGAAGAAGAATGGTTTCAGTCGAATCATTACAAATACTAATCCAAGAAACACAAAAGAATGTGAAATTTTGCCTCAAAAGTGATTAAAATTTTTTAAAAGAGAGACATGGATTGGACTGCGTCATGATTTCACATTGCATGGCCACTGCGGTCGGCAGTTTACAGTCTTGATGGACTCTCAAAACAATTCCTTACCAATCAATACTGCCGCAGTTTGGGGAACAATGGAATCTGGTGGGGAGCTATGATTCTCTTTTTCGATTTACTAAAAATAATGGATATCCCTCCAATTAATTTTAAATTATACAAATCAAATGAATATAAAATACATGAATACCAAGAACTATCTTTGATTCAAAATTTAAAAGAAAATGGCAAGGAAGAACTACGATTAGCCCTAGAAGATGAAAAAACTTTACTATGATGGTATTCCATGTATAGCAATAAGTTGTGACGGTAGTTAGGGAAAGCTATCGTACGGAGACTCATACAAATCTCTTTCTGGTTGTGCGGTTATCATCGGAGTACGAACTGGTAAACTGTTGCACATCGACATTCGAAATAAATGCTGCTACACTTGTTTAGTTCATCCTGATTCTCCGCACAAATGTTTTAAAAACTATAACGGAACAAGCACTTCAATAGAAACAGATGTAATTGTCGAAGGATTTCTCAAAAGTGAAGAAATGCATGGGATGTATTACTCACAAATGATAGCTGACCAAGATTCGAGTGTTTTGTTAATGTACAAGAATCCATGAAAACTAAATTTGGATTAAATGAATGACTGAATGACAATTTAATTAATGGAAAAATTATATGGTAAATTGCAATAATGTGTAATGTTATTTGGATGTAGAAATGAATGCAATTACTTTATAGACTATATAATTTTTGAGTGTAGGATAGAAATTCAAAAATTTTACAGCTCACGAGTGGGATTTGTAATGGTAATTACCCCGGAGTGACAATTTAATTGATTCAAAATTTATAATTACTACATTTTTACATTATTTCAAAGTGCATGATAATAATATGTAATGTTATTGGGTAGCAATCCTAATATGGTGTAAATAATCAATTCATTTAATTATAATATAATGTTTTATTGTTTAATCATGTGTCATCCAATAGCCAATGTTATCATAAAAATACTTACTCCCACTCGTCATCATTTACATTACTTTGAGTCGCTGATCCCCCAAAGTCCCACTTATCATCATCAAAAAGTTTTGAATTTGCATTACCAAAAATACCCTAATGCTCTAGCAGATGAGAACGATATTTTTTCGGCTTTGCATACCCACAGGTACATTTTTCCCATTTTAGATGTTCCTTTTTCTTTTTCATCGGCAGATCGCTCTTCGTCAAATTCAGGACAGCGAAAACTTTGTAGACTTGGGTGGATTTTCAAAAATCATTTCATCCGGTGATAGCACAGCATAGTCAGTCGGGCATCAATAATTTCCGAATGATGACCATTTATGTTTTGCCGGTCGACCCCAAAAAAATGCTTGCTTAAATACGACATTCCAACTTTCTGTTTTTTCATATCAACGTAAAAATCTTGAATGTCGATTAGTTGACTAGCTTCAACGGTGTTAGCATTCAAATCCAATGACTCCAAATATTTTTGTATTTCAGTTGCACAACCCCTTTTCCTTTTAGACACGACTTTATATAAGGCAATGTCTGTTAAAATTAATTTGTATTTAATTTCGTGGAAATTTCATGAGTGAGTAGTAGCATAAAATAAGTAATTGTAATCCCAGTAGATCATTAAATAAAAAAAGATAATCACAAACCTCCTCTAATGTTTTTCCATTAGCTACCATTTCCTTGGTTATCCCTGTTAGGTTAGTAAAATATTTGCATATTTTCGGATAATTTATAATTGCCCACAGTAAAAGTTTGCCTTTTTCATTGACCACGGCAATTGATGACGCTGCTTGCTTATGACTTCCCTGGAGTTCTAATTTCTCTACGTCAAAAGAAACCTCCTTAGCTTCAGCGATCAAATTACCTCTGTAAATAAACGGCACCTATTTCCAATTATAATAGTGTAATTAAAATCTTGCCAACTCATTAAATATTTTTAAACATCCTCAATTAAACTGACTTACGGTAGAGAAATGAGGTAAGCCACAATTTAAAATTTTGGGGCCAGGAACTGGTGCTGCACCGAGGTCAATCGGGTTGGAGGGCCTACTCACAGACGTCTCCTGACCCTCATTAGGAGGCATAGCAGCTTTTGGCTTCTTGTTAATCTCCACGATAAGATTTTAGCAGAGTTCATTTGGATGCGGCTGCACGGACTACGCTTGACAATTTCAGAAGTCAGGCAGTGGTAAGCATCTGGTGTCAAATGTTTTGACATTTCCAAAATGTCTTCCTGTTAATTTAAAATAATAAGTATACTATTCTTACTGAATTAACTTTAAGTGATGATTGATGCCTAAAAGTAATAAATGACTCGGAGAGAAATGAAGTACTTACCACCTCTTTTGGAATATAATATATTGCCTTTTTTGTGGAGGCAAAGATGCACATGTTTTGTGACTCATTGTTGTACTGCAAATTAAATGGTATATTAGGTACAGTATCGCAATATTTTTAAGATATAAAAAACGTTATCTGATACAAGTCGTTAGTACGGTAGTAATGTACTTACCCAGATATTTATGATTCAGGTCAGATTATCACCAAACAAAATTGAAGTGAGGACAGTTTTTGGCTTGTTTGAAAAGTAAACTAATAATAAGCAATACCCTCATTGCGTTTGTTTACGATATTGAGCTAATAATATTGTATCGCAATTTATGCACACCTCGCAAAGTGTCACAGTATTTATCCTTCTTGCTCTGAAAGTTACCACCCCTCCTTAATCCCGAAATGTCCGGTCGGGAAACGTGCTATGTGTACATATACCCAAGCTAGAACTAATATTCTAGTCAATATTAAGGTTTGCCATTATAATTTTCATAAAAATTAAGAATTTAATTGTGAGAAATGTATTTTATAAATCGAATTGGCCGTGCTTTGATACAAGGTGAATTTAGTAAGTCCATAATGTTGCAAATGTATTTTTGAGTACCACCTGGCTTCCTATGAATATCTCACTTTAACCAGACCATGTTCATTTTATTTAAATAACAGATTTTTTAGGTAAGTGGTGTGTGACAATTTAATAATATATTTAACTGAAGTTATTTTTAATTTCTGTGATTCTTAAGCAATTTATCTGACTGGACAATGTTGATGTTGAGAAACAACAGAGGTTACTTTCAACTTTCATAATTTCATCATGCACGCTACTACGCTGTATGGTAGAGACAGTAGAGAGTAGAGACAACTCGTGCAGAAGAGTGCAGGTACAGATTACAGGTACGGTGTATAACGTATTATTAGTTCCAATGAAGATGATACGCAAATGAAATGTAAATGTAGAGCCGCAGCCACAAGCCACAGCAGGTGCAGTCGGGCAGCATGAGCAGAGCATCCCATTTTGACGAAAATGGTACTAAGAAGTGAAAATTGTCTTTCTCCGATCGATTGGTTGGATTGTTACGCATGGGAATTGGGACTGATGTGGCTGAAAACGTGGAAAATAAGGCAAAGGACATACTCCGAATGATTTTCGGATTGCGAAGATTAAGGGGAAAATATTAACTTCAAGTTGTGTTAGTGTCATCCTTTATACTTGTATCTGAACTATAAGGATTAGCTAATTATACGTGTTTGTAAATCTGTTTAGGATCCGTACAGCCAAATCTACGCCTCAATACTTTATTGCATAACAACTCAAGACGCAACATAGGACGGACATACCTACTACTGTAAAAACATATGTGGAGGAATATCTGTGAATAGGTAAGGAAATTTCTTTGTACAGCTTGTACTGTTACTGTAGTTAATGTAGTTAAGTTAAAATTATCTGTAGCATAACAAACTGTCAATTCGCCTCCCGTAACTATTTTTGGATGTTTGTTAGTTCTGTCCCCTCTTTTGACGTGGCCAAAATATTGTACAAGTTTTAATTCTAGCCATTGACTAAAACTCCAAATGTCTGAAAACATTCAAAAAACTTTGACTGAAGGTATAGCAGAATTTATTTTTTATGTAATTTGTAACAAGGTCTGAATTATTACTCATTCAAAATGAATAACGAACTAAGCAGCTACTGCAATTTTGTTGGGCAATGATGTTATATTATTTAAACTTTTTTCATTTTTGCTACAATATATCTAAATTCCATCCACAATAATATTCATATGATTTGAAGCTGTTGACACATTGGTGGTTAAAACATTGTGAACGTTTGAACTAATTAAAGGTATAAACTGTACTTCAATTAAGACTTTAAGACGTTAATTATATTTAGAGGTTTTACTGCTACTGCATATATTTATAAATTCTGAGTACTGGAATTCTAAATACTGAATTATATAAATGAATGTTATATAGGTCGTGGCGAAGGGGAAGAGAAAACAAGATCCACCACGGAAGATATGCTTATTTTTCACCACAGTAATGAAGTCTTTTATGGGGGGTTACAAGAATCTGATTTGCCAAAGGGTGTGAAGAAAACAATTTTACGGGAAAGCGAAGATACTCCACTTCCTCTCTACAGTCCCGGAACAAAAGTTAGTTAGTTAAATATAAAGCAGGCTATTTTTTATTTAATCATTTATTTTATTTAATAGTCTTATTAATGCCTTAAATATTTACTCTAGCTAAAATTCCATTTCAATGTCATCCGATCTGACACTGGCGAAGAAGTTGAAAGCTCGGCTAATATGGGTTCCCCACTAGAACTGATATTAGGAAAGAAATTCAAATTGGAAATCTGGGAAATGTTGTTAAGAACCATGAGAGTTGGAGAAGCAGCGGAATTCAAAGTTTCCAAGCGGGTAATGCTTTTCAAAAAATGACCAATTTTAATAGGGAATTTATTATATTAGTTATAAATATTGTAATACTTCCAGCATAACGCCCAGCTTCCCCATGTGTTGCAACTGATTCGCAAGGCATATAGCCCAGAAACACTACCTGAACCTCATCGTTGTTGTGGAATGATCCAGAATGGATTAGGTCATGCTGACCTAAATGAGTTGCTGGCCAACCCCATACGCATGGTGTATCGTTTCGGTATGACATTGGACAAGCGTATTTCCATTTAGATGTATAGTTGTGAAATCATAATTTTGGGGGTTGATACAGAAATCTTGGAGGTTTTGCCTCCGGGCTTCTACAAGGAAGAAGCATGGCAGCAGACCAATGAAGAAAAGCTGAATTCTTTGGATGGATTAAGAGAGGAAGGGAATAACTTGTTTTCCCAGAAAGAGTACTTGAAAGCTGCTATTGTCTACAGTGATGCTTGTCAACGAGCTCATCATGTGTTGTCTCAGTACGTCGACATTTTATTTTTATAATATAATTAACCAAAATAAAAAGTTTAATCAAATGGTATTTTGAAGGGAGAAGCCAGGGAGTGCAGAGTATATTGCTATTCAGCAAAAGGAAGTTCCATTCCTTCTGAACTACTCTTTATGCCAAATAAAAATGAAGAATTTTTATGAAGCAAAGCAGCATTTGGAGTCCGTGTTGAAAATTGATCCGCGTAAGATTCTTTTCTTTGTTTTTAATTATCAAATTCATTAAATTAATTTCCTACGCCTTTTTCACGGACAAAAATGCATTTTAGATTCAATTTCATTAAAACATCAAATAATAGTATTGTTTTATTGTATTTATAAGGGAATAACAGTCCATTTTCTGCCATTTAGTTTCTCATTTGAATCGTTCCATAATTGTTGCAGATAATATAAAAGCGCTATATCGTCGAGCGGAATGTTTAATGGAAACTGGATCGTTTGCTGAAGCTCGAGGAGATTATGAAAAGGTCTGTGAGTTGGATCCGACTACAAAACCAAAGGTTTATGGACAGTTGGCAAAGTTGAAGGAAATGGAACGCAGTAAAGACGAACAAGATAAGAAGGCTTTCAGTCAGCTGTTTTCTGCAATGAAGACCTAAATGAAATAGTAATCTCAGTATCTGCGCTAGCTATGAACGGTATGATAAAATTATCTAAATATTGTTTTGCAGGCAAAACCTTCTAAAAAGCAGTCTGATTTAAATCTTTGGTTGCTTTAGGGTACAAAGGGTTATTAGCAATATTGAACACAAAAGAAATGTAAAGTAATTCTATCCGCATTATTAGTCATTCAAAAAATGTGGACTTAGTAGCTGCCGCTGAAATTTGATATTTCAATCTATTGAACATACAGTTTGTGGCATTGTATTGATGCAAAGAAATGTTATGACTTGTTACTTTTCAAATATATAGGTCATGGATGCAAAATGTAGTATTAGAATTTCATTTAGACCTTTACTGTTTCTTCGTTGTCCCATTCATGGATTTCCATTTATTTTATTAATTAATTACGGAGGGAAAAGACTTAAATATTTCTTATTCTGTCCTGCACTTTTCTGGGGAATACTTAACTTGCTAGATTAACAATGGTTTTGACTTCAATACAATTTAGCTTATTTTGGGTTAGAGGGATGGAAATCCATTTGATAAATTTCCCAGAAACGAAAGATTTAATTTTTAATGTTGGATCTATAAATCAGACTGCTACTGGGAATTATTATTGTTACCGGTATGAGATAGTAAATATTTCCATTTTCTGCACCGTTCCACCACCTTTCAAACCTATAGCTGAAGAAATGATGGAAATGGTCTGAAAGCTACACCAATTGAGCCACGAGAAGATACGTAGAACATGCAATGTTACGTAACTCTAAATCGTTATTATCAGTTAATATTTACTATTTTCACTTTCGGTTGTGTTAGTTATTACATTATCAGGGAAATTGTTTTTTACAAATAGATCAAAGGTACCTAGTATTAGGTTAGAGCATTTATTGATATATACAAACTTGTCACTTGTCCGCTATTGCTTTAGTACACGACCTGCCAAAAATAAGGATTTACAAATATTCAAATGGTTCAAGTTGTTTTTACCACAAACAGTCCTTTTCAATTGTCCTACACATATCTTTTGAGCAAGTATTTATTTTTTGTAGAACACTTAGTGTAACTATTAGAAATTACTACGATTAACATACCATACACAATGTATCTGTAATTGTAACTTAATCAGTAATGGTACTTTGATAAACTATGTACAAAGTTCTAAGCGTGCTAAAGCTGGGGAAAACCAGCCTCTAATCATATTCTAGTCTGGAGAATATTATTCAAGTTTAGAATGTCCAGAATAAGGAATTGTGGACATTGACTACCACACTAAGTATATATTGAATATTGCACGTAGTACACGCTGGACTTGCAATTAATTCCTATCGTCACAATTCAGGTTGAAACTGTTATACGACACCTGCCAAAGACGAGCCCTACTTTAGTTGGTGGAGTTTTCTTCGATTGATATTACAATAAATAAATAATGTAGATCAAAAACTACAAAACCGAAATAGTATATAATATATAGTAAAAATTCTGCAGACTTTCCGTAGATGTATTATAAATGTTCTTACAAATAAAAAATAATGTACTTGTAGGCTCTATGTAATGCATAGGTATTTAGAGTAGTGCAAGCACAATGTCAGTGCTTCTAATTTGTTTGTCTATATATATTTGATGTCAAGATGATTCCCTTATCACATTAAGAACCAGCAATGCAATGTATATAGTATAATGCAGTCTGAATGTACTTTCACCATAGATTTATTAGTCGTAAAAAGTCAGACAAAACTTCTATGCAAGTTTAGATGTTATCTCATTTGTCGTAGAATTATAGTAAAGTTCAGCATCAATATTACATAAATGTCCAATACCTCTGACCAATGACTGAAGGTTTAAATATAAAGCAACAATCTATCTAATGTCGAGCTTTAGGGTACTGTTATATCTTTATATATCAATGAAAACTCTGAAACTGGACTCTAATTTGCATACAAAGAGATAAACAATTTCCATCTAAAGACGATTATTAGATTAATTAAGCTCGAGAAGAGTCAAGAGGTGAAATTAAACGATCACTGTGAATGCATTTAAAATAAGCAGATAAATTCAGTTTTGCGAATGTGATGTCGATTAGAAGGGGGGGAAGTATACACAATGTTATGGTATACAAACTCTTATTCTAAGATATGGATCTTTTATTTCACATTTATACTTTTCCGAATATAGTCATAAATCTTTGACCACAGAGAATTATAGTTAATATTATGGTGACCATGAAAATACAATAAATAACTCATAGTAGAACAAACAAAAATAACATATACCCAATCAGCTTAAAGTAGGTAATAGCTTATGCTAACTACTATGGAGTAAAATAATTTGGTTTTGTATCTGTGAGCAAATTATTGGGTAGATTATCTACATTTTATACACCTCTATGTTATGGTTAATATTGTTCTACAATTATTATTATTATTATTATCTTTGTAATAGTGAAATACTATGTAACAAGCCTCAGCTTATATTACTATGCAATTTAAGAACGTCAGGATTTTGATGGAAATTATAAATTATTAAGTCATTGAGGTCTACTGTGAGAAAAGTAAACCAAAGTTAAATACCTGTACAAAAAGTTTTGTGCTATTACTTTCTATGCAATTATTGCGTCTTTGACAAGTGTCCGTTTTGGTCTATGAAAAGAATACATTTACAAAAATTGTGATCTATTTTTTGTTTTCCCAATACTACACAGTACTCCATTTTGCATGTATTTTAGAATGCTTTGTGAGAAAAGTTGCTTATTAGTTGCACAAATTTATGTAAGCCACGGCCGCTGTTGTTAGAAATCACACAATGTCGTGAATATTTTAGGGCCCTAAATGTGAAAGCTCGTTAAATATGGAATAAAATGTAATTGAACCTGAAAAATTGTTGCATAATTCACCTATTCATTTGACAAGTGTAATCTGCACTTCATTATTTAATGAAAACACTATCCGTTACCACCTGATTACAAATCCTGTCATTTACTACCTATTAAAAGTTATTGAAACTGTTTTCACTGTATTGGACCAATAAAATATCTATATAGGCAATAAGGGGGTATAATTAATATTCATCAATTGAGTTTGACAATTAAAATAAGACTAAAATGGCTTAAGGAACTTTTACATTAAACCTTGGACTAATAAATAGGAATTAACTCAAATATTGTTGAAAGACATAAGGCGGAGTTGTAATAAAACACAATATGTTTGAGAAGCATATTACTAAGTCAGCAATAAATTAATTCCAAATCAACGACTAGTACTTTGGAGTAAGCATACTTATACTGCATAAAAATGCTGACTGTTCATTTCAACGAGACAAAAGAGGGAAATGTAGTGGAAAATGGAATTTGTCCTCGGTAATTATTTAATTCACGCCCCACTAAAATTGAATGCTGCGTACCCATATAATTTGCAACATTGTAATTGTCTCTATTTTGTAGTACTGCAATTACTTTCGAATATTATCTTAATTACATATGCAATAAAAGATAAAAATCACAATAGCATATTAAAGAATCCGATGCATTTTATTTATATTGTGCATTATATCATTAAATTTTTGTTCGTCTATATTTACATCTAAAATATTTGAGTTCATACAATAGTATATCAATTTTCTCGTTTTGTAGTAACATCAATCGTCACATGTATATGATAATTAATTGCTCAGCCCGTATCTCTTGATAGCAGTACAGAACGGAATATGAACATTAATTATTTGTAGGCTTATATAATTCTCCAGAGTTAAGTCGAATACAGCACATTCAACAATTAATGGTTGTTTTAGTAGCACAGTCACTGAAATTGTATATTTATAGGTACTGAACGATTGCTTAACATTGATAACTTTAGCACTCACATTTATCTCAGAATTAAGAAATATCTTCCAAATGTGCAAAATTTGTATGCTATATATTTAATGCAATAATTGACTTAAGTCTCTTGCATATTTTTGTTGACTGTCGCGAGTCAAAACCAGACACCGAAAGTGCACTGCAAATATTTTGTTGTGTTCTAAAATGATAATTATTATTCAGTACAGTACAGTAATACGCTACTGATTTTTCACTTTCCTACTCATATGTTGGTACTTCGAAAAATTTACAGTAGTACTCTAATTGACAGAACGCCGTCGATAAAAGCTAGTGAAACCAGTAAGACAAAAAGTATATATTCGATCGTTCCATTTATCTTCCCAACTCCTTTCCTTCACTGAATCCTACTTTGTGCACTCTGCACGAATCTCTGACTTAACAACTTATCAACACAAATTTTTATCTAAAAAATAGGTACCTCGGTAAGGTAATTTTATTGTTAGCACACTAAACTTGCACTCCACCCATGCACCATTCATTACATCTTCCAAGCTCTTTAACATCTCAACAAAGTAATATTTGCATTTTTCTAAACTACGTATTATAAGGATAATATACTCTCTTGTTTAACATCTCTCAAATTAAACAATTAAATTAACAGTTTGTAATTTTGTATGTATCTTATGTACATGCGTACTATATATGTTTTTTATGTGTACAAATCAACGTTGCAGAGCAGCTCTTCAGTTAATAATCAATGGCACCCAACTCACACATATAATACAATAATTACATGCAGTTTCCGTGATTACAAAATAATTTCGGGCTTTGAAATTTCCGGCAAAACCAAATTTCGTCACCTGTAATCAGAAAAAATGGTATTTAAAGTCTGAAAATTATTATTTGTAAAAACAACTCAACTTAAAACATAAATATGACATACAAGTACCTTGGCTCTCTTTCAGAGTTGTCTCGTGGTGCTCTATTAACAGCTTTGTAAGCTTCCTCCGGCAAATTACTCGGATTAGTTAGAATGTCCGTTGTGGTACACAAATAACGCAGCGAATTCAATACCGCTGCACAGCAAAAATTATTTCAATAATTGTCAATAAAAAAACTGTTAATGTTATATTATCCAGAAAATTTACCTGGTCTGAGATCTACGAGTGAGCAATGTTGATCAACCCAAGCCAGTACAGTTCTACACATTTCATCCACACTGGCTGTGGATACAGAGTTATTGTAGGAGTCCAGTAAAGGCCGAATTAGAATGCTAAACTGTAATTAAAATTGAAGTAAATGTAAACTAATTGTACATCATCGTAATTGAATTTTAACGCAGGTAAAATGTTAATTACAATCCAAAATTTCCAATTTTCAGTAGTGCGGCATCGGACCCATTGGTCGAACATTTCTTTCATTTTGTTAGTTCTTTGGCGTGAGACTGGAGCTCCTGTGGCAGGAAGCATAGACTGGCAGTTATTTATGGCAGAATTGAGAGCATCCACTTCTTGACGATGAGCTTCGATCTCTTCCTTCAATTGAGCTCTTTCTAACTTAAGTTGTCGAATATACTCCGCTCCTTTTTGAAGCATAGCTGCTTTACTCACCTACATTACCAAAAACAGAATTTGAGAACAAACTCTAATAGCAATAGTTCAAAATGTGAAAGAACGCAATGCACAATACTACATGAGGTTTCAGAGTGGTTAGTAGTTTTAACAGCCTAACTCTACATCAGCTTTGCATTTGCTCAACTACTCTATAACTTTTAGACATTTACTCACTGATAAATTGGCTGTGCCGAAGCCACAGTCACAATTTACCTTGGCATTTGGGTTGTGACTCAACTGGGGTATCAAAGAATGGAGCATATCGAACCCATTCTTAATATTGCAACGACGTTTCTGTTCGGCATTGATATGGCACACTCGACGATGTTCCTGTCATCAACACGCAAAAATTATTTACAAGAAAAACACGAAAAAATTCATTACGATAATTTTAAATATCGAAATACCCTGTCCGTGTCACTTTTCGGTCTAAATGGTTTCGAAGGAGAGGCAGGTCCACCTAGAGGAGGTCCCATTGGCGGGGATGGAGTATTGGACAGTAAAGGTGGAGAAACATTGCCCGCTCCGCCACTCAACCCTCCAACATTGATATTTTGCTGATTATGGCTCAGCTGCAGCATGGACTTTGTCAAGCCGAAATTGATCTATAACATTAGTGATTAGGGTCAAATATCCCCTTCATCTCAGTACATATTTCTTAGCTTTTAAATTTTAAAATCCAAATTACTACCGGAACATTTGGATTGATAGTTTCATTTGCATTTTTAGGGTTCCAAGGTTGAGCTTGTTGTTGTTGCGACTGTTGTTGTTGCGCTTGCTGCTGAGGATGGTGGTGATGATGATGAGCTTGATGATGTTGTTGCTGCATATTATCTTGCTGAGCCATTGACATCGTGCCCATCATGTTGTTTTGACCCGCGTTTGTAGCTTGTAATATCGAAGAATTGCCGCTAAGTACCATATTATTCCCATGGGCAGCTCCCATTTTGTCCATCGGGATAGGACCTGGGAAATGAGCTCCATTTCCTATACACAGTAAGTAACTTTATTATTCAGTCCGTCAAGCCATTGACTTGGAAACGGATGTTAGCAGAGGGCATTAGTGAAATAATAAAAGTGTAATGACCCGAAGTGGTCAAGAGATGAGACAGCAGCGTCGTTGAATTTGACATCGAGTTTGACATTTGAGAAGGTGCCATATTTGTGTGCATATTTGGATGCGTCATATTATTCGGCGGTGGCGGCGGATGACAGGATGAGACAGCAGGTGATGGAGTCGAGCCCAGCATAGATCGACCAGACGTGCCACTTCGTGAACGACCGCGTGGTTTCCCCTGCACAGTAAATAAAGTATTCATCATATGAGAAGTGTCCACATGCTCAGCGCGTGATTGCTACATTGACGTTGTCAATCAATGATGACAAATCATAAAGAATGTAACAAGAAACCTTTTGTAATTGTACACATCCCATTAATAGTATTTCATACTCATGTTTACTCTACTGTACGCATTCATTCGTAACAAGCATTAACTTATCTACCAAATTTAAACTCTCTTGACCTCATCCTTAAATCAAACAACCCGAACATACGTAAAATTATTAAACAATATTAATACATACAGCTCAACGGAAATAATAAATACCTACATTTCCCATTTTCATAAATTAGGACCTCAATTTGGTGGAAGTAGCAATATCCAATGAAGATCTTGTTATAATTATGATTTACAAATACTAAGTATTTCATTTATTAATTTTGGCAACCATATATGTCACATTAAATTCATGAACATCAGCATCTGCCAGTAAGTATGCCCCGTAGTCACAATTTGGAGGTAGGTCATACTAAAAAGAAAATATGGATTTTCTTAAGAATTGGGCACGCAGTCTTACTACATTCGTGTACATATCTTGATAATTTACTATCAATATGACAAAGTCCAAACAGGTGCACAAATATTTACTCAGATATAATAATTAGTCATGAACTAGTTGCTATAAGTAAACCTTAACACTAAGACCTTAAGAACATGCACTATAGAAAAATGCCTACAAGACATTTAGAACCTCTCTTGACAATTAATCGATAGTACAATGGCTAAAAAGTCTGTGAAGTAAAGGGGGAGGTCAACCATATCGGAATGTATTCAGGCAAGGACTAAACTCAGTATGTGAGTTGATTCTACACAAATGTACCCCCAATCGTTATCTATTCCATTCAAAATATTTCACTGCTACTAATGCCCCAGTGCCAGAATAGCACAGTTTTTGATTATTATTTTAATCTGTATTAGCAGGGCAGGTCACCTCTCATATTTAAAAAACATATTTTACTTATCAGCATTTGAAAATCTAAAATTTAAAACACTTATTACATGTCTTTGCTCGCTGATCCATTATTGCTACAAGATTGAAAGAAATTAGAAAAATCCATGTGAGAAAATGTTAATTCAATATATATTATGATTGATTAGATTTAGTCTCTTTAATCGGGAGCTTCAACAACTGATAATCTTTAAAATAATTAAAACGCATTCTACTTTATATCGAATTAACTGCGTTTGACTTATCACTAAAAAAACAACAAAATAATAACTTTACTAAGTCACTAACTGGTACTTCACTAAGTATCCCAAGAAATAAATAAATGACAATGAATGTATTTAATTTACCTCTATAAATTCATAATTAAAAGTAAAACCATAATCATCGATTGAAAAATTATAGTTAACCATGGCAAAATTCTGGAATGAAACGGTTACCCGTGCATAAAGAGCGGCTTCTGTCCCGGCCTGCTACCGGCACAATCTTAACAAACCAGCAGCTTCCCGACAGATTAATGTTAAGTAGTAAACTATCTAATTAGTCATTACGTCTCACTTTTTTTGTCTTGAAGCTAAAAAGTAATGTCATTAACTCTTGTCGTCGGTTGCTTAATAAGGCATTTATGACTCTTACGAACATTTTTTGCTGTTTGTATTGCTTCAAGACGATATTGTGGTATTTTGAGAAACTAGATATTATACAAGTCTAATAAAAAATAACAACACAGTTAGCTAATGCATGGTAACTGTTGATATGTACTATATAACTGCTATCATTATGTAAAAACGTTAAACACTGATTCTTTCTGTCGTTTTGCATCAGATATACAGAATGGCATAAATGTCCTCTGTTTAACATTGTATACTGGTGGGACACTTGCACGAGTTGTGCTGTAGAGTATGATATAACAAATCTATTGCACCCATAATAATAATATGCAGCCTCTTCTGTGTCTGATAAAATAAGGCTTTGATATAATATAAGCAGACATAACAAATCCAGGGAAGTGGGTAAGGGACTGATAATTAATATACCTACAGAAAAAGCCTAATGAAAATATTGGGACATTGAGCATGTGAAAGGCATTCTACTTATCCGTCTCGATCACGTTGACAGCACAAGCCAAATAATCTCTTGAAAGATATTCAGTCGTCCATCGTTAAGCATAGCCCCTCAAAACGGAACACTATGTTTGCTCATGGCATATTAGTGGCCAAAGCCTAGTAATACAAAGTTATACCAGAGTTAGGGACATGAGATAAGGCAGATAGTGGTCAACTGCTTGTCTAAAGTATGAGTATTCCTGTCCAAACAGTGCATTTACTGTCGCTGGGATTGACTTTTGGACCCGACAGAAGGCCACTGAGCCGTATAAAAGTGAGAGACACACAGGCCTCGTTTTCTCCTTATTTCCCTGACTTCCAACCGGTGAACATCTCCAATTTTCTCCTCTCCACCATCTGAATTCTCTCCATAGTACTCCCTAATGAGACTGCCAAGTCCCACGTCTCCGATCCCAACCTCAAATATTCATACATTCAGGCTCTATTTACATTAACTGATTTTGTCTTGAAAATTAATACTTTTTAAATGCTGTTCAAAATTTATTTTGATAACTGTCATAAAATTGCAGAAAATAGGAATTAAAATAATATGATAATATATTAGAATGTTGTATAGTGGAACATTTTTTCTCTGTCTTTGTACTGAAAATCTGTAGGAGGACAATGACAGAGAGAAAGTGTCCATGAATTAAGAATCAAAACTTAACTGTAAGCAGAAGGTCAATATCTGAAGCAGAGAACTCGTCCCACATTTCCCCAGAGTCGGAGACCGACGTGTGGTGTACACGGAGGTCGTCAAAGGGAAAGGGACGTAGAGACAGAATAACAAAAGAATGTCAGACAATGCTATGCACAGAAAATGTTTTGAACTTTTCCCTGCAACTGGAAATGTCAGTCTAATTCGGAATTGTGAGTGATTGAGAGAATGAAGATGAGGACAATGGATATAAACAGAGTGGAGGAAGATTGCGGTGAGACGACACAGGTCTCAGATGACTCTAGATCGCAGAATAAAAGATGGTTCTGAAGTTGACGGGGTCAGAAACCAAGAATCAAGAGCGGAGGACGGACCATCACGCTGATGTCAGAAACACTTGGACTTGGAGATAAACCACAGAGTTCCTCTATTCCGACAACTTCCAATTCCATATAGGAAACATATGTTGAGTCCATAAGGAACGGAACGAAATGCATTCAGAACTGAGAAAGTACAGAACTGTACATAAATGTACACCAACAACTTAGGGGACAAGGGGAACATGTGCTCGTAGTCCGTGCCGTGACTGGCTGGAATCAACACCAGAGCCTCAACGTACAGCATTTGACAAATCTGAACCCCACCGACATTGTTTCATCAATAGACACATCCCTCTTCCCTGCTGATAACATTCCTATACTTTCCACCTATGCATTATTCGATTCCATGTATTTTCATTCCTGTCATACCTTCACTAATTAAACCATTTGTGCTGTAGTAATCATTCAGGTATCTATCTCCACTGTCGTCAATGTACACTATTCTTTTTTAGAACATAGGCCATTGGTCGAAGGTTAATTCCAGGTATAAAATATTACTACTTAGTTGCATTATTTATTTAGCTTAAAACTGATATCTCTTGCAATTATTGTTTCCTCCAGTTGATATCGCAATTGAAAAATAACCATTAATATAGGTGCCTAATTACTAATACGACGAACTTCCTGGTCTCATTCTTTAATAATATTGAAATTATTATCATCTTTTAAGTTTGATCACCTTCATTTGTTAATCATACCCTGATTGATATTGTAAAAATTAAGGGATTACACTTACACTTGATCCCCCCGTTCAAAGCAAAAACTTGCATTCACCCAAACATAATTATTTCTTATCAATAAATGATATGACTTTATTAGAGGGACGACGAACTCACTGTCTATGCAAATGATGTTTTTCTACAGGAATCAATAAGCCCTGGTTATATACAACATATCTTTTTTTCAAACAGTATTTCTTTTGTGAATTGTTAATTACAATGAATATTTCCTAAAGATATTTCCATTGCATTTTATCAAACATGAAATAGTGTTTCTATTTGAATTCCTATACAACGAGTATGGTACTTGACAGTTTCCAGACATTTACAATTAACACGTTCAACTAAAATCCAGTTTCAAACCAAATATTACCAGTATTAGAAGACTTGTTACATATTTACACATTTGTCATCGTTGATGATTTGTCCTGCCTCTAACTACTAAATGTATGGAAATTATAGAATTTACAAGAAATGAAATTAAACTCAAATATATACTATTTAATTTAATCATTAACTAGCTCCTAACAGAATAATAATACTACCTAGATAGATTAAAATATGTTGATCAATTTGCTAAGATAACCTGTATACTTCTACGTGTCAAGATATATAATTACCGAACAAAAAATGATAAAACACTCACCACAGGCTTAGCAAAAATATCATGTCGGGAAGAGTAGCCACCTCTGGATGATTGGTGGCCAGGGGGATCACGATGATGAGAATTCCCATCTTTTAAGAGAGACGTATTTGACGTGGAAGGACTTAGTTGCTGTTGAGACTGTTGTTTCTGTTGTGGCTGATGGTGCGGCACACTCATCACAACGCTGACAGGCGTCGCTTGTTGCTGCACAATTGTTGCTTCTGGTGTTTGGCGGGTTGGCCCGTTCATTTCCGGCATTTGGAAATAATTGGACTGTTGTTGTACTGATGAAGAGTAACCAGGAGAGGAATTCGACGGCTGAATTCTCACTACCCCATTACCCATTGATTGTACAGACTGATGAGCCACACCCACTTCGGAGGCTTGTTGCTTCGATATCGTAGAGCTGGAGGTCTTTTGTATAAGTGGGGGAAGCACTTCGACTGGAAGTAGACCGTCAGGAGAATCAAAATTTTCCAACTCTTCCGGAACTGGAGGCAATAACTTGGAGTTGACATAATCTACAAAAACATAAATTAATTAATTTCTCAATTTGCTTGAAATACGCAAAATGAATGGTATCAGCTCGTCTGACTTTACTTCATTGCCCAATCCCGCCCATAAGTATTAAACGTATGGTAACTGCACTGTGCTCTAAGTAGGAAAACACTTGTAATACCGCATCACACTGTTATATTATGCAAAACACAAATCCTATCTTATGTTTGTTGCTTCATACACGTAGGTAATGAATTAACAAAAAATCTATATTCGCAATTGACCACTAATCAGCAATTATCATTTTCACGTAAATATCTCTGAAGTTTAAACAAAAGTAGCGTTTTGCTTCATTTCATTTGACCCTTACAATTTAATGGATCTCGACAACTTAAGGCAAAAATTTATTGGCTGATAGAAATTATTTTAAATTATTTCTCGATATAATTCGAAGTCTTTTTACTTAATAACTCAACAGGGCTTTAAAACAAACCTAGATTTTGCACAAATATTGTCTGAATATATTAACATTAATACAACTAAAGACGGTAAGATGATTGAAGTATATTTATAAAAATTAATTTCAGGAACATTTAAAATACCTTGCAACGGCTCAAGAGTGTCCATAAAATCCTCCAAATTAGGTTGCAATTGTACTAACCCAGGCTGTATAAAGTCAGCAATTCCTGCTCTCGCTGCAAACAACAGAATCACATTAAATGAAATTCACACTTCTGCTGCATAAATTTGATTAGTTTTATTCGAATTTAATTTTATATCTATCGATGGACAACCAAACGCTTTTAAATCCTTTATAAATACACTGCACACTTGAACTTTTTTATAACATGCATAAAAGTTAAAAAGGAAGAAGGTCAAGGTTAATCAATTCGAAATCAAATGCCGAGTGAGAGAACTCGAGAAATCCTCATGGAATTAAGAAATAAAACAGTGAATACATAATTCAAGTTCAACGTATATAGCTAGCTCTTCCTTGGTAATCATACGAATCTATTACTCAAACCATGACGTTGGAAAAACCGATTGTGTTTTTTATTTCAGTGATACGTCTTTGTTACTTACATCCGCTATTAAAACCACGAAAATTCATGACGGATTACAAACATTTATTGTTTTGTTGCATACCGTCAACTTAAATCATTGCATTTCATCCTAGATTACACATTCAAAATTCAACCAAGATAGACAATTTTTTAAGGATATTATAAAACTAAATAGCTATTAAGATCCATTTTAAAAATACATCACTTTAATTTTTCCATTTTATACAACAATAATAATTTGTCTATTGCCAAAATATGAACAGCTACGAATTGACGTATTTCTGGGCAAAAATAGAAAATTGTAACTTATGTGACACATCCAAATTTTGACAAGGTACACTTGCATCGCTTATTGCGATGAAAGACGTCTTCTGTAAGTTCTGAAGCTAATTCTATCGCAGACTCAGTAAAAAGAGCAACCTACTGATGTTAATACCAACAGTCTCTAAAAATTATTAGGCATAAATTATGCACATAAAGCATTCGCCAATTGGAAGTTCAGTCGATAAATTGTTGCAGTTACATTAGCAATTTCAATTAAAATGTAGAAAGGATTATTCAAATGTGTTTATATAACAGGTCTTAGCAGTTGTTGCCAAATCTTGAAGCATTAAATATACTGGTTTTAAAGATTTTGAAGACATTGGAATTCAGAAAAATTACAACAGAGGTTGGTCCTAGTCAGCGCTATTTAGAACAGTAGGTCAAGCTCCAGGTTCAACATATTGAACTTTAAAAAACAGTAACTCTATTCCTTACTGCTTTAAATTCCTACTTTATTTTTGCCTGGAAACTGTCTTTAAATATAGAAACTTTGTTATTAGGAAGATATGCAAGAAACGCCAATAGTTATAATTAGCTTTAAATTAAAATCATCAAAAACTGTATGTTACTTTTGTAAACAAAAAATACATAGTAATTAATAAATACATCCAGAGAAAAAGTAATAGATCATATTGAATATCATTTAGCAAAGAATAGAGATTAAGATGACTATATGAAAGTCTACTATAAAAATTGCTTTGGATTACACATACCTAATTCAAATAATACAATATGTAGTCATTACTGAGACACAAACAAGTTCATGTTAGAAAAAAGGATGAAAAAAGAGGAACTCTTGATAATAAAATGAGACTGCAGAGAACATTACATCAATGCAAGGCAATGTAAATGTAGAATTTTAAACGTTGCATAAAAGGACTACATTAGATATTTTCTACTTATTATGACCATATACATAGCATCAGTAGTGTTACTTATTTCATCAACTTGTAAGAGTTGCAAGTAGCCTTGCTTAACACAATATTACGCAAAAGCGCGATAATCTTAATATCGGCTGAATCAGCGCCGATAGAAACTGATTTTTACAAACAGATAATATTAAGTAAGACTTTATGAACAGGTACTTAACACAAACTAATATGCATGCTCTATGTACACTAAATACTAGACTCCAACGCTCGTCGCTTATTTCTAGTTTATCTATCTATGCAGCATTGGCTATCCAACCATTTAAATCTGTCTGAGCGAATACTAACATGGCTTTTTAAGCTGTTGAGAATTTGCCACACCACAACAGACACATACTCACTCTGATACATTATTGTATCTGTACATGTTGCATTTTGCACATACCATAGTTAGGCATTAGACATTTTAAATAAATGTATGCCTAGCTAATCTCAAGGACAACTTCCCTCTTCAGTTCTTCACTATTACATAATTTGTTTCTGCCTACCTATACTGTTATATTTCCATCCACTGCTACATTGCATCCTTACACACATTCTCCAACCTACAAACAACTTACTTAGCAAACCAATCTGCCCTGCTCTTACTCACTCTCTGGTTTTTGTCTCCTCTATAGCTTGAAACTCTGAATTTCAACGACGGGGAATGAGCTACTCCTTACCCAGGATCTTTGCAATCCCAATGCAATGCATTAATTCTAATGCCAAGTTAGTGGTTAATGTTGACTGTCGATGCTTCTATCCACGGAAGAAAACAACCGCCTATATAGTGTATTAACCAATGTCAACTCTAAAGACATACCAAACATATCCAGTTAAAAAACAATTCCACTTTAAAAATAGATTTACTATCTGATTGTTCTTACTTTCTGCCTATAAATGATAATGATAACATCATTCCTTTGGCTAAATAAAAACTCCCCAATTTGATCTTTTAACCTTATAATTCAATTTTTCTATTGCGACAGAAATTCAATAGGATCAAGTACTAAAGCGAACTAAATGTACAGATGTTACACATATTTAATGAAGAGATTATATTGGAGCATTTGGATTCAACGTTTCAAAACTATTTCCTATCGCTTTACACTATTGTATAATAACGTGTGAATTTTGCAAGTACAAACAGACTGGTTGGACGATAAAAACTTAAATATTATCCATACATGTTCCATGGGAACTCACTTTCCACATCATTAAAATCACACACCCTCGGCATCACTGTCTCTTATTGGACCACTATTCTACCACGCCAGAGTTGCCTTGAATTTGACGTCATACATGTTAAAAAACTAAACAATCCATGAACACCTACAAATACGTACTACGAACCTACTCTACGGGATGCGAAGCAGCTCGTGCTCTTGCTTACAATTCCACCAACAGCTTTTACAACTTAAAAAAAGCAAAGCACGCGGTCCCATCTCACGTATATAATATTTGAACATGTCTCTGTCTACCTATATTAACATAATCTACTCAGGAAATGAAATAGCTCTGTAGCTACGCTAATTATACAAATATATATCTGATTGCCTAACAACGACAACATTTTTCCCATTCCATTTCTTTAGGGTACTAATTCTGCTGCGACAATATTTTGTCATCCAAATGAAGACAAATATGTGACAAATGACAATATTTAACCTAATATCTTGATTCAAATATTATTGTATAAATACAATACATCAATTCTTTGTAGTCATTTACATGCTAATATTTAAAACTATTCATCCATGATTGTATTATTGGAATACCAAGAATAAAACAAGATATCCTTGGAAAAACTGATTGGAAGAAGAAATAAAACTGTTTTTTTTCAAAATTTAATAATTTCATAAGGGGAGTTTGTTTCTCATTAAAAAATTGTTTCTCTACCCAGAATAAATATCTCCTTACCAATTTCCCGGGGATTGGGGAAGGCAAATGGCTGACTTGATAAACTGGAAAAGAGTGTATCACTAAAGTCCATGAGAAGGTCATCATCAAACAAGATGCTGTTGATAGGTCCACCCCCAAAAGGAGCAGCTCGATTCCAATCAAATCCGTCCAGAGAAACAGGGTGCTGTCACACAAAGTCGTTTTAATACTTAAAGATAATCTTCATTATTTCACACCCTTTTAGGAAATAAACTTAAAAAAGTCTAACCAAATCTGGAGTAGGATCTTTATGAGTCCATCCCATCATTTTGTTTCTGTAGAAGAGACGCCACTTTTTGTACTCTGCAGCTACGGTAGACAATTTACGCTTCCAGTACTTCCCCTCCATAACCACCGCCTAACACAATATCAAATAAGCATGCACATAGACTCAAACAATTGGAAATAGAAAAAAGGTAACACCAAAGGCATACTACCTGTACCTCCGGTTTGTTGTGTTGGTCGACATCGAGAGGAGATGCAAATTGGCATACTAATGTCCTTTGTTTTAAAATAACTGCAAAATAAAATAAGAAAATAATTAATTTTAACTGAATATACCTTACTTACTTGTTACCCTTATGAATATCCACATGCAACAACTTTGATTCCTATTTATGTTTCGTTAGTCAACACAAATGCCACTATTGTATGAAGACTCTTTTTGCACAAATCGGGATCATGAGATGCTTAACGTTAGCCTTTTCCAACCACAATGCCAAAGATTCCATCAAATTCATCACAATATGTCTTACTAAATGTAGTTTTGAACTTTAGTCTCTTCGTTGAATGAAAGCAACCACACGCGCTTACTTAACGATGTCAAATACGTGACAGTTTATTTCAAAAGACGATGACAAAAGCACAAGTCAATTGTGCAACCTATGCATAAAATTCAATTCTTGTTTCGGGAGTCATATTCCTGTCTCCGAGGCTTTTAGCTTGACATAATAAAATAATCACAAGTTAAACACCTGCCAACCGTCACCACTCTACCATTTGTTCAATCCCTTATGAAATGCTGGAAAGCAGCCAACAGAAAAGACATAATATTTAGCACTAATTATTATACGGGTAATGTTACACTAATTACTAGGAGTTTGTTACGCATGCCAATATTTCGAAAATTTCCACTACATTCTTCGTTTTATGTCTTTCAATGCAACCAAAAAAAGTAAAAAGTGTATGGCGCCCTACACAGGAAGCATTTAACATCCATATTCGCGTTTATATTTAGTCATATTTTTAACTAATATAATGCCCACGGCAACATATAAAACTATTTGTTTGTGTATACAACTTGTATTAGGCGAAAATTACAACTCTGCTTTGTATTTTCAAAATTTTCTACTTTTGTTCTTTTTTCAAATTTACGAATTCGCTGAAACTTTCTCCAGCGCGCATTTCTATGGTATTAATTTAAACCTTTCGAATTCTACTCTCTCGCTTATAATAATATTTTACTCCGTTGTACTGTACTACCTACCCGATGTACAACGGAGAACCTGGATTGTATCATCAATTATACGGAAGGTATTACAATACGGGAGACATTACAATTTAATCCACTTTGCAACCCACACTTTACATTTGCACTTTGATCGGTTTAAATATTGTCTTGGTAATGTTAATCTCGATTGCATGTTGCTTAAGTGTGGCGTTTCTTTTTCCCAGACACAATCCTACTTTTAAGTTCACCGTCTTAAATCTTTTTAAGCTTAGGATATTGCAACCATAGTTGACGTCAAATCTTATGTGGAGAAAGTACCTAAATAATGGATAGGGGTTACTGTGCATGGGAAGTCATAGCTACATGATATCGTGAAACTTGGTTTCATATTAGGATTGGCTTCAAACTTCATTTGGCCTCTAATAGTTCTAATTCTAAATTCTAATCGGGTATACGCTTGTGAAAATTTACTCGTATATTAACGCTTATGGGAATGAATGGCGGATGTAAAACTAAAGTTGATATAAATATTGATATTACTTTATCACAATACATAGTGAAACGGTAGGAGCATTCAGATAAGTGCACTGCATACTTCTATATCACTCATTTCCCAAATTCATTTCCTTTTTCATGATAATTTATGCTGTGTCTGACTCTGGTGACCCAAGATCTCTAGTGATCTAATCTTCCGTTTTTATTTTATCTATGAAGAAAGAAGCTTAATATTACTTCGTGTCACAAGTCACAGGATCGGTAAATGGGTCGACTTGTGTGGTGTTTCGTTCTATATTTAATTCCAACATACCACCTCACCAATACTACTTAGACTTTACTTACATAAAAGCATGGGTGACAATGTATCACAGCAATGAACATTGAACTTTATCACTAACCCAAGGTCAAGTATTATATTGACTGGATTCAGTTTTTCAACCACATTTCCTATGTGCTTGTGATTACTATCACATCGACTGTTGTAGTTCATGGGTAATCTGAATCAAATATTTGAAAAATTGTTTTAACAAGTCACTTAGACGTAATTGTATTACGTAATTACGATGCACGGAAACTTATAGATTTGCTGCAATCTGTTTGTTTAGTACCTATAACTAGAGATCATTTGGAAAGACACAAACTGTTAAGACATATATAAACTAATAAGACAAATTGAGAATATCATTGCATTAGATGCATATACGATGCAGTATTATTCCACCTCTCTGTGCATGGTAAATGTAACATCGGGACAAGGACGCATTTTGTTTGACTCAATATTATGAAAATGAATTGTGGTTAGACAGTTGGACGATGACTTAGAAGGACACGTAAATGTTCTCATTGCCCCAATTCCATAACCGAATACTGGTTTTGTGCACATACCATTAAAAACTAATTTAATTTAGTACGTTTTGTGAAATTTCGATATTTTTAAAAGAAACTTTGTCAGTGCTATCATTGCGTATGTAAATGTAAAAAATGGGCGTGCTAAGTAGTAAGTAGACTGTCGAAGATATTTTAACTCAGTTCAGTCAATATACTTCCTTCCAATATAATATATTTCAATGATCCTTAACTTTTTGCTAAATAAATCAAATCCATAGACGAATACGACTAATTACCTAATGAATCATTCATTTTGTTACACCTAGCTAATCGTAGGGATTATACATGCTAAGATATTTCTATAACGCAATATGCCAAGCTCTCAAAACATGTCACAAGTGTTAGTGCCGCTATCGACAGCGAATAATATTAATATAAAGAAGAAATACGTGAGCATCTGTTGATGACGTACATTGCATGTGCCAACATCTCCAGATAACGTTGTTCAGTCGAATCTTATCTTTCCACCGCAGTCGAACTCCTTTGAATCGATTCCACTTAGGCGAAGTTAATTTTTGTCTGTAAAAAAACAATTAAACGCATAAAAATTTACAATTTTAAGATTGCTATCTGATGATGATCTGATGAAATCCGTACAACAAAGCGATAATAAGCACAGGCCATTTATAATGATATCATTGGTTATTACGATACCTAACATTGCATTGCAGGTTCTTTAAAAGCCCATTATACACAAAAAATTTACCATTAACAGAACATTTACTTCAGTTAATAATCCAGTATCGTTATCGTTTCCAATAAATACATCTATGTACTTGTTACTTAAATCCTGATGTCATTCATACATCTTAAATCATATCTGATAACTAGTAATAAGCGAATTGGAGATGCAGAGTGAACCAATTCTCAGTAACATAGTCCAAACAAATGATGGTAAAAATCTATGCGTTATGCATAAAAAGAAGCTACATTTTGTGAAAAGATATTGTATACAGTGGCCAACTCTGCGTATGTAATAGACGCAACAAAGTCTCAAAAACATAATCGAGTTCCACTTTATTTTTAGGGCGAGTTTGAATAGATACGATACATTGTTGTACATTAAGGGTGGGTGGGTGCTACTACCATGTAATATTGTAATTCATGATATATTCATTGTGTTATACTTTTATGTTTGCAATGTAATTTTACAATGTCATTTCAATAGCATCCGAAATTTGAAATGTTTTGAAAGAAAAACTTGGATAGGACGAAAAAAGTAATAAATAGTACTTTTGATTAAAATGTAGTACAAAAGTAACAACAGGGTCCAGAAGTTTGTCTGGCATACATCGCTGAATAGACATTTACCGTCAATGTAAAAGTTATTCATGCGAAATAACAGCAAAACGAAGAAGACGATAATCAATATTAAACATGAGACTTTCACATGAACGCAAGTTTTTTCCCTCATTGTAAGCGTTGAGCGCAATAATGAACTAAGCTCACATCAATTCACATTTTCGCATGCATGGAATTGGAAACGAAGTTGGTTCCATTGCCTTTGATTCTTATTCAAATTGTAGAACTTTTACCTCCTCATTTATTATGCATTAGATTTGCTTTGTTGTACTGTGCTGGCGGTGGGAGGATATTATGGTCCTTGCCATTCTACAGATAGAAACTAGAAAGTAATGAAATATTCTGAATGAAACTAAATATTATACCTATGTACACAACTACCATACTCACTGCATAAAATAGTAATAATTATTGATTATTGAAGCATAATTGTAGTTGTAGCATTCTATGTACAATGAACACTGTACAATGCCTTAGATGTTGTGTCTCGCAGGTGACAATGCATCAGATAACAGCTCATAAACGTTTATTCCATGCTAAGTTCAACAATCACTATAAATGTCAGTCGATGGCAGATAAAATTGTCTCCACATTATTGCTTTTCCTTTACTTTCCAGGGCATTTCAAGATGTATATACCAAATCCAAGACCTTGTGCAGATATTCTGCAAAATCGTAGTATATTTATAGTAATATGCTCTATATATAGTTTTCGTAACATGAACAGAAAACAAGAAATGCTCCGAAGCCAACGAAATCCATTAAAATATTCAAGACTGATCTGAAAGTGTAACTTGTTATTTCTCTGCAGCAATGTATTGGAACTTTTAAGTTTAAGCTCAACATACAAGACATTACGTTTTTAATTACTATTTAATCAAGGGTAACAATCACGTCATATCGCATTGCTCATAATTTGTCTCAATATTTTCCTTAACGCTGAATGAAAAGCTTGCCCTAACATGCACACAACTAATATACTACATACAGTTGACTTAAGTTCAATTCCGTTCTAGCAAAGGGAAATTTTTCCAGGATGTCATATTACAAAACTTATCACAATCATGTTGCTACAATCAGAAGGCAGTAAACTTCAAGATTGCTAGGGTGGATATAGATAATTTTTATTATCTGTAAAACATAAAATTCAGTCTAGCCAGCACGAATTAATACTTCATATTGTACCTAGACTAGAGCCTCGCCAACCCTCTTTTAGTAAGCGGTCGACTGGTTATCTTATAAAAGGTCTTGTCCTTAATGAACACAAGAATACGTGATAAAATGATGACGCAACCTACTTCTTCAGTTGCAAGTTAGCATTCCTACAGTTACAATTTGGTATATCAAATAAATATTCTATAAATACACCCTTAGAACAAAACCAACCAAACAACTCCATTTACTTTTGTAAATGCAATTAATAGTAGAATAGTATGCACAGTCAAGCCACCGAGTACAACCTCTCTACCCATTATTGTATAGTATGAAGTATATGCATATGCATATATATACACATATATAGTAGAACTACTACAATGCTCACTTCGTCAATTATGCACACAAAGTAGTACACAAAACATAATGTAAGAAATGCACAGCGAATTACCTTTTCTGTCCAATCAAGGTACTAATTGAAATACCTACGTTACTAGTTACTATCCTACCTATTTTTACTACTGAATGCAACTATTACTAAGAGTATTAATTAGAATATCTAGACATTTAATACCTCCTTAAGTGGGTATGAAAATTATGTATTGACAATGAAATGTTTCATGTCTATTTAAAGAAGCAATGTAGTGCAAAAAGCAAAAACTAACATTGCTTGGATATGCATCTATTTTTAAAACTACAATTTATCAGTACAACTCAATCTATTTACGAGTTTCGATGTAAAGTTAACAAATGTGTACACAGTTAGAAGTAAGCGTTGTTTTAATTTGATCACTTTCTACATGTGTTTTTACGGGCAATTTGATTAATCGTGTGCCTTGCGCTGATGGATGATTAATCGCCTGTAGATAGTATAAATCATTAAATTATTGCTGCTATTCGATTTCAAATTCTTGCAATATAATGCATTGACTTCAATCAGGAGTTAATCGTAGTTCCTTCAGCTCTATAGTGTAATTTCCATCTATTAATAGTGCAGATAACATAAGTACTTAGAAGAAGTATACAATCGGACACATCTAAAAAAATTATTGTGCAGTACATTCTTTAAAAGAAACTCTACTGCATTGAAATTCATTGCAATTTGTAGGCGTTCTATCTAACTCTAAGTATGTATACTTCGTTACCCCAACTCTGTTAGCTATGTTAACGAATAAATTCTAGTCTGTACTTTTCTATTTACTTTTACAAGTTCCGAGAACTTTTGGCTTGAATTATTTGCATTCCCAAATCCCCATTCACTATATTTTATTTAGTCCAGGAGGGCATCGCTAATTGAAAGCAAATAGAGTAAACGGCCTACAAAAGATTGTTATTTACAAAAGCAAATGCGTGGCGATTTAGATTAATATTAACGTACCGGTATGCCAAGGACATGCACTGGAAAAGTTTAGTCAACGATCCATCGATTGAAATTGACGTATTGAGAAAAGGAACAGCGCTTCGAGTGTAGCTTGGACCAGCGACAACGGGCAGCTCCGGAGACTTCATGGGCTCCATCATCATTGGCTCCATCATCATCGGCATCATCATCATAGGCGTATTGAACGAGTCCGAAGCGCTGACAGGCGGCAGGGGCACAGAGTTCGGCGGAGCTTGAACGACAACAGTATCGTCAGGGCCAGGAGGAATGGGCATTCCGACTTCGTACTCCTCATCCTGAGCTTCTGACTCCGGCTCGAAATCCGAAACCATGAAGTGACCAGAATGAATGGTCTCCCGCATCCTAGGTCCTGATATGACGCTCATTTTGTTTTGACCTCCAGATGCGGAGTTTCTCCCGTCGTCACCACTAAGTAGGGGTGAACCCTGTGTCATATTCTGCGTCCGCCTCTGATTATGAGACGGAACGGGAGTTTCCACGCATGTATTCAGATTGACTGTTCTAGTTTCACTGGTGTAAGACAATATTCCTCTGGCGGCTCAGTTTCCAATAAGTCGTAATTAATTTCAAAGTAAAACTATTGTTAGGGAGGTATCTTGGGATTTAAGAGACTTCTATTTCATCCAATCTTCTATTTGTTCGCATTGATGGAATACATAATTTGCATGAGCTATGGAGAATTGGAGACTCAATGTTTGTCTTCGCGAGCACGAACTGCACCTAGAGAAAGTAACATTAGAAAACTTAGTTAGTGTGTCCATATGGTATCATTTATTAGCCATGTTCATCAACTAAAACAGATATTAATGCAATAGGTATATGAATAAACAAGAACACCATACTTAAAATCCGTCTGAAGACACAGAAATTTTTGGTAATAATATTTAATAGCGGGTAATAATAACGGAGAATTGTACGGTTTTTCTATTCGCATAATCACTAGCTTTATATGTTTTTACTATTCCTCAAAAATTTAAAACTGATCCATAAAATGGATTGTTCTGGTATTTACAAAATACCAGCTCGTTATTGTTTAGTTTATTTAACACAGGTACTGATAATCGCAAACCTGAAAATGTTTATTAAACACTACTGATTCCAATCAACTTGAACTTGACGTTAAAGGAAAATTAACATGCCAACAACTTAATGGAGTGTGAGATGTGATGTAAATCAATTCAGTAAATGCACCACAAAAATTATTTGTGAAATAAATATCCGGGCTTTACTAATAACTGAGCTGACTGACTTATTATCTAATCGCACGTAAGTACGAAAACGAAATGAACGTTGAGCTGACAATAACTTCGCACTTCACTCGAACTACTTCACAGTATACTGCTCTGCACGCTAGTTAAATTCAATATGCAAGAGCTACATTCTATCTAGTTTACTTTATATACCCCATTATCCTTTGTTATATACTCAGGTGTTTGAGATAATCACTATTCGCAACCATCGTCCATACACAAACTACTATATAACAAATGCATCTACTTCTGATATACATATAATGAATGCTGATATAACTAATCTAATCACTAATCACAAATCAGACTAATCACTACTCGTTTTATATTGTAAATGCTCTGTTGCTGGCAGTAGTGAAAGTGTACCGTACAGGCAATCATTAAATAGCAACATAATAGATTTTTAAATCAACTTTCTTGGTCTACATGAGTGCGTTATGTTAGTTCTATGAACATACAGAGTTAAGATGCATTATTTAGTATTTATATAATGAAAAATTTTGATGAACACATTTATAACGCCAGTTGCTTGGTAATTACATTAGCAACTCTAGTAATTCGCTGTATTCACTTATCTGAAACATTAAAATAACCAATAGTGGTACATGGTATAGAATACATTACCACTTTACAACAAGTACACTAGCAGAAAAAGAATCATTGCATAAAAATACTGGATTTAATAATTACTAATATCATAAATTTAATAATTATTAATTTATGCAAAGTAAATCCACTTTCTACAATTGCCCACCTACAAAAAGTTGTGTTCACACCATTTATTTACCTTATAAATAATTTTACAGCCCATAATACAGGGTAATTAAACTTGTCGCAAAAAGAATCAATAAAAACATGAACCAATCCAACAATGAAGCCATTACATCAAATGGAAAAATATTTACAAAGTTTTAAAAACTGCTGAAGTGGTTTCTTGGAAAATTAGAGCTAAGCTAAATGATAGTCGTAATCGTAACCCTGTTACTGTTATACATCCAAACCTACACTTTGTACTTACTTTTGTTACGTATTTCTTAACGTGGATATTCCTTACAAAAACCTCTGGTAAGAATTAATTTGATCCAGGCAACTTAAAACATTTTCGCGTAGATGTAGATCATTCGACAATTTCTATGCTCTAATCTCACCCTCAGTCATCTACGAAAATGAAAAATGGATATTGGAGTATATTCATGCGGGATAAAAATGAGTTTATTTTATTGGATTCCTGTATTTTCACTCTCTATGCACTAATACAAATACATGTTATGTTCTGTACTGTACTGATGACAGCTACTTTTAGCTGGAAAAATTATAAAAGACAATAGAGTTTCTGATGATAACATGGACACAAAAGAAAACAGTTTCTGCTAGGATACACTATTATAATTATAATAGAGTTCGTGCTGTGAGAGTATGGAAACTGTGACTGTCAAACAAAGAAAATTGTACAAAAGTTCAGAACTGATGATAACAATCATGGAAACATCTAGTTACCTTTTAGTTTCAGTTTTTTAACTAATTAAATAGAACAGCGAGAGAACATTTCCAGAAAAGTTTTGCAGCCGTGAAATGTTGGATCGTTGAAAAGCAGAGTTTGGCACAAAGTAGAGAAAAACAAAAGGAAACAATCAAACTATTTATCCAGATCTCAGCAGTGCATCTGTTCAGAGGTAAATTGTTTGCATATAGTTCGTCCTACTTTTGTTGTTTCAGATCACAATCACACTACACAAATAAAAGTTGAGTATATCAGGAGAAACAAATTGAAACTACAAATCCAACTCAAATAGAAAGATGCGGATTGGAAATGGTGTTTGTAGTAACTCGTAACACTAACACCACTAGCCAACTTGACAGAAAATAATTACAATAATTTCATTTGAACGTACACAAAAGTCTTTTGTTTCAAACAAAATGGTTTTAATTTGTGTTAACTAGTCACAGAGCTAATTAGTGGAGAGCGGAAAAGTTTTGTGGTTGCTATTTTTGGCAGACGAATAATGGAATTAATTCAATTTCACCAATATAATTATCGGGAACTGCTGTTTGACCGGTTTGTTACATTTGGTTGCGTGGTCTACTGTTATGATTCAATTAATGCAGCTGCCAGCTCTGACAAGTCTTCCTAAACCTTTCATCCTTCGACTCTCTATATCTTTGTTCAACAGACGATACTTTTGTACGGAGTAATAGACTCCTATTGATGCATGATGATTGGATATGAATACATTTCTCAGCTCTGCCCTTGACTGATGATGCTTGTTGACTGTACTTTTATACATTAAAATATACCCTACGTTAGTTACGTACGTAGTAATAATTCTACGCCTAGTCACTGTAGCTGTACACTGATGATGCAGACAATCCCATCTCGTATACAATTTTATGTATACATCATCAGTTGAAGTGATCCAGCCTCCAGTTTATAAATATTACGATTATGTATCAATACTAAACTACTGATACTATTATTCTATTAATATGCAGCAGTTATCGTCCCTCTATCTCTCTCAACGTTACTATAGTTTACACAATACAGAAATAGCATTTTTCGTCATTTCAATCTCATATCAACCACAAAAACAATTTAATAAGTGCAAACACACAATATGTTACAACATTCATACAGATATTATAAAAGCAAAACAATAAACTTGACGCTCATGCACATTCATGCAATCCGTTTCTCTTTTAAAAGTATTCTCATCCATCCAGACAGAAATCAGAATTAACGGGTTTATCAACAATTTACGCCAACATGAACAACCCACAAAGATTTTATTACCCTCATTTTTAACACACTAAAATATATTCCCGTATTTTCCTTTTTTTCTTTTCTGAAAAATGTCTGCGGAAAACGATAACATTGCACACAATAATCTAGTGTACAATCTACAACAAGTCTTGCTACAAATCAGATCTCAGGAAGGGAACGGGAGTGCGAATACGTAAAAATTAGCACAGAATAAATTGAAAAACAGGTGGATGTTCAATGTTAAACAACATTTAGGGCAGTTTTGTGAATCAGTAATTTTCATATCATAAACAAAGGATTTGACTAGGCAATTATGCATAACCGTTTTTTAAAGTACTTTTGCACATATATTTGTTTACGTCTAGTTTATATTTGCTTTGACGAAACATTATGACTTTGTTTAATCGCTGTTGCTTGCTCATATCTAAATGTGTATATTGACAATCCCAAAATTTATAGTTGCAAGTTGCAATCTGATAAATCTTTCTAAATTACGCCGTAGCAATCCATGTCGCATATCAAAAACAAAGAGGACAAAGCCTTAGTCTAATTCAATAAAGTGCTTGATTCTGTGAGTCATGTATCCAATTAAGACTCGTTCGAATATTAAATTAAAGTTAGCACTTGATCAAAAAACTTGTATGCAGTCATTGTCAGGACACAAAGGGTGCTAAATCAGTCATTTTTAATGACTTAATCATATGAATAGAACATAACGTAACTACATTTCAATTAATATTTTTAAATCATATTTTTCAACACCAATTGTTGGTTTATAACTGCTGTAATTAAGTTAACTCTTGCTGATTACTTTAAAATTTTTGGGGCTTAAACGCTTAAACCTACTTTGTCTTTACGAACCTTGCCGAGTAGCTGTTTATGGCGGAAAAATGTCGTTTAGCAATGTGAAGCGGCTGACGATAGAGAAAAGATTTTTGTAGCTTTATCTCCTGAATGAAACTGAATATCTCCTGAATATTTTTCTATATATTTATCTCCTTTCAAACCTAATTCAGTCTTAGTTTTGTGACCAGTACCACAATTGTTATTCCATAGATATATAAAATCATTTAAAGCAAATAGTAAAAAATAGAAACGAAAGGTCTTCGGGAAAAAACTAATTGGATGGGGCAGATTTTGGTCGGACAGATTGAAATGAGAGCCATGACTAAAAGAACAGTAATTAAACTATGCTTAATGGGGACACAATAATTTTAAGTCTATTGACAGTCGAAACACTCGAAACCAGAAAAATAGTATTCCAAAACTAGTATTCCAATTAAATCTTTACTTTGCAAATATTTCTGGAATAGCTACTGCTTTATAAATGATTAAATAATTATTATTTCCGTTACTCGACTAATTTTCCAAAAAGCTGTTTGAAATTCTATATGAATGCACATTTAAAGGGCCACCATTTTACCTTGGAGCTTTAAAAATTTTAAACTTCAAAATTACAAAAATGGATAGTTAGTAACTCAGTACATCAAAAGATGCTCTAATGAAAGTATCTACAACTGGTCGTCTGCTAATTACTTCATTTCGGCACAATAAATTGATACAAATGAACAAATTGAGCGTGAGTTAATGTTAATACACACGTAGGTAGTAGCAATCTAGTATTTGCAAAAGCATATATATAGCAATTAATGCTACTGTCAATGCATCATGCATGGTATACTAAATTACACTTTTATATAAGAAAATAGATTAGATTCATAGCTAATTGATATGAAGGAGGTTTTATTCACAAATTTTTTGACACTTAATAGTTTGAAAACGATATCCTTGCTTGAAGGGTAAGCCGAGCTTTCGGCTATTAAGTGGATCAGAAATAAAGATTAACTAAAGAGTACTCAACTGCCTGATGCAACAAATGTCTATGATTATATAAGTACAAAAGTATCTGTCAAAGTTCTTCAATAAAGTAGGTACTTGTTGGGAATTAAAATTCACTACATACAGATACAGGATAACATTAGCCGCAGAGAATTATCTTTGTATGACATTTTAAGTTGCATGTTATAACTGTGGCTAATGGCCACGGAATTTTACGAATTAATTAGTAACATATGGACTTTAAAGCTTTACGTTTACGCAATCAATATAGCAAACGTGTATATCACATAACTAGGAAGTTAGTTATCAACAGAATACTATTAATACTGTCTATCTCACTATAATAAATGAATTTAAAATGACAGTACAATTTTCAACATTTCTATTAAAAATTAAAAGGCTAAATTACGAATGAAGTAAAACAGATATTTTAGTCTGTCTATGACTGTTTCAATTATTAGCAACTTAACAAGTATTTTAATTCTGTCAAAGACTAATTCTCTAGTCAAAGACGTTAAAAATATGTTATGAGAAGGATTTTAATTTATATTTTTACTGATTTTGGAGACTATTTTTGAATCATAATTCTGGAGACTATTTTTGAAAATCCAAAATCAAGATATTAGAATTAATACTTACTAATCGGTAAGGAGTTCCTGAATTCTGCAAAACTAATTCCAACACATTTCCTTTCCTTATTGCCTTCCGTTATGATAAACGTATAAAAGATTTTGTAATCCGTTTCGTTAATATATTATGTTTAGCTAGGCTGATGCTGATATACAGGGAAACGAGTTATCCAAAAATCAATAGCGTTTTCTATTGTTTGGATTTTGTTTACAATATATGCCATTGCAAAATTTAACTATTACGGTAGCAATGAACCAAATAACTTTTAAAACTGGTGTCAAAGTCAAACTTCCTGGTCTACTTATAATTTCTTACGTTAGAATTAGAACACAATGAACACATCTTTAAAATATTGGTCATAATAAACTAACAGATGACTGTATAATTGATGAGCTTCAAAGATATCTGATAATCTGATCACGAAATGAATTGTTTAAGACGTAAAAGAGCTGACTTTGATAATTTTCACTTTCAATGTTATAGATTTCAGATGAATTCTATTTTGAAAGATTTTAAATCATTTATGCAACATTTAATCTAAATCATAACTATAAAGATTCTCTTTACACCTAAATACATTTAAGCACTTGGTGGTTAATATTTGTGTAATCACTCAATTGACTGCAAAATGTCAACATTGTTTAACGAATGGAGTTTCAAATGGAAACTTAAGTTGTAAGTTGTTAATTCCAGACACTAAATAAATATAATCGGTACGATATTGTGACAAGGTCTTACTTATTACTGCTATGATACCGTCAACATCAAAACTATTAAATGTAATAAGTTTCAATTCATAATCAGTCAAAATATTATTATCACCTATCCGAAAAAGTTCTTGAATAGTTGATACTTAGCCTAATAAGTTAGTCAGCCTACATAATATGTGAACATTGGATCGTTTTTGAAGGTTAATTAGTTGTAAAGTGTAATAATAATTGTAAAGTGGGTACTTACAATTACATGATAAAATAACTTGAAAATTATTGGTCTCTGTAACTTCGTTGTCCGACTGGTATCTTGAATATTATGTTGTATGTAATCCTTGAGTGGTGAAACTGATAAACTGTTGATTCTGACTCGCACTACAACTATTTTGAATTTATTTTTTTGAGGGAAGTCAAACAGAAAACGAAACAACAATCATTTCCTCGTTTTGTATTTATTGTTGTTTACTATTGAAGATTTGGGACTAAACGCTTCATTTGAAAAGTTTCACTTCCACTTTGTACATTGCACTTCACAGCCACAGAGTACCTTATGAAAATCGTTTGTATGGTCATCAAATAATATAGGAACAAGCATAAATAATGAACTCATAAAAATAAGTTAGTGGTATAGCAGATTGCATTGCACCTTTTGGAAGAGCAACGTAAAGTTTAAAACTTTTAAAAGTAAGGTGACTGACTAAATTATACGTGTTGGTTAATAACGTAATAGTAAAATATATGGACAACACAATAACAAGTTACTTCTCCACGGCCAGCTTCTTCTATCAAAATGAGCTCCGTCTTACCAAACACTGCAAATAATATACGGAGTGCTTAGTGCTTAAAACGAAAAAACCATGCCAATAATGAGACTATAAGGAAGGCAAATCTACACGGTCACTTGAAACAATTGCATGCCATTTGATTTAGCATCTGTCAGCAGGAACTTCCATTGAGTCTAGTCCAGGGAAATTCAGTGATTGGTGATTGAAGCTTAGAAATATTGTCCCACCTATTTTGATGCAAATTTGGCATGATTTTAAAATACAAAATCAATTCTTAATAAAAGAAACTACCAGAAGAAAAATAATATTGATTGGGTTAATTAATATTATTAGAAAAAACTGATACGCTTTCCTATCTGGCTAATTTCAAATAATTATACTATATTAAATTTAGTCGACATAAAAGATACATTTTTTGATTGAGCGGTGATAGTAATCTTCGTGGAAATTAGCAGTTAGCTAAAATTTCCAGTTTATAACAAAAACTCTATACATTATTCTACCCCATGTCTATTCGTATTACTGCCACGGATGACGGAATAAATTCGTTATAGCATATTCATTCTAAATATGATAACATAACTTAACTAAATGATAGCCAACGGAGATGCCGATCGGCCGTAAGCTGTAGCAGCTAGTTGTAGAAATAGATGTCTAAAACCAAATCTTGACATTTTCTAATATTTAATTCGAAAAAACCCAATATATTCGGAAATTTTGTACTAAAAACCCACTTAGGACTAATTTTGTTGGGGACTTATAACCCTACAAAGGAATAAACCACGACGAAAATCATGAATCACCTTTAATATGAATTAACTTTAAATGGACAAACGCATTACCCCAGTCTTCAGTAGATTTAAGTTAACTTGGTATACCCTGTACAACCGCATACGCAACTAACTCAAGGTAAACTAGTAGTCAGCAGCGTTTGCTGCGTACAAATAGTAGTTCTTCTCGAGTGAATGACTATCCATGATCTATAACTATATAACACAGCCGCTCTATAGCTGTTCAATATTTATAACATGATATTTGGTTGGTTCTTCTTTAGTTACTATAATGCAAATGCAAAATGTATTTCGCTGAACAGAAGAACCTGTATGATTACTGCAAGCAATCTACCGAGTTGAGTTCAATCGATCTATATCGTTTTATTACAAGAAAGATTGAAGACGATTATGCAATGTAATGCAACTAGTACTATAAAACACATTTCCGCCCAAATGGGATACTAAATTGTGAGATCTACGACGCCGCGAGTTTTAAGGGCAAGTGCTCCGGTAAAGATTAATCAACGAAAAAATAGTGCACGTTTTGGACGGTCAATATTTTTGAATTTGTTTTCTCGGTTCTCAGTTCACTTTATCTCGTTCAAAAATGCCTCAAACCCAAATTTGAAACTCAATTCGATTTTAAAATTTTTCATAATTTACTCTAATTGGGCTTGAAAATTAGCAGGCGATCAACAAACAATTGCATATGATAATAATTCTCTTCCAAATTTCAAACTGTGCACACAACATATACACTACCAAACTACCAACTATACAATCCATCAACCAAACACTTGGCTGTGATTTGTAAGTTAATTTTATCACAATGAATGACTAATAAAAATTGACATTGAGTTCTTGACATGGATGGACGAATGAATAATTGCCAATTGTATGAGTTATAGGTAGTTTGTCAGTCGTAGGTATTCGTAAAATTTAGAAACGCCTAAAACCTTTTTGTGCAATTACATTTCATAATTTTTTGTCAAATTCATTAATATGTTTTGTATTTTTTAATTTTGTGTATGTATGATGTAATTGATGTACTTTGCCTCGCCATCGACTGCATTTCGAATTGCGAATAGATTTAATACTATCGTTCGTCTTCCATATTTAATTGTCATTTTCCACATTCACCATTTTAAAGGCTGGCATTTAGATTCTTTATTTTTTTAAAAATATTTTTGTCTTTGCCTGTTTTTATATATTTTCTTCCCTTGTGTATTTTGAATATTTTCATATTTAAAAGTTAGACATCGTCTATGGTATTTTGTGGACATCCGTATTTCATTTGCAATCTAAATGCCAAAATTTCTTCTTCATTTTATAAGTTGCTTTTCAATGTTTTAAGCATTTTATTTTACTAGTTGTTTTGCAAAAATAGTTTGTAAAAATAAGAACTAAACAATATACATGGTCCGTTTGCTGTTGAGTGTTGTTGCGGTAATGGAGCAATGACTTAGCCAGCCTTAGAAGTGGAGTATGATTACTGATTTTTGTACAATACAGATTACAGGAAAAATTTCTGTTGGTCAGTGTTTGTGGTCAAGTTGCCACAAAGATTGATATTATTATTCCTTTTCCATCATTGACCAGCATTATTTCCAAATGGCCATACTCTATTAATTGGCTAAATAATTGTTTCTTTGGTTGTAGGCAATAGTAATAACTATTACGAAGAATGTTTACTTATTTATACTAATAATTCGGTTGCAACTACTAATTTACTAACAATAATTAAATATTTATTGGAGAAGACCGATCATGCATCTTTCATTCATGACATTCACTGTGATCAACAGACATATTTAGTAATAACAAGAACTAACAATTTGTAGCATAATAATGCGACATGAGTTGACAAACATAATAAAATATTAATGCTCTTAGCAACAATAACAATTACATTTTTTTATTTTACTTCATTTTTATTGATAAAAAACTACTGGAGTCTGAAAGTAAAAATTGGATAAATTATACTACTTATAAAATACATCAAATTAGTTTGAATTACGAAAGTGAAAAATTCTGGTATATATGAAACTAGTAAATTTCAATTTTGATATGTAAGGAAAAATAAATTAGTATTAATTGATATTCACTAACAAATTCTACTGATCCTGAAGAAGCCATTGCAAGCATTTTATATGTTACTGTACGGGAAGTTATCTTTAGTCTGTTGTAAACTAAATGGTTTAGTCTAATTCCCAACGTGTTGTCTGTATCATCTGCTTATGTTATATCTTGCTTTCTTAGAACTTAATTGCTCATCAAATTATTTAAATTAATATAAATTTTTTATTTTTAATGTCACTACTAATGTGTACAAAATGCGATTATTTTGATTTACAGTTCCGTCATGACTTCTAAAAACGATCATAAAACATTAATCAAAACTACAGCAGACACACTTCAAAAACTGCTTTTCTCTGAGCAGTATTGCCACTCTGAAATTGTTCAGCTCTTTTTCAAAGTCTCTCCATTTGTGCCGGAGTTACCACGATTGACATGGAATTCAGATTTAGAAAAATTAGTTTTGATGTCAAAAGTGAGTGAATCAGATTTGAATAAAGTAATGCTGGTTAATAATAATTCATGGTTTCTGGACTTCTCAGTTCCCTGCTACTTTTCTTGTATGAATTTATTCTAAAGTTTTCGCCGTATATCCCATTGTTTAAGACCAAGACCAAAACCATTTTTCCTTCAAGCTACCGTTAAATTTTTCCAAAATGCGTATCCTTTTCAATTTCATGGATACAACTGCTGTACTAAATATATGATACAATAGATTTGCTTGCTGTTTGAAATTATAAATATGTACATACGTCATCATTGTTGTTGATCTTTATTGAAATTTAGCTAATTGAGTAATGTCTATGAACCTTTTTTCAGTTATGCATTGTGTATAACGATCCTGCATTTAACGGATTATTTCTTTATCAAGCGGATGAAAATGCTCCAGTCATCACGACAGTAAGTTTCATTAATATTATATGTGTGAATAGTTCTTTGTAAATTATTTTCAACCAATTAATAATTTCAAGTAAATGTCTTAAAGGGTGTGAAGAATGGACTAAGTCTGAGTAAAATAGTTTGTGAGTCCCTGGCAGTAATATCCGAGGTATTATATCTACTTAATCTTATATATTGTAACCCTTTATGGTATAAATTGTAAAGTTTCATTATTTAAATTCAGATATAAACGTATATGCTACTAATTATACTTCATTTATAAAATTAGATAATGAAATGTCTCAGAATCTTGACATATTAATATCTGGATTGTAACAATATTTTGTCTTTTTTCAGAGACTGAATTCCAGAGACAATTATTTATTGCTTCATGCTTTAGTCGAGTCTACGAAAAGACCGTCCTTCCGCTTTAAAGATTTGCTAGAGTTCTCGACCATCGATGAAAGACTTAGAGTAAGTTCATTCATTGCGTATATTGATCTCTTTGATCTTCTTAAAGCCATAATATTGCGAACCCAGGCATTATTGGCTAATGCAGAATCTCGACATACCAGGTAAACAAAAAGTCAAAAGTTGATGTTCATTTTTTTAATTTTAACCAGAATAGATAAATAATGTTTTTTCAACCTCTACTTACAGCGAGCAGTTATTTGATACCGGAGAAGTGAGATATATATCTCTATCTGTTGAAATGGCTCGTGTTTTAAAAGAGCTGCTGGGATTAGGACTAAGAATTCTGAACGAACACGATTTTGAGACGACAACCCATACGTTTAACCCAGATACTGTATGTTCCATTGCTTCTGATTATTTATTTTTAATTTTCAAAAGCATAGGATAAAAGTTTTCTATAAAATTTTAGGTTGGTAATTTCACCTTTGAAGTCGCAAATAGTTGCCCATTAGAACGTCTCGACCCTATCATATTTGAAAGTCTTACCAATTGTATCGTGAAGTTTCATCTTGCTCGTAAGTATTGCACCTTAATTTTGAAACATAAACATCGTCGTGTGTTTATAAAACATTAGTTAATTGGTAATAAGATGTGGATTATTAATTTTTCCAATAGGTCCTAAATTATACTCAAGAAGAATTTTTTCGTCACTTTGTAATGTGTTGTTGAAGCATGATCCTGAGATCACTGGCACCATGCAATGCCTGCGGACAGAAAAACCATTGTTTCAGCACCGGAAGCATGTTCACTATTGCAATTCGTTATTTGTTGGTTGCTACCAAAGTATTACGGTCTGGTTAAGTGCCGTTCATCTACGTTCAGCAAACATCGTCAGTCACTCCCTCAACGCCGAAGCAGACCTTAAGTTGCTTTCTACATTGTGTAAAACTAAGTCCTTCTCAGACCTCATGTTTCGAGACTGTACAAAATTACTGGTGCTATTAATCAGTGTTCTACGAAGTTCTTCCACATTGGAATATAATTTGTAAGAACTTTGTAATGCTTAGGAAGTATAATATATTTGTTGCTCACTGTCAATTAAAACATTTAAAATTTTGAATTTTGATATTTTAGATCCAAAAGCTTGTACGGTAACTTAAAGTCAGATGGTCCGGTTGCCATGAATGTGCTAGTCGAGAGTGCCGATTTATTGTGCAATTTAGTTAAGTTGTGTTCGAAGAAGTGTAACGAGGGTAAGATGCATAATTACATTTATCCATTGAATTTTGTTGAGTAAATTAAATTAAATATTAAATGGAAGTATTTTCTGTCGTCCCAAAATATTTAACCATCAAATGTATTCTGAATACTTGAATATTTTTACTTAGAAACTTGCTCTTGGCTTCCAGCGGAAGATGAAAGTCCTTCGGATCCTACGTTTAACGAATTTGTTGAAATTTGGTCAACTATTCTTGAAATAATGCCTCAGCTAATGAAATCTCACGCTACTAGTATTCCCATTGGAATATTGAATTCCATAGCTGAATTCGGCGAGTCATTATTTAATCTTCTAAGGGTAAGAACTGAGATTTAATTCATTGGTAGTTATTTGTTACTTGTTTTGAAATTTTAAAGGTTTAATTATTTTAATTTGTAGGACACTCCACTTCAACGTAAGATAATAACAACAGTTCTTGTTTACTGTTCATCAACGTGCAAATCCGAGATACGTGCTAAAGCTGGTCGTGCTTTGGCAAGATTAATAGAATTTAATTACATGTCCGAGGTGGCAATTATTGACATATACTGTTAACAATAATGAGAAAGACAATTACTGATTTTTTAGCAATGTATTTTTATAAATTTTCTTGTTTTTCTAGGACATAAGTTTCAGTATGGACGCCTTTGACGCCATAAAATCGAATGTCAAAGCTCGCGAATTGCACATCCGCATTTCCTTTTCTTGGGCGTTTGGAAATTGGAGTGATGTTTACCTTCAAGAGTATTTAACCATTAATGAAGACAGTTTTAGTGACCATAATCAAATAATCGCGGATTTCTACGACATCATTCGAAGCTCACCCGACGCCAAGGCCAGAGTAAGTATCAGAATAGTATTATTTCATTAATTGTTGGCATTGGCATTGGCACACGACAATTGTTTTTTCTGTAGTAATAATACGATATTAAAATAAAAAATTATACCATATGTGTTCTTATACTATTCTTATAACATGACTATGACATGTTTTATGTTGCAGGTTAAGTATAATATATTCCGCGGGGCTGGAAATTTATTGAAGTTCATTCAATCTATGGACATTGAAAACGCTGAAAGAGTCAAAGAAATCATATACATCTTAATTGATCAAGTTGGCAGAGGCTTTGACTTTAAGGTAAAACAAGAGTAAAGCACCTATACGGACTTAGTAATTCCATTTAAACAATGACATTTATATGCATATTGACAATATTAATTTCCAGTACAATTACTATAACTATAGTATTTTCTATTTTGATAGAGATATATCAATAAGCTGTGCTACTCGACGCACTTTTGTCGAATGAAAGTCTTTCTTTCTATAGCTTTTCAAAATAGCACCCAAGTTCTGTAGATGATATTGTCCCAGAGGGTTGTAAAACTTCAACTTTGTATGTCTTCTTCATAATGCTGTATTACCTAAATTTCCATGTCTATATCACTCCTAAGTTATTGTTTCTCTTTTTGCTCTTCTTAATGCAGTCTTGAGGTGAACTATATATTTTTGATTAGAGAGTATAGTAATAGTATAGTATTTAGTATAGTATTTCACGAATGAATTAATTTATAATGCGCATCTTATAACAATGACACGTTTATGAAAGCAATTGATAGTAAGGGGAAGTAATTGAACACGTTTTCTGCCAAAAATCAAGATTTCCATATTATTAGTTATTAGATATTTATTTATTTGATATATAGGCCCGGTGGAATGCTAGTTACGCACTTCGCCATGTTTTTACAAATTCTTGTCTATTATCCTGCCTAGAAGAAAGAGTTAAGGTACAACTGAATATTTTTAAACTTGAATAATATTAACGTTAACTTACGTTGACGTTGACCGTTAACTAGTTTTACTTATTTTATAAACATATATGGCATATGATGTTTGCAGGATAGAACAATGCAATGCTTCATTAAACATATGTGTCAAAGTGAAAACTTCAAAGAACGGATTCAGTGCGTTGTCGGAGTCTCTTCAATCTGCTCACGAGCTACTTATGGCGAGTACTATATGATTCTGTGGGAGAAGTTGGCCAGCGCCGTTTCAGTGGAACCTCCGGAAACACAATCTGAGGTGGGACAAGCAGAGAAACTGAACATTGAAGTAAGTGTTCCTTACTTAGTTTGGATTTGTTTTAATATTAAGATTTAGTGTATCGCCTTAGGCGAAATTGTATCTATTTTCTCATTCCTAATTTGCGTCTATTTGGTTTATTCAAATCACAAGGTTGATAACCGAAAAATAGTGTTTAAGCTATAACTGGAGGTAACAGCAACCATTAAACAATCTGTTTACTAGTAAAGATAAGCTCCTCCGGCTACCTAAGCTAGTATATAAATATTTTTATATTTTGACCCCCTCTGAGTGGAAAATTTTGTTATTGTACCACGGTAGTATATATACTAATTTGCAGTTTACTGTCATATATATTTATAGGTTTGAATGATCTTATTATAGGTGGGGCGCGGATATATTCACCTGACGTCAATGTTGGTAAGGGAAGACTTGGAACGGCTTGAAGAAATCATAACGGCAAAGTGTGAAAGAATTCAGGCAACCATTAAATTCGCTGTGGCAAATTCTCCGTTAGACGATTTCGACCAATTCGAGAAAGCAGTAGCAAATCTTGACCAGTTAACGAAGCTTCCTTTACGTCCATTTGAACAAGAAGTTTGTCGTACAATATACTCTTCGTTATACAATTCTTCAATCATGTAAGTCTGTTTAACAAATTTGGGTTTATTCTAGAATGGTTATGAATGGCATTTCGATGTATTTATAACAAATTATTTATTTGTTGTGTATTAAGTAACGTATTTTCCCCTTTGCTAGGGGATGGTAAAATTCGCTTTTAGTTATCGATTACAACTTTAGCTAACCGCGTTAATTAAATTCGCAGTGTATTATTTAGAAAAACTGTAGTTTAGGTCTTAGGTGATGTAGAATCTCCTATGTTATGTAGAGTACAGTAGAACCCTTTTAACCAACTAAATATAATTGTTAAAGATGTTTAAATCATATTGATGTTTGTTAAATAATTAAGCATAACTTCGATACTATACCATCCAGAATTTTATGAGTTTTGTGATATTAAATTTTTTATCCCAAGTTAAGACTTGAAAAAAAATTGTTATTTTCAAAAGAAATACAATAAACGTACATGAATTATTTAATTATCGGATCATATTTAATCGACGGAAGATAAACGAAATGTAAGTATTGAAAATGGATTAATAAACATTAAAAACGGCTTGAGTCACGGGAACGGTAGTGAATGCCTCTGCTCTTCATCTCCCTGACAATACCCGGTGGCAGTTTTCCAGACACAGAAATCGCGTACACGCCTTTTACAAATCGCGCTGTTACAAAACAACCAGAGATTAATATTAATCTCATAATAGGAATTGGAATTATCAATCGTTAAAAGACCATTGTTAATTGGCCTGTGAACAAAAAAATAAGGGGTACACTTACAGATTCGTTGCCATTTACAGACCCAGCTATCTTCGGGGCTCATGACAGCTACCATGCTATTAAACAATCAAATAATTATTGCTGATGAAAAGGACAATTTGAAAAAATATTTAAGTAAAAAAATAGTTAACAAACCCGTCAAAGTTGTTGCTTGTACAAGCGTACACATTTTCCCGATTGTGACGCATACGAAGAAAATCGTCGCAGTTATCGCATCCATCGAATTCAAATTGATCGAATGTCTAGACAAAATATCAACATAAATGTAAAATCATTTCAATTTTGATTCCTTGGAAATATGTACTTCGTAATACTTTTAGTAGGCTGACATAATTATTATAATGAATTAGGACTCATTTTCAATTAATTTGAAATAAAATTATTGCTCTAAAACTTAAGCCAGTTTATGGCCCAGTCTGAGGACATAAATTGTCGTTTTTAGTTTTGTAATATTCAGTAATTTAATTTAGTCTTCAGTTGTCAGTAGCTACAAGATATTTACGTAAAGAATATATAATGACTCATTAAATCTTTTTAATATTTTGGTTTAAGTGACTTACTTTAATCAAGGAACAAACCAAACAGGCTCTCAAGTTACGAAGATCCTTTGGAATGGTGTCAAGAGACATTTTGTAATTAATAAATATTAAATGTTTAGTTAAACAATTCAGTTCAGTCGAAATTTAAATATAAAATTAGTTTAATAAAATAGATAGTACAACAAACACAAAACAAATATGCGGTAGTAGTTAATACTTGATTGGAATCAAAAGCAAAATTGGAATTATTAAATTAAATTAATTGATTTTGTGGATTTTCAGTTTTCGTAGTGTCGTAGTCGTTTAAATAAATGGAACGTTGTTAACTAGTTAGCTTAAAGAAACAAACTGCACAGCTCTGTGTGTAGTGGACTGATATGTACCCAAACAAATTACTTGTATATTTGAACATACGTGCCTACTTTCTATTATTCTTGGAAGACAGCGAATGAGGGTTTAAGTTACGAGTAGTAAAAGCAAAATAGTCGAGGGGGCAGTATAGGACAGTTTTTCAGAAATGAACTAGTAAGCTAGCAGAAGCAAGCCAGCATAATAAATGTACTAAGAAAAACAAACGTTCTCTAAAAGCCAATCAAATCTCTTTTTACTCATAAGTAATCGGAGATAGATCTATTAAGAAAAAATTAGGATTATTCAGAAACACGTTTTTCTGAGATATTCTGTAGCATTCTTAGACTTTAGGAAAACCATATAAAATTGAATTTTGCTGCTAAGATTGCTGATTTATAGAAAATAGTATTCATTTAGTTTGAAACAAATTGTCTGCAAATTCATTCAAACATGTCGTATGCTAAAATAATTATTAATTTGCATTTTGAAACGTATACACATTTTCTGTTTCCACCTTTCCACGTTTCCATCTACTTCCATTTTCTTACTGTTACTATTTCTACTCACTAGTAATTCATTTATTCGTCACCATTGCTCCAACATGTAAATCATTTGAATTTTTTTTATTTTTGCAGGGACGAGCATGTTTTACTGATGAGAAATCGTTGATCGACTGAACAGACGGTTCCTGAGCTTCAATAAGAAAACTACAAATGTGTACGCATTAGTTGAGTTTTAGATCCTCGCAACAAAATAAGTAAAAATAGGAATTATTTACAAACAAGTGATACTCTTAATGCTGTATTATTTTATAATCATGTTAATTCATGTCAATAGAAATAGCCTTACTTAAGCTCTCAAACTGTTTTAAGTGCTTGCTCTCAAACATATGTAGATCAAACAATAATTGTCTAATGATCTGTTAAGCATTTTGTGTCGTTACTTAAAATGTAAAGTGCTGCCCAATATTGTTTTATTAGCAATAACTGATTAAAGCACTTATGAAGCAAAAAACAAGAAAATAATGTTTATGGTTGTACTAGTTAATGTGAGATTTTAAAGATCATGCTGATTGCTTTAAGTTGTCATGCTGTATGGGAAAAAATATGTAACTTAAAGTAAGGTTTTCTATCAATGTGTTCATAAGCCAAAATATGTTAGTGTCTAAGTGATTTTGTATGTTAGCAATTGTCAATCTTCTTTCAACAAGACAGGAGAAATTATATGTTATAAAAATACCATTACAATTACAACACCTTGTCAAAAACCGCATGTTTCCCAAAGCTCGGTTTATTCTCTAAGGTTATTATGATTGCAAGGTAAGATTAATGTTTTCTAAATTTGATCGAGAATCTTAATTTAAAGAATTAGTATTTACAAAGAAACTACTTAATTGATTAAGTTGTCTTTGTTTGATTTGAGATTAATGTATGCAATGAAGTTGCGAGAGAAAGACACATGTGCAATAAAACCAAAAATTCCATTAGTGACTGTGTTGGATGGTGACTTACTAATCGTCTTTTCATGTAAACATTTACAAGTCACGCTGTTGTTTGAAAATATCCAGTTTGTACTAGAGAGAGTACAGGTAAAATGTAGAGCTATGTGACAAGCGAATAGATTTTAATCTTCGTTGTACTATATACCAGGTATAGTAACGTTATAAATAGGAGAGTGTGGCATAAAGTAGTAATGAACCGTAATCTCGGGCAACTGAAACAAATGAACTAATTAGAGCATTTTGTTTAAAAAATCGGGTTCTCGCTCAGTCAGCTATGGCTAGATCATGCTAGATCAAATGTAGCAGAGAAGTGTAAGGTCGTAGGGAAATTAGTGAGTGAGCTCTTGAGCTGTGCGGTGGACTCCGGCTGTTTCTTTTATTGTCTCTTCTGCTTGGTTTTGTTCTTTTTCTTTTAATCTATGTATTCTGTCTACTTTTGCTGGCTCCTAATAATAGCCACGGCCACGAATAATGTTTTTAGCCCATCTGTAAGACAACTAGGTTTGCTGGTACCTAATAATAACCACTGATGATTGTATTAGCCTAGATGTATAGAGCAACAAGTACTAGTATCTAATAATTTGCCGGTGAAGATTCACTTTTCGCATTTCGATCAACTTTCTCTACATCAGCACCCAATCTCCTCTGTCAACGTGGCTACCAAAGGTTTATGTGAGTGTTTAGTGACTCGAGTGGTTTAAAAATAGTTCATTCTGCAAAAATGGTAAGTCAAAAGTATTTTCTGTTTTTTTATTGCGAATTAATTTTGTTTTCATTAATTATTTCATAATTATTATTTAATTGCAAATTAAACGGTATCAACAACAAACCGAATTTAATAAATAAAATAACAACTAGCTACTTTAATTTGTCAGAGTATTTTAACAGATAAGCCAGGTTAAATTCTCGTTCTATGAACTCATTTGTCCATCATGCATCTTTAAGCTGCTAATTGCTAAATTCTTTAACGTGCACTAACAAATCCTATCTGCGAGAAAATATGCAATAGGCACACTATTTCACTAATAATAGTTATGAACTAAGAAATTACTTTGCTGTCTGCTAGTTATACTAGTTACTACTATTAGCGAGCAATTTTGGCATAGAACGTTTACATGCAACTGTTGGCATAATAACCACGCTCAGTACCTGGTTCAAATGAAACTGATACGACTTGTAATTATGTCAAAACGGCTAATCATGCCAACTTCTCTTGTGCGTTCTTACAACAGATTAAATTCAGATATGTAGCTGCAAATTATTAAATTGCTATTTACAACTAAATTCACAGTCTTATCAGATTTCATGGTAGCTAGAATTTCATCCACACACTCTTTTTCGACTCATTACACAACTTTCATTATAGATATGAAAAAGTCGTCCGCATTTTTTTGCCTGTAAGAAAAATAAAATTAGAATTTGCTCGCATTATACGTATGTTATCCTTTACAATTCACAAACCAATACAAATGACGATATTAATTTTTCTAAACTTTACAACAGCTATTAGATAGTTTTGGAATTGTTTTCATTTAAGTATCGGGTAATTCACTGAAGATAGACATACAATGATAATCAATCCAAGATATTGTTTGATTGAGTTTCTATCTACTTTTATTCATATTATTTATAAAATAGTTACTACTTTGATTGAAATTATAGTTAGAAAAGATGAGTGAACTGAGATTCACAAGTTTACAAAGTAAAATTCCTAATTGGTATTCCTAACATTAATAAACATGATATAAATACAAAGCAAAAATGATGCTGCATCCTTTTCCATGCACAATGACCAATTGGACATTGTAGTTATTATTACCAAGTTTGTTTTTACTTTTTGCGGTTTCTGAAGCAGACATTTTCATGGTAAATAGTAAACAGAATGTAAGTTTCATACAGAGTGAGACAGGTCTTAATAGTTATAAAGTTCCTGCTCCCCAGGCAAACGTGAATTGAATATTGCGGAAGTAAATTATAAACGTTGTTGATTGATTGGGATGATACTTGATAGCTACATTTGAGAAAAGGAATGACTTTTTGCCTTTATATATATGATTGGCAACTTCTTCAGACTGGAGACGTATAGTCCATTCACCCGTATTCACACAGCACTACAGGTTTCTCAATAAAATCTGTGTAAGCATGACTAATAACAATAACGGATGGTTAGCTCGTCAACTGCCAGTTTATATTTTTATGTTCCTAATACTGCTGCAAAGCATTTGCATGCTTACGTATCATGAAAAATATTGATACAAATATTTAAAGTATGCCACAATGAAAAAATTGTAAAACTCCTTTAAAGAAATGGACATGTAAACTATTTTTTGTCTCTGACACCAGTTAAAAAATATATTTTCCTGTTGCAGTATGCAAAAGAGCAACCGAGGACTGCAAAATAATGTCTGAGAATTCCCCATTAAGTATATTAGACAGCAGCTTGATCTTGCTCTCCTTTAGCAGTCTGCACTTTGCACAAATGTAGCACTCAAAACGAGATGAGATTTACTTCATAGAGAAAACTGAGATAAAAGTATTCTATAAACCTTACTGCTAATAATAAAAGAGATGTGAACATGACTGAATTCTTACTATTAAATAAGACTGTTTTAGATTAGAGTACCTACTGCACAATTCCTGATTCGATGTACAAAGTTACTACTTAAAAGTTACAGCCTTAACATAACACTTGAGATTGATTTTTTGTTCTACTTTTCAACTCTAGCTTCTGGTTAGATTCGAGGAACTTATCTTGAACTCTCTTCAAAGCAAACAATATTTTAACTACGTTTTGTTCTCAGAAATTTTAATAACACTTTTCAGAATTGTTCAATTATTTCACATAGTACGCTACGCAGAAACTATTGAGTCGAATGAGATATTGATGTAAGCACCTATAGCATCTCTGCAAAATTTGCAGAACCTAAGTCGATGTTTCTAATAACCGAATAAGCAACTTGAACATGCAATGGATTAGACTTGAGATAATGGCATTGTAGTCAGTAGAGCAGTGAGTGGAGTATTTAGGTAGTCTCTGTTGTTTTTGGGCATGATATCATGGCACGGGCGGTAAGCTCATCATACTAATAAAATGTTGAGTTTGTGGTCAAATACTTTTTTTATATTTGGTATATTAGTTTTTCAAATTAGGAATTTATGTCTACAGTGTACACGAAAGCGCTGTGTAATGTGGTGAATTGATTCTGATGAATGGTATTATAAATAAGATTACTACCCGTTCATCTCATTCCATTAGGCTGTGTTTTCAGTCGGACTGCATTCTCCGACTATTTATTTAGATTTCATTCACTAAACCCCATTCAACAAATTACGCATAGACTGAACGAACTGGGTCATGAAAGAGGATTACGGGAATCTACTGGGGAAAGAGGATTACTGCAAGGATTAATATTATTAGATACATCCCATAGTGAACCTACTAAAACCATAAAAATCTGAATTTTCATTCACTCATTCTATTAATAGTATCCCTATGACTAAAAAAAATGTCTATTCGTAGCATAAGATTTCATTTTTACTAAATTAAAGATAAATTCGCCAATTTGGTGTTTTAAAATCTATTGTCACTATGGGTAATTACTTTTATCAGGGTTGCTTATAAATGAAGTGCACATGCTGTATATTCGCACTTGTGCTAATAAAGGAGCTGCATAAATACTTGAGCACATCACATACACATACCTAATATTTCATTCGTATATTTAGTACTGATAGGATTTATAGTAGGAAAGTACAAGTAGAAGTGATGGTCTACTCTCGTCGGTAGGAAAACCCAGAGAGATAGTGCAGAGCAAGTCTCACGAGAGAACAAAAATGTCATGCAAGCTGTTATTTCCTTTTGCCGTCTAGCTGGCCTAATCTGTCCATCTCCCCATGTGTTTTCAATCTTGTGCTTTTTGTTGGTGAATCGATATACTATTACACCCTATGTTGTGATTATGATGAGAAAGATGAAGTGCGAGATGCCATACAATAGGCATCGTCGTGATTCAAGTATATAAAAGACAATAAACACATACACTGAATGCATGTATTTGTAAATATGTTTGCGAGTTTATGCAGTGCATTGGAATGACATAACACATACCTTACAATAAGTAGGTAATTACAAGCATGCTATGCACAAGATTGAGAATTGCATAGACATCTATATGTATTTGTATGGGTCTGAAGTTGAAGGAAGACAAGTGAAATCTAAGGTACATAATATGCATTTAGCCAAGCTAATGTAGACGTGAGTGTCAAGTTGTTGTGTGTACGCAGCGAGTCCAGTCATGTCCAGCCAGAGAGTCTGCAGTCCATGCCAAATGGTGGACCAAGTCGAGTCAATTTTCCTCTGTCCTATCTTGCCTATCAGTTAATGCACCAGAATGATCTTGGTATATAGCATCCATCCCCATTCACATATTATTCAAATGCCAAAGACAGTGATGATGAGATATAATGGCTAAGGGGATGACTCTGACTGCTAAAAGCTCCAAAGCAGTTCTACTACAGTTCGAGTCGTTAAGTCGACTGGTTTGTTTTAGTCCGTGCATAGCTCTGCCTTCCATATCATTTGGATTTTCTGAGACTATCAATGCAATCTATATGTGAGTAGGTAGTCTTTAGTAGTTTAGCTCTTTAGTTAAGGGTTTGTATACTTCTGTCTACTAATAAATATGTAAACATCATCGTATGCTTGCCAATGTACTGCACTCTACAGATACTAAGTACATACAAGTAGTAAACTATCTTCATCACAAACCCCTACAACAAAGAGTAGTGTGTGTGCCTTAGGTAGTATTTAGTATTTCCCAACTAGCTTGCCCATACATTTACAAATACGTTCATTTGGTTCACAAATGCATTGAATCTATGCCTCCAATATATTGAAAACTATAGACAGATTTACACACTTTGGTTTACGAGGTATATATTATTATCAAAGATTTTTCTTTGTTGAGACGGATTTATTTTCGCAAGCCGAAAACATTTGCATAAAATATATATTTTTATTGAAACATGTTTATTTTTCTATGAAATGGGGGAAGAGGTTGGTTAGTAGTGTAATTCTCTCCCCACATGTACACACAGATAGTATTTAGATAGTGGATATTATGAGTTTCATTCACATTTCCAGTTTAGTGTTTTAGCAGTAATCGTAGGAGAATGTGCTCTTGTGATCTAAACAATGAATAAATATTTGAGCTGAGCATAAATGCAGGAAGATTGGAGTTGGTGTATATAGGAATCGTAGTAGTAGTATTGTAAAGCTGAAGTACTTGTTCGTGTATTCATTTGGTCTATCCTACTCACTACTTGTGTGTGTGATAAGGCATATCATGTAGATGGAAGGATGAGACATGAGACTCTGCTAGCACTGCCAAGTGCTGGCTTACACTGTTCTTTTAATTCAATATTCTGCCCAAATTACATCCCCATCCCAATCCCAACTACCAGACGAGGAGAAAGAACATCAACCACCAATATATAAAGCAAGGCTGTAGAAAACCAGTGGCTAGTCGCTAGTCTAGTGTCAGATGAGCTAGTGTTAGTGTCAGTTCCGTTCATTTTACATAGACCTTGTGTTTATACATACCTCCAAATACACCTGTTACTCACTCTCTCAAAATAACAACGCAGGTGAAACTAAGTAGAGTCAGTTTCTGTGACAGATGAGCATCAAGAACAAACCAACTCACGCACATGATAAGGAGAGAGAAAAACACTCGGTAATCATTTTAATTCCTACACAAATATTAGTTTTTTCCGGATTTCTTCTTTCAAATCCCTATTTAAATAGTACACAATATGTAGCATTATTCCGAGCCATTGCAACTTGTGTCTAGTGCGTGAACAGGAACCATTTACTGCAGATCAAACAGATACTTTACTTGTTCCGGTTATGTGAGCCAGATTGAGTAAACTAATTGAAACGGATTTTTGTGAGACAGATAATTGGACTATTTTCTAGTCTATTTACTTGTAGCTTCTGAAGGCTTCTGAATAAGCACAGAGTGTTTTTAAGAAATTCCAAACCACTTTTTAACTATCTACTTATCAAGAATTTCAGACTGTAAACGTTATCAGCAAAATCCGTGGAAATTAATTGAAACTACGTTTGACATTTGGTTTCAAGTTACAGAATTTGTGAATAGCTCCTAGGAAAGTCAAACTAATATTATCTTTGGTATTTTCTTCTATGAGATTTTTCCGTTGATAGTAGTCCTATAGAAATGTATTTTGGTTGTGTGTATATTGAGTCGATATCAGAGCGTGGAGTAGACACGGCTGATACTCTTCACTCGTCGATTTATCCTGTCTCAAGTCTATATAGGAAGACAATTAAATTCGCGTGGTACAATTTATTGCCCGTAATCTACATAACCTTCTAATAGAATTCAGGAATAGTAGTAACTTTTGAAAAGAATTTCGGGTGATACGTTTAAATAAAAGACATGTAATTACTCCGAGGAAACTCGAGAAAATTCGGAAATCGTGGGGAAATCAGTACACAAACACTGATGGAATAAATTAGGGACTAAATTTAGACCGGTTTAAACTAATTATATGGTCCCAATCAACCTAACTTACGATTTCGATTAGTGCAGTGCTAACTGTTACTAAATAAAGCATACGGAGGAGAAATGCTACACTAGTGTCTTCCATTAATAAAGTGTTTTTGTATCTCTGTATTTAGGAAAGGACGCCAAAAGAACAAAGTTGAACTAGGTTAGTATGTTTAGGGTCATAAAGGTTAACATAAGACTTGTGCGAGTTTGCTTTATATAAAAAATGTTGGATGCCACCTATTACACACAACATTTGCGAAAAGTCATTATTTAGTTGGCAATCCCCTGAAACAATAGTAGCATCGCAGTTTCCTAATTTTAGATAGCTAGGATCTTCTCTCGCTCGGCAATACTCTGTTTATTGTGTAGGTATCTAAAATGCAGAGGAGTGATGATACTACGATGATACTTCCAGACAGTACACCAGAAACTTGCATGCTTTTCAGGATTTAGTCAATCTGTAATTAAAAGAGTCTGAGCTTTAAAATCTGACTAATATGATAAGTCTCAAAGATACATAGAGATTGTGGCTTGGAGTGAGTGCGTATAAATTATTCATTGTTAGTTCCTCTATCAGTCATCACTTGTGTCAACAGCAGAGGCAGTCACAGTTGGGTTGTAAGCTTCAAATTAGCATCAAGATCAACTTGACATGGACATTAGCATAGATTATTATGTAGCATAATCCTTACTATGTGTCAGAGCGAACTTCAACTTAAACTGTCTCCATCATTACACTCCGTGCCACCCACACATCCATAATATTGTGACTCTATTAGCTACATGTCTGAAGCTATAACAAATGCTCGCATTTATTTATTTCATGTGTATTTACAGTATTACGGCAATATAAACCAGACCCGTGCAGAAATGCACAAAGCCCTCAGTAATAATACCCTCTGTGTATATGTACGACTGCTTTACTGCTTTTTATCACCTGTAATTAAAGTCATAACTATTTGCACGAACAATAAGCTGAACTAGGCAGGGCAGACTGGCCTGCTTGTTGTAACCGCGATGTAGTTGAAAGGATATCATGCAGAAAATATATTGTACTGTGTAATTATTATGTACTGCTTGCTTTACAAAGTATAAACATACATTTTAAATGCCGTCGTTGTTTGCCACATTAAAAACCCAATAGAAACAAGTAGGTGTGCTCTGTCATATTTAAGTAGCTATATTATACAATGTTATGCAACAATATTATTGTTATGGTTAGAATATGTTAAATAACGCTATCTTTCCTCTATTATTATCTCCTTTTTTCTGGAATTTCGGACGCTGCTGCATACAATGCAATGACAATAGTACATTCATGAAAAATAATACACGTAAAGAAAATGCGTATTTATCTGCAATATTTTGTGGTACTTTGTATAAGCAAGTTCATTAACGTCCATCCAAAGAACCATTTTGCACCGAACACACATGATGACGATGACACTCTGTAAAATGCGAGTTATAATGAAACCATATAATGTGTCAAGAGTGAATTGATTCTTTCCTTTAGATTTATTACTGTTGACATTCAACTTTATGTGGCAACTAAATGTATTGTGCATATAAATCTGTAGACTACAAACTATAAACACATTTGCACATGCAGACTGGTTTGTTACCAACAAACTCACAATGTAACCAACATTTATATTTTTACGTTCCTGCGTGTGAGTTATGTCGCTTTATAATTGGAAAATTGTGGTCGTACCAATAATCCACGCATTTTCGTATTCATATAATAAATACATTTATTATCAAGGCTGAGTTAAACAAGGACATTAAATATATTATAAGACATCCGTAATTATGTTGAGACACTACATTTGTCACTGTATAGTGCCTACAGGTTTGTCTCACCATTAAATGTTATTACAGGATAACAATTATGATACTTTATTACATGCTATTCTTACAGCCTTAAAAGAAATAGCTGATATTTACTAGTACATGCTTATAAAACAGAAAATTAAAATAGAATTCTGTATGTCAGACTAGATTAGCAAAGTACAAGTGTTTAATGCATTTAGGCAAGGCTGTATTGAGGGAGTGGGCTTTGGGGGCTAAAGCCCCCCCCGAAATCCAAGAAAAAAGGAAAATTTTTTTCAAAATACCAAAAAATTTCGCGCTTCGCGCGATTTTATGTGATTTTTAGGCTATTTTTGACTCATTTTAGACAAAATAAGCCAAAAATTTTCGCGCTTCGCGCGATTACGCCTAATAGATATTGTCCTATGATATCATAGCCCCCACCGAAATCGATTTCTAAATACAGTACTGCATTTAGGCATCGTTGTAAGTTGTTGTGTATGTTCAAATAATTATATATTATATCAGGGTAACTCATGATCAATAAAAATCTTTAAAAAATGTTTTAAGTATTAAATAAGAAACAGTTATACAGATTACTGCAAAATTTAAACGGCATGAGCAGCTACTAGTATTTGTGGCTCACGTCTGTCTGGCTTAATTTTCCGAATTGAGCCCAACGACAGTTATCTTGTCTGTTAAGAAGTATCTAAACAGGTTTCATCGTCAGCAAATAATTTCCTGAATTTTCCTATTGTCTAATTGTATAAACCATAGTAATCCTATGCCAAAAACCCTACGTTGGATTTATAATTATATTTGATATAGGTAAATGGTTTTCCCGATAGCTTCCAAAATGCCATTTTTATCTCTCCTCTGACGTTCATTCGTCTTGCCTTCTCCCAACTTGTGGGTAATGGCAATAGGAACACAACTTTCAGGAAAAAAATCATGTTAACCCTGTCAATAGTTATGTGAAAAAGACCTCTTAAAAGGAAAGCAAATTAACTTTTGAACCCCTGGACGGATTTTAATGAAACTTGGTATGGAGATCCACCATAAGTATATCTTCAGAGGTTTTTTTGAAAGAGTTGTAAATTCTCAGTTTTTCGATTTCAAATGACCCGGAAAAGTTTATAAAACAGGTCTTTTTCATATAACTATTGACATCCTGGTTAAAAATGATTTTTTTTCCTGAAAGTTGTGTGTTCCTATTGCCATTCTCCACATGTAGAGAGAAGGAAATGGCATTTTGGAAGCCATCGGGAAAACCATTTAGCTGTATCAAATAAAATCCGTCAGTTAGTATTTTTCCTTGTTTCCGTCTACACCAGTTTATAATTACATGACGTGATTGTTATATAAGAGAAGCCTATTCCTGACTGAACTTAATTTATGATTTAACAGGTTTCAAGATGAACTGACAAATATGACCTGAAAAACTTATTACAATCGGCTTAGATCTGAGATTTTACTATTGATCGGATTTATCAAAAATTAATTCACGATGGTGGAATTTGCCTGTGACCAGAATTTCCTTTATCAAGTTCTGGGAAACAATTCAGACGGGAATGGAGAATTGAATAGTTCATCATTAAAGAATAGTTGTTCATTAAATTTTATACAGTCGGGATTAAATTCAATATTCATCTACTTCCTCATAGTGATTCTTATTTACCGAAAATACTGCTTGAAATCGGCGGATGGGAGAAAGATAGTGAAAGTGCAAAATGAGGGTGAAAACGAGCAATCTGAGCCACTAACGAAAAAAGTGAAATTAATAGCCACACCCCAAGTTCAGTGCCAGGATGAGAAACAGTGCAGAACGATAATAACTCCCCCGGATGAAAATACCGATCAAGAGAAAAGTGATGAGAGCAAAGCGAGTTTTAGTGGGAGAATGTTTTGTCATCACGTTTCTGTATGGAATCTCACGTTGATTTTCATAATGGGATGCTGTGTGGAGTTGGCTGAAGCGATTATTTTGTTTTTGGCTGTGAGATTAGGGAATGGAGGTGATAAATTGACTGACGGGGAAAATATTACATCTCTCAGTGACAAAATAATTAATAGTGATGGGACGACTGTTTTTATACCGGATGACAACTATAATTACTACGGACTCGTCTTCGACTATGTGCGTCTCTTTACACCGGCAATCACTTTAACTGCGGCGGCCCTTGTATTACTTTTTTATCATCACGCCGAGACTTGCCAAAAGGCAAAATACCTCTTGGTTAATATTTGTTTTTTTATCCTTACGTCTGTGGTCTGTTGGGCGAAATTGTACGTTCACTACTACTCCACGGGCTTATCTATTCTTCATGTGAAGGTCCTTGTCGATATTGCTACCTGTGTGAGCAGCGTCGCTTTGACAGCCTTTTTGATACGGACGATTTTTGTTCACGTAAGTGTCTTCTCACTCGTTTCCTTTTCACGCTGATTACATATTTAAATTTATGTACATATACTGGTTATAATATTTTCAGTATAATTGAGTTGTAGTCACTGCCATTATGCAAATCATTTTCTTTTACATTTTACTACATAATATTACAATAAGAACGATCGCTGTCATATTTTAATGGCTTATTGCTGTAATTATTTTTACCAACATTGGCAATCCTTTAGTAGGTGTTTCATATTGATCTGCATGCTAACAAGCTATCCAAAAATATTACCTGCCCATTATTATCACTACATTCTTGTGTCTTGTCTTCTTTTTATGTATCGCTACTAATATGAAAAACCAGAACTGCCACAGACACATCATATACCGTATATAGGGATGAAACATCTATGTTCACTTATTGGAATGTCGGCATGCATAAGTTTTCTTACTTTTTCACTTAACCGTGGAGGATTGTTACAATTATCTACATTGTGTCCTGTTTATTAAGATACCAAGCAAGATAATTAAATACTGAAAGAAGGTACACACCGGCATAGATATACCAATATTCACATCGAGATATTTTACCAATAGATATTCTTATTCATTTACCTATGGGATGTTAAAATTTTCTAAGAATCTCATGACTCATCAATGATGCGCTTCAGATACTCACTTTGGTTCTTCTACACGTTTGATCACTTTTTAGATAGATCACATACGTCATACCTATTTTAATGTTCCATGTTTGCAGAATCAAAAAAAAACATTTTATCCTGACATATCCCATTCAATAAAAAGAGGGTCAAACAAAAGTTTTCAAGATGCAGGATACACCCCTTACCTACTTAAATATTTCAATCGATCAAAACTGCATTTACCTTAGGTTATGAGTTATGGCCATTTTTCACTGAGCTGCTGATTCTATTCATTTTATTTTCTCAACAGCAATTAAAAGATGCATTTAATTATATTAATTATGTTATTATCATCCCTATGTGTTTGTTTAATAAGTTCTACAGGTAGGACTTGTATGCATGAATAGCAGAATAGTTTTTGAAATTCTTTTCCAATTCTGTATAATTAAATAGCATAAAAGACTATTAACACTACATTCAATGAATGCCATAAATAATACTCTACAATAAATTTTCTATAAGCCCTTTTTGACCACAATTGGAAGGTATTTCTAAATGGGGTCAATCCAGAAGAAAAAGAAACTTTATTAGAAACTAATAATTACTAATAGAATTCTTTGAATATAAATGAAAGAATGAGTTTGTAGGAATGTCAATTATCAATACTGTTAACAACAGAAATTGTATGCAAATCTACCATAGTCATTGTGATAATTTCCGGATTCTAAATGGTTTCTATTTTATTCTGTTTATATACATTGTCCATATTAGAAGAAAAGCTAATTCACCGTTAACCCGCTCGAAACAGGCAATTAAGGACTCACTAGTGGGCAGGGTACAGAAATATCGATAAGCTAGAGCACAGTTCAGTAAGGCTAATTGAAACCATGTAGTTGTAGTCCTTAAGTCTTTATGTGTGCAGTATAAATGGACACTTGCACAGACAGTAGCCCATTAGTAAGTGCATATTACATAGACATAGTTATTTGAGACACACTCAAACTAATGCATTTACTGTACACTTCCACAAACATTTAATGTTATTGTCTATTGTAGCAGTAATCAAAGTGCAAGGAGAAACTTGTTAGATTATAAGTCTGAATAGCAAAGTTGGTGAACAAGTTTACGTCATGGCTTTTGTACTTAAACATCCTTTAATTGGAACATGAAAAACTAGTAGCTTTTACTCTCCGTTTATATAATTATGTTGGAAACAGTACTATTTTTATGATCATGCACAGAATTAATCATCATTTAAAATCCATTAATTGTAATTATAAACGACATAACCTATGTTTACAACTTGGGAATTGTCTAGGAAAAGTTGACTCAGTAATAATTAGTGACAAATAAAAAATGCAGTATTTATTTACAATGTACATGCACAGATTTATTGCAATGTTATTACAATACGTGTTTAGCCCAAGATTAAATCATACAATTAGGCATGTATACCATTGGTGTAAATATAAAATTGCATGCATGTAAAATATTGTCCAAAATTCAGCTTACTGAATTTGAATACTTGTAAACTATCAATTTAAGGTAATTCCTCGCATGGGTAGAGACACTCTTTTTCCGCTGTGCCGACTATGAGCCACTGTAGACTTTACTTCAGGATTTAAACAAAACAAATATCCTCCGAGTTCTCCAATGGCTCACGGTCAATACCACTTACGTTCGTGTCGCACTTCTCGCTTATCATCTCCTGTCAAACATTTCAATTTCCAATTCAGCTGGATTTGGGAATGATAGAATGGGAATGGAATTGGTGTGAGTTGTGTGTGATAGCCGGCGACAAGTAATAGCTCAAAAAAAAGAGAATTTTGTAACTTGGTTCCGGGCGCGGACGATTTTTCGAAATTTGCCCTGTGGCAGCCGTACTGATGTCCATTTCAAATGCCTTAAAAATTTGTTATCGAAATAAAATTTCGAAATTTTTTTTCCGCCCGGAACCAAGTTACAAAATTCTCTTTTTTTTGGGAGCTATTACTTGTCCTTGTAGCTATCATAGAACTTGACTCGCAGCGACACAAAGTTAGCTGAAATTCAACACAATATTTACATTGTATGGATCATTCTTAAGTTTTAAAACAAAAAATATTTACGGAGAAACTTAGGATAAAACAAGGCATCAAGAGACATCAATATGTTCAAGAAAAATTCACATTATTATTATACAATGAATGCATCCCTGGGTTAGAGACAGCACTTTTATAAAAATCAAACCAAGTTTAATAGATAAGAATTTTAAAATTCAATAGAAGTAGTGGTGGTCGGTAGTTGTAGGTGGAAGGTTAATTCTTCCCATGATATCATAGGCCAAAATTATTATACTACTAACAGAATTTTACGCGATGCCTGTTTGTGGCATACATGCGCAATGCGTGCTGCAGAACGAAGGAAGAGAAAAGTTTGTTTGTGTGTGTTTATTGTATAGGCATAAGCATAATCATTGCTTCACGTCAACACCACTTGCACTCGCCATGTAGTAAGCGCGCCGCCACCCACACACACGTGAAATTTTTACAAATATTCAAATAACTCAGAGATTACTTAACCTTGAATGAAATCTCTTTTAAAGAACAGATTGCCTATAGTTTAGTAGAATCTTCTAATAAATCTAAATACGGTAATCAAAAATCTGCCCGTGAGAGAAGCGAGAAATTAAAAAAAATCTAAGATCGCATTTGCCATTTATATTTGCATTGCAAGCCTAGCCGCCTGGAAGACCTGTTACAGAAGAAAAATTGTTGTTGCTGCTTTCAAATGCTTCACGGATGGTATCCAGGTTTTCTTTTGTAACAACTAATAGTCGATATCTGTATTACACTGGACATCTAGTGAGTCTGCAGATTTTAAGTGAATTTGATGGCGGGATCCTTCGTACCATGAAGGTATTTACAAACTACTGCTATTTAGTGATGAATGCCTTCATGGTACGAAGGATCCCGCCGTCAAATTCACTTATAATCACATCAAATTGACTAAAACCTGCAGACTCACTAGATGTCCAGTGTAATACAGATAAAGACTATTTTTTGTCCGCCACTGAGTCAGCAATGTTTATAAAATTTAAAAATGCAAATTTAAATGGCAAAAGACAGTCTTAGATATTTTAATTTCTAGCTTCTCTCATGGGCATGTTTCGGGGGCACCCTGTACATTAAGGATGGATTCCACACCTATATAGCAACCACAAGGGAGTATTAAAATGCATGTTAAAACTGTCGTTACATTTGCAAAAATCCTCCCGAACCAAGCATTTGGTTTTCATGGTACTCACAGATTTGGAATCCAGAAATATCCAATTTACAGATTCTATAATTCTGATGTTCGACATTTCCTTTAAATAGTTTTATAATCAAATTCCTAAAGAAATTTAAAATTGTCCAATTTTTAGGAATTTGATTTTTTTAAACTTTTTAAAGGAACAATATCACACATCAGAATTATAGAATCGTTATTGAATATTCCTGGATTCCAAACCTTTAAGTACCATCAAAATCAAATGCTTGGTTCTGGAGGAATTTCGAAAAAAATTGTGAATTTCAAATTCGTTGGAGGCTGACCCGAATTCTTATGCATGGAATATCCGGCCACGCTCAACAATAATAGTGTAAAAGTTAGTTTCTAGGAAACAAAAGGCAAGTTTATGATTGATGATTAATTAGAAGATTAGCTTTACACACTCACTATAAAATAGCAAAATGCCATTGATTTTTAGTTCAAAATAGATTTGCATTGTCGTCAATGTCATAGTAACGTTTGAATCGAATTTCTCACCGCATTTCATTTGGTTTTTGAAAATCATCGAATATTTTACAATACATTGACGTCTATGTGAAATAGGAGAATTTTCCACACACGGCGGCTTGCGAGGTTAGAGCGTCGAAAACGACCCGCCAAAAGGTGAAATATATAATTATTAGTTTATGTGACCTTCTTGGGGATTTTATACAATCGACTGAATATAGTAAAAAAGTTAGCGTTATCAAAAAAAGCCTGAAAAATTCTCCTTGAAAAGTTTTAAAAAACAAATTCGAATTTTTTGTTATTCTTTCTATTTTTCATGAGCACATCAAATGTAAGCATTCCAGATAGACGTTCATTATTATTAAACTACTTCGAAGTGATGAATCACCCAAAATGCACAAAAATTTCAAAGTACACCTGGTAATGCTACAGACTTAACAGAAACAAACCTAAAAACGTGAAAAAAAATTTGAAAACTTCAGAATTAAATAATTGTTTCTCTTCCCTACGGGGTGAAAGAATATTTCGAATTTAAATATAGACACCTCCATAGCGGTAAGCTGATACCCCGCTATATAGGGGGTTTGCCCCGATGTCAGGAAAATGTTAATATTGATTGTGGATATTGGCATTAATCCCTACGGGGTAAAAGAATATGGCGAACTCAAATATGGGAATATGGCGAACTCAAATATGGGCACCACTATAGCGATAAACTAAAACTCCGCTATATAGGGGGTTTACCCAATATCGAGGAAATGCAAATATTGGATTTGGATATTATTGGATATTGGTAATAATACCTACTTGGTAAGAGAATATGCCGACCACAAATATGGACACAAAATTAGCCTAACCATTGGCATATTGAATAGTTTTTAATTGACCACTTAAAGCTACAATCATTATATTGGCCTAATTATTGGTTAAGTATACATGGCCTAATTGCTGGTCAAATATACACGGCCTAATTGATGTTAAATGCTCTAAAAACTATAAACCGGACAAGGATTATGTTCCCTGGATTTGCGTGTGAGAAAGTAGGGGATAGTAGGGTTGGTGTGTTGGCTCTACTATCTCACATTTATTGCCAGCCAAATCCCTCTAGAATCCTGTCGTGCGAATTTATTCGCATTTTTATAAAGGCCTGAGTATAGTGACGGCCTGGGTATATTGACGGGCTTATCTCTATATATAATCTCAGACTTGATAAAGCAATAAATTTACCTGTCTATATATGTATATATGTATGTACGTGTGGTAGGGAGAACCAAGGAAACTTGCATATACTACGTTACGCCAAACCCACTCCCACCATGTGAAACGCAAGTGCTGACTTCAACACGTTTGAATGCCTCCTCCTCCCATTAACTGCACACGTAATATATGCAGGCTCCTTAAAAGCAAAATGCGCAAGTCCAACAGTCCAATTCCTCTAAACCACTGAAATGAGTCGTTTCATATTATTATGATAACATCAAAATAATAATAGAAATTTACATAAGAAGGTTGAATGGTGACTAGGGATCGAATGGAAATGATTAGCGAAAGGGAACATTTCGTAATGATCGTAATGTGCCTTATTAAACAGAATTTCAAAACTTCTAATTCCAATTGGTTCTGCTATATCGACAAACTTATTCAATTTTTTTAGTACAGCTGGGTTTACTTTTTACTACCCTCTTGATTCCATTGGGCCAGTTGGACCATCTTTTTGTAGAATGAAATAACAGTGCTGGGAGCCAGAGCCACGATTTATTCTATAAAAATATTTATTCGTAAGTTTGTACTCATAGGATTTGTACGGTTTTTCCAAAATCCCACGGGGAATCTTATTTATTTGATTTTGAATGGGAAACGTTTTGGTAAATTTGTGGGAGTTTTTTCGAAAATAGAGTTTGGTGTAGGAAATTCCGTTTTATCAGGAAATTGGGGCTGCAGCTAATTTTTCCAACCACTGTACAGCACCGTATTTAGAAGTCGATTTTGGAGGGGGCATTGACGTCATACACTTACATGCATTTGGCATATTCGCGCAAAGCGCGAAAAATTTGGGCTTGTTTTGTTTAAAATGAGTCAAATATAGCCTAAAGCGAAATATTTTGGTATTTTGAGAAAAAATTTTCCCCTTTCTTGGATTTTGGGGGGCTGCTCCCTATGCCCCCCTCAATACAGCCTTGCCACTGTAGAAAATAAAAGTATATTAATTAAAATATAATTTGTATTTACAAAATTAACATAATAACCTAATGGGATGTTTTTTATTACTGTGATGGGTGGCCTGCTGATTTTCTTTTGAGTGCTAGATTTGCCCCTTAGCTGGGTTCACTAGTTAGATATAATAACAGTTTTAAAGAATTACAAGAATGTAATACCAAGCGTTTTTTATACCGAAAGAAAAATTGTGTATAGAATATGAAATAACCGCCAATTTTGTATGTATGATGCGCTCTGCACTGTTCGACGCGGACACAACATGCAATCAGCAATGCCATAGCAATGTGATTTTCTTAGTTTTGTGGTTGCTTTGCTACCTGCTGAGAGAGAGGCGAGCGAGGAAAGTGACGGACACAACGGAACACTTCGCACTGTTCGCACTGCACTGTTGACTGTCAACAAATGACAAGTTTGACACTCTCATTCAATTGTCAACAACTATTGTCAAAATGCTTAGCCGTTTTAGATGTGAACAAAGTGAAGATTTGGGACGATATTTAGTATCTGTAAAGGACTTTGACCACGGGGATGTTGTTTGGGAAGAGTCTCCATTGTTTTCTGCGCCATGTCATCGTCAACTATTACCGGTTCCAAATTACGAAGACTGGATATTTACTTGTGTGGGCTGCTTCAGAAAAATAGAGAATGCTGCAATGAAGTGCCCTAAATGTCTTTGGCCTTGTTGCTCGGTCAATTGTTCAAAGGTAAAAAGGACTATTGTTGATTGATGATTGTGATTAGTAGTTGATAAGCATAATATAGTCATCAATGACCAATTCATTTTAATATTTACTTATTGCATAATGAGAAATTAAAAATGAATTATTTTGTACTACAGAGTAAAAAGCACAAAAATTATGAGTGCGACGTCTTCTCCAGATTAGGCATTACAGCTGTTACTGGAAACTTTTCGAAGTTAATGTCTCTGAGAATCGTTTTGTCTAAAGACGTAGAACCTACCAAATATGAAAAGTTCTTACACCTTTGTTCTGACTATAATGAACCGGATAAGGTTTTCCAGAAGGAAATAGACGATGATGTATTTCAATTTTTGACTCAAGACTGTGAAATGGATATCTCAATAGACGAAGTATCTCAACTATTGGCAGCAACTCGAATCAACAATTTCTCAATCTGTTATGGAGATGAACATTCCACAGAGTAAGGATCAAAAACAAAAATATTTAATCATCTTCGATTTATTATAAGATCATTTATTAATAAATTGTTTTGTGATTTATATAGACACGCCGGTGTAGCCCTCTATTTGTACACCAGCTTACTTTCAAACTCATGTTGCCCTAATGTTGGGTTCACATTTGTCAAAAATGTGGACAGGAGTGGAGACGTGCATTGGAATATCCGCCTTTATGCAAGAAAGCCGATTAAAAAGGGCAGCATTTTGTCGATTGCTTATAATCCTATGGTATTACAATTTGGCACTGTCCCCCGACAAATTCAAATTCAAAAATCCCATAATTTTATTTGCAAATGCGAGCGTTGCCTGGACAAGACTGAAGGGGGAACATACTTCCAAGCCTTAGTGTGCCCGAAATGTAAGAATAAGAAAGGCTATATGCTGCAAATGAATCCCGTTGAGATTAACAGCCCTTGGAAATGTGATAAATGCAATAACATGGAGGATGCCCACAAAGTGAGAGAGATAATCAACAGCCTCGAACCAGTCCCGCGTTCATTGCTTCGTAAGACAGTATCTCACGCCCGTTCTTTGAAGTTGGCAGACACTTTTATTGTCGAGCAGAAGCATCTTCTTCACAAAAACCATTTCTTAATGTATCAATGCGCTTACCTTTGGCTATTCGGAAGCGACTTTTGTCGCGATCTCATTTCCTCTGATGCGAACACTAAAAATCTTTTCATAAAGATTATGACAAGAGTGAAAAGATATCTGCCGATGTGTGAGAATTTCATGCCATCTAATATTATCAGTAAGTTTTGTTCCATTTATTTATCTCCGTCCATTTCCATGTATGCTTCCCGAATTTTCCACCTCAAATGTTTTCGATTCCACTTCATCGTCTTCCTTATAAATTCGAAGGAAGACGAATTTGTAAAGGAAGACGACAATAATATTATACTCAGAATTAACTCCCACGCAGTCATACCTTAGAGCTAGGTAATCATATCGATTACGAAATACCCGGTTATTTAGCCTGACTTTGCCTGGTTGCGGTGGATGAAGTAGATCGATGGTTAAAATTGAACATTCAAATCAATTTCTTCCTGGATAAAATTAATTTTGTCCAGGACAAATGTGGACAAAATTATTTTCGCACGGACAAAAGTAATTTCATCCAGGACAATTTTCATTTCGTCCGTATTCAACCCTGCCGGTGGCATGAGACTGGTTTCTAGTCTTCGTTATTTGTAACTGAAAAAGTAACCTCAAATAACTTGACATAAAAATGTTTTATTTTTTCGTAATCTAAATTTCAAATTATTGTTCGTTGGGCCTCAGTTAGCTATTTTTTACACCATACAAACTTGCAAAAGAATTTTTGCTTAAAAGTTTTTCTATATTGCAGACAACATGCATTTGATGGTAGCAAGTACATACGCAGCATACTTTTTCAAGTCTGAAGATATGAAAGTATGTATTCAAGGAAATCACCCAACATGTTTCAAATTAAGAATCTGCAATCGTATTGTGGCCTATTTGAAGTCGAGTTTGCTCTGGTTGAAAATGAAATGCAACAGTTCAACGTATGAACGCGACGTGGACGACTTAAATCTGATGATTATTTCTTGGTCAAAGCCAGTGCAAGAGTTTGAGAATGAAATACGAACTTCGGAAGAACAAGCACTTGAGGCCATCCGCTTTCTATTCGATCCGAACATGCACAATATTTCAAGATGTACAATATTATAAGATTGTGATGAGAATGAAATAGTACGACATAAATATTGGCATTCTGTCCCAATTGAAATCAATTATTTGGGTAATAAGAAATCCGTTAAATTCCTGGGCTTGTAAAATCCACTAAACTAAAAATGTTTCATCTGTAAGTAAATTATAAAAATCTGTCATTTGGCGTTGGCGATAAGTAAGTTCAAATCAATTGTTAATTTATTGTTACAAAATGAAGTAACATGTATCAACAATAGAATTACTAATACTAATATACCATATAACATAGAAGGGACATGCCCTATACCAGGGACGTATACGGGACCCGACATCCGACTATACGCGACCCGACAATCCGACGATACGCGACCCGACAATCCGACGATACGCGACCCGACAATCCGACAATACGGTTGTCCCCCCCTATACCATATAACATAGAAGGGACATGTCCTATACCATATAACATAGAAGGGACATGCCCTATAAGCTTTTCCATCATGTACCTTTATTTATCCTTGAAGGCATTTTATATTCATTGGTCGGTTGTAAAGTAGAGCCCCGAGTGGCGAATATGAATATCTGCAATGCCTAAGCAGTAAGCATCACAAATATTCATATTCCCGCGTCTCGGGGCTATACCTTAACCTACACATAAATGGCATCATATTTACATGAATTATCTTTAATGAACAAAAATGTGCACAGAGTGCTCTTATCTAAATTATTAGCTGAGTCTTTGTCTCCGTTGATTCGGATTGTCTACATCCGTATTGAGATTAAAAATCAATTTATGTCTATGATATATCTTTAATAGGTACATTGGAAGTTATAATTATTGACGAATCTAATAAATAGTATTCTTTTAAGTTATTAGTTCTACGTCAAGGTTGTTCTTAAATAATAAAATGTTTTGTTTTACTAGACACAGACAATTCAAATAATCGATTTCGTTGTTGAACTGAATAATAATTGAATGACGTTGTGTCTTTGTCTTTTTGTCTGTATTGATGAATCATTAGGTCGCATGGTGAATGCAATTTTGCTTGCATTGAAATTGAAACCACCGTTTAGCGATGTACTTTAATTCTTTATTCGTAGAAGGAAATAGTGGAAAGGTCTATGCTGCTCAATTAAATCAGTGACAGGCAATAAATTGATTACTTTCCGCTTAGGACAAGATTACAAAAGTATGATGGATCACATTTTCCTATTTCGCATTGTACTCTCTTTGCCCTGCCTCACAAAGATAAGTTTAGACAACAATGCAATTGTAAATAAATAACCAATGTATAAAAAATTTGCTGTTTAAAGGTGCGTGGATCAGGTAGTAGATTTGCTTTGCCGATATTATTTTCAATTAAAACGAAAGGAAATTTATATCATTATATTGATGTAATCAGAGCATATGTATCCTATTTAAAATAATTAAATAGCGGTTTATAAATCCATGCTACCATTAACACAACTGGATCTTTGCATACGATTTTCTTTTTTAAAACATCCTTACTCCTTCCCAAACAAAAAATTGTTTTGCACTTTTAATTTGTACCAACATACACAAATAACAATCTTTGCACTGCTCTGGGGAGAAAGAGAAATCTTTAGTTTTTCCTGTCTATAGAATCCTTTGACTCAGTATGATGTCTCACCCTGACAACATACGAAAAGCCAAGGATCTCATCTTAACATCTTTCAAGTTCCCGAATATAATTACATAACGTAATGAAAATTGGACTCTAGTAACATATATGTACAGTATCACAAATGAAACAGAATCAAACTTCAAAACGTTTAATCCAGTACAACAATGAACCCTAACTAGGCAAACTAGCTTAGTCATATAATACAAACATAATGGGGTTTATTGGTCATCGATTTTGACCATATTAGGCTGGCTTATGAGAATTAAGACTATTCCGCAAGCAGGCACAAATATAGGAATTTGTAAGCCATTATAAAGTTTGTAGGGTCTGGAAATGAAATGTCAATTATATTGGCAGACACTGCATTATAAAATTAAATCTGACAAGTTATTATGCATTGTAACACTATCATTGCATATACTCACAAGGTTATGTACATATCCACATGTGGCCATACCATATTTTAGTCCTAACTGGTAAACAGCACATGTGTATGATCTTTTGGTAACTGGCTGCCATTCTGTAAATGTTGTACATAATATTTGGAATAAGTCATGTACTTTCATTACCCTGTCTTATTTATTCAAGCAATACAACGTTTTTTTGAATGAATATCATGTAAACTTATTCCCAATGTTGAGTACAGAAATAGCAATATAATTTCAGTAGACTTTCATGGATAGTGTCACTATGAGACACGGCAGTTAGGGGATGGAAACTTTGCAATGCTTAGGTACTCCCATAAAAAGTCTTAATTTTTCAACCTAGACTCAAGATTGTCTACCCGTGATGACAGAAGCACTTTGAGGCAAAAAACGTGAATGTATCGTGAAATGAACTAAAATTAAAAATAAAAGACATAACAATACGAAACATACGTTTATGGTTACCATATGCACCACATTTACAAGAAGATAATTATTTTAACTGTGAAACTCACAAGTAATTTAACAGATAAGGCAATTTTTTGCAATTTTAATGCGCTAGTAAGAAAAATTGTACATAATTCCGACCATACTATTATCATTTCTGGAAATTCTAAAGTTTGGCAAAAAATCTGCTAAAGTACTTATGTTTGTGTTTTCAAAAGAATAATATGCACTCCATTCGATAAGTGATACATATGACAGTGCAATGCATAAATTAAGAAAAGACCACAAACATAAATCAGCAATCATCCTTCATTAAGCAGGAAATCATTGAAAATGCTCAAAAAGGTTGATATTATGGACAGATCTATTAGGATGACAAGTGCAAGTAATGCATACCTAATACACTACTCGTAGTCATACTCAGCAACGTCCTTAGTTTTGCATGGAATCGTTTAAGCATACAAAAGTATGTCTCTCTGACAGTATAGTGGATGTTTTCTGTTTTCTTAAACTGTGATTTGAGAATCTATGCGTTTTATTACTTTTCAAAGCATAATCCGCAGTCCATGAGACGTAATTATACGCCGTAAGCCTGAGTTTAATAATAACATTGGATTTGATTTCTTACGTTCCTTGTTTATTTCGATGAAAACATTCTAATGTACGTACTACAACAATTTTTTGTGAGGACAAACCTTGAAATTCTTGATTCACCAATTTTTTAGAGATCCTCACCAAAGTGCCAGCCAAAACTAAATGCATATATTTGTTAACAATCACTCCTAATATGGCAACTGACAACAAATTTATAAACAGGGTATAAAATTCCGAAGATGAAAATTAAGTAATTTAGTCTTGCTGAAATTTTACATGAAATTATGTCTCATAAATATCATGAATGTGCATAATATGCAGTAAATATACTGTTTTTTAATACGCTTGCATCCTCGCCACATCACAAGGATTAAAAAGTACCACCATCAATGTTAACATTATAAGCAAATATACTTACATTCAATCTAAGCTGCAAATTATGAGTTCCGATAATTGTCAGTAACATTTCTCTTCGGTTTCTTAAATTTTTATATACAGTATAGTTTTTTAAATAAATTTTACTTCCCTAAATATGTTAAACATGATGTGCTACATAAATTATCAGTGGTTTATACCCTGGCGCATTTATAATTCGCCAGAAAATGAAGAAGTACCCTTTATTTAACTGTAATCATGTAACATTTTGTTTCATGAATTAAATAATTTAAAAATTAATTTTTAAAGTAGGAACAGTAAATTATCTGAATTTACTGCAGTCGAAAAATTCTCTTACAAAAAAATAATTAGCTGTTTTTGGCATCAGCATCCATAAAATCATTCAAATAATAGTAAGTAATAGTATGATAATTTATTTGTTGCAGAGAAAAAATTCACCGCTCAGTAGAAACCCGGATGAAATAGTGAATTTAGACAATATAAAATACCGACATTACTACTCATCATTATTATCACGAATATCTTTTTATTGGTTTACGGCCATTCTTGGGTTGGGATATGAACGACCATTGGAAGATGATGATTTGGGAGATTTACCACCCGAAGAAAAAACTTCCCACCAATTTCACCGATTTTACGAAATATTCCACGTGGAAAAGGTGATTATTAATTGTTAGAATTATGTTGAAGGTGGAAGTAGATTTGGTCATTGAAGATAATTCGTTAAAATTATCTTCCTCTGAATAGGAAAATTCCATGGATGGAAAACTCAGTTTATGGAAATGCTTATTCAAAACTCTCTGGGCATCAATGCTTGTAGGAGGTGTTTTTCGACTGGCAGCAGACTTTTCCGGATTTGTGGCACCATTAGGCATCAAGACAATTGTCGCATACACATCTCAGAATCAAACAATCTCAGAATTATACTCCGAATCAGAAAACTTAACAGCGGCCGAATTGTTGTCCAATGGCTACGTCATGGCTATTGTCATTCTACTGTCCGCCTTGCTGCAAAGTACTTTCTCTCAGTGCTCCACATTTTTAGTTAATTCTGAAGGCATCCATATCAAAATTGCTCTCCAAGTAAGTATTTTTTAGTTGTAGCAGTATATTTAGCTTATTATCATTTCTATACCAAATTTAAACATTTTTTAAATTTAAGTCCGTACATATGCCAATAACTAAATATATGTGAGACTGCAGACATATTAACCACAATCAAACACTCTTCTGTACATAAATTCCACGAAACCCTAATTTCTATATGATCATTTTTTTGAGACTGCAATAAACTGCGTACAACCAACGGACGACCGACAAACAAAAATTACAGCACTTGAATGCAGCTTTCTCAAGTGCAATTACCATTTAGTATTAGGCTTGCCTATGTAACTGGCATAAGAAGTATTATCCATTTATTTTCAACCACTTATCCAGTTTCATTCCAGTATGTAAATTCGGCGTATCTTAACATTTCAGTAATAAGAATAAGCAAACACGCACACTGCGTGAAGGTAATTTCCATTCTCAGCATGATTTGTTTTACCAAATATTGTTAGATGCATTAACATTTCTTGTTAGACAATGTATAAGCAGCCTAGCCTGCTGGTTCTATCTACTATACAACTACCAAATGGAATAAGAAAAAAGGGTAACTATACACGAGGTATAGAATTGGCGTAGGCGTACGGCGTACCTACTTAGGTAGACAAAAAAATTGTCACACATTTTTTACGATGCTGTGTAGCCATGATATGGTCAAAATATTTTATTACTGTGGAATGTGGAATGCCATTTTATTGGCATGAAAATTGAACAATTCCTGATTTTCTTATATGTATTACCATAAATGTCTTAAGATCCGAGGAGTCGAAATAACTTTTAAGAGTTCCTTGCTATAGATTTTAAATTGATATCAGAGTATATATATACTGGCATTTATTTTGGCGAGATCCATTTTTAAGAGTAGCTATATAGCTAGTTAAGTTTTATCATTGCCTTCTCTAGTATAATATCAATATGTTAATATGTTTATAGTATCGGGTAATGCATCTGAAGATTGTTGAAGTGAGTTCATAAATAGCTTGTCAATTTTTGATATTGAGATGGACTTTGGTCTGTTGTTGTTCTAGGCGTTAATTTATAAAAAGGCTTTAACCTTATCTCCAACTAAGAGCTCTAAACCTGACACTCAAGCAAACCAGAGCGATGACGATGATAAGGAAGATTCTAAAAGTGACGACTCATCTGTTCAGAGTAGCGCATCTCCTGGTTTCGACAAAGGTTCAATTGCAAATGTGATGTCCGAAGACACAAACAACATCATGATGTTTTTTTGGATGGCTCATTTCATTTGGGCTATCCCACTTAAGGTGGGTACCACAACGATTCTAAGTATTCATGTCTCCCGCAGAAGTAAATTCACTTATACACCAATCCATGAAAATTTCATTAATTTTATCAATAGACCACCAACCCTAGTTTCAATCAAGTATAAATTACTAATTCTTGTAAGCATTGCTTCACTAACATTATAACAAAGCTTTTCCTTTTGCTGAAATTTTACGCAAAATAAAACCAAAATTAGGTGGCTTGATTGAATAGACTTGTAATGTTTTTGTTGAGGGAAGTAATCTAATAAAATTAGATAGATGAATAAACTTTTATGATTACCCAATTATAGTTGGCGATTCTTATGGTTCTTCTATATTTTCAATTGGGCTACAGTGCTCTTATTGGAGCTGGTATATGTATCATTATTATGATACCTCTGCAATTTTACATTGGGAAAAAGATGTCTGCAAACTCAAAAGAACTCATGGTGAGTAACACTTGATATTTAATTTTAAACACGATTTAAATTAAAAAGTATCTATTCAAAACTGTCTGTTCATTATTCAGGCTAGTTATAGTCATTATTTAATCCTAAGAGTTTTGCCTTTAGCACTTCGCTTGTGTAGTTATTAATATTTTTGGTTAAATGAAACGGAAAATAGTCAGGGAAAATGGAATGTACTGCAAATGTGATATCATTTTACTATTTTTTTAGAAAACTACCTTTTTGCTAATAGAACATAATGTTAATTGTTTTATCTAAACATGATAAAACAACGCGCTAGGACTCCCTAATAATTCAGTTGGGTTTATGTATATGTGAAATTGCGAAGCTAATTTAGGATTATGGAGATTTAATGTTGCCTTTGACTGGATCCGTCTGTAACAAAATTGGCTTTAGGCATTTGGCTATTGTGTTTCCCATCTTTTATTCTGTATATATCTTTGTATGTTGTTTTACTTGGTAGCGCAATGACGACAGGATTGCCGAATATAGAAAGTATTATATGTAATATGATAGTGCTGAAAGATAAGTGAATGATAACTCTGTGTGTTATGTTTCACAAAAGGAACGATGTGACGAGAGATTACGGACTATCAGTGAGATCTTACAAGGGATGAAATTACTCAAGCTTCACGGGTGGGAGCTCATTTTCACTCAACAGGTTTCTGCCATTCGGAAGAAAGAGTTGAAAAATCTCGATAGAGATTTGCTTTATCGGTCCATGATGAGTAAGCTACCTGGATTTATATGTACTATTCAAACATAGATATATACTTTAATTTAGTCCCCTTTGCTTCCTTTATACTCTTGTATAATCAAGTTCTGAGGATGCTCTCAATTTGGCTTCTTTTTATGTGATCTGCTAATGGAGAGCATTAGTAGGTAACGTATTCAGACATTTTACATGACGATAGAGTACACAAATAAAATTATTTTACTACTACACTGGCAGCAATAACCATAAATGTACTGTGCCCTTAGACGTAGACTAGGCTTATTAGTAAATAATTTGCTATATAATAGTCGTTAACGTTAAGTAGACTTCCTATCATTTTACACAGAGAATAGAAAGCATGAAATGTGAGGCTATTTTCGTAGCAAAACTCTAAGAATTTAAGTATGAGTACCGGCGCTTAGCATTATCGCGAAAATCTCTTTCGTTAAACTAGCAATTTGCAGTTGCTAAAAGCTACAAATCCATAAAAACAATACTACAGCTTACACTACCTAAAATGCTTACTCGAGAAACAAGAAAAGGGAAGAAAATATTTACACCGCATTTTTATTACTTTAGCCATGTATTCACCATTTCAAAGTACTAAGGAGATAGTAATACTTTAATTTATTGCAAACTGCCATATTAACTATTAGTCATTTAACGTTGTTCGACAGCTGCAGGAGAGGGAGTTCTAATTGTGTAAACTAATTATAACTGCAATATGATTAGTAATTTTACCATGTGGTTTACATTAGCAAACAACATAGAGTAATTGGTGCCTTAAGATTTAAGTACTCATGTAAAAAATGATAACTGTGTCCCATGTCCTATGGATAAGAATAATATGCCATGTAGAGGAAAAGAAACTCGATTAGAAATTAGTGTTATTTTTTAGTATCGCATTCTAGAGATTTAGTTTTAGAATAAGTTAGGCTTTAAGACTATTTTTGACACTCTAGCCAGTTCAATTAGAAAGTACTCTTTATTACTCTTTGGATGGCATTTAAATAATATGAACTGATGCAACTGTGCAGGTTAAACTAGAACTATTTTTATTGTTTCGAGAAACCGAAGATAATATCTATTAGCATATTGGGTTGAGTTGTCTTGTTCCCATATATTTTGCTGGGTTTGTTATCATCCTATCACATGTATTTTGAGAATTTGCTTAATTGTTGTTTACACGTCATAAATAAGACGTGTATGGCAAAATGCCATAACGAGACTTTAAAGAGCCATTAAGACCGAACTAAAAAACGAATACATGAACTAATTTTTTACAGACTACTCAGCCTTCATTATTATTTTGCATCATATTTTAAGTCGTAAGTAGTACCGACTGTCTATGATAGTCCCTGTACGCATATATAGGAAATGGTAATCTAAGTGTCTGTTTGGCCAAGTTTTATTTAAACAAATATTCCCATGACTATCGCAAAAATAGTTGAGAAAAGGGATGAGAAAACCAGATTTATTTCTGACAAAGTTACAGATTTCAGTTCTTTGCATTATTGATTGTAATTACAATTAGGTTGAGCAGAAGAAGAATGTGCCTTTACATTAAGTTATCAAATAGAAATAATAGATTATCAAATAGAATTTAAATTCGCTGAGTGACTGTTTAAAGTGTAATTTAGATTTATTGTTAGACATAGGAATCCAGCGTAAAAAGTAACTTGTTAATCTTGTTTTTTCTTGCAGCATTCTTAACTCACATTTCATCGGTGCTAGTGACGGTTGTCACATTTGGTTTGTACCCATTGATTGAAGAAGATCGACTTGAGCCTTCAAAGGTTTTTGCAGGCCTAGCCCTTTTCAATCAACTGACAGTTCCATTATTCATCTTTCCTATTACAGTGCCTGTTGTGATCGATGCCTTGGTAAGATATATTTACAGTCTTATGAACTATAGATGTATAGATATAATGGTCGGGCACATCCAATGCTAGAATTGATAAGTACAGAGTAGTGTCTATGCACTTTGTGGCAGTTTTTGTTGGTCAAGTCATGACATTCAGCCTCCCTTTAACTGCAACGTGATCCTCGAATATAAACACAATGATGACCACTGTTAATCTATACCTACGTATAAAACAGGTAGACTCCTACTCATCAATTCGTATTACATGTTTTTTATCGTCATCATCGTTTATCATATCAGAAGTCAGGACAGGACATCGACAGGCCGTTCAAATTTGTGACACTATACGTTCGTTGTTCTTCAATGCCCCAAAGTTCATTAGTTGATTAGGGTTGAAAATTCTTGTACTTGGGCGTTGTACTGCTTTTTTAAGTGTTTAATAGACCGATGAGAATATCGATACATGACTTTATTGAAAAACTGTTTAACTCATTACAATAATATTACCTACCTACACAAAATAGTTTCGAATGTATCAGTACGTCGTAGGTTATGAATTTTATGTACGTTGTAATGTAGTATGTTCAGTCAGATTCTTACTTGTAAAGCAATTATTTTATTTATCTGAAATATTTGACAGTTGACACTGTTCATACCTACATGCATACATTTTTTCATCTAGTATGTAGATTTAATTACTAGTGATAAGAAGCTACATGGCGTTTGTTGTGCTACAAAAACTCCATGTTTCATTTTACATACGAACGAGCATATTTCACATACCTCCACGTACATATGTGGTCATAGCTGTATATAATTTCTGTAGATTTTAAATAGTAATAATTTGTTTTGAATGAGCAGGTGAGTACAAGGCGTGTTAGAGATTTTCTGCTTCTACCAGAAGCAGCCTCACTCCCAAAGACAGAGGATTCCGAGTTGTTAGATAGGAATGACCTTAAAGGAGGGACAGATCCACAACGAAAAGATGCTAATACCCTGTCAGCAAAGCCTCAGAATCGTGACCTGCAAGCAAGCTCCGATTCTGTCTTCGTAACTTTGGAGAATATCGCCGAGGACGAGGAAGAAGAGAAGGAGGATGAGGACGAAGATGCAGCTCAGCCTGAAGAAACGCCTGCAGTTTCCAACGTGGAGGGTGGCACTGACGATGCAAATGCAGAGGCTAAGGAAACTGGTCCTCCACTTCCTGTGCCTACTGTCATGTCCGTCAAAAACTGTTACTTTAGCTGGGAAGAATCAAGTGGCGTGTGCGAAGACCCCGAGCAGTACAATCTACAGGCTCAACATGGACTCTCTGATATCTCTCTGGAAATACCAAAGCAGAAATTAACTGTGATTGTTGGATCTATTGGAAGCGGGAAATCGTCTCTTGTATCTGGCCTCTTAGGAGAAATGCGGAAAGCATCCGGTGAAATGACATGGGCAAGGTGTGTCTGTTTTCTTAGATTGCTAATTGCTTTCAGACTTGAATCACTTGAATTTTGACGATCTTCTGCTTTCATATACTATTATAAAGACAAAATAACTTCATAATTGACTTTAGAATAGTATGCATATAGGTACTTATAGATGAGTGTTTGCTTAAGATTCTTTAAGATTACCATTTAGTTGAATATTGACTAGTTTTATATGCTCAAATGTTTATTTGTTATGCTTTACCACCCACACCCACACTTCATGTGGTGCCTGGTCGTATTTACTTTGGTCCTAAATCACCGCCATACTCCAATACCTCCCTTATTTTTTAAAATAAATATTATTGTTTACTACTAATGGTATGTAAGTGGAAGTCAGTCTACGTCTTGGATTTGCATCATGTTATAAGCAAATGATGTCATGATGAGACAATACTTTATACAAAGGAATTATAGGAAAATATCCCTAAGCCATTTAACTTAATTCCTATTTAGTCCAAGGGGTTACTGTAAGCTAGAGGTATTCATAAATAATTACCAGGAGGAATAATCCACTTTTTTAATGACAGTAGACTGAGACTGAGTGAGACTGACAAACGCTAAATACGTAGCTTCTGCATGTCATTTAGAGGAATCTAACAGTCACAATAGAAGTGAATAAGGAATCTTTGTAGTACTAATAGGTTACATCATCTAAATTTAATATATTAGGAGGTAGTATGAATAATGATAGATACACCATACCTTTGCCGATGTGTAAATGTTTGCATTCATCGCTTGCAGTTGTGATAATGTTTTCAGTTCTTTGTAGTTTTTGTGTGTAGGTGGGTTGAAATAATTACGACATCTATATCGTCTGCCGTTAGTAGACGTTGCACTACATTGACTAAAAATTTTGTCCTTATTCTGTGAATTTGGGCTCATGTTGCCCTGCTCCAAATAATAAATGTACATAGAAAGTCACGTACATTAGGATTTTTATTTTTAAATGTATTGATTTTCAGAGGAGTTTCCATAGCCTACGCAGCTCAGAAGCCATGGATATTGAACGCGTCAGTACGAGAAAATATTTTGTTTGGTAAGCAGTACAAACCGGGTCGCTATGAGAAAGTCATTGGAGCGTGCTCTCTTAAGCAAGACTTGGATCTTCTTCCCGAAAAAGACGAGACGGAAATAGGTGAAAAGGGAATCAATTTGTCAGGAGGACAGAAACAACGAATTGCCATAGCCAGAGCTTTCTACTCCAGCGCATCTGTGGTCATTCTTGTAAGAAACTGTCTCCTCTACTACAATATTATACTATTCTACGACAAATCACTCTCACACCTAGCTTCTGCTTTTTTACTCCACAAAATGCAAATTTGCAATGATAATTATTTTAAACATGTAAACTTGTAATCTCATAATTTACATAAATAACCTTTATGCATTTTCATTTCATGATGCTCAAGTATCAAATTCCTGAATTAGTGAAGTGCATCGTGAATGTAGGTACTAAGTACCTAGTATAATGGATAAGAAAATGATAGCAACACTAAATTATTTATAATTGTTTGCAAATGATCTTAAGCAGTTGCGATCTGAATTTATGTTTGTAACGACTTACATATTATTAGTATTAGCGTAACTTGTGTGGTTTGTTCTCGTTTCTTTTGGTCTGTGTAACGAATTAAACACAATGTCAAACACTTGAATCAATTGTACTCGTCAATCCTGATCGCCACTTTTTGTTATATTTCATGATTTTTTATAAACTGATGTTGATTGACTTGACTTGATGCATTGCAGGACGATCCTCTCTCAGCGCTTGACATAGAAGTGGCTCATCATGTTCTCGACACAGGCATTCGCAAGTTTGTTCTGAGATCTAGACGAACAGTCATCTTGGTTACGCATCACCTCCCGGTTCTACATCACGCTCATCATGTACGTAACTTGGAAACATAATTAAATGCAAATCCGGTATCATTTTGCTACATAGCGTCGTTACAATCTCTAATGGGAATGGTGTTGGTGGTACCTCTTTGATTGTGCTCAATACCTACGTCGAAATGACTGTACAGAGTCCACGATTATTGTAGTAGGAGTTTAGAAGGAAGAGTAACAAGTCTACCTTGTGTGAAGACGTGGACATTGTTCAGGTACTTATCATAGCAGCGATAGACAGACTGAAGACAACTTTCATCCACCGTATTACTTAAACAGACTTCCTTAGCATTTTTCATGTGTTCAAATTAGTCAAACTCTCGCTTGTTTTAATATCCTGAGCTCCTACTATATAAAATATTATGCCAGCCACATATACATAATAGATAATGAAACTAAAAGCTTAGATTTGAATACCAGTAGACTTGATGAGATGTATTATGACGTAGCTGCATAAACCCATGTGTACGGATTTACGTGTGAATTACAGGTTGGGATTAGTAAATCCATTTATTTTTGAGGGTAGTAAAATTTCTTGGCAAAACTTCGTTTGGCGAATAAAAAATCATGAATGAGATATACTGACAGTCAGGTTTAAATTGAAAAATTAATTTGTATAAATTATTATCAATTTCTTCGATTTTTCAAATCCATAATAGTCAGTTTGTGTAAGTCAGATGCCTTTTATAATTTTTCTGTGGATTAAAATAATCCTGTGCTCAATAATATAGCAGATATGAAAAAGAACATTGTAGTAATTATACAAAAGTCGCTGAACTACTACGTCCTAGGAATTGGATATTTTTATATTCAAAATTATGGATTATGGAAATTCTCACTTCTTATTTAAAGCATTAATTAAGTGAAAGGAGCTTCTACATCTATATCATTTAATAAAACGGCGTGTCTGCATTTTTGGAAGTTATGTTTTATCGACCGATGTACCACCACGTGAAAAATAATGGTTGTCAAACAATATTTGGCAAAACGGTGATAACATTTTATTCGAACGAGTGTTGGCTCGTATAAGAGTTCACTCGCATGTTCTTATGCGTGATAAATAAGTAATTTAATAAATAAATGGGTTTTTTAGTGTTCGGTGGTGGCACATCTGTCTAGCAAGGAAAATAACTCGGAATGGAATAATGTGCTTGTATTTACACGACTGTCTTCAAAAAACACGACATTCCATGTGTTAGATTGTCAAATTATACAGCTTTGCTGTTAATGCTGTCTCGTTTTTACCTGACTGGTCCATTATTTGCATCCGCTCTCCACGCTTCAGTATGTTAACATATTAATAGGACAATTTCGTTAAATCCAGAAAAGAATAGACAATAGGGAAGGGACTGCCATGACAGCATACCTTGCATACCTAAGCCGTGCAACATCCCTCCATCAACATTTTTTTGCATTCCTTCTACTACAAAGAGTCAAATAGTATACGTGCCTATTTACTCACTGCCGAAGCACACTAGACAGATCACGATTTTCATCCTCACTGCTTTTTCTACAAATAAACGTACAACTAGTCTGGCGACAGAAAGTATGCATCACTCGAATGACCTGCTTATTATAATGATGTACCTATCTAACATACTAATAACTAATTCACTATTAAGTAAGCAATGCATGTTAGACCTTTTTTATTAGTTTTTTCTTATCTTCTCACAGTATTAAATTCATAGTTATAGACGTGTCGTGCAAAATACAAATGAATTCTTCTTGTATGTCAACTGCTATTAAAGTCATACCATTTTTCACTTTTGCTTATCTATTAGTCATATTTTATTACATAATGCCAACAAAAAATGTCACATAGTGTAGCAGCAGTCAGTTTTTTGGAATAAAATGTAATTTCCAATACAAGTTTAAACCAGTTCAGCCATTAATACGGAATTCACGCACATCGACTTAAAGTTAAAGTAATTTATCTCAGTGCCCCTATTATTCAAAATCAGATGAAATTCTCTTTCATTTCTTTCCAATACGTCCTTCTTTAGTGTCCGCTTCGATTCGATTCAATGCACCACAGATTTCGATTTGGTTTCTATTTCCATTCATTTCGGTCCCCATGTCAAATGAGCGTGTCCAATTAAAAATTGTTAGTCGACTTTGATCAAAAGTTATGTAGACAAAAAAGTACAGAGTAGTGTATCGATTTCGTTGTTACGTAAATCTATTTAGAATCCAAGTTTATAAGGCATCTATTCACCTTTTACTAGTAAATTAGTATAAGATTATTTATTTATCGTTCGGTTATCTATCATGGATATCTGTATCAGTATCAGGTATATGAAATTGCTAAATTAAATTTTTAATTAAAGTAGTGCAAAACAAATGGGCAATAGTTAATTTTGCTTTAGTAATGGGCTGAAATGGTTTTTGTAGATAGTGGCAATGGAAAAAGGCCGAATCAGAATACAAGGTACACTGGCTGATATACAAACGAGGGACAACCCACTTTACATCGAATGGAAAGAAATGATCACCAAAAAAGAAGAGGAATTACAAATAAAGCTCGAGGCAAAAACTGCCAAAGAACGATGGTCTATGCTGAAACTTGTCTCAAAATTCGGCCTTCAATTTAGACAGAAACCTGTCGAAGCACCTGTCTGGAAACCGGAGGATGTAAGCTTTTTTCCTATTCCTTTTCATCCAAAATATTAGCGACGTTTATAGCGCTTGCTTCTGCATATACAAGAGTTAATTGTACAGGAAAACATTTCAATGACTGCGAATTGGATTCAAAGGACTATAGTTAGAAACTATTCTGTTTTAACACCAATTAAAATTAATCATGTCTTTAAAAAATTCAGTATTTTAAAATTTTATTCATTTCTAGTATCTTTTTTATTAAAACATTCATCATTATCACATCACACTCTTTAATTTTTTACTGTTCTATAATGTACATTATTAGATCCAGCATAGCAGAAAAAAATATCACAAATGATATCCATAAGCGTAAATGTAATTTTGAACTACATATTATTTGCATGAACCAAAAGTAATGCTTTCTTCGTATCCTAATATGAATTCTATCATCCGAGAGTAATAGTAGTAGGAATTTTGTACACTAGAAGTTTTGATATATTGTTTCTGTTTGCAGAATAAACCTAAATTAGATATTTACAAAAAGCGGCCGGGAACATTTTCCCACTACAAGAATTTATCGCATGACATGTTCACAGACGAATGTTATCATGAAGATCTGACTCCTCTTCTGCGACGAAGAGCTGTAAGCAGGACATCAAGAGAAAGCAGGTACCTAGCTACAAAGTACTTACCTAATATGTATTCTTTACCATGTAGTTTTGTCGAGCAGTAGAAATTGTAAATAGCAACTCCTATAGCAAATGGGTCGATCGATAAAACTTACTTATGTGGAGAAGGTTTCCTAGACGAGTGGTCTCGACTCAAGTGTTTGATGACCATAATATGTATACTACAGTATTACAGTACCTACGGAAAAAAGAGCGACCATGTAGCCAAGATTAGAGAGTATCTTGATCCGTGGGCTTTGTAGGGCGACACTGGCAGCCATCCATCAATTTACTCGCATAAGAAACTCAAAGTAAATTTACTGTTTTAGCTGCATCTACCAGATTTTAATAGATAAAAAATAAAACATTGTAAATAAGAATTTGATAGATTGCTGCCATATTTTCAGATGACATTCGGATCTGTCACTATATAGTTTGCTAATTCTTATAATTGAATTAATTACTACTTTCTATCTGTACATTTCCATTCGTTTAGGTATGGCATGATTGCTACATTCAACTCATGCATTGACAGATGTATCATGTAAAAAATATTTATGACACTTGTACCTGAAACCATGCAATGTGGTCATTTGAAAGGACGTCTCATATTATTTTAGTTATCAGCTTTTCAAGCAATGACTATTAAAGTTTTATTACCTTGCTACTGTGTACAGAAGGTGATCTAGCGTAGTCATGTAATTGTATTACAATGCAATATAAAATCATGCATGACTTTTTTTAGACTTAATAAGTAGTAAATAGTTAAGTAGTTTATTTAATAGTAGGTACTATAATGACGTGGACATACTCTGATGCATGTCATGATAATATAATGAGTATTTTCAATTTAATCAATAGAACATCTGCATCTTCTAATAAGCACGTTGAACTTCAGAGAATGAGCTCGTTGCAGCCTCCTGAGTCATCTAAAACTAAAGGTCCTATGCTTAGACAGCAATCTCTCCCTGTGGATGAAGAGCCTTCTTCTCCGTTGTCTCCAAGTCGCTCCCGGTCTGGAACTTATGAAAAGAATCCTGAGAAAGAAAATATTTTTAAGAAATTCTTTAGGTACCTTTTCACATTTAAAATGTTTTTTTTTCTACATTTTCGGAAAATGCTAACGGTAGTTATATATGGCTCATGAACCTGAGTTCATTTTAGAAATGGACTTGATTTTATTAAGAATCTTACTAACAATCATGACACATTATCTGCGCTTAAAGGATGAACAATTTAAAATCAATATTCGTTTTGCTATAATGGGCATTTGTTTAATAATGCTCGTCTTCTTAATGAGACTTAGGATGGTTCCTCCTAGTAAACCTATATAGTAACTTATAAACTCTACCAATGACTAAATAAGGATTAATTTTGTAGTAACATTAAAAGAAGATTTAATACACTAATGATGTACAACTTGTATTCATTTATATCCTTTGTGGAAGCATACTTTATATTTTGTTTATATTTTATTTTCTATTAGAAAAACTATTTCTTCGTCTGGATCTTCAAATACTGAAATAGACAAGATTTCTACATCTCAAAAACTAGTTTCAACTGCTTCGGGAGCTAGCGAAAGTGACTTATGTGACGAGGAGGATCCTGGTAAACATCCAAATGCATCTTGTCTAAGTTTTTTTTTACAGGAATACCTATAGCTATGAATAAGTAAAGTATCTTCAAAGCCTTGCATTGTTATCCCTTTCAAATGTCGGAATACAAACTATATAACCTTTTAACTTCGATAAATCTGTTCTTCCAATCAGTAGTACAGATTTAGTAGTACAGTCTCTCAATACAGAATGTAGTTAGAGTCAATTAGCAAGAAAATAAAATCTGGTCTATTGTGGACCTTAGCATTTTTTTAAAGATCTTAATTCAGACAATGAATTTGAAAGAGAATATGTTTTAAAAAAGAATCTCGAGAACAGTAAAAATAATTTTAGTTGCTAATTATAGAATGAAATTGAATTTCTGGTCTAAATATACAAATGCAATCTTGAGTAGATATAAGCACGAATTTAGAGTAGAAGCACAACTATTTGGTTATTACTAATTATATGCCAGCAGGTTGTAGAAACTTTTTCTTTTGCTGCAGCCAATTATTCCATGTGAACATTTTTGTGTCTTGTTCATGGAAGGATAGCTATAGGAGTTCATGAACTTTATAAATGTGTATTAGAGATTTGTGCAAAGGTCTTTAATGTTGGAATTAATACCGTTTGAAACGACAGTGGTTGAAGTAGGTAATAGATTTAAGTAAACGAAAGTGGAGAGTTCATTTTGCTTTGACATGTCATTGAAAGATGAAAGGAGAGTTTGACAGAGATGAAAGAAGTAGCTCGCTGTGCAAGTGTGTACTTGGGCCAAGGGAAATTGGGTTCGAATTGAATTTCCAGGGATTGATCTTTTTTGTCCAGATGCGGAGCACTCGCTGTTGACGAAGGAGTACAGTCAAGATGAACGAGAGTACGGGACGATTCCGTCGCTGGTGTACATGTCCTATATCGCTGCATGCGGAAACTTCCTCAGTGGTCTGTACTTGTTCTTCGCAATCGGGTACGAAGTGGTTCGAGTGTACACCAACTTCTGGCTGAGTGCTTGGAGTGACAATGTGAGCCACAGCACGGAGGAGGACTATGAAGACATCATGTCATACTATTTCCACATTTACGTCCTTCTCAGCGTCGTGACTGTCATCGTGTCCGTGTCATGCAACCTTGTGGGCAAACAAGCTGGAGCAAATTCCAGAGAAACGCTTCACAACCGAATGATGGATCGTGTTGTCAGATGTCCTGTTAGATTTTTTGATAACACTCCCATCGGACGCATCATCAACCGGTTCTCTTCTGATGTCGCCGTGGTTGACAGAGTAAACGCTTTCCTTATTTCTACTTCCCTCTCCTCCTCGCCACACAACTCTACATCTTAACAAACATGTTTCGTTTTTGCGGTCTTTGGGTGCATTAGCACGATTCTTGGTGGTCTTGTTCTTGCTTCCTACCGCAAATTTGATTCATAAACAGAAATCTCTACCAGTCCCATAGGGAATGTGCGTGTTTTAATATTGACGATTTTGTAATTGTTGCTTTCAGAAACTATGCATTTCCATGCAAAGATTTTTGCAATTTGTCTTCCTATGTGTGTCTGCCATCGTTGTAAACGCTATTGTCAATCCTTGGTTTCTACTAGTAGCTTTACCTGTGGTGGGAATTTACTACTACATTCAGCGCTACTACCGATTTTCTTCACGGTAATTCAATTCTTATGTTAATATTACTTTTTGTACAAATATTCATAACGAAGTCAATCCTTATACTTTTCGTGTTTCTTCCTTAGAGAATTGCAAAGAATCCAAGCGATATCCCGTGGGCCAATTTACTCCCATTTCCATGAGACTCTGGAAGGATTATCTACAATACGAGCCTACAGGGAGCAGAAACGCTTCACTGAACAAATGCTAACAAAAATTGATATGAATAACAGAGCTGATATGTTTATCAATATTGGCAACCGATGGCTAAGCATTTCACTGGTAACTGCATGTCATTGAATGAAATTACCCCATAGAAGAAATATAGAAGTTAATTGAATTATTTATTTTTTTAGGATTATTTGGGAAGCGTGATTGTATTTTTAGCAACTTTGGCTTCGACAGTGTCCTCTTATCTATACCCTGATGTTGTCTCGCCGTCCATGGTTGGATTAGCCATCAATTATACTCTTCTTGTGCCTGTGTACCTAAACTGGGTAGTAAAGTTCCTAGCAGAAGTTGAAATGTTTATGAATTCTGTGGAGAGAATGGGTCGCTACGCTCAGTTGGATATTGAAGATTACGAAGGCGACATGCCCGAATCCTCTTCCGTTTTCTCAGAGAAGTGGCCTTCCAAAGGAGAAGTTGACTTTGAAAATGTCTCCGTCCAATACGGTCCCGACAGGCCGGCAATTATTACAGGCCTTAAGCTTCGTGTTCCTGCCAAGCAAAAAGTAGGGATCTGTGGGCGATCCGGGTGTGGAAAATCCTCCCTACTCATGGCCCTTTTCAGAATATCGGATGTGAGTGCTGGCCGTATCTTAATTGACGGTGTGGATATCCAGAAAATGCCTTTGCTGAAACTAAGATCGAGTTTATCAATCATTCCCCAAGAGAATATTCTCTTCAGTGGTACTTTGAGATTTAATTTGGATCCTGAAAGAAAAGTTTCTGATGATGAAATGTGGTCTGCTTTGGAATCCTGTCAGATGAAAGATACAATCAAAGAAATGCCGGGTCAGCTAGGTAAGCAAAAAGGGAATATTGTTTGATATTATCTTAATAGGAATTCGCAAGCTTATTTTTCAATTAAAAATGTAGATGCTGACATCAAAAATGGAGGAGCATCTTTCAGTGCTGGACAAAAACAACTTCTTGCCTTGGCCAGGGCCATTCTACACAAGTCTAAATTGGTTATTATGGACGAGGCGACAAGTTCTGTTGACATTGCTACAGAAAGACAAATGTTGCAAGTAGTAAAAGATGTCTTTAAGGATTCAACAGTATTGACTATAGCTGTAAGAGTAATTTATTTGCAAAATTATCTCCCGATTTTTGTGTATACTTACTATATAATTTATTGTAATTACATTTTTGTTTGTAGCATCGGCTGGACACAATAACCGATGGAAACAGAATACTCGTTTTGGAGAGTGGTAAAGTTCTTGAAGACGGCAATCCTGCGAGACTTATGAAACAGCCTAGGAGTCATTTTGCTCAAATGCTCAAAAGTGCAGATGAACAAAGTAGGCTAGGTTAACCGTTACTGAATTCCGTTAGAACTCTCAAACTTATGGAAAGACAGAATTGCTAATGTTTTCATGTAAGACGAAATAACGACAACATTAACATGATGTCTAAACGTTTTTGTTAATCTAAAATTAAGATAATTCACTTATGGTTATGTTAACTTCATTTTTAAATTTTAAAGAGAATTTTTAATATTGAAATAAAGAAATAACGTTTACATATTGTTACTGTCTATAATACCACAACATACGCTTCCGTCCACGTAATGTAATTAATAACTACCATAAATTATATTGTATCTGTAATTCTGATAAGAATATGTTATCTCTTGTGTCTGTTTGTGAGACAATAACGAATTAGCATGTATATTTAATGTAATAATATCAACAGCATACTTTTAGCTATATACTAATGCGACAATAAAAATTATTTTTATGCACTACATTTGCATATTACTATAATTAAATAGGAAGAATCAGGGCTATATTTTTAGTACAACATCAATCTAGAAATATACATAGTACAAATCTTTTTATTAACTACAATATATAATCTGTACAACATTCTACTTACATCTTCAGTTACTATTAATGATACAGAATCGCGTAGGAAAAATCAATGTTAGAACCAGAAACTTGTTTTAGAATGTCTAAATTCCCTATAAGGGACATCAATAAATACCAATGAGCATGTTTTTTCTTCTCGGAAAATGCTTACTACGTACGTAATTGTGTTTGTGATTATGCCTAAAATAGTTACAGATTATGTCTGTCTCTCTGTAAGAAAATAAATGAATGAGGTTTATAGAAATCATGGAACACATTTATTTACGAGAATGCTAAATGTATTTTTATTTCATCTAGACGTTTAATACTGCCAGTAAGGACGCCAAGAATCCATTGTAGCATTCTCAATACAGAAAAGTTATCGACACGAATGTATGAAATAGTTGAGACAGTTCATGCTTTAGTATGTGTAAAAGGTACATCAAAATATTTGTTTAATAGAAAAAAATAATAGATGCGTTATGATTCAGGAACTTCTTGTTTCACGAGCTGTTATTGTCAATTGTCTATATAAAGACCAAAATCGTTCATTGACCTAAATATTCCAGTTACAACTGGTTATAACATAGTCTTGTGACATTTCATAAGTCGATCCGTCATTATTGTAGAAAATAAGACGAAATTACCTATAAATAAATCGAAATTCTATCCATAAGTTTGACCTTTTTGATGTCTGGAAGCTGACTTATATAACATGCAAACGTTGCTGACGTCCGCAGCTTCCACATCCCACGCGTCTGAGATAAATATATCATTTTTACTTTGAAAGGTAAGAACAGGCAATCGATAAGTAGTGCAAGTACCAATATATAAGTTATCAAGGGATTGGGGACACTACAAAAAAAGTTGGCAATTCAAAGTTCCACATTTTATATAGCATACTGCAGAGCAAAACTCATGATTATGTACTTCCTATAGATTGGGTGATTGCAAATGCTCGTTAATGATCTTGTTATTTATTGTTATGTAATGTGATATGAATCCTATTGATAGTTTACTACCAGTGTTTTAATTCATTTGCACTAAAATATGATGAGTTGCATACATGCGAAAAGAAAAGTAACTTTTCTCACGTTTAGCAAGTCTGCTTTAAGTTCGTGAAGCTAGGCATTCAATTCTTCACGTACTGATAGCAGAGGTGTCAGATTCCAGAGCGACACACGACATGACTCTGGAAGAGAGTACTGACCCGTGTATTAGCTATGCATTAGGACGATCTGTCAGTAGATAGGTATATATAGCTGATCGATGCAGTTAATACTTATAGATAGATCATGTATTGGTATGCAATATTGTTGGCGTCTTGTGAATGAGTTTGGCTACGCATGCAATAAAATTGGCATTGGGCAATGTAAATACGCCTTGGAGAGTCGAGAAGTTGAAGTTAGTAGCTTTTCCCTATCTTTCACTGGTATGTTGCTGTAGACACTTTTTAATCCTTTGTCTTACTTCAGAAGATATTCATTTATGACACTGGTACAGCTAGGAGATGAACTGCTCTTGATATAATGTCGATATAGATTTCTTGATAAACAAGGAGATGAGTGGGAGGACTAACATACCGCCTGATCTAAATAGTAGATACATTTGCATACTATTAAAATACCCTAAATCAATACCTAAACTTATTAAAATGTTTGTATGTTTTCAGCAGGGACTGCTGGCCCTGTATACTTACCTAATATTATGTAAAACACAATAGGGACTTGCGCTAACAGTAGGCAGATCTTTATTTTACATAGAACATTCATGTGGTAGAATTCTAAAATAGTACCCAATGTGTAGAATGCAATGGTTTCAAGTTGCATAAGCTACGCTTCGTTCAAAATTGCTCCACTTGTTTTCGTCTCGTTTTACAGAATAGACATAAAACAAGACTTATATTTATATGATACACACGAATACCAATACAATTGGATGACATCCTCATAGGTTATCTCATTCTCAATACTCTGTTTGATCGGTTTGCAAAATAGACGATTTGAAAAAGGCTTGTACCTACACACATACAAGCTACAAGCATTGTCTATCCCTATTATGCTAACTTCCCTACTTTTAATACATTGGCTGTCATACGTGTCCTGTTATTCATATGCATAATTACTGCTATATCTGCTGATATTTTTCAGACAAATAAAAACGTCTGGAAGTCATCTTGTCTCCTAGAGTCTTGCCCTTGCCCTTACTTTAGGTTGTGACCACTGGAACTCCGCTGCATAAAGTTGACAGCATTTGAACCTGCATTACTAAAACATACAATTCTCTGAATTTGCATACGACTTCCCTGAAATCCTTGCCAAGTATTTTAAAGCGGAGTTGTGATACCCGAACCCCATTATAGTTACATTATCTTACATTTTAACCAGTCGTAGACTGCCAGATAGCATTCCAACGTCATCATCAAATAACTTTAACTTACAATCACAAACCAAGATACCAATCAAAAAACACCAACGACTGATACAATAGAAGCCACAGATATATGATACAAATTGATTGAGAAAGTTTCCTTTCTCAGTTTTCGTTACCTCCATTCCGTCCATGAAAATCATTCTATTTCTCCAATTTAAGTTGAGAATCTGATACAAAAGTTTCAGTGTTGCATTCTAATTGCTATAATTAGCTATAAAACTACGATAGTAGGGTTTCAAGCAAAAGTACAAGCAGCGAGTAGGTAAGACATTTTAATGAAGAGAATTTAATGAAGTTAAGCGAAGAAACCAAATTGCGACTTTGATGTATTTATAATACGTTTTCTTCCTGATTGCACAGGATTGAAAGGCTTCTCTCACTTCAGCTTTCCATCGTTTATCCCTAAGAAGATATTGTTTGCAGTTTGTCGGCGACTTACAACTCTTACGACAATGAGTAAGTAAATTCAAGTCATATACAGATAGTTCTATAACAAACATAATGTCAGCCCCTTCAAACAAATGAATCCTAAATCGTCAGACATCTATAAATAAAACAACAATCTGAAGAGTGCAAAGTTATTGCCGATTAGTACATTTCAATCCCAACAAACTCATGAAGCCTCATCTGTAGTGTTGTAATACATTGGGATTTTGCCTAGTTAGGTTATCCTTAGTGTTTACCTTGCACTCTGCTCAATTGGATTAGAGAAATCAACATGCAAGTAGGGCACCAAGGTAGTAATGTTTTAGTAGCTAACAGAGTTTGAAATTTGAGAGTAATTAGCTTTTTAACAAAATTACTTATATTAAATTGTATTATTTATTTTTGAGTAGGTACTAGAACCAGCCGTATGACACAAAATACGTTTTAAAAGCATTTTTAGACTTGTGATGTCATTAAATGAATTTATTTAGAAACTAGTTACTATATGTGTGAAAACACTTGAACATGTAGTAACTAGTATCGGCACAATCCAATGTGCATTGGAGTAAGTACCATTTTAGTATAAACTTGCCATGTAGCATGCCATCAAGTATCATAATGTTATTTGTATACTATACATAATAACTTGATAATTAGTCTGCTGGATATAAATATTGATGAGTTACTCCGGGGTGCAGATGTGCAAGAAATCTTGCCGGATACGAACGTCGAAGCTGACTTGGATGCCAAAACTTTTTGGTTTGATGATCTCGTATTTTCTTTTGACGATGTTTTTGGAAACACTTCTTCCCAAACAGGTTTTGGGGAAAATTATGATTTGTCGTTTGTAAATGCAGTCACCGAAATTCCAATCCTTGGAAATATCAACGAGTTGATCGACCGGTACGTGTCTGATTTTAAAGACGAGAAGAATCCTCCTAGCCATGCCGAAGAGAATTTGCAAGCTAATGCTTCGAGATATAAAATTCTTGTAACAGTGAGACCAAATCCCAATGCGACTTCAGCAGCTGCAGGGAGCAGTGAGCATGGGAAGTCTCAAGAAATACGGACAACTCGTCTAGTCTTGGATCACTATGACGAAACCAAAGTAGACTTAACCCCGCCGAAAATGGTCAATCCTCACTGGGCCAAATACGCTGACTCTGATGCATCGGATCCCGAATCGGACTTGGAGCCTGTCGAGGATGCACGTCCAACGACCACTTTGCACTACTTGACTAAAAAAGGAGCCTGGGCTGTGAATAAAAAAGGGGGCAACGTGTATCCTGCAGTGTTGAAATTTCAAGATAATATGGTTGCTTTGAATCCCAAGCGTCGAGCCGAAGATGTGGATGAATCCGGTGGAGAGATCCACTACACAGTCAAGCAAGCCAACACCATTTACTTTGACAACGGATTTCGATTCGAAGTATTCCAACATGATGGGTTTAAGGATTACATTCTTAAAACCATCTACAGATACCCGAAAACTAATAAGGAACACTCTTTGTGCTCCATTCTCTTTATGTATAGAAGTTCCAAGTTGATTGCTCCCTCCAGCCAGGTGAATCTTTTCATGAAGCCGCATTCCCAGGTGGCGATCCATGTTGATGAGGTGTAATCCTTCCAGAAGGCAAAACTCACGGTTCGCTATGTAAAGTAACAAGTATTTTTTTTTTATTTTTTGCTTATTTTACATTTTTCATTAGCCTTCAAGTTCTGTCCTTAGCCTACAAGTGAAGCATATTTTTACTAATGTCCGAATCAATCAATTCATTTGGTAGATAGGTCGGATATTAATAAATAAATACCAATGAGACTAAAACATTTGTGAAGCATAATCAACTGCATAATCATAAAACATCTCTTACTATTCTGTAAAAGTAACGAATAAAGTAGCAATAAATAATCACAATCTAGCTGTATTGATCCTGTCTTTTCACCGCATTATCATAAATCAGTTAAAGGTTATGTAATTGATAGAAATGAGAGTTGCTACCTACAATTAGTACTTATAGTAAGTTGTCTGTACTATTATCAGTTTATCAGGCTTGCTAGTTGTACTTGGCATACTCTTTCACTCTACTTGAGTATCATAATGGGGAATAGAGAGACATGGAGGAGAAACTTCATTAGAGAAAATTCAGAATGCATGAAAGATGCAAAATGCCTGCATCAAATTGCTATGCAAGTAACACAAGTATATGCATACCTTTATTTGTCTTTGTCAATGGAACTACCTCATAATCGCAAACATAAAATGCAACTGCCTATTGTTAAATTGTAACTTGACACCAAGACTAGGCTTGAATAGTTTGAATTGAAAGTGTCCCCTTACAACTGCATTGTACTTTTCATTTATAGCCAGATAATATACACGCTGCTTTATCTGCAGTAATATATCCAGTTCATCAGCCTTTAACGGGGCAATGATAATTTAACTTACGAATACGTCCATGCAAAAGTACAAAAGAGAACTATTATTTCTATGAGCCATGCAAATTAGTTCTAATTGAATGAAATCAGATAAACTGATAAGGAAGCCTGCTAAATGCGACGCTATGATAACATTCTTTATTTGTTGTTGGGTAGCTGTAAATCATAATAGCCTTAGCTGTTCAGGTGCATTTCCACTAACCATTAATAGCATGCATGTATATAAACTAAATTCACCTAGCTACCATCAATAAATAAATAGAATTTAGTTCGGTAGTTCGCTAGCACCGAGCAGTTAGTACAACAAGACTTTACCTAGTGGCATACTGACTTAAATAGATGAACAAGTGGCATTACATAAAGTAGGTATGTATTCGTTTGTCTCAGCTCTGTTCGTTAGACTATACTGTTTTTAAATGCAAATATAGTATTTCAATAGCATATTTTCATTACCTATCACGCAAAATATGTTGTCACAGCCATAGCATTTATTGATTTCTATACTTCGCTCAACCATGTCGATTTCTATCTAGTAGAACTAACAATGTATATGTATAGCTGTAATTAAATCAACTCAATTGCTGTCTTACGTGGCATTTTCACAATACATGTTGATTGATAACATTGTGCTAAAATGACTTTACGACTTGCATAACTACTAAACTTATTTGACATGTAAACACATAAACACAAGATGACAAAGAGTAGCAATGTGAGCATTCTGAAATAAAATTGCACAAATAATTTTTCATAGTAAAGTAGCGTTGTATTTTTCCGTTTAATTGTTCTTACATGAAATTAAATAAGCATTCCTGAGAAGTACCAAACTAAGTTACGATACTTAAGTCGGATACAGAAAGTAGCGTGTCTAACTAACATCCATTCGCTTGTAGAACAGTATTATGAGCCATTTCATTTATTAATATCAAACAATATTTGAAATTAATCCTGTTGTGCAATTTTGCAACAAAATGACAAAATCTAATCATACTAGCATAATTTTTAACAAATTAGACATACACGTCTGTACTAACAATTGTGCATTACGGGAGAAAGTAACTATTGTATATAAGCAATTCATTTTCTTGTACACATAAAGCCATGCATGCCATTGGCGATCATACTGTTTAATACTGACATTCTCCAACGAATATTTCTTCCATGAACATTTGAATGCATCTTAATATCCGTATCAAATTTCAATTATTCAAAGAAATAGTCTCGAAGATACTACATCATTACCCCAGACAAACCTCTGGGTAGAGAGACACACGTCATCCGTCTCTGCGGAATGCGTCATCCGCCAATACTACCAAAATTGTGGACCTTGTATAGGCGGGTTGCGATGAGACGGATGTCAAACAGTCTCTAAAATACGGGTCACAATGGTGGAAGTTCCCCTATTGGCAGATGAAGAGTTCCGTAGAGACGGATGCCCGCCCAGGGGTCTATCTGAGGTGATGAGATGGGACGATCTGTCTAGAATATTAACCCAACGTTGATGTAAATAAGATTTAGTGCAATGTATATGTATCCAATTTCAAGTATAACGACAATCATCTTCAAAGATGATGCTAATAGGCATTACAAAACAGGGCAATTAAATTTTACACTATTACATAACAGACAGTTTATATAAGCAATAATCTCATTTCGTTAACTTTGACTGAAGAATTGACAAAGAAATATAAAGCCAATGTAAGACCGTGAAATTAGCCTTTGAATCCAATATTGACTATATTGTGTTCAGCTTTCATCTTTATGAGAGTATATAATTAATGTAATAATTCCTTTCTCTGAAGCTAAGTTACATTCTCGGGACTCTAAATGCGACAGTTACATATCATGATAAGCACATCCTATCCTACATCCTCAGCCGAGTTCATTATGTTTGCCACAACTAGGTATGCACAATTACATCGGCTTTGAAAAGGTCTGGGCCTAAGTCAAAGATTACGCTTTTCGTTTAGATTTGCTTGTGTAAGTAGAGCAAAGATCATAGCGGGTGTATTATGTATCGCAATATTTCCCTTTGTAAAAGGAAAACTTGGTTGAGGTTATGTGCCAATATGAATATGAATAGGAAGACGAACAATGACCAAAACATTCATCTTGATGCATGCATACATAATCTGTAAAATCTTCATAGACATATTGCAAAGGACATGCAATAGGGTTTAATAACAAGTAATATTCATTAGGCTGACTAAATGCTATAAGTTTAGTGTAAGAGGTCAAGTTGTGGTTAACGACTTAAAAATAGGTACCCTTCCTACTTGTTTAACTTGGCTTAGATCTTTGCAGACTGGCATTTTGACTTGGCAGTGGCCCTACTGCACCGAGTGCACTATATAAAATGCATGTTGTTGTGTTTGATTCTATATACTTGCGTTCGTAGAATAGCTAACCAACCAAGAAGAGGAGAGTCAGTGTCGTACATTGGAATCTCCTACTAAAAGATTTCATCCCTTGCGTGGTCGGACTGAAAAATGTAGCATTCGGGTCTGATATTGTATGGGATTTAATTCCTTGAGATTTTAATTTGTCCCTTTGAAAATAATTGATAAATTTGAAGAGCCGAAACAGGGCAGGAGAGACAGGGAGTAGTAGAGCTGAATCCATGCATATCCTAAAAAGAGAGTCTAGGCAGGGAGAGCTGTCGGAGATAGATACATACAATATTATATGTTAGAGACAGAGTGTACTTATATAAGCAGAAAGGAGTGTTCAGGGTGAGAGTGAAAACTTGGGTTATTTGGGAGCGCAGGGAGTATTTCTTTACAGCATGTTGTATAAATTGCTCCTGTGCTGCTGTCTGCCTGCTTGCTCTTGCTTTTGGCCCTCTCTCATGCACATACATAACATAGAATAGAGTCGTGCTCATAATATTATTCCTATCGTGGTGCTCCAGTATTTGAGTATAGATAAGTGTGCATGGATAGGTATCCTCGTTGTATTATAGCCTTATACTTTTAGGTATTGGAAATACACAGGGCAGAGCAGATTGGGCACACGGAATATTATAATGTGTGTCTGTCCTGTGTGTTTGTGAAGAAGAACGAAGGGAAGGAAGGAACGTAGGTAGGTACGTACGTACGTACACACACACACATACACACAGAGTCAGTACATGTTAAAATAGTATATAGAGAATATTATACAAGCCAGGAGCAGCAGAAAGAAGGATAGCGAGAGCCCGTCCGTTCCGTCGTTGTTATGTTTCTAGAGCCGAGTAGGTTATAATATACTATAATATTATAGTATTGGATTCTGTCTGGTGTGTATACTATGCTGTTCTGCTGCTGCTCTGCTGTGACTTGACTATGATGATAGTCCTGTAGGTATTCTATTCTTCTCGTGTGTATTGTACTACTATGTACATATACATACTGTACATTGCATTACATTACAATTACATACCCACCGACTTGGGTTCAGTTGAGTCTACTAGTACAAAGTAGTGAACTGCATTAAACTCATCTATCTCTCACTGGATCCTAATTATTTACTGGTGATAACGGCTCATCTGTGTCGCTATTCCATTTAGAAATACATTGCCAAGTGTGGACTACTGTGAGAACAGGGATTTTAGAAATTCTTCGGGCGAAATTAAAGCTCCGAATAAAACAAGAGTCATTACATTACGAGCTCTAGCCCAGGAAAATATTAACACGAATGAACACTGCCTAGCCTACCTGCTTCTCTTTCTTCTCGTTTACCTTACGTAATATTTGGACTCTGACTATAATATTTGACATTCGTTTACGATATTCGGGTTTTTATTCAACATCCTTGGCACAATTGTCAATTTTCAAGACCTGCCTTTCCTTGGGCTTCGTCCTCACCAATTTCCCTAAGTCTTACAGAGCTCTGACTCTCTGTCTGTGAAGAATTTAAGTTTTGACTGGATTATTGGCAATGGCCACCCACCGATACTAATTTACCGATTCCGGAGAAAAGAAAACACTTAAATTACTGTTAATTGTTTACTTCTGTTGAGTGTTGTGGTTTCTTGGATTCCTTCAAAGAATCTTATTTAGTTGACGGCACGGCCGGGTTCACGCGGGTCACACTTGTAATATCTAATCAATAGACACCGTCTTTGTCTGAAGAATCTTTGTCAACTGTGGAATTTAACAATCATCGTTTACTAGTTGTTCGGCAATGGTGGGACTTGAATTCTGAGACCAAATTGAAACAAAAAAACAACTGAATTTCACCAGTCCACAGTTTTGGAATTCGGAAGACAACTTTGACATTTCATGTGCGATTGCCTGATTTTACTCTCAATTTATTCCAAATACTTCCACTTATATTATTATTTTATTCATTTTTTTCGGATTTTTCATTTGATTTTCTTCTTTTAGAGTTTTTGGAGACTTCCGCAAAATTGTGAGAAACAGTACCAAATTGCTTGCCAAGAAAATTCGTCATTTTACTGCCGAGGAAGAGCGGCCGAGTGAACACAGTTACAATTGTTTTCTTCGTTTTCGAGACCTCTAATTCAAAATTGCTGATGCAGTAGGATCGAATTTCGTTGTAAACACAAACAGATTACAAGGACGTGATGTGTGAAACTCCGAATGTTACGATATAATGACGTTACTAATTAAGCTGAAAGCAGCATAAATGTCTCTTTGAGCTCTATAGCCTGTTTTATATAGATGTTCTATGTAAAAAATATATGTCTTATAAAATACGCCTGAATGAATTGAAACTGTAATAATCTTTGCAAATCGTTTAATAGGAGTTCACAAGGAGCATTAAAACGATGACGCACACCTATGTTATTTTCAATGTCACGTAGAGCAAATATAAACTTTTGTGTACTGCTAAGAATGAAATAGATTATCACGTAAAACAGCTGACACCACAAAAGGATTAGAGATCAATTTACTCGTCAGCCTCCGTGAAGGGTTATAATTGTAATTAGAATCCTTTCTTGTCATAACAAAATTCTGTCTCAAGTGCAGTTTGAAGTACTTATGTAGTTAATATTTATATTATTGTTATACATTATAATGTAACTCCGTTCGGAACTTGACCGAAAAGAAAAGCCGACAGCCGACCACAAGTATAAACTGTCAGTGTATAGATGCTAAACTGCAAATGAAAAAAAAACAAACCAGTAACAATATCTCATTAAGGAATTGCTACATTAAGTTCTAATTATATTATGCATATGTAAGTAACTCTCGATAGTGTTATTATTCTAATATTGTATATGTGGTAGTCGTGGTGGTAATTTTAGCCACCTCAGCAGCAATAATAGAATAGTGGCTATAAAGAAAAATTCCGATACCAGAGCTGTGTCTGAATAGCTAAGTGTAATAATAATATAGCCAATGCTTAAAACTCTTACCACAACGATAAAACTGCTTTATCTAAACATTGCAATTAAATTGCGTGCCCTATAATCTAATTCCTTATGATAAAGCTTACGTAGGTACATTGAAAACTCTTTGCAGATAATCGTTAGGTGTATCTATTTAAATTAGATACGGATTTGCAAACCAAATTTTATACTTTCAATTGCGATTGCTAAAGTGTGTGTTTCACGATCTGTCAAAAATTGACTGTATCTCATTAAACTGCTACTATAGCTCCTAAAATCATCTCCACTGCGTCAGTGCGACATTTTGTTGAAGAATACTATTGTTTATTCCTTCTTGTGCTAAAATGATGCGTAATATTTTTCTAAGGAAGAGATGAAATGATGTGGCTTGGCTAGTTCTCAGTAGACATTTTGTGTCTGAAGACAATAAATCAGAGTTTTAGCAACTGCCTGGACAATAAGTCAGTAGTTATAGTTTCTACTGCAAGCAACAATTTCATTTCATCGGCATTTCGAAACAGGTTATTTGTGAACCTTGAACTGAAGATAAACTAATACAATTTTCGGTTTCCCAACCAATAAAACTTTTATGCAGCTATTTACGAAATTGTCAACTACTCGTGTTATTTTTGTGCAGTGTATTTGTGAATAGGGATCAGACTATTGAAGACAATGCTGTATCACGACGAATATTGCCGAAAAAATATTAATCATTGTCTGCCCACAAGAAAGTTCCTATGGTGAAGTGATAGGTGAGTAGGTATGTTCGGCAGAGATGGAGAGCTCTGAGGTTCGGCGACGACGGATTAAACAAAATCGGCGGAAAGAGAGGGCGGAGAAGGTCGAAAAGGAGAGAGCTCCAAATGACCCCGACGAAGACGACAATGAAGGACCGCCAGTAAAGAAGCCTCGGAAGAGACCGAGGAAGCCCACCGCTGAAGAGGACATCGTCGACGGATTTGCCATCCTAGCCTTCAAGAACTACGACGATTTAACGGTATGTCTCTACTTCCATATTCCAAGCTCTTTAAGTTCATTTGGGACACGTGCCCATAGGTGGATTTGCGACAATGTATTAAGACATTGCATCATTAGAGGACAACATTATTTTTAGAAGTCCAAACCATTTAGCTATACGATTGCAGGTAGTAAGTGTAAAATAATATATACAGAACTCTGTAAGCAATTATATTTAGAAACGTCGTAAATATATGATTACAGTATTGGTATCAATAACAAATGGCTATAATTATCTTTCTCTTGAGTAACTATGCTTCGAATGATGACCTATAATACAGTTTCGGTGATATTATATGAACATACATAGTAGTAATTGACTCTGTCTCACTGAGTTTCTATGTCTCGGGATAACTTATTATTGCTTATAAATGATTGAGAGGTAGTATGTTCCATTTGTGTGTCTAAAATAGTGAGATAGATAACAGGGTGTTTGTTAATACTCGGAATTAGATTACATGAAAATATGGCATGCATGTAGTAATACAAGTAAGTATGAGATTATGGAAACATGACGCAGAAATGCTATTCAATGAAGGCAGTATTATATTCCCTCTATTAATATTATTGTTTCATATAATGGAGTGATAAATAACATCATTATAGCTTTAAATGTACTACGTGAACTTTTTCGGCGTGCGTACACTAATATCTTTACAGATATATCAAATAAGCAATAGAAATTATATTGCCATTAACCAGCAGAGCTTATCGTAAAAATTTGCATTACCTACCACCGACTACAAAGATACTTTAGTAGTAATGCTGAAACAGTTCTTTGCCAAATATTTCTATAACTATGTGTTACAATCTGCCTTTGGTACTTGCAAAAAGAAATAAAGTACCCATTATTACTGCTACTTTGTGGTGCAGCCCTAGTCTAGCACAGTGGCACATCCAGCCAGAATGTGTCGTTAATATTCTGTAGATTAGATAGTTAAATTGTAGTTATCTCTTTCATATCTCAACTCTCTGTATGATCTAAACGAAAATCTCTGCCACTATTAATTTGACATTTAAACTTTTGCTCCTTCTTCTGTTATTATTACTTATTACGACATGTTCGTAATCAACTTAGAGTTATTGACATAACTAATAATAACAGATACGAGTGGGGTAATGAAAGTTGAGAGTAAATTTTGCGACGACTAAAACAATGCTAATTGTAATGTAAACCATGTGGAAATGGAAGCAGAAGGATATTACACAGCGATAAAGATAAAAACATTGCTTTATCTTTGTTTCTTTAGTTGTTTCTAAGCCATTATTCACAAAATGCTAACAATTAGCGCACCCAAGTGGCTTAAACACATGTAGACATTTAGACAACTTGTGTCACGCTTATAAATTAGCGTGAACACTTTCTATATAGCTCATTTTTGCAATACCCCTATTCCTTATCCAAGTACTCGTTGAGAGTTGTTAGGTCGCAGAGTATTTCCAGCAAGGTAAAGGAATTCTGCTTGTTAATAAAAGGCTCTTGGGTGGATGCACTATGAAGGTTATTATAATAAGTTTATATTTGTAATACAAACAATTAAAAATTGCATCATTTTTTTCTTGATATGTTATTGTTCATAATCTGTTAAGCTTTTTACTTCAACTAAAGTATACCAATTATTTTCCTAAATCAAACAGTAATATTTCAGCCTTTTCACTTGTCACGCGGAGATTAGTTTTTGTGACAAGTATTTGGCAAAGTACGCCAAACTGAGTCAGAGAAGTCACTTAAGCAAATAGCATTGTTTAAATCAGATAAGTGCAGTTTAAGAAAACTGATGTAAAACGGAGGCCACCAAGGAGGTTTTTGGTGTTTCATGGTAATAAAATAAGCAACTTAGATAGGCCCATTACATACTCTTCACCTAGCGACGTTTAAATATTATCTGTTGAAATCATCCCCAACATTTTTGATAATCCCTTGACAATCACACGGCGCTTCAACAGAACCGAGAATAAATTTCTATTTTCTATCCAGCTAAATATATAGTATTATTACTGCTGTAAGGATGGCCTAAGGATGGGTCTGGGTGGCCTTCACTTAGAATTTGATTCACGTTTCATATATTTAAAGATGCATTTGCTTATGTTATGTGCTACAATTATAGTTAGATTAGTAAGTAATTAAATTTGGTCTCCAGGTTCCCCTCATCATCATAATACATAATTCGTAGGTCATTGTGTGGCTGTACAAATACTATTTCCCAAATAGGATAGGATGGATGGAATGTGAAAATGGTATTCTAATGTTCCACTGCTCCATGGAGGCATCCTTTGAAAGTTTAAAATGCAGAGAATCAGGAATTTCTAAAAATAAGTTGCATCTATCATTGGTTGGATATGGTAATTGAAGGGATGTTTATAGAATTTGGCGAATTTCCGCCAAAGTTGACACCGTCAGATTGTTGCATAAGACAGACGGGGAGAAGGACAGTTCTTGAAGGGAGGGTTGTTCCTCCACTTTGGAGTTGGTTGAGTTGAGCTCGTCAGTCGCAAAACTGTGAAAGCAGGAGGAGAGCCAGCTAACAATAAGCAGAGCCAAGGAAGGCAAAAGTAATTCCATAGCGAGCAGAGCACTTGATCGACTCGAGTTGTTCTATTATATCTCAACACCATAGTACTACCTTTGGCGAAACTGGCATTGTGCACTATGCTCAACTCGGCTATATTATATGCACGGTGGGTGATGGCAACTCGCTGTGGCGTACACTCCTCGACGGAGACATCGTCGTTTACTCAGTTTTCCCTCCTGCCTTTTCCTAGCTGGGCTCTCTATGTAGATATTATGTGCACAAAAATATGTATGTATGTCTTTCTGTCTACTACACTTGTGCTGAACTCCACAGCTGAATTCTTATATTCATATACAATATTGCCACCAGAATAGTAGAGCAGTGCCACCACCGCTCTCTACTCCACCACCAACCACTGGAGTATATTTGGCATATGCTTCAGTTTTGCTTCATTTGCTTGCTATGGCATTCCAAACTTCCAAGTCCTGCCAAGCTAAACTTAAACTAACGATAAGCCAAGTCAAATGCTAAATGCTCATACACTACGCCAACAAAACTTCACTTACCCATTTTCGTCAATAGCTTAAGATATGTAAAGCATTAATCTGAAATTGTAAATTGGGACTCTAGCCGTCCACTTTTGCTAAATTTTCCATCCATGGAGATAATTATCAAATTTGTAAAATACTTAAGGAGCAGCTTTGCTTTAAATTGACATTGCCCTATATACAAGGGGTAACAGTTTTCGGATTGAGATGAACTTCAGAAATTGACTTGTAGCTACCATTATATCAAAAAGGATGCCGATGCTCTATAAATTATATTTACCTGTTATTCTATTTGAAGGCAGTAATTTAATTTTCAGTTCTATCAATAGGCGACATAACATCCTGTGCGACATAACATCCTGTTTTGCCTGAGGTTTAACCATGATAAATATTTGAGAGGGATTTTGAGTTTATTCTTGAGTTTATAGTTGAGACAAAATTGGGATCGTATAACAATCTCATTGCATTGCCGGAACCAACAGCAAAACGTTCAATTTGTTTATTCAGTCAAAACTCGCGATTGCTGTAAATTCGAAGAATGCTAATCGCAGAGCATAATTCCAATGATATATTTGTAGGTATGGATTTTTTGCTTTGAATATGTTTACATAATATAGACGAAACAGAGCAAGTAGTAAAGACCTGGTTCTAAGTATGATGGTATAGAATATAGTATTAGTAGAGAATGTTGGGGAATGGAAGTACTGCCAAGTCAGCCAGTTGAAACTAATTATTTGTAAGTTTTAAGTGCAGAACATGTGTAAGCGTAGTTTGTGTGGTGTAATCCAATGAAATGAAAACAAGGTTCTCACATAGACTAATGATATAATGAAAAATTCTGTTTATGCAAGTTGATAAACATTTCCATAATATACTACTGTATACTATGAATATATTCATACGCTCATTGGATTTACATTTATGCGTTTTCATTGCATAATATGCGTTTCATTTGCACACTCAGGAAACAGGCAAGGCTGTGTTAGAGAACATTTGAAAGTTCTTGTTGGCAGTCTAGTAATAAGTTTTGCAAACCTTAACATTTAGTGAGACATATGACAAAACTATAGAGACATCTTCTATGTTTATATGTTGTACTACATCTATAGAACAGACCTATCTAACATCCAAGTATCCATATGTAAAACAGCGAAATAATAATGTCGAGCTTGTCTCAAGTGGGCAATTCTAATGTATTGGCTTAGCTAATGATATTACAAATATGTATATAAGTGGTCTATGTCTCCTACTCCTTAAGTGTAATCCTTAGAGGGTCGAGGATTATATTATTATTATTTCTAAAGCCATATAGTAATATGATGTAGGTGTACGGGGAGACAATATTTGGGATTATCAGCGAAATACTATTATATGAAACCCTCGAGTGAATATAACGGCAACCTCGGCTTTTACCCACCTTGGCTTATCTATACTTTGCATATACTGACGACGGAGTTAGAACATTAGCTCTGCAAATGCTACACTAACATACTAATCCAGAGTTAATTTAGTTAAGTGAGTCATGCTAACAATCAAAATCATGTGCACTTTGTACTCTACCACAAAAGATCGTCTTCAGTTTTCTATTTGACTTGATAATAATGTGTGATAGGACTGATCTGTGGAGATAATCATTTCCACATTCTGGCTTTATCTTTCTGAAGATATACTCAGTCTGTATACTCTTCGCTTGCTCAATAGTATATACTAAGTGACAACACAGACAAAATGTTTCTTTGTAAGAATATTTGCACTTAGCTACTACCATTTTATTTACGTTGTGTAGAATATATTCCCCCGAGCTATGCAAAGTACGACATGGGAGGTAGAACTATAATACGTGATAACCAAGCTGTGTCGGTACTAGCTGTACCATAAACAATGCGAAGATATTTGTTGGTCCTAATGGTTGGTGACATTGACACCTTGAAATATCTAAATTTCTCCGCAATCAACATTTCTCTGTACTTTTAAGGCTATACATATTAATATGAATAAATTATATTGAATTCTGGCAACGGTCTTCTCTCAATGCTATGTTGATTTTTCTCACGACTGCAGAATCAAAATCAATTAATTCCATGCCTTATTTGATATTCCTAGGAATTTTATCCCTATTTTTGGCAATTGTCACATTGTGTTTGTATTTAACAGATTTTTAAAAAACTTTTACATGCACAGGGATGTGAATTGAAGATATTTATATGCTACATCTACACTACAGGTCATTGTCAGTAGTGCTTCGAGTGTTTACATAAATATTTCTCATATTCGTTTCCACATGCTACTTTTTCTTATAACTATGAATAGCATTAATATGTTTATATTTATCTGTAAGTTCCGATATCAAATTTCTGGCGAAATTTTAAAATTACAGAACTGAATAAAGCACACAATGTATGTGTCAACCAAGAATAATGTTTATTAAATGAGAAGAGTTGGAGGACACTGAAGTTAGATGAAAATTTGTTCAAAAATTCAATTTTGCATTAAAGGTTGCTTTGTTTTAATGCGTGGGTATTTATTTTATTCATGAAATGACTACCCATATGAATGTACAACTATTAGTGGGCGATTATATGGTTTTTTAGTGTGTATCTTTAATTTACCTGACATGACTGTTGTAAGGTGTAGATTGTAGGCAAAAGATATATATGAGAAGCTATAATTTACTAAAACAATTCAAACAAGAAATATATTGTACATAGTTTTCTCCCCTAAAAGTAAGATTTATTGATATTCACATTAATACAATGCAAAGCTAAAGGCATACATTATTAGATGTTGATGTTACTACATAACCGTCAAACATCAGTAGAAGACATTTATATGGTGCAATTCCATTGTAGTGAGCTAAGAATTGAATTGCAAACTCAAATGCTAATATGCCCTTTCCATTTAGCCGCAGTCCCAGCTATTGAATAATTGAATACATATTATTCTGATAATTATGCCATGTAGCTTGATGCAATTTTTAAGCGTGGTAGTAGCGAGGCACACATTTGTGTTAGTATTCATGTAATCACACCAATTAATATTTAACGTTGACGGTATTTAAATACTAAAAGCTAATACATTTGTGTCGGTATGTATCATTCGATAATGGCATGACAATATAAATAATAAAAATAATAAAGTATCTTGATGCGTCGATAGTTTAAAGAATTCAAACTATACACATCACATTTTATATATTATATGTATCAGTAATTAAAGTCTTAAATAAAACTAAATAAGCATTATGAATCATGCCTTACATGTTATATATTAATTATGTGTACAAGAGTTCTTTCATTTTGTACACCATCGTTATGTAATGATTGATAAGCATGACATATTGTTGGGACATGATGATTTGTAGATAAAAGGAGAGTGTGAAAGGGAAATTCCTGTCTTGTTTAATCTCCTGTCAATCTGAATAGATGCATTGCAATGAGAGATCACAAACAGAACAGGTTGCTTTAAGCACAAACATGAAATGTGCCACGGTGACATCCTGCGTTGAATTGCAATGAGCTAGTTAAATAGGCATTTCTTTTAAGTGATGCACTATTGCGTACATGGATGAAACCAGTGGGCGGCTGTTATTTCACAAAATATCCTTCTTCGTGATTTGAAGGTTATTCTTTTATCGATCAATGACTATTTAGTAGTTCTGTCAACAGCTAATAAGTCAATATAAGAATATTGCAAGTAAAATGGTTTTAATAATAAACCTATGTCGATGTTGATATCATTAGAGTAGATTACTCCAGTGATACTGTCTTAAGTTTGTCTAAAACATTACCCTAAATTACTATTCTTCGTGTATGACTTATATTACGTTTATGACATACTATTTTGACTTTTATTGAGGCTTTACCTACTCTAATTCTACAAACCATAAATAAAGGTCTAATCATCATTTATAATTTCTACCCGACATATTATTACTACCGTACATATAAGCCAAGTTTATACAACTATGTTGGTACAATAATATTTCATGTAGGCGGACATTTATATTTTGAAGTGAAAGCAGATTAAAAAGGCTTTTCTTAGAAATAAAATAAGTACCTAGTTAGTGAGCTAGTATTGTTTCTTTGAATTTTCTCATAACTTATATAATATATATTGTAACTCTAAAGTTGACGCAGAACTTTCACCGTTGCTAATTGAACCACTATTCCGTGAAAGGAACATAAAACTTTTGATCATAATTAATGGAAAGGAGCTTTGGGACATCAATGGGATTAGTAGTCAGATATTCAAAAAGATTATTATGCTAGGCTACAAGTTTATTCTGATGAGAATATACTCTACACTCTACAGACATCGTGACATTGATGTGTGTGCTACTAATTTATGCACCGCACTACTCCTGTACTTCTGAAGATTAATCAAAAAAGATGAGATAAGGGTGATTCAGAATCTCAGAATTTAAACCAAACACAGATGGAGAAATATTGTCTCGTGGCATTGATATACTTAAGTACCGATGATGACTATCTGTACAGTACAAATATATTCACGTGCGGTGCGACATGACATTATTAGGGTTGTTATATCAATGCATATTATATAGGTTTTAGTATTAGTCCCGGTAAATAGGACAATTCAACTATATTTGATATAGCATTGTTTAGATCTTATGGGTGGAGTTTGTGGAGTAGAGCACTGGATTAATTTCAATGTACGAGTCGACGTGCTTGAAATGAAAAGCTTAACAAAAGCCTATACACGACGAAGAAGACGACACGACAATCAATATGCTTGACTTCTAAATATGAATAAGAAGAGTTTAAAAAACAATAGGGAATACTCCTTAAATATTTACACTGTGTATATAGCGACAATCATATAAGATTTGTATTGTAATTTTCCTTACAAATTACATACATGTATTTATACAAAACATGTTAACCGGCATATAGATATAATATGCGGTAATAAAACGTAATCTGCAAATCCAATTTTGTCTTCTATTGTAATTGCTCGTCCCAGCTTAATGGCTATTGTTGTTAAATATTTAATTGTAGTTTGCACAGCTTATACCTAATTACATGAATTGCTATGCTAAATAGGTAGAATTCCATGAAGTAGTATATGCTATGTACAATGTTTTCACTTTCGCTAGATCGATGGTAAATGAATCTCCTTTCATTGTATGTATAACTCTTTTATCTTAAATGCCAGTTTATAGCAAATATTTACAACATAGAACATAATAACAACATATTAGCACTGTTTTATTACTTTTCCAAAGCTACCCAAGCCATTCACGGCAATGAAATTGCTATAATATATTTCTACCGCTATTGCAGTTATTCTCATTTTAACCACTGATCATAGTTATAATTTTTCAGCACTGTCTATCTAGGTCTACTCCAACGTTTGTGAATTTGCCAAAATTTTACAGCGTTCATAAAATTGACGCTTTGTTAATGATTTAATAGTAATTAATAATATTTTAGGTTATATTACAATTGTAATTACAATAAATAGGCGTTTGTAAAGAAGTTTTTAAGTGCATTTAGTCATGTAAAAAACGAATTCTGATTGCACTTAAAAAATGCGACCCTTTATTATTAGTTAATAGCTATTAATTTAATATAATTTCGACTTCGACCCATGACCCAACTAATATAAAGCAAGCTTAAAATGTTTTATGAAACTTGGCTTTTAATTTAATTGATAAATAATTGATCAAAGATAAATATCACTCTATGACTTCTACGGTATTTACCTGGAAATGTAAAATTTTCCAGAAGAGAAGATTCAATTATCAAAGCCCCTTTCATGATGATTACTTTTGATTTTATGGACAACACACCACAAGATGTTATAAGGCTCATGTTATGTTCAAAATACTGAGTTTTTCCAAGTGGAATTGATTCCGAGTATTGACTGAGAAAATGGTCCTTCCAGACCGGAAATCTGTCTATGTCGGCTTTTAGGCTTGGGGCCTAAAAGTCTAAATTTCCCTACTCATCCTCATTACAGTTAAACAAATGACAAACCTTTGTCTTTTAGTTTTACTCATCTCAAGTTCAAAATCTTATTTGATTTATAGCAACTAATTGACGCTGTATAATACTGAGTTAATTAAAGGTGGGAAAATGGGAAATACTAAATAATTGATAATATATTAACGTATCTATATACCCAAGTAAATGTTAATTATATATATATATTCCTTTTTGCAATGAATCGTCATTGTCAATTGCAGATGTAAAATTTCATTCATCCTATTTATACAATCTAATTAGAAATATTTTTGGATACCGTACCGTGTGGATTTCTACAAAATGAAAATATAATCTAAGTAGTGATTGGCTAACTCTACTATGCATAATGCCAACTGTTTTAAATATTCGAAACGAAAACATAGTAGACTACTTCGCCTTGAATAAAGCGTCGTTTCTTTGTTCCCTTAAACTTTAAGATCAAGTAAATGAAAACTAAACAACTTTCTAGTTAACCCTTTATTAACCACACAACCCACCGTATCATTATCATTACTGCATGTCAGTTGTCACTAATCAGACTAATCATCAAACTAATCTAGTACATATAATTGTGTGTGAATCAGGGTCTACTGTTATACACATACCTATATTTCTAAGAAGTTTAAGGCCTTCAACTTATTCAGTAAAAACACAAGATATTATTTACGGTAAAGCAAAAAGTTTGATGCGCCTCCTTGATATGTTTAAAACTTTGACCTGGAACTGTGGGTCTTACAAAGTTGTAAGTAGTGGTAGAATTTTCCTTATTATTATTCTTAAAAAATATTTTTACAAGTAGAGTAAATGGCAAACTTATGTCTGCCTCTTCTGGTACACAAGCTCGGAACCTATAACAAATCTCTCAATAAAAAACTTGTATACTGACTGACTGCTTGGGGACATAATATAACATATTAATGCCAATATTAGGCTATTTATCACCTTCAATTTCTATCAGATTAGAGTTTTTACTAAATGAATGAATACATTAATAGATGTATTCATTGGAATGGAAACATTTTAAGTTGGTATTGGAAATAGTGTAACGTGTTAATAAATCAGTGCATGAATGACATGAATCCATATTCCACTCTGCTCAAGTAGAATAACATTTGCAAAGTATTTCATGGTTAAGCCAGAGACTTTGTGTAATGTAAATGCGTAGTAATATAGTACTTATCAGTATGTATGAGGTAGGTTGAGCTAAAAGATAATCACTGCTTGCTTACCTAGTGGGTATCACGTATCTTTACCTAATTATGAGTATAGTGACTGTCTTACAACGAGAATTCGTTCTTTGGCAACTCTCTTCGCACATTTTTAATTATCACATTTCTGAGATCGGCGTATCAAACATTACAATTAGAAACTACAACCTGCTTATCATTTTCCTTTAACACCTAACGTCTTATTTATTTGTCTAAGTAATTATTATTCATTGCTATAATTGCTACATTCACAAGTCCGTTAATCAGTAGCCATGCTTAATAAACCTTCTTGCTATTTATTTACCAACGTCCATTTAGTTATTAGAAGTAAGCTTAAGCTGGTCACTATTGCAGCTCTAAATAAGCAAACAATTGTTGCACTGGTACTTAACTATAATAAATGAAAAAGTGATCATGCTTTGGTAGTTGAGAGTCCCTAATTTTTGTTATTAATATATGAATAATGAATTGTGCTCTTATGTAAATTGGATACCTAGATAGGATGTATGCAAACCTTTTTGGGAATGATGCTAATTCGCCTCTCTCCCTCTGAACTCTTTGCAGCATAAACAAATTTAAATTTCAACAGTAGAAATAAGAATGAAACTGATGTTATAGCCCCATTATATCATTCCTTGCATACGTCTATATAATCCAAAATACGTTCTAACCTTATAAATATTTTGAGTCCTAAATCCTTAATAGAGTCAGTAGGGCTTTGATACGTAGGGTGCTGTTTATCTCTCTGATAATTGCATGACAGTTTTGGGCTGTAGCAATTAAACAATTGTCTGTATTGCTGGGATTGTGATGATGGCTAATACAATGTAATTCCAATTTCCTACTACTTCCTGATGAATGATGAACGTTGGCAATTGCACGCTTTTAAGGATGAAATGTATGCGGTTTGGGAGATGCTCATGTCAATCATCAAGGATTGTTTTCCCTTTAACTGGTTTATAAGATCAAGGTTTTTGGTTTCAAATAGTTCATATGATATGCTAACAAATGGGTAGACATCTGCAAGTTCAGTGAACACGTTATAAGATTTAAATGTAGCATATTTCTCTAGTTGTCGGATACATACAATTGATTGAATTTATAGTGCCATATGATTGTGCCGTCACGACAATAGAATACTTGCGTTGTTTATGACATACTGCCATAAATGACTAAAATATTTTATACCCTAGCTTTCGTTATATGGATCACACAGTGTTTTAGGACGGATGCAAAATCGCAAATAATTCATACTAATGTAATAAATGTAGGTCATCGAATAAATAAATGCATGTCAAGATTTATGTTGATTTAATTGCGCATTAATTTATTAATATTAATGGAATTATTACTGAGGTTCCACTAAGCACCAATCAATTAACATCTTGCCAAATATTTAATGCGCATTTACTTAACGTCTACAATTAGTTGGGGCGTGATGGGGTGAAAACAAAGCCATTTTGTTCTACGCCCCTTTGAAAAGCTACTTTCATTTTTAATCAATTATCTGGTGAAGTTGTAGCCAACAGATTTTTTCCCTAACAGATTCTTTTTGTTAAAAAATATTTGAACCGAAATAAGCCTTTGTCACTAAGTTTTGGTTGCACATTCTGGAATCTGGACAAATTCTATTGACATTTGACTGATACCAATGTCAAGTAATGGCTTTGTATTGTCGTCGATATCTTGCCAACCTTTCTAACAGATATAGAAATAGATATAGTGATATATAAAAGATTTTAGTCGTATGTAAACTATCGTGTATTTTCCAAAATCTCTGTCCATCTCTATTCCATTCTCCACCATCAATGTTAATGTTATTCATGAACGTTTTAAATGCTAATTGTAAGGATGTACAAAAACATGTAATCAATTCCTTGAGATCAATATTTATCCCAAACTGTCCTCATAAATTACCTTATTATAGAAATGAGGTAATTGCAAGCGTACTTTTCGCTTTCAAATTGTTACTGCAACAAAAGTGAAAAATAAACCAGATGGAAGCTTATAGCTAAAATGTGTTTATCTTTTTCGTTTACATATGGAAAGGTATAATATGCAGATTTACTTTATAAATCTTTCTTCATACATCATTATACAACTACACACCTACATTGTCTAGTGAATTTATCTTTTACATAGGCTTCTACGTTGTCTAAGATGTTTTTGAACGAAAGTTGTATGATAGGAGAGAAGGCACGGAAAACGATTAGCCTGTTTGCACTTATTTATTTGCTTTAGGTATAAATTCTTTAAGAATGAGTTGAAAATTGTGTAATAAGATACGTAGAGTAATTAATAATTACTTTAGTTTAAACTTTGATAACATTTTGTTTGATTAATACTTAAAGAGGAATGTGCTAGTTATGGGTCAAGTTTTACTGGAAATTGAAAAAAGAATCAAATGCCTTAAGTTCTATTCTGTTGGTCGGGCTGTGTCGACTTGACCTGAAATTCAACTCTTGATGTGTTGCAAGTATGTGAGGTTGTTGGTATTGATTTGCATACATTTTTCTGTTAAGTTGTACTTGTACTCTGTCGCTGTCGGGTTCATGTCAGATGATGTCGACTCGACTTGGGCAGTCAAGTTATAGTCAAAGCTTTCCTACATTGTTATTATTATAATTCAGTTTACTGAGTGTCTTAATGCCTGACTACTGATAGGATGGTGCTGAGGAATGCCTCAAAGTCAGGCTGTTTGTTGCATGCAGTCCCATCATCTAATCTCTTCATGTTACATCTATTTATTTCAATACACAGAAATGAATTTAATGCAGTTGAGGTCGAGGTAAATCTTAGTTTGCCTTGTCGTACTCCTTTGTCTTAGTCACTAATAAAATATGTAGATACTTGGCTATAAAATCACTACACATACTTCGTACATAGTTAGATACAGTTGTAGTCGATTTTTCATAAATAAATACTACCTGCAGTAACCATAAAATGTTTCCTTAAACAACAAAAATCTACAAGAACTGAATTTTCAACTTAGATGGATTGTACACTTAAAACTACATGACTAAAGAAATACAAGACCAAGAAACTTAAATGATCATTAAATATCGAAACTTGCAACATCTTAATTAGTACAGTGAACGTTGTATACATGAACATATAAACATTGTGGAGTGTATTTTAAATGTGATAACTGTTTTACAACACATTAGTGCTAATGTTTATGTCCATCAGTTTTGGCGAAGGAATCATTTTCCAAGATATACTTCGTGGATGTAAATATTCTTATGATTTACTATCAAAATCTCCATTTATTTGACATGAATTGTTCCATTAGTTCCAAAATCCATGGCTTAGCAAAATTTTGATTTAATAGGAAGCAAAATATTTCCTTCTTTAAATAAATGTTATGTGATAAAACCTTAGCAAAGTGTTGTTTATTTTCGAATTTATTAATTTCCTTTAAGAAATTACTTGTTCAACGAATTAAATAAGATATTGTGAAGAAGTACTACTCATCGGTTACCCAAATACACTTAAGATGTTTTTCTATTTTATAGTGTGTACAGGAGGAACTGTAATAAATGAAAGAAAAGTGAATTTAGAACTACACCAGTGAGCTATAATGGTTATGATTGAGTGATAAAGAAAATAATTACGAGTGGTAAGCATGAAATTATACCTCTGTTGCTAATCGGTAGGAAACTATAACCAACCCAAATAAATACATACCAAACTGGACTGTGGACTCTATTATCAGTTTAAGTTCCTAAGAGTGAAATGTTGTTATTATAATGTGGTAAATGGTTTACTAATGATTTTATAGACTTGTATTGCAGTTATATTTTTATACTACATGCTTACTTGTTAATTATTTATTTACCAGCACTTAGACAGCATTATGGAGATAGCGATCTTACTAAAGAGCTGGTAATAAGTATTATTGCTTTATAGCGTATATCAATTCCCCCTGAGCATGCGAATCCTTTGTTCTTTAGTCATGTGAGTTCAAGTAATGAAATAATTCTTAATGTCATTCTTTTTTAGAAATGTGGTATTTAAAGTTTTTGGGCCTCTGTAGTTGACATTACACTATCGTTTAGGGGAGGATTAAATCTAAATTATACTTGTATTTTGTATTGTTGCTAGATTTTAATAATCACATTAATTTTATCTTTTCAAAAGATTCAAATAGTAATGTCAACCATGTCTACATGAACACAACAAATCCATAGGATTTAAGTATAGTATGAAGTTGAGTTGACTTTGGAAGTATGAATTCCATTACCTTACCAAAAACAAAATTTACAGGTATAATTTTATGATTAGTTTGCCTTGTCATTACATGATCAGAGTAGATTATTCCCAAATGGAGCATTGTACGTTGACTAATTAAGCCAAATTAAAAAGACAGTTCCTTGTTAAAAGCACGATGAACTGTAATGTAAACAAAGTAAACATATTTAGCTGGTGACATAAATACTTTAGTACAATAAGGAACTAGTGTATGAATTATTTACCCCAAGTTTAATATTACTGCAAATGATATCACTCCTTTTAACCGATATATTTAACGCTTCGTTTCTTTACTTAAACTTCTGAATAATACCATCTAACTCTTTGAAATAAAGATTCCAAAATTGAGGTGAGTGTATAAAAGTATTTAGCGTCTTTAGTTTTGAAACTACTTGTTATGCGTGTTTTTAATTTTGTTTGTAGGATCGGTAGATTGAAGGGGATAGTGTATAATTGGCATTAGTGTAAGTATTTTTTCCAATTATAAGCAACGATGAGATGATTTCATTATGGCAGTTGAGTTTAGTGCGGATATTTTATGTTGTGGGTTATATATAAAATGTGATGTTGATCCTTAGTTTTAATTTTGCCATGCAGTGAGACATTAACTGGGGACAGTTTTTCATTGTTAATATGCTATTTAGCTACAGGTAGTGAGTTTGGGTAGGCCTGCATTAGAAAAGGTGTTGAGACGGATGCGTATTGCTGGCAATGAGTGTATTTATGTATGGTTGGTGTAAACATTGTGTAAATAAATCAGTTGATATAACACGTTTATATTGTAAGGGAAGATATTAAGCGTAGTCGCCGTGCTCTGGTAGGAAACATCAAATTAACCACAGCAGGTATTTGGACATGCAGAAAGGTAATAAATAAAGCAATAAAAATGTAAGCGCTAGTTTGATTAATGTTCTTGTTGTTAAAGATGGGTAATATGGATGTCTTTCTGTACGCTAAGTAAGTAAAATGAAGTATACATGGTCAAAGTACTAATATGGATTGATGCTAACGTGTTTTAAAACTTTTCGTTGGGATGTGGCCAAGATAGCTTTCAAGTATCAAGTAGGTCGATAGTGAACAGTTGTTCTAATGTACTAACATCGGACATGAAGTTGCAATAAGGTAAAAGTTAATTCTTATGGCATTTCATTGGAACTAGTGTGTTCTGCTACAATATGAATGGAGTGTATAGTTCCACAGCAAAGTTGACTTATTATTGTTAGCATTGCCATTGACTTGAAGAGGGAGAGGATGTTGATGGTTATCTTATCTCCAAGCAGTTTGGCTTGTTTCTCGGCAGTTTGTCAATATTACATAAATAATTTACTGCACTGTGTACTACACTACTATACGTACATAGTACTAACTATACACAATTACAATAGACATAACATAACTGAGTATCTCGTGGAGGCACATTATTTATTTAGTAGGCTGTATTGTGGTCTTTGTGGTTCATTCCAAATACCACAATTATAAGTCTCATTTGATGCAATATCTTATGTACAAACTGCTGTGAGAGTCTACTACTTAGTCTGACCAACCAAAGTACAAAAATATAGAGCAGTATTGAAGTGCAGATTATAATATTTCTATGTAAAGCGATGAACTACTGATGTAGTAGGATACATGTATGTGTATTTGGTACTTATATTAAACTTTTCTTTGGTATTGTGCAGAGAGCAATCAAACTGGCCGAAGACGACTCGGGAGACCGACAGCGCATATGTTATCAGTTGTTGAAACGATCTCAAGAGGGTGGTGACAACAATAAGCCTAGTAGTGAGAAAGAAAAGACGAGTCCAAAGCCTTCAAAGCCAAGGTCTACGTCCAGCAAGAAGAAAGTGAAGGTATGTCATCCTAATCAGTCAACCAACGATAGTCATAAATAAATAGGGCACCAGAAACATTTAGCGAATTATACTTTAACACTTATCCATTTTATTCCATGTAGCATTTCCTCCCCGTATTTGCCAAAAGCTATTTCAATGAGTTATTATTGATGCACTCTGCAATGATTACTTTATAATTTATGTTCATAGGGAAAATAAATTCTTATATTTTACCAATTTTGAGAATTGGCGATATCTGCTATATTAGAAGTTTCTTTACCTACGGAGTGACTTGTTTTAGAGTCAACGACAAAATAAGTTGCATTAGTGAAGAAGTTACTGAAAGATAGTAATAAATGCAGTTTTTGGTGCATTCTGTTAACGTGTAAGTGCACATATGTGTAGTTAGTTGGACTGAGTGGAAGTGTAGTTTTGGTTGCAACTATGTTTTTGACAATCAGTGTAAGTAAAAGTGTATTAGACAGAGGAGATAAAAGGGAGTAGCAGTAAAGGATATGTAATAGTAGGATAAAAGAGGAAAGTGTTGATTTAGTGTAGCAAGTTTGAGAAGAAATGGCAAGGATAATAGATATTTTAGTAATGAAAGTCAAAAAGAGAGGACTACTTGGTTAAAGGTGGGTGCTATAAAACAAGCGAGCAAAATGATAGTTGAGTGTATTTAGTTGGATCTCTTTGAGAGGGAAAGAAGGGAAAGATGGTGGAAAAAATGGTAAAAGTAAAAAATGTAGTGTGGGAGGGGATGGTGGAAGGGAAAGAAGGAGAGAAATCGGTGGTCATCTCACGTCTAATTTGAGATGGGAAGTCGACTACTCTTCGTGTGAAACAGACGTTAACCTTTATTGAGAAGACGGAAAATGTATGTTGGGAACGTGAGACGGGCAACAAATATCATTTTATGCTGACGGAAAATACTGTCTTTCTCGTATTATTTCGATCTCTTCCTCTATCTCATCTCCTTTTCCTCAAGACGTTTCCACCAATCCCACCAAACCAAAATATACCGCACTAAATTCACGACCCTCCTCACAGACACTCAACATCCGAGTTTATTGTACTCTATCATCTACAGGGTTCCAACTACCAGAATGTATCTACTCCTTCTATAACCACACACTAGATCTGTATTACATTTTTTAGCATTTTCTAATTGAAGTTTTTGAAAATGATTGACTTATTGGGTACAAAGCCTTATACAAGTAAATAATTAAAGTTAATAATAAAACTTAAAAGTTGGCAAATTTACAAATATTTAATAATTTAGTTAGAATTTAACTAATAATAGTAATTCACAAAAATACTGGAATAGAAAAGCTAATTAGATGTATTTTACTCTTGTAGCAGATAGTGGTCCAATTGTGTTCAGATGTCATAATGAACAGTCCTAGCCATCAAATTTTTTAACATCAGCTAATTTATTTTTATTAACTAAGGCCTGTCGAAATATACATTTTTCATAACCGTAAGTGCCGTATGTAGTACATCGTTAACCATCTTTGAGGGCATTAGTTGGGTTTAGAATGGAAAATTACATTCTGTAAATTCTTTTCGAAAAGCGAATGGAATGGAGTATTTTCCATTGTAGCAGTGTTTATTTACTGTTATTAATTCACGATCGCAATTTTAGCCAAGGTTGTTTTAGGAAAAACACGTAGCTTATAATACCACGCGAATAGTCAAAATAAATAAAACAATTGAAATTTGGTTCGGTGGTTCCAATTTACCTTTGATTAACGGGTTTATTCTTCGTGTATGTTGCTTGAATTGTAGGAATACATACTGTCTTTGTCTGGTGAATAAATACTTGTGGTTTTGTGTAAACAGCATTTAAAATTAGTTAGTACGTGTTCTAAGTATACATATTATAAAAGGTTAGATTAAATACTTGGAAGCAATGGTACCTAGTATCAGTTTTATGGATGGTGAAATTCAGATTGAATACATTGTCTTTGTCTTGTGTATAATATGGGGCACGTGCCCAAGTCCCCAACTCCGACTTATGGTGGTTGTGGTGAGTGAGTTCAACTTTTTCATGTACTACCTAGCCACATCGAAATACTAGACAGCATAGTTTTTGTGTAACTCCAGCAAGACAATAAGATATTGTTTTAAACTATCATTAAACTTGTTTTCGTTAGAATAGTACACACAACCATCATATTATTATCGTGATTGCGGTGACTCCTTCTGCTTTCCTATCTTCAGAGTATCTTTTATACCGAAATGTAGTATAGAGTGAAAATTTTCCATTGTAGCAGTGTTTATTTACTGTTATTAATTCACGAAGTCGCAATTTTAGCCAAGGTTGTTTTAGGAAAAACACGTAGCTTATAATACCACGCGAATAGTCAAAATAAATAAAACAATTGAAATTTGGTTCGGTGGTTCCAATTTACCTTTGATTAACGGGTTTATTCTTCGTGAAATTTTGCTTGAATTGTAGGAATACATACTGTCTTTGTCTGGTGAATAAATACTTGTGGTTTTGTGTAAACAGCATTTAAAATTAGTTAGTACGTGTTCTAAGTATACATATTATAAAAGGTTAGATTAAATACTTGGAAGCAATGGTACCTAGTATCAGTTTTATGGATGGTGAAATTCAGATTGAATACATTGTCTTTGTCTTGTGTATAATATGGGGCACGTGCCCAAGTCCCCAACTCCGACTTATGGTGGTTGTGGTGAGTGAGTTCAACTTTTTCATGTACTACCTAGCCACATCGAAATACTAGACAGCATAGTTTTTGTGTAACTCCAGCAAGACAATAAGATATTGTTTTAAACTATCATTAAACTTGTTTTCGTTAGAATAGTACACACAACCATCATATTATTATCGTGATTGCGGTGACTCCTTCTGCTTTCCTATCTTCAGAGTATCTTTTATACCGAAATGTAGTATAAGTACATGTGTACTTTGTCTACATACAGAACTCTGTTTCAGTTTTCTCATACACAACATTTGGTACAAAATGTTTGTAAACAAGTACTCTCATTGGGGTTCTTATCTCGTTTTGATGTCCATTATGTCATCCAAAACTTTCACTTCTTATTCAAGTTGCTGAATATCCAGTAGTTAATTGTGTACATATCAAAGTTAAGAATCTAATAATGAACTAACTGTAATTTTTAATGTAAGCCATGTAGGTAGTAATTTATCCATATAAATCAAAGTTATAATATGTAAAGTTATGTCAAATCGGCAGTTCAGTAGGCACTAAAATATATTTATAGCTCTGTTGTTGGATTTTGGATTTATATATCTTTTATTGGCTTGTTTTTCATTGTGTGTTCATTGGTTTGGAATTTGAAAGACTAAATCAAATACTAAACGCATGTTTAACTATTGCAGGTTACGGAGAACGGTGAAGCAATGGTGAGCAAAGCCCCAGGTAGTGAGAGTAGATGTAGTGCACCTTCTGGAGGTAGTGGTGGAATTCCCCACTCAATTCCAAATCCAATAACAATTCCAATTCCGAATTTTCATCCACGTCCGCATTATCCTAAGAAAGCTCGGACCAATGGGCCGCCTTCCTCCAAAGAAGCCATACATAACGTACGTATTTTTTGTCTCATCTCACCATTGTCATGTAGTGTCATTAGCTATAAACTAACATTGTTTCAATTTCCATTTTATGAATTCAGCTTACTAAAATAGATTTGCAATTTTGCATGTCACTTAAATTGTGAAACATAAGCATTTGTGAATTTTTAAGAGAGTATAAATAAAGTGGTATATGTTTTAGAGTAAATACATAAGAGACCATGCAGGCTCGGAACAAAATGTCACAGACAAAGTTGTTACTTTCAGATTCTAATCTACTTAGTGACATGAAAAAAACAATTTCAGGATTTTTTTTGAAAACCCGCCGTTTTTAAGTTAAGGCGGTTTTCCGCCTTATGTCGTTCATCTATGATTCATTTCTAAACTACTTGACCGATTTTCTTGAAACCGGCGCCATTCTGCTCGCAAACGCTTTCATCACATGGCCCCCTTTTTAGTTTTTCAAAATTTTTTCAAAATTTTAAAAAAGATTTCGAAAAATTTCGAAAAAGAACTTTTTGAACGTTTTTATTAGAACTGTTATTAAATGCGATAAAAACGCTAGTTCTGACCAAAAACTCAAAAGTGGTTTTCATTCATTAATTTTAATGGCTTTATTTTTGATATATACACCCTAATTATTGAGTTTTTGGTCAGAATTAGCGTTTTTATCGCATTTAATAATAGTTCAAATAAAACCGTACAAAAAAATTTTTTTTCAAAATTTTTCGAAATCTTTTTCAAAATTTTGAAAAAATTTTGAAAAACTAAAAAGGGGGCCATGTGATGAAAGCGTTTGCGAGCAGAATGGCGCCGGTTTCAAGAAAATCGGTCAAGTAGTTTAGAAATGAATCATAGATGAACGACATAAGGCGGAAAACCGCCTTAACTTAAAAACGGCGGGTTTTCAAAAAAAATCCTGAAATTGTTTTTTTCATGTCACTAAGTAGATTAGAATCTGAAAGTAACAACTTTGGCTGTGACATTTTGTTCCGAGCCTGCATGGTCTCTTATGTATTTACTCTTTAGTATTTGTTCTCAGTCGGTACTCATTCGTGTACCGGAGATACTTCAGATAATTAGCAACGGAACATGGTTGTAGTGCACAGCATGATGCAAAACAACATGTAGATAGCTAGCGATTTTAATTCTGTCAATTTGTCTTCTCGTCTGACACGATATTTGTATATTCTGGATTCATGTGACATTTCTGAGTGACTTATGGTAGTAATACTACATTACAATGTATAAAACAGTTACCTATATACATCCATGGAAAATATATAATTATTTACTTGTTACCCAATCAGCCTTGGGAGATGGTAAAGGATTTGGAAATAGGCGTTTGTAAAAGACTATGTGAAATAATAATGTAGATGTTGGGAAGTGTAGCATGCAACAATTTTGACGAATGATTGGCCAAACAAAATACTCAGAAATTAAAGAGGAGCAGAGATATTTACTTAGCATAATCACATCTTCAAATGGATATGTTTCATTTGAACACAGCAACAGAGGTATTAAGATAAACATTGCTATGGACTCTGTAGACTAATTTCCAGTAAATTTTGTATCGAATTTATCGAATCGTAAGTTGATAAGTTGCGGGAACAGACTGTGCTGTGGTTGTGGCAACTGGCAAGTCATGCAGAAGTGGGTAGATTGAAATCTGTTTTGCCAAGTACCATAGTATTTCTATCTTGTACGTATATCTCTTTGGTCTGCTAACTTGAGAATTGAATAAGTTGAGATGTTTGGTTGCTCCGAGTGAGCTTCAGACTTGCATTTGATTGCGGTGCGTCGAAGCGTAACTTTTAGCTTTAGCTGGCTGCTCACTCTGTGACTGAAAACTCATCATCCTGGTTCTTGTAGGTTCAGTTTTGTTGCTTGGTGAGGTTATTACGACTCATTGCTAGATGAAGCCATGTTACTCCTTCAGCTCTGCCGCTATGGATAGTTGTTGTTACTAAACACACAATGGAGCACTGCTTCCCTTTCTTTTGAACATTCGTCATTAGTGAATCACCGCACAGATATTCGCTTGTCTCAAACAACAAATTGACAATCATGTCTTGTGATCTATATAAATAGTGTAATCATTAGTCAACTGCTAAATAACTCTATCATTTTTGATGTAGTCGCCCAATTGTTTTAATAGTGAAAGCACTATGGTAGTGGAAAGATAGGGTTATAGAAACAACTGCATACCAACTTACAACATAACCTACCAATAGTTGTACCTTTGAAACGGATATGATGGGGAATGTGAAAGTCTCCGCAATAGCTGACTAGACGTAACTTGGACAATCGAGAAATTCACCTTTTTGATGGAGAAAGTAAAAGTAATAGAGATGTTGCCAGTCAATAATATGGTTTTAGTTCTGAATCCCTTTTGTGATCATCTTTATACATGTCTCTTGAGATTAGATTCATACGGTTTGTATTGTAGATACTTGTTAGCAACATTCACCAGGCATTTGCAGGAGCATAAATCCTTGGCTTGCTGTATAAAGTCAAACTGGACAAGTTTTTGTCACTGACATTGAATAACGAAGCACTAGTGTACGAAAGTTACTGTTTATAGTTTAGTTTTGGTGTGATATACGTAGGAAATTGCATACAAGTTGAAGAAATGTTAGTATTATAATAGATGGATTAGTATTTACATGTATAATAAATGTAGCAAAATTCATCAAGCTTCAAGCTCGGATGACACAAATCTTGTTTGAGTTTGCTGAGTAGTTATTACACACCTTTTGGTTCACAAGTTTATGATTCACCATTGTTGAAATTTGAAAATAAGTAAGTTTCTACGATTTGCTAGGAGTAATAATATTATAGTAGATGCCAACTCTAAATGCTACATTGCATAACTGCTTTTGCAGGGATGTCATCGGAGCATTTATGGTATGATGATCCGATGACAGAAGGGAAGAAATTTAATGTGATAATGGGAGTGAAGAACAGATAGACGAAAAGAAAGGTTTAATATGAGTTGGGTAAGAGAAAGTGGCTTGAGTTAACTCAACTTTGGCGTATAGGAAATAGTGAACTATAAAGATAAATGGCTGAGCCAAAGTAAAGTTTAGGGTCAGGGTAATATGACATGTAACTCTTCAGATCAGAGCTAAATCAAGTTGAGTGGTTGTAGATGGATGTCTTGTCCCTTCACCTCATTATCACTACTTCATGTCACTACCCAAACTAATTCAATCTTCCTTAGCACGACCTTTACTTTTATGCCCTTATTATCTATGCAGTAGTCACGGACTATCCTTCATACGTATACAACAGTACGTATATGTATGATAATAATAGATATCTACGAATACAATTTTATTACATCAACGAAGTTTGGATGTACATAGGTTTGTATTGTACTCTACTGATATATTAGTACTTTGTAATTGTTAAAATGACACTTACTCAATACATGTATCTGCTTTTACTTTAAAATTTAGTAGCTTTAACCATTCTTGCCAATTTGTGTAAATGTATTCTTCTTGTCATTTGCAGCCAGTTGATGTAGTTTTGTGTAATTTTTCATTAAGAATAGCAGTTCGTGCATAAAGTTGTGATTTAGTGAAATGTAGAAGCCCAAGGCAATAGTATTTGTGTTTTTTTACTTCTATTTCATTTCCTTATGTATTCATTTCTTCCTATAATAAGTAATATTTGAAATGTTTCAAGAATCGAGAATTTACTTTTGATTTCGTTTGTCTTCTTGCAGGTTATCTGTGAAAGCGATGAAACTGGTGATAAGGTAAGACAGATATTTCAATTTATTATGGTCATATTAGTAGACATGTACGCACTTTCTTGACACCTGTCATTACATTATGGATCTGGATGATGCCCAGTCGTTTCCACAGGTATTTTCTCAAGTGATTGCGTTATTCTTCAATTTTCCATGCTTCTAGCGTGTCTTGATTTTAAATCATAAATTTTAGGGTATTTGTATAACCTTTGTCTGATTCGTTAGCACAATAGTTTATTGTTCTATGGTGTAGTAGACACTTCCATGAACCACTTACTCGATGAAGTGCTTCCCGTATTATGATGTTAATATGGCATTTTCAATTGTCACTTACTATGAGTTGGAGAGTAATAAATACAACAACCATGTTATCATCCGAATCTGTGATAAACTGCATTTTAGATTTCAGAGGTTTATTTGTTGTAGATACTCTGATTATACACTGGAAAGGAAATGTAAAAACATTGTCCATTGATTATACACATGTAAGCTGCATAGAGGATATACGGAACGCATTTGGGATTTTAGCATGGAGTTGATTCAAGTGGTTGATAAGAATAGACAATTGCACTCCTAAATCCACTCATTTGTTTGAGTTGACCATGTAAAACTTGTATTTCTTGTGCATAGCAAGTGTTATCACTTAAGGTTGTTATCGCATAACTGAGCACTATCATCGTGATTCGTCTCGGGTATATTGAACCTGTGTCAGTTCTGCACAGTCGTATTTATGGATGTGGTTGATTTTTTGTTGTGGTTAATAAAACGAGCAATGATGATTATTTAGTCGTGTGGTTGAGTTACAAATTTTAAGTGACGTTTGTATGACTCTTGTCTAAAGTAATCGCAAGTACCTTTCTAATGAATACAATAATACAACCACTATGAACTCAGGATGTTGTCCATTGTGAAGGAGGGCCTGTAGATATGTTTTAGGCACATGACATCAAGCAAAGATATAGTGTACGATATTATCATTAACATACCTACATTACGAGTTAAACATAACACGATGTCGTTATCTAGGGTTTGTTTTACATATTTGCTTATTAAAAATGTTAATATAATCAATTGATCCTAACACCAATTTTAATTTTTATCGACAATGATTTCTCTAGTCAAGAGAGAGAGGTATGTATAAATTAAATTGATAGGTTAATTTATATTTAAGTATTCTTTAAGCAGAAGAAATGTTATGTGAAGACAATATGGTTTAATTCAATTTAGTATGGTTAGTATATTAAATGCCGATTCTAGTTCACGGTAGACAGTACTAAGAATTCCCATTCAAAGTGAATGGATGTTTGTGGAATATTTTATAGCTGGTCAAATGATAATTTAGGTTGGATTAGATGCGTGTTATAATAGTGCACAGAAATCTTATTAGTGTACACACTTGAGTACAACCTTGAGAAGCAATAGAAGAGGTGTGTAAACATTTCAGACAAATAAATAAGTGTGGCTGGTAAGCAAGGGAGAAGAGCAAGTATTTGCAACGGACAGCCCACTATAATACCTGTCTAAATATACCTGTTTACCATAGGATTTGTAATTTTGCTACAATAAGCTACTATCTAAGTGATCCATGTGAATCAAATCAAGTATTTTATGTCTACGCATAATTCGCTTAGTCTTATCACATTTCTATGGCATGGTAAAGTGCTGAAGTAGTCCAGAATCCACCTGAGTGAGTACCTTGGATGGCCGTTAACATACTACGTGGCTTTTATCTCGAGGTGAATGAATGAATACAAGGTCAAGTCAAGGGATGTTCCTGCTATGTATCACTGAGATATCGAATGCCTCGAAACATTTTTGATCTGCATAAGGCAGCTGTGATGATGTGACTATGCAGAGTAAAAATCCAGGAGGTGTTTTTATATAGGTACATAAAATAACTTTATGCATACAGAGGTGTGCAAAACAATGAGTTGGAAAATTATTTTGACTGACTGACATAAATAAACAAACACATATTAGAATAAATGAACGCCTAAAATCCTCTTACGATTAGGCAATTTATTTACCCATCATGGTTTTCATGCACATCTTCCTTTTATTTGAACTTTTTTAAGACTAGATAAGACATTTTGAATTTATGGTGTTGTAAAACAAAATAAGTCAACCATTCACTTTCTGTGTCTATTCTCTCACGTTATGTACTATAAAATTTTAACGTTCCATTTTGATGACAAAATATATGGCTATAAAACTCATCTGTGCAGCACTTCTGATTCGGCAATAAAACCTAAGATACTCTTTGCAATAAATAATTTTAAAACACAAAAACGAAACTCGTTAAAACGAGTTAATAGTGAATACCTACTTTTGATCTTGAAATGGTTTTCTGAACAAGATATTATTCAGTTAGCATCACTACCACACATTTTCAAAGCGGAAAACTGGAGTCTCATGGACCTTGGGCCTGAACACTCTAAAAACAAAAATACTAATTAATCAACATGCAAATATAATATATGAGTACTACGCATATTGCGAAGTATAATTAGAATAAACATGAATGAAAATATTTTAGCGCTGAAAATAGTCCTACGGCCTGTACTTTTTGGTATAATTTTTACAAATAACTATAAAGGCGAATAAATGATATAGTAATAGCAAAATTCCTTTCAGTTTTTCTTTTTCAATGATTTGTAGTTTCGACCTTTTTCTAATAGTGATTAACTCCCTGAAACAGATTTTGCTACCAATATAAAATTGGCTAGCATTATTATTAACATCTGCATGGAAGTCAATTAGGTCATGTTGATTGAGTATTTGCTTTACTACATGGTAATAATGAGTAGAAAACATTAGTTTTTGTTGCCTGTCAGGATGAGGAAAGTGTGAAAAATAGTTTTAATAGAATTAGAAGGTGTATATAGGGGTGATAATTTTTTGTTTGTCAACACTAAAGATGCGGTGAGTGCTTAGATGTTGGCTGTGCCCAATTTAATATAACACTTGGGACAGTGGGTGCAGTGAAGGACATGATAGCATCTCGAGGCTGGGCTTTGTTTGGCTAAGTCTGTAAGATGGAAAAGTAATGAAGATTTTCCGGTCGTCTTCGTGTAATCTTAAAAGTAAGCTGAAGGAAAGTGAATAGAAAGATTTTTAACAACTACTATGGTAGTAGCTCGGACTAGGAGAGGACTATAACTCTGAGTAGGGTAGAGGTGGGTTTGAGAGTCTGCTTTGTGGATTTTGAAGGGAAGGATAAAGTATTCATTGGCATGTGTGTAGTTAACTGTGAAGACAGGCATTAAGCCTATGGTAAGTCCAAGTCCGTAGAAAGCGATGAGTGTTTGAAGATGAAAAGGGACCGGATGCAATCAAGATGGAAATCTGTGTACACGTAGGTGGAAGTGTCGCGTTAGTAGCGATTAAAAGCCAATTTTACGATGCGAACAGAATCTTATTTTTACAACGTTTTCCAACTTGGTCCGTTTTAGAGGTTTTGTTGCATTATATGCCAGTCATTGAGCTGCCGGAGCAAATGGCTGTGTAACTCGGTGCGGATAAATGGCTCGTAAAACTTGTGCTGCATAAACACAAAAACAAGCATAAAATGAAAACTGTAATATGGCTCATGCCTACGTAAGTATGAAGAATGTGTAAGTACATATGGAGATATAAGTAGGAGAGACGTCTAAGGAGGAGAGACTTAACTAATATATACTCCGAAAGTCTTGGAGTTAGTTGGAAGTAGGGACTCACTCAACTCATATGCAGCAGATATCCAGCATGTACATCCAGCCAGATTGCATAATATTATATGCAGGGACTATGTCTGTAGGTACTATATGGAGTGAGTAAGAGCCCGAGATGAGATTATCTTCTCCTTCTAGAAAAGAATCTTCCCACGTAGACAACATAACATAACATGCCCACTCCACTACTTACAAATGTAGCGGATAAACCATTTCACTGTATCCCAGCTTCCTCTGAGAGAAGAAGCTCCTCCGTATTCCATTTTACTTCCACCTCATCGACTAACAAATCCTGGAACATCTTCTCCAGCCAGCTCTCCTATGTACAAATAGAAATGGAGCCACGAATCAACTTGCTTTCTATTCTTTTTCCTTTCGCCGAATCCAGAAAGCAATTCACTGCACTATAGTGTCCATATACTCTACTCTACTCTTCGTGGTAGCCTAAGTGCTCCCTAATATAGTTCCTGGAAAATCGAAAAATACTCATATAATCATATTATTATGGTCTCCTCTTTTCATACATACACTTCTATCATCTCTATCTACTATATTCAGCCACCACTATTGTGTTAGGAGACAGGCTTTTTTTCATATTTGTAGTATCTATTAAATATCGAGAACAGATGGAGTTAACAATTTTGGTAGTATATACAGATCACTATGCACTTTGCTGCTATGTGTACAGTTTTCTTTCTTTTACCTTTTCTTCACGTGAAGTCCATAGTGTTCTAAGCATAATAACCTATTTTGTGTAAATGGGTAGTTATGTATTAAAACTGCCATAACATATTTTGTGGTAAATTTGTCCAATCTAAAGTTAGTAGCCACCGAAAGAAAATTTTAAATAAGAAGTAGTAACAAGCAGGTAATCACATTACCCCTCCGATAAAAAGAAAGTGCGAATTGATATTTACTAGGATTTAGTGGGCAATTTAGTCTTGACTGAATACGAAACGGAGTAAACGAAGCATCTTGGCTCAATTTGGATTCCATTCCCATCTCTATCATTTATAAGTTGTCCTATTAAGCAATTAGGACTGTAGTAGTATTTAGCGCATGATGTCTAATAAAAAGAAGGGGAATGGGGGAAAGTGGCATTCTGTGTCATCATCCTAGTCTTTCACCTATTATATTGGTATTAGTAATCATTGTGCTCTTGTTTTTACTATCTCACATGATATAATAGGAGCCTCATCAGCTGGAGTGGGATTACTAAAGTCAGACATGAGTTCTGTGTGTTTGATTACATTACCCAGCCATAGTCGCCGCCTGTCATTAATTCTTTGGAGTCCGCAGTCGAAATCCACAGATTCCACAAACTATCTAATAAATGTGGTAGGGGAATCATTCTTAGTAGTCTCTGAGCAGATAGCTATTACTACTCTATTACTACAGACACTGTTGATTCGAGTTAATACTCCTATTAGGTATACGGAAGAAAGTCCGTAGACAATAGAGGAAATGGAAATCTGTATCTGCAATGTAATTATGGAGGTACAATGAGGTAATCTACCATTTCCCAACTATAATGTAATATTATTAAGGTACACACAGTAAGTGCAGATTAAACTCCTCTACTACGTTCTGTAGTCATGCACTACCATCAATTACTAACCGCAACTAAACTTTTTTATTCCGACTAACTTGGCAAGCAAGGCAGCGTGCACAATGCTAGTAAATGAGACTTGCTGAAAACTTGATTAAGAGATAACCAAAGCGGTTTGAAATGATTATATTCCACTTTTTCTTCTCAGATAAGTATCTCGACGCATCTAATCCAGTTTTTTCTTATGTGTGCAGATAATCCAATAAATATTGTTATCACTTTACTGCCACAAATGAACAACTGTTAATAAGACAGTGTGGTTGAGCTTTTTTATCCTTCTCTGTCTCACTGTTGAATTATTCTGAAGACTTGCACAATGTACTAATGCATCCTATTCTCGCGCTGCATCTCTAAACAAGCTCATTTTTTGTTAATAAAAACACTCGGACATATTGTAGTACACAAATCCAAAGAACAATTCAAGTTAAACTTTACTACCCGAAAAAAAATGACATGGGAATAGTTCTGGACGCTGATTTCTATTCCTACTGTAATAAGCTTTTATAATTGCTAGTTCGCGCATAGTTGAAAGGAATTCTACATGGTCACATTTATACTAACGATGGGGAAGAGTAAGAGATGACAAAAAACGATGTTTGCGTAAAGGAGTTAGTAGAAGATATATAGAGTAGGTATTTAGGTAATCTATTTGTTTTAATGGGGTGCATTTCCAGTAAATATAAGATCTTCTTCTTCTTGTGGGTAATTGTGATCTGTTGTGTAGACATGGTTGAGTCCGTGTATAAGATGTTTGGCGAGGAGTAAGTAAGTATGTAACAATCAAGGTGGCTATGTATAAACTGAGAAGAAGGCTAATAGGGCGTAGTACATAAGATGAGGTGTGAGTAGTAGATTGTGCAATTCTACCATCTAGTATGTGGTGTATGTGTGTATTTTGTGTGATTGTGTGTATATACCTACTGACTGGTATGTATGTATGTATGCATATAGAAGTGGTAAGCAGGCAGTAGTAAGTAGTAGATAGTGAAATGTAGTAGTGAAGAGAAGTGAGTTGAGGAAAGTCGCTGACTGTTGTTTGTGTGCGAGAGTTGAGTTCAGTGGAATTTAGAAGGAGCAGTGCCTGCCTTTGGTTTTACGACCTGGCCAAATGGCCTGTATAAAAGTAGAACATTCGCAAAATATTGCTTTCTGGAGACGCGTTGGGAACATAAACTGATTTGCACTGCCGGCCTGATAACATCCTGTGCATCTTCAGCCGTTCTCGCTCTTTTGCTCCCTTTTCAACCTAATCTGGTGATAGCAACGATAAAATTTGATTGGATCTTTTTATTGTAGCATCTCCCTTTATTCCCTATTTTCCATCCTTTCTCTTACTTTCTTGTTATGTAATGTAATGTAGGTAGTCCATATTCTAAGTATTTCCATCCAAACTGTTGTAGTTGTTTCCAAGTATTCTGTGTGCAGCCAGTGGTCGTGCTCGTGTCATCTTCTTCTCTCTGCATACAGAAATCTCTTCCTATTTTTCTTTTTCATCCCATCTCTGCCCACTCCTACCAGACACTACTCTACTCTACTACTCCTAAGTAAGTAGCAGTGGCATACCTTTTTATCGTCCTCTATATACTTGCCCCAACCTAAGGAATGCAATGTGCACTGTAACTACTCACAATATATTTATTGTCGACCTTAATGTTTTTATCTACTATTTCTCTTTCTTTATACGCCATGCGTATACTCTAAGTACTCTTATTCGCCCTCATAATGCTATCTCTAAAGTGGCCATGAGACTTAACATACAATAATCTTTTTACAAAAATTAGCCTCCTTCACTTTCCAGCGGCTGCTAAATCTCATACACAATACTCGATGCCATTTTGTGGCCTTTAAAGACTGCATCTTACTACGCATTCAATATGTATTCAAAATGCTAAGTATGCATTTCCCTTCGCATAGAAAGTAGTCATGTATAATAGCATCGTATCTACACTATTATTTAGTACTCCATAGAAATGAACCGCTTGGTCGACAGTTGTGCATATGTTAAACAATTGGATACATTTAGCTAAAATTTTTAAAGCCATCACATAATTACCTCAAACATGAACGATTTGTAAATGTTTTAATTTATACAATAGCCCAACACTCTTTAATACAAACTACTAGTTACTGTAGCTATTGTATTGACTTGATATTTACTTTGTTTGATATATTTAGCCAATGAATAGCTGTTGAAAATAAATATTTTGTGTCATTTATAGGTACATAATAGTAAATATTAGATAAGTAGATTAGTGCTAATCCCTGCAGGAAGTTGGTATTTATCTTTTGCTTTTTATAGCAGTGTCTGGGAAAGCTGAATGCTCTAGGTGGAACTTATTAGTGAGATAGTAGAAACAGATACTTGAGATGTACTCTGCTTGCCTTCATAACGCATACAAGATGGTACTTGAATAGACCTCTTGTCTCTAGTGTAGAATATTATGCTCCTCTCTCCGTAAGTATTCGTAGAAAGAGTAGTGGCTGGCTATGTCTGTCTGTCTGTCTGTTCCAACCTCTTATAGCTAAGTGTGCACTATATACTAGAAAGCTCTACAAAGAGAATTCGAGATTTAGAAGAGGTCTAGTCTACTTCTGCAGTCAGTTGGTTGGGTTCCATCCATGAAGGAAAACTACCCGGGTAGTTACAGCACAGAAAAGAAAATGCCTCAAAAGATGGAGATGAGAGGATGGCTACTAACCAAACGGCGAGTTTCCGTGTCGGTCGACGCTGCTGCACTGCAGCCTTCTATCTCTCTACTCCATACATTTCTATTTTATAACCAACTTCCATCCTACTTCCCTTTATACCTTTTCATTGAATATTTTTAAATACACCATAGGTTGACGTTGACGAATCCTTAACTGTACTTTTTCTACTACATTAAATCATCTTAATAAATGAATATAATTTTTTATAGTAGTATTTATTACTGTCAAGAGAGAATGACGCATTTATATTGTATTTACTAATTAATCAATCGTATTACAATTCTATTTGCTAGACGTTAGCAAATAATGCTTATAGTAACTTGCAGAATAAGCCTTTCTTTATTTACTTTAGAACAAAAGTGTTCTGGGGGAAGCTAATGGCATTGCTCAGAAGTGATCCTAATCAAGACTTCTGTTTCTGGCTTGAACACGTCTATCTCATTAGGCTGTTTTGTATTCATTTATTTGTTAACAGCCACATCCAGAAGCTCTAAGTGTTTTGATGTCCTCTCAAATTAAATAGCACAAAAGCCAAATACTGATTTAAAGAGCTCATTTCATTTAAACAAACGTCACGTATCTCCTCGTTTTGAGAATTTATACTCAGACTGTGTAAATATGTATGTCCTCGATTGTAGCTATAGTTAAATTTGAGTGTTTTCATTGAGTCTGGTTCCATGCAGTTGAGCCGTGAAGTGGGGAGAGTCAGTCCACTTGTTTCGTGGTTACACACTCACTCGACTTTCTCTTGGATCTTCAATTGGAGCTCTCAGTTGGCATGGAAGGACATGTAGGACGATTATGTTTACCTTTTCTTTAATTTGGTTGGGTCATCATCTGCTTCTCTCACCTCCAGCCCACTTCAGTTGGCGGTTTCGACTGGGGTGATATTGACTAGTATTGGATGGCACTATATATTGGGGAAAGAAAGTCGAACAGGTAAGACAGGTCTGAAGGAATTTGAGTCAAGGTGTGCATTAAGTAAGTAGTAGAGTGCGAAGGAAAGAAAGTAAACTGATGGTTGTTTGGAGAACAAAAGCCGTGGGATTGTTTCACAAAACACCGTTCCCAACTAATCATCATCAACTCTGCTTTCTCCTGTTTCTCGTATGAAGGCTCTACACTTTGTTCTCCACTTTGAATGTCCGTGTTCCTTGATAATATTCATGCATCCTCCGTGACTCCTGCTCTGACTTTCCCAATACAAATAGTATCTAACTTAGGTCTCTATGTTTATTCCACTAAGGCTCTCCGTGTGTGTTCTTGACATTAAACCAAAAGCCCTTCGTTCCGCCAGAATTAACAAATAACTTTCACTTCAAAGTTGTCTTTGTTTGTCCTCTGTTGCGTATTTACATTCAGAAACACACTTGAAATCCAGGTCGTTTTGTTCAGGTATATCTATATGCCCTATAAAGAAAGTTTGTTGCTCTGCTACCAAATAGTCTAATAGTCCACAAAGCAGTTTATACCATACAATATGATAATGGGGAAGTTTTCATGTATTGTTTTCTATATGTGGTGGGGGTGGTTGGGATATTTAATATGTCATAACTATACTCACATCATTTGCATGTACAAAATTTATTTGCAAAGAAATAGTGTGACGAGCTAGTGTGTGGATAATAGTACATATGTAGTGATTTTTTACTCTTTTCGTGATTTTAGTTCTTAGTTCTTAATCCATTTCTTAGCTGTTTTTTGAGATTGCAATTTGCAATGTGTATTTTAGGGGCATAAATATCACATGAGTAGTCCTTACGATTGCGAATTATCCCCACGTATGACATCGTTTCGTCGCTTTGTTCTTCTATTTTATGTCGTTATTCGTAATGGATTTAGACCGCAAAGTTCATAAACTAACATTTAATGTTTCACTTTGTTAGCTTACTTCTGTTCCGTTTTATCATCGGATATAATCTCATTCTATTGTATTAGCGTTTTTAATGCGATTGTAATAATACATGCAAATACCCATAGAAAGTCTCCCACATGTGATTCTAAGGTGTCATGTAAATACTATTGGATTTCTAAACTAGTAGTAAAATGTAGTTCAAGTGCTTCCAATGTTAAACTACTAAACGAAAGCGAATATAAATACATACAGGTAACAGTAATCCTTGAGGGGCTATCACATTTTTCTTGGAAAGGAATGGTTTAGCGGTATATAGATATATACTAAATGTACCAATGCGCATAGATTAAAGAATAATAATAAGCTGAACAGAATGCAGTGGAACAATATGAATTAAACAAAGCTACAAGCATTAAGTAGGAATCATATCAATCCTGATAGCAAGCTATTATTGTGAATGTGGATAGTTATATTACTGACTATGACAATAATTTTCTTGTAGATACCCTAGCATTATTTTTCTCGTATTGTCCAGATTTTCCGGTGTAGATACTCAAAAATAATCCTACGTCAAAGTGGCGGCGAATTAGTGTGGTTATTTGTTGTGGGCAGCATAGAGAGAATTAGGGTGACGACTGACGACTCACATGCATGTAAGCGCATTAGCTGAGAACAGAAGAAAATACTTGTCAATTTGGTGGTTCGTAGGGCAGATTCATTGGCCATGAACAATTAATCTCTTTTCATGTAGGAGATGGGTTATGCGATTGTAGAGGTAGGTTTATTGATCTTGTACCTACTTCATGTATGACTAGTAGTAATTCATTAGACTGAAGAGGACCAGGTGACTTTGTAGTGCTTATTCCTTTGTGAATGACTGTGTGCATTAGAGCGGTGGTATGCAATTGGATTATTTGGTGAAAGTCGCCTGTTTGAGAAGTGAAACTTGTGCTCAGCGGCAGGCCGTATGGAAATGTAGCAACCCAAAGGTTGGCAAAATCATATTAGTAACTAATAGGTCGTGCTATCTATGTGGTTGTTACATACACTTAGGCCAGTCTTTGTACTTGGTTTGTTTGCTTTCACACGAGGTCTTTTATTTTGGTTGGATTCTACGTATATGCATCGAGAGAGATACAAGAATTCAGAAAATTACAGAGAGAGAGACACTATTATTATGAAGTAACTCTGGCTAAACTGTATTTGTGATGGTCCAATGGCTGTTGTACGTAGTCTTGTTGCGTGAATAGATATGAAACGGAGAAGTGTGCTTTGGGCAAGTTCCAATACACACTAATGGATTTAACAATTTTGCGTTTTGTGAGCATTAATGTGGTGGAGAAGAGTTCATGGTGTTTAGTGTAGATTGAGCGTATTATAAGGAGTTGTTGCAGTAAACCGTGAAAAGAGCCAGTCGTGTCGTGTCTCTCTCACCAACCTCTCATGTTTAACTCCAATTTGATGTTAATGCCTAAATACGTTTAAAGATTGCTTGACATGGTAGGTTGGCTAAAAGCCTCCTACTCTACACTTCAATCCTCTAACCTCTCCTAACTTATATCCCACAAATCCTATAACACCCTCTGTATCGTGCAGACCACCCACAAAGTACAATCCATGTATAACTACCTATTGTAAACTTCTAAGCACTATAAGGAACGTTGTCAGGTATATAGCTCCAGAAAATAGTAGACGTTCACCTTAACTGATCCCTCATAATATTTCAAAATGTTTCTATATACCTTGCACTTCTTTTCAAACTTACTTTTACAGGCTTTCTTTACTTTACTCAAAACCAATTATGCAATGCGTTCCTCTACTCATTAGAAAGTTCTACTAATGCCACATTTCAATTATAGCGACTCCTGCCAGGCAGCACTAATGCTAAAGCATGTTGAACTTATCTAGCTTTGCAATTTTGTTGTAGTTGCGAATTAGATAAGTATCATGTAGCAGCAGAGCAAAAATAACAGAATTGAGAAAATCAAGAAAATTTCATGTTTCATTGAAGATATTGCTATGCTCACGACAGGAGTACATTAATTAGACAAGACACTTTAATTAATAGGCTTAGCATGATGCTCGTCAAGCACAACCAATTAATTGAAATGTATTTCGATGCGGATGGAACAAATTATGTTGCCTATAGATAAAAGGGTAGAAAGTATTGTCGACAGGGAAAAGCCTTTTCTTTACTGACAAATTTCTCACAGCTGCTGCCATGCAGTGTGCAACAGCTCAACTCGTGATTCTAAATGTTATGATGTTTAATTCAGGTATACACAGTTATATAACCTTCACATCCCAAACAATATTATTACTATTATTACTGTTATCACGTTGTACCCGTGTGCTTCAATCTCAGGGACTCTAAAGAAAACTTTAGAAAAGTTTTGTAATATGACATCGAACAGTTTATAGGAAAATTGTGTATTGTTTGCTTGCATGCTAACAAATAAACACAACTTCATGGGCTTCCTTTGAATTGTAGTCAAATTACATCTATTACAAAATTAGAGCTTAGGTTGACATCTTTATTATTTTCCTGAAAGGATGTTGAGTTCAATTATTACGAATGTCGCAGTTGCTATACTTTGTCAGTCAGAGTTATAGATGAAGAGTAATTTGATACCTTCAAAGAGGATAGACAGTATAATTAACAGAATTTATATAACTAATGTATTCGGTTATACAAAATTGTGGTATACCTAGATGTCGGCAGGGATGGGGAACAGGATGAAGGATGTGGTTCAAGTGATGCGATGCTTGTGAAAGTATCACCATTGAAAACTCTTCATAAGTCGCACGAGTTATGAAAGTGGCTGTTATGTTCTCTGTTCTTTATCTTCACAGGGGTTTTTTGCTTTCTGCAGATTTAGTTTCCTCTAGTGCGACGAGAAAAGTCCTTCGGCTCGGCTCAAGGAGTTTGAAATCTGCTTTAATAAAGATGCTTTCTCTCGAGAAAGAATATGACAGTTTAAGTAGGTACATAATACCATATTACGAAACATCCTTTCACCAATTCAATGTGACGCATAAATACAGATATCAAATGGGTTTCAAAGGAGCCATACACAATGCCTTTACAATACGTAATCTTGAACTGCTCTTCTATTAAAAATGATACAAAAAACATTGATTGTAACTCTATCATCTACCTTTCCATAGCAATTATTAATAATTGACGTCGTCAATGTTCTATAGTCTCTATAGTATAGCATTACGTTACTTTGATAACTTTATTTAGCATATTTACTCTACCCTATAATCAAATCCGTGCATTCAGTGTTCGAGAAAATTGTTGTATAGTATAAAAGAGCTTTGATTTTAGTCTTTTTGTTAAAAATGGGCTTATGTAAAAATAAAAATGGTAATTTTGTTTGTAGTTGGTATATACGAGGTAGGCAATGATAATTTTTGTCTAGAATTTCTTTTTTGTAGCTTCTATTATTCTGTGATTAGGGAACATCTGGGATAGAAAAGAGTGTTATTTAATACTAAAAAGAGCTTACAATCTATGCATAGTAACAATACTGTTGAAATGTCATAGGGCTGAAATGGAATAGAATAAACAGTTTTGACATATTATTTGTTGAGTCTTAGCTCGTATGGTTTTTCTCTTTGAAAATCTTTACAAAGGGATTTCTGGAGAAAATAAAGGAAGTAAGTAAAGAGTTGAAGAGGCAAACAAGGCGTAAAGAGAAAATAAGGGATTGAAGGAGCTGAGAAAGATAGGATGACAAATAGAGCGTGGAAGTAGAGTCGTATAAAAAGATCGAATGAAAAAGTATAGAATAAAAGGATGAAGGGTCGTAAACAGGAAGCAAATGGAGGCTGATTTAAGAGGCTCCTTGGAAAGGAAATTATTTCAACGCTTGACAGATTTCAGAAATTCGATGCAAGCGGATAAATCGTATTGACTTCACTTCAATCCACTCTCTGCAGACAGGCACAGATTGGAGAAAGTCACAGCTACTTACTCCCCATACTTTTTTCAATGCCCCAAATTGCGTTATAGCCTTCCTGAAGGGTAGAGTTTCCGATTGAAGGATTCCAACCTTATATCTTGCCTTCATCTTCATTTAATCTGTATACTCCGTCTACCGATGTAACTTCACCAATGTGGAACTATGTATGCGAGTCAATAACACGCATTTCTCCTTCCTAAAAAGCCATATCAGTGTTTGTGGTGTACACTTGTCATGCAAGGCTACTTACTGAACCAGATCAGCCTAAATGCTATATTTTGTATTTCATTGGTTTTTTCCAAAAGGAAAATACTTTCCTGCTGCTAAGGGAAAATTGAGTTTTAGAAAATTCACTTTACTCCACGTTGCATATTCAAAAAATCCCAGCTGTATCAAATTGGGAAAATTACATTTCGCAAATTGCACAGGGTATTGGAACTAATGTACAGCAAATTGGAGCTAGCTACCTACCTATTCCATCTCTAGTTTCGATTTCTATCACTAACGTGAAAAACAAGATTTTCTCATTTGTCGGGTGGATAATTTATTTATCTCATATTTTTGATAAACTGATTTCTAATGCAATATTTACCAAGAAATAGAATTCTGATGCTAGCAGCCGTTCCAAGTATCTATGTATTTAATAATGATATGATTGAGTTTGACTCCAAATTGTGTTTGACATCGGCAACAGACAGACGGGAAGTAAGAGCTATATTCGATAAGGTAGCTCTGTCTGTGTATATATGTCTCATTTTTGTTTTTTTAAACATTTTTAACGTTCTTGTAGTAATGTGATGTAAAAAGGTAGAAGTAGATGTGTCTTTTCTCTTCCGCTGTAATCAATGAGGATGTGGTTGTGATGTGAAAGAAGCGTGATAAGGGAAAGTTAGGAAGATTGGAAAATGACAAGTGTACAGTGCCAGTGAAGTAGAGATAAAAGTAAGGCTCGACTTTGGAGTTAGTGGTGGATTGGATTTGAAGTAAAATTACTTGAAAAGTGATTACGTTCTTTCTCCTTCTTTGTGGGAGCGGGAGAGCAAACCGAATTTACGACAAGATTGAGTTATCTTGGCAAATACATCTGAGGTTTAATTTCACCTTATTTCGCTCTCATGTCCAACTTACTGTTGCTATCTGCTTGGGGGCACAGTTCCTCGGCGTCTGCTCCTTCTTTCTCTCCGGCTAAAATGATTTAGTGAGCTGCTCGAACAGATGAAAGTCTATTACCTAAAAACACATGTCTAAAATCACTACTCTTTTCATACGCCTACATTTATATGTCCTACGAGCTTTAGTGATGACAAAATAATTTTACATTCTTGCCTACCAGCAGCCAAGAAACCCTTCCTTTGTTTTTTTTCTTTAGTAGAATACAAAGCAGTAAATAATCTTGGATCGAGAGGAACTTGGCAGATTATTGCATCAATATCATGTGCTCACTAATGTGACTGCTCCAATTTGATAACGTATTGCGTCTCAAAGGACTTCATTTCATTACAAATAGTGTAGCTTATTTTGTTTATTATGTTCCATATTTTTGAACATATTTTGAAATCCTCTTTGCATTGTTGTGAGGGAAGGAACTGCTTTACGTTTGAGGATTGTTACAATATTAGTTTACCCAAATATTTAGTGGTTTCTCTTTTCAATGTACATATTATGTACGTACGTAATCTTTTGATGAAAAAGTGGCGCCAGAGCGGATCCTGTAGAATGTGTACATACGTCTTTAAACTCATCTTTTATCTAAGGACTTGCCTAAGTCAATTCAATTCAGCTCAAGCCTACCCGACTAAAATGAAATCAGAGACAAAGAGGGAAGGAAAGCAAATAGACACAAGATGTATGTATGTATCTATGGAACCATCTAAGTTGACTTTTCAGATTGTTTGCATTTGAGCTGCTTGAGTAGAAATATTCGAGGATTTAGAAAAGCCTAGCCCAGATCATTGTTCATATTTAAAAGATACTGACTGCTTTTATTCGTTACTCCTCTCTTCTTCTCCCATCATAAATAGTTGAATAGTTGTACACGGTGATAATAATATTATTATAGCCATAGCACACCTAAATACTTGGCAACTTTTTCGTGGCTCGTTCCGCGGACGTAGAACCAACTTGAGAAATTATTTAATTCATGCTCACGTTTTGTAGTTTGTCGTGCTCGTCCTCCCTAAGAGTTCGGTTTGACGTCTCGGCAGCCACATATACTAATAAACATAAACTGCATGCAAAAATGTGTGCATAAGCTCAAAGTGGTTGTCTTGTGTGTGACGTGATGTGAGCCAGCCAATTCAGCACAAGCCAAACGAGCCCTACCTTTCTGCGAAATTATTTTATGTACGGTTTCTGTGGATGTTCAACAACCAGACTCTACAATTTTGATTTGACTTGTCGTTTTGGCAAATACAAACCACAAACAGTTAGCCTGTAGCTATTCAATTCAATTTCGCTCTATTCCCAAACTTCTATGGCTCTTCTCATTCATGAATCCCAAGTCAACACTGCATGGATGCAGATGTTTGCTAGATACCAACTTGTTTTATTCTTTGTTCACATTTACTGCTATAGATATCCCCATATTTATGTTACCCACGTGGATACCACTAAATACAAGCTCCTAGCCCTTTCCTTACAGCAATGCAACTTTTCTGAACAAAACAAATAGGAAGATAACTAAACACTGACGCGATTGGTTTATGTAGTAGTCAGATGAGATACTGTATGATATCTATATATACAGTTTATATAGTAGTATACGGATGGGTTTTGTTTTTAGAGAGAATCTTCTTTAACAACGAAAGATAGTAGCAAGTTTTTATATAGTACCTGTTTATATTATTAGAACACTACAATCTATAATATTATGCTGTGCAGTTGTATTGCATCTCAACTGAAAAATGTACTTTTTACAAGAATATCGATGTAAGAGTTGTAGAACATATTTTAAGATTATGTTGTATGCAAACCATGCATAAATTTGGAATAGAATGTGGAATTCAATTGAATGTGGTATATAGAGTGCAAGAATAAAATTCCTAGTTTTCCTTTTCTTTCATTTTCTCGCCTTGCAAATATTAACATAGGGAAGGACAGGAGAGGGCAACGTTGAGAAGTGAAGTAATGGCTTGGAAAGGGAATTGCCTTAGTCAGTCAGTCAAGTCAAGATCAGAAAGAAACTTGTTTAACATTAAGCTTTGGTGGTCAGTGGGGTGCCAATCTTGAGCCACGCTCATGTGAAATCATTTCAACTTGAATGCTGAACTGGCTGAGTAGTATGAAAAATCGAGTGGCTCGGCTGGTTTGCTATTCCACAGCATATGTCAGGCATCGAGGCAATAGTGCACACCTCTCCACAATATGTCTATAATTTGTCGTGGTGTGTGCATGTTACCACTTTTTATTTACATAGACTAGCACTTGTATTATATGCATGCCTAGACTGTTTATTCAAAGAAATCTCTGATCCGACAACATCACAACCAAACGAGTAATAATAATAAGTAAGTAATACAGTCTACTTACAATTAAAGATGTTCATCTCTCTTGCCCTTTGTCTCTACCCTCTGTCAGATCCACAGTAGATATATACATTGCTAGTATATTATAATATTATTTGAGGTGCAATACTTTATGTGCATATTGGAACCAAGTAATCTTTATTGTTTTCTGGTTGGATAATTTGTATGGATAAGAAGAAGACAAGACATGTAAATGCAGGTAGTAGTAGTCATGTATTCAGAAAAAGGCTCGGTAAAGGATATAGGAGCATTTTATGCCTTGTCTGTATGCATCCCATGCATTCCTCATGACTCCATCTCTAAAGGGATTCTTCGACTTGAGCTGATTTTGAGTTGTGTTCAGAGTAGATCGACGATCTGTTCTCGTCACTACTATTCAACTTCCAGCTACAGATCCGTACAGACAGTAACAGATAGTCTAGTAAATGGGATTTTTGAATACACGAGTATCGAGTACATATCTGTAGTACACGACACGACATACACAGATGTTCTGTCTTATGCACGCTACTATCTCTACAAAAAATAGACAAAAGCATCAGATAAATATCTTTGACCTGTTTGATGTGGCGTGGAGTTATGCAGCTAGCTGTACGTAGTGAGTAAGTATCTATTCTACTATGTAGGTATTTATTACACTCACTCCTATCCATCCATGGGACAGGTACCTCTACTTAGACATCCACCAACACTTATTTTTATATGACTCAAGTGAAACATTGAGTAAGCAGGTCGAACTTTTAGAATTCCTCAATGCTATGTAAATATCCACTGTACTCTCATACTTGGCTTGTTCAGTTGACTTGCTTATCGTGATGTCTTGCTCCGCATTCAAGTTTTCATATTTATTTCTCAATGCTACCAACCTATAGTGCAAACTACACATCGTGTATTAAATCAACCGTAAGGTTAATAAAATTATCAGCAATTGGAATTTTCTATGGATCTTCGCTCATTTAAATCTATACTCCTGTGCTTAATGGCTTTACTGTTTGAGCATTTATCAAACCCATCCTACTATTTACCTTGTAAATGTATTTCAGTGATGTAAAGATTAAAGATTGTTTTGGCCTATTGTTATTATTATTAAGTACTCAATTCCCATGAGCTATGTCATAGTAGTACTAGAAGTAACATGATTCAGCAGCTGGCCCTGCTACCATTCAACGAACTTAGAATTACCAGCTAGCTTCTAAAAATATTATTAATCAAGGTCATTTCATAAACTCAAAACTAAATTATTTTACAATTTATTTGCAAAGAGGGTATATTCTGTGTTTTTCTTTTCCAGCGTTATAAATTATTTCACATTGTAGTCCTTTTTCATTTATTTAAGTATGATTCTTATATCAACGTGTATTAATATGTGAACACATAAAATATTTAGGATACAGTTGTGTTGGCAGTTTTCCCTGGTGAGTTTAGACTGTGACAGGCATCAGTCAGGTTAGTGTTCAACTTAATTTTTAGTGAAAGTATCCACAGATCACGCAATGTAATATTTAATTGAATTGAGTAAGAGAACGGGAATGGAATGGGAATTGGGGTAGAGAGTAACCGGCGTGACTTTTGATGTGAGCCGAAGGGAATGGTATAACGTGTGAGCTACCTAATAAAGAAAGCATTAGCTCTCGTTTCTCCTTGTCTTCTTTTTATTAGGGAGAAAGAAGGGAAGTGTCTGTCTTTGTAGTCAGCTCGAATTCCCTTCCTTTCTCCGATGAGATACGTACTTTCCTACTACAATTGTTTCGTTAGTTACTGAGACTGCTCTAATATTATGGATTGTGTTGTTAGTACCTAGCTAGTAGGTTTGTATAAGGTAAGTAGGTGGGTAGGTATCTCTTGGTATGTATCTTATCTTATATGTGTGTCTAAAATTACATTGAATGTCCATCTTCCAATTGAAGCTCCAAACTCAATTCAAGGAGAGTGAAATGGATTCGTATAGGATTGCATTGCAAAGCACATAGTAGTAGCAGGGAGTAGGAGAATAGACTTATTTAGTGGGGTTTAGCTGAGTGAGGTTAGCAAGAAGAGTCTCTGACCTTCTTTCCACCAAACTGCATTACAAAACGATGCTGCAAATAAACTGGAGTGAAAGGATGCTTATCTCAAGCAGTGAACCTTGTTAATATTGTATAGCGGTATTGATGATGTTGAATGTGCATTGCATGCCATTGGGATTACTCCCCTGCCTGTCTGCTCCAAAAGAATAACATGTAACTGAACTTAAAACTTAAGTCGTGGATACTTTTTTACGAACTACACACAATCAACTACTGTCGGAAGAATTTCTACAGGAATTTATAGGTATGGCTCAATACTTTTATCCTTGTGTATGTACACGAATTTAAGTATTATGTACACTTACACAGAAGTCTTATCATCATGTATTGGAATTGTATTGAGTCAAATATCACCAGATGATTTTTTTCGCTGTTTGAATGAAATTGCCAACTCATATTACCCGAAGCAAGCAAGAAATGAGATAAGAAAGAATGATTTTACGCAGAGAGAAGTAATATTGGATAGTCCGAGACGGCGAAATCGAAAAGAGCAGTAGTTTACAATTTACATGCGATAAAGATGAGAATTGGCTGAACAGGATGCCTAGTATTTATGATATTGGGGAGTATAGGTAGGAAGATGTTGCCGACAGTCGACTTTGTGCCTATCATTTTGTTTTGTCTCAAGTTTGCTGACAACTGCAAAAAATAATCTGTGCTGTATGATATGAGTCATGAATTGTTTAACATATAAGGTGATTAGCTAGAGGGGACGGCTTATTGCTTTGTGATACGTCATCCTAAGGTCCGTATAGCGTTTCTGTCGCTACATACTCAATATATAATAGAGAGTGATATATAAAGCCGTATAGGAGACAGAGGATTTTAGTATGTGAGACATGTGCTTTGCTTTGGTTTTGGTTCTCTTCTTTCAACTAAGTAAAGTGAACTAGCATGAAGTCACTCACTGCAAATACATACTACTTGAGTAGCCAAAGAGACGGAGGATCAAAGTAAACAGAGTATGTAGGAAGAATGATGAAAGATTGTGGTATTGATCGCCGTTGGAGCAAACAAAAGGAATGTTATTATAGTTATAGAGCAGGAGTGCAGACAGGAAAACGTGGAGAAAGAGGAGAGAGTACCCGACTTGAGTACCAAATGCAGTTCACTCGAGTGCAGTATCATCAAGATCCTCAACTCACTCTATACACCATAAAGAAAGCCCCTGTCGAGTTGACCCTCTCCGTCCAAAAACACGAAAAGTGAAAAAAATCCCTATATTTTGGTGCTTTAGTATCCTCCTATCCCGTCCTTCACTACTACACACACACTCTCGCCCAAACTAACACCCAGACTAATTCTAATAGAGAGAAAACTGCATGAGATTGGAAGGGCAATTTTTCTGGAAACTCCTGCAAAGACTAACTTTAACTATTATGTATGTACAGATAGAAAATAAATCTATAATGCAAACAGATAGTTTGAGGTTACTATAAGCGCAACTTAATATTTATTTGCTAGCCAGCCACATCCTGAGCTACCTTACATTTACAAGTGGCCATTCGTCCCAATATTATCTATGTGACTGTATAGACTACTACTGATGGATTACGTTACAGAGGCAGACAGAGTGAAAACAGAGAAAGGAAGACAGCTTTCGAGAATTATAAATTATGTCTTTTCATTGTGCATGTGTGAGGGTATCAATCTACGGAAACCTCAATAGTTTTATGGATCTTACCAGTCAATTACCTACATTAAAGTAAATGCATATATCCATTACGCTTTTGCTATCGTCTACCTAAAACTACGTGTATTATGCCTATCCGGGACTCTACTATCCCCATAGTACTAACTCACTTTGATTCGGCGAAAGTCAAACTTTTCTTTCCCCTGTTGGTATATTTATCCATAACGTAAGAACCAAAATACGTCCGGAAGGCCAAAAATGTGTTCTTGTGCTGCTACCACAGATTACTTGCTAATTACAGTTGGTGACTAACACAAATATTTCAACAGATACCTACAATCATTCAGTTAGTAGTCTTTCTGTAATAAATATAGGTCACTTCATTTACTATATTTTATAATATATTTATCTAAAAATGATTGATGATTAATTTTATCTTCAAAGAGAAAAACCTGAGATTGAAACTTTTCTAACTGTTTGAAACGAATTGTAAATGTTGGTTTAGAATAGGGAAGACAGTTAAAAATTGACAGCTAATAAGGGACAGAGTATGATGTTGGTAATGATTAGTGGGGATGTATTTCATGACTACACCCATTCGGTGTATAGTATTCTGTTTGGCAATGTGTGCAGTTGGGAATTGTGTTGGACATAGATTCAACGGTTGTAATGGCAGGCATTGTTGATGTAGGCAGTTGTGTGTAGTGGTGGTAATAGCCTTTCTTAGTGCTCTGGTGCAAGCAAGCTGATCCTTTGATTATACACCTTGGCTCGAGAATAGCAGTGTCTATTTATGCTCGATTTGCATGCAATGGGAAAAGGGGGTCGCAAAAAAGGAAGTCGATATATGTGCTTCAATGTCTCTACATCAGCGTTAGTTTTCCCCTAAGAACAACATTATGAGGATTTAACACGCAAAATACCCTGCATTAACTTTATGGTCTTGCCGTCTCCATCAGAACTGGCATTGCATTCTATAGCCGACTTTAGTGAGTCAAATAAAGATTTAACGAAAGGAAGCGCAGACTACTAGCTCCTAGTATTTTCTACATTAGTTAGGTGGTTAGCATTAGTAGTCTACTCTCTTTGTCTCTCCCACTATTACTCAGCATAGAACTCTGAAACTTAATAAGTATAAGGGAAACTGTAATGGAAATGGAAGCCATAGAGTTCCATTACAGGAAAGTGCACAGTAGAAGGAGACTACTAACGGACTCATACGTTTCTCTAAATATCTTGCTATTTTTTATGACCATTTACTTTACTACTCAAGCTAAAGTATTCCTTTTGGATTGAAATTGAACCCGAAGTCCAGTGCTACTCACTCACTCACTCACTCACTCCAGACCCGATAATACAAGTGTACGTATAGTAGATGGAAATTTTATGGACGGACCGAGTAGGCAGTTGTTCTTGCTCTCCTAATAACCAAAATGTCTATCTGAAAAGCTAAGGAATAGAATTCTGCCATTACCTTCCTCCTTCTTCTACAAACTTGCCCTGACTTCTCCAGTCACCTTTCAACATTTTCCTCTATCTACTCAATTATATATGTCGAAACTATATACTAGCAGATCGACGTGGATTCCTCTTTCGTCTTACCGTGTTGAATTATGGTGATTGAAGGTGAGAAGGCCCGACATTCGGTCACAGTACTCAATGATCTTTGCAACTCCTCTTTTAATGACTGCTTCTTATTCCTCTTGGTCACAAATTAATCCTCTCACCTTTCTCTAAACTCCCCTTCTGTATCCAAATTGCTACTCTAGCGTAATTTACTGTACAATTTACTTTTATTTGCCATCCTGTCATTTGTCCTCAGTCAGTTGTATAAGGGAATGAATAGGGAGACCCGTTATCATGGCACTTGTCTCTCATTTTGCTACAAATTACTTTTTTCGATTTTATCTCAAAACCAATTATATTTTAAAATTTAAAAAGCTTTTTTAATATTATTCTTGTGCCGCCGGGTACAAATGTGTTAAAATTTAAATGAGGAATCCAAAGACACATTTGTAATGTATTCAGAGTGCCGAAACGAATGTACAGAGAGAGGATTGTTAGTGTATTATGTAAGTGTGAAGCAAGGTCTGTATGAAATATGAAGTGGTATTAATGGAGGTTGTCGAACAGAGTGTAGCTAATAACTAAGTAATTGAATAAAGTTGATTCGACTTGTTGGCTATATTTAGCTAGCATTTATTTAGGGTGTTGGAATTGTGAGCCGTCATGTCATGACTCAAACCACTAACCGAGACCAAAAAGGAGCCTGAAGGCTCATTATGATAGATATTATTTTATTATTTCATTAGTTCCTTCCTCTTCATTTCAAAGTCGCGAGGAGAGGGACTCTGCTTTATTTGATTGAATTCTCTCTCTGAGTGCCCCCGCCATCGTGTCCTATGTGTCGTCAACTTGTGTTCGGTTAATTAGAAATAATTCTATCATTTACAATTTCCAGGCGAAAGGTTTCGCTCCGAGTGTGTATGGACGAGAGTATACCATAAGTGTTACTAATAGATCAGAGTATCTATGTTTTATAAGAATGCAATTATGTGATATAGGTAGAAGCCACACCTCCGTAGCCGTTGTTGACACAAATGTATAGATAGTAGTGGGCGCTTAACAAGACATTCATTTTAATTTGTGCTTTATGAAGCGTTTCCCCTACTGTTCGCGTTTTGTTGCGGCAGTCAAAGTCGATTTAATATTGCTACTAATAGGACGGTAGAGCGAGAGCCATTACTTTCGACATTTCTCCTCTCAGAGCAGAGATATACAGATTGTGGCCTCCATTAACCGTAATAGATTAAACAATAAGCTGACAGGACAGAGTTGGTTGGTTGGTGCTCAAATTACAAATGCACATAATATATGTATGTATAGCTCTGTTGGACTTAATAGAGGAGTGAGTGTAGGATTGCAAAAGCCTACAAAGTGTAAGTCAATAAGTCAAAACAAACATGTTGTTGCCTTTCTTTCGTGTGAGTTGGCTGGCTGTGCCAAAATGATGACGAGACATAGAGCAGTATGTGGGTGAGATGCTGGCTGTGAGAGATGAGAAAGAGGAGTTGAGAGATTTTGGGTAATAGCTCTGTTGCAGTTATAAATATGTGTATGTGGATGTATTGTAAGATGTAAAGTACTTCTTTGTGTGTAAAAGTAATGTGGTACATGTGTGAAAGGAGATAATAATAATAAGTCGTCATCGCATCTCTCTCCCTCTGAACAGTAGTAAGTAAGTAGTAGTAGGGACATTTATATGTGTTTGTGCAGGGTTGGCAAGGGACACATGAACTATTCCCGGGTACATTGTACTATTCATTGGTTATAGGGTCATAAAGCAAGGCGGCATGTAGGCAAGTCATTTCGGAAAGTTATTGTTAACAGAATGGGCATGGAATATCTCCTTATTTTCGCTCGTCTGAGATTTCAGATGATGACAACGACGACGAAAGAAGCCAGAGAGTGAGAAAAGCTTAGAGTAAACTCTCGATTGTCTATAAACGTATAATGACTCTGTTTTAGTATACGACCAACTAAATGTCTCTAAAATGACTGTTAGTTTGCTTTAGTTTTGTTTGCTTATTGGTCGTAGTGAACTTACCTCTGTAGGTAGCTCTTTATACTCCGTCCGGACACTCCTATAATATAATATTATGTATAATCTCTATATATATGTACGTATCTCCATTCTACTCTACTTTCACAAATTCCACATTACTCCACTATGACATGGCTCAAGTAAGTAAGTATCCTGTATACTATTTTATGTCTACCTACTTTTATGTTGGTCTGCCGAGTCTGCCCTCCTTATTCTTATTGTTAGTTAGTTTGTTTTAGCCTCACTGTTAGTTGTGTCAGCCAAAGCCCGTTAAATAAGACTGCAGATAATACATAAAATACTACAATAGTGTATGTACAGAGATGTGGGAGAGGAATGAGATCAAATGAAGACTCCACTCACTCCCTGTCAGCTCCTATAATAATATACCTCTCTACTTATTTACCTACTGGTTTTACTGCAGTTTCTATTTTGCCTATCTATGTGTAAGCAATGAAAATAAATATAGTGTCCCTATTAGAGAGTGTGTGTGATGTAAACCTGATACATTCTATCCGTTTTCGAGCATATCCTTGCAAATCAATTCTGGTGTATCTACAATTAACAACCACCAAGCTAAGCTACAGACCTCAAGTATAATATCATATGTGTTGCCAGCTAAAATATGGCTAAGCTGGAAATGTATTTCAGAAAACAGTATTTCATGGAAATAGTCAGATAGCATCATCATTATTGCACAGCAGTGATATAGTAGTTTATGCAGTGCCAAAGTGTCCATATACTTACGTAGCAGACATTAAGTGTGCCATATAACTGTCCACAATACGATATGCGTAAATACATATTATGTCATAAGTATAAGTCTTAAGCATAACCAATACATTTCCCCGTCTTCATATTATTATTATTATTTGGTGCAATAGTTCCCGGGGTTTGTGCTCCAACTTGGCTCCATCCCGCTAATACAGATACAAGAGTCTGCTAAACAATATAATATGTCTATCTTTATGTTATGGTGGATTGGAATGGGACTAACAATAAGGTTGACTTAATGTAGTTCATTTCATTTGGCTTTGCCTCTTCTGGTGTTCATGTTCCTGCCTTTTGGTGCTATTCAGCTTACCGGAGGAAGATGCATCAGTGAGATTATCAGGGATTCAAAGCTCGAAACATTTTCTCCCATTAGTCGTTTAGTAGTTCAATTTTGATGTTCAAATTGTTTTATTCCCAACTGGGAAGATACATGGGGAGCTATAAAAGAGTCTGTTTATGAAGTCGATGAGATGAGCTGGGGCAAGTCAAGAATTCCATTCTCCTCTCCATCCTCCTGTTTCACTTTTCGCCGTGATAACATCAAGAAGGAGTCTATGTCTATTGTCTTCTTATATAACCAACTCCCTTATCTATTAGTCCACTCTCCATTATTCACTGAGTGAGTCACACACAAAGCCATATCATATCATGTATCACCTCTCACGCTGCATTCTTCCATACAAATTCATAGTTGGAGACGGACACACATCCGCAAAATCACATAAGCACTAATGCATATGCCTGCCTAACCTCGTACTTTTTCAGCCGACAACTCACGTCTCTATGTCCATCCTAAAGGATAGACACGGATTTTCTGCGTATTCACAGTCACAGCAATAAGAATGCAATAGCAACATCACAATGCCTCCAGGACCCGGGAAAAGTAGAGAGACGTCACTAGCTAAGTACCTTTCCCCAAGATACAATCTCTCATTTCAATTTCCTTCAGATTTTCTACAATATTCTGAGACATTGCTACACTTTGTCCCATTCCTCATAGCGCATTCAACAATACAACTATTTATGCCTATACTTAATCTCAACTGTTGTTTTATCTTCCCTGAAATTCAGATTAAATTTTGGCACTGAAAGTAGCATCTCTTTTATGGTGAATAAATTGTTTAGAGTCTGGGTTTTTAAGACATATTTCTTCTTGACAATTTGGTATTACGATAATTTAATCTCTGTTGTCATTAGAATACTGGTATTCTATAAAGTCAGATTCCGATGGAATAAATATTTTAACTGGAGCTAAATTTTATAAATTATGTCAATGTATCCACAGGTAGTTAATTAGAAAATTTTAAAAGCGGATGATTATGTATCGTTTTTTATAGAAATGAAAAAAGAAGTGATGGCATTTGTTTAAGTTTTATTGGTAAGAAGAAGTTAGAAGTATAAGATGAGGAGGTTGTTGGAGGGCTGTTAAGTAGTTAGGAGAGTAGGAATCTGAAATTTTGGTATAATAGGTGAGTAGGTATGTTTTGGTGGATAGTAATGAGTAGAGTAGTTATGAGGAGATATTAGATGGTGGGACGCAAGTCAAGTAGCGGGGGATGGTCCAGATATTTCTGTAGTAGCTGGTGTGTATGCATGTGTATGGTATTTCAAGGCAATTTCCTTGATGTTTGTAATGATCAAGAGTATAGAAAAATTATCGCTCACTTCTTTATTGTAGTTTTATAGTCACTTTATGAGCCGATTCCCATTCTGAGACGTGATTCGGCGGAATTACCTTTTCCTGAGGCACTTGAGCACCCCAATGTCCTTCGATTGATAGAGTCATCTGCACTGTAATGCCCGTATTATGGAACTTGATGACAATCATTATATCCCCTGCACTAACCATTCACATAAACCTTGCTCTCAACAGACCAATAGAATCCTAACAATCGCTCGTAACACGTGATAACTCGCCCGTCTTATACATCCTTAAATTGTATTAAAAGGGTTCCGCTCCCTAAAAACTCATCACCCCGGACGAATTTCAGTCTCACGATTCCATTCCGCTCTCTTGTTTTGTTTCTGTCATTCCGTCCCTGTGAATGCCTATTACCCACTGTCTACACGTACATCCAATTCTATTCTCTCCGAGAAAGCATGGATTCACTCGCTTGGATGCCTGGCTCCACCGGACAGGCAAACAGAGTGCGAAATGACTCAACTAGACACTACTACTCTACTACATTATACAGCTCTACTACTAGTAGAGATAATAACCAGAAAGAATTTCTTCCGCATTGCCACAAACCCCTAACCAAATAAACCTCCACTTCCCACTATTTTTATTATCTGTCTTTCTCTTCATTTGTAGACTTCCATCCCAGTAACAATCTATCAGTAGGTATTTTTCGGTAATTTCGATAAAAAATACCTTCCTAAAAACCGCAGTTTCTTTTTAACTGCAATAACGCAGTTTTACTGCTCAGCTACTACTAACTGCCTCCTCCGCATCATTTGACATCATCTGTGGGCATTCAACAAAAAAGTAAGATGGGGAAAGTATAAGATATAGTAGACATACTAAAGATTAGTAGACACATAGAATTAGCATGAGCTTCATAAAAATCTGTCCGATGTTTAGCTCATAAAATAATTTTCTACTTACATAACTTGATTTTGTTAGCAAAGGTTTTATTTCTTGTGCACTCCCTCGTTGTAAATAATATATCAACGAAAACAAAGACATAAATTTTTCTGCAACTAGATGCTCATTGCTAGACTGTGTAATTACTATTCTTTATAGGTACTGTTTGTTTTGATAAGCTAATTGCTACTGGCCATTAGAAAGGATGTGTTTAATTCGTGTCATGTATCTCATCATAAATATACTTGTCTCATTAGTTGAGTTTTACTCCAGCAGGGATTTAATTCAAGATGCTGGCGCATCTTGCATTTTGCAATCTGTAAATACATATTCTCAGAAATATTTATTTTGTACGTTGAAATGTAAGTGTAACTGTTGGCTTTATTACTATTCATTATGAATATTTAGCAGTGACCATTTAAATAGGTGCCTACTTTGTTTGCAGTCTTTAACTTGTCAGAGATGCTGAGCCAGCGTTATTTTATTTAAATGAATAACCTTCCTTGCACAGAGGAAAGATAGAATTTACATGCATACATAGGTTTTGTATTATGTATGTATAATGTTAGACAAGAGACGGCTGTGTTTGGAGTAGAATGAAAAATGCAGTGCACAATCTGTTCTCTTGAAAATAGTTGCATGCACAAGCACCTTGGTCCATAGCTTTGTTATTGTTGAGCTCATCTTCGAGCGAGTCAGAAATGTTTAGCATTCTCGGCATGTACACATTAATGTAGCCAAATCATAAACATTGATCTCGTTTTAGTACTCAGCACTATTTTATATAAGTATATCTATAATACACTTATATAAATGTAGTAGAACTGTTTTCGCAGAAATTCTATTAATGTTACATAACTTTTTGACTGGAACGTCCTATCTCTAATGCACCGTGTAATTAACCTACCACGAAAGCAGTTAAGTTGACTCTCGTGTGCCGAGACAAACACTGCAATGAATCTTCAGACGTAATTCTAACAATAACTAAAGAATTTGTTTGTGTGTCTGTAGAGAAAAGAGATTTGAGCATTTCTTCACATCTTTCTGCGCTCATGTTGACACATTTGTTTTCTTACACTCGAACGGAGGTCGGGTTGTCTTTTGTTGTCAAATGCTATCCCGTGCACTTGACAAGGCAAATGTAATTGCAGTCGCTTTTGTTATAATGTGACATGTGTAGTCGTACTGTTCGAGTCAGTAGTTAAGCGCATCATCACATGGGAATGGTAATAACTTATCTAGTTACTAGTACTACAAATGCTCCTACTTGAAAGACTAGGTATGGATTTAATAACAGGAATTATCTAGAATTAAAGAAAAGGAATTGGAACAGATGTAGTTAGTTAATATCATATAATCTATTATGTGCTAATGTTGGGTATTACTTTTGAAAAGAGGTAATAATTGATCCCTGTTGTACATTACAACACATTACCTTCGTTAGCATGTGAAAGGTATTTTTATCTCTACCATCAGAAGTGTAAATACATGAATTCTTCATTTATCTAGCCTCGAGGGAAGGTTAGAAAAAAGCAAATAAAAACTCTAGTTACTTACTTATTGTTAGTTACTCGTTAGTACGGACGACCGTAGCACTTACATTCTTCATTTATTCAGAGTTTGACCATAGTAGTTGTGTGCCGTCAAATGGGATTGGAATGGAAGCTCCCACTGGTTTATACTTATTACCTTGCATATAAATATCCTCCTGAGTACAGAAGGAAAAACAAAACATGGCATCGGCTTTTTTACTGTCATGACTTAAACATTAATTACCCTTTTGAATAACAAGGAAGATAGTAATATTATGGTTAAACTCTTGAATGGTTTAGTACATGCATAAGTAGATGTGTGAATTGCATTGTGTTCTCGGCTAGACTAAGTATTGTGTGTGGATGGAGATGAGATGGATGGATGTATATATCCTCATTTCACTTTTTATGTATGAGTTAGTGCCATGACATGCTATGATAATAAATACATATTATGGTATGCTAACGATAAGCTACTACCCAAGTTAAATAGGCTACCTACCTACTTACTAATGTTCCTGGTATGTTTTATATGACGCTGAAGGCGGAATATATTAAACTACGGTTATAGCTAATACAATTTACATACTAGAAATCGTTTTTAGAGTCTACCAGGAGTAGGGTAGAAGGCAAGGGTAGGGAAACATAAAAGATTGACATGAAGCCAAAGCCGAGCAAAGGAAGCAAGCAACCATTACGTGCCTGCCATGCACAAATGTAATGTAGGACTTTATCGACGGCTGAATGAGATGACGCTTATCACCGAATCATTTATCGCTACGCTCTATTATCTGGAATGGGAGAGTAATAATGGTGATCGTAATGATGAACTAACCTACTGTTATAGTTCATTTTATATGCCTACATGGATAGTTAGCTGGCTTGGTTACTTACTTAGATTGCATTACTTTATTCTACCTAGGCTCAGACAGCTTAACTCTCCATAAGAAGGCTTACACCGTCCTTTTTATTATTTACACACGTTACAGTATCCCATCAGAACTTATTATACATAAATATAGGAGCAAGTATATTCATACACATATGCATATATACATTATGCACCTTCTTCTTTCAATTCCCATCTTTGTATGATCGTTTAATGTTACGTAGTTATATAAAGATGAGTATCCTCTTTTTATTATCACAGAGTGTCGTATTATGCTAGAAGGAGAACAGACAAGTGTCGAAATCAAAATGCTGTCATATAATACGGATGGAGCTTGTGTAAAACTTTCGCTGATGATTTAGTGGTATAGGTAGCACATAAGAGTCATTTCTTTATTTGAGTGAGTTCAAGTGCCTTCTCAACTTGAGCTGTTTTATGAGTAAGTAAATACAAATGAGACATCACTAGATAAATAAATACTCGTTGCTTCTCTAAATTTACTGCTTAATTCTATAATAGAATAATCAAATATTTATGTTTGCACAGCCTTAATTGCAACCTACCGCGTGTAAATTAATACAGCAATGTAAAATGAGCGTAAACTATACTCAAACATTTCTTTGCATATGCCGCTAATTTCCTTTTGACGCTTGATTATAATATTACCCAATTGAAGGATACCATTCATGGACTTTATTAAAATTGCTGCGTGTTACTATAAATTACATCCCGTTTACACGTATACGGCTTCCTAAACTTTAACTCGTATACCTACTGTGTATATAACTACCTTTGTGGGCAAACCAACCACGAGAAATAGGTATATTAGGGACGGAACTGTTAGCAAACAGTTAATTGGCTTTGACTGGTAAGGCAGCAATCTCTTTGACCGTTTATACTTCACCCTTTATGTGGTTAATTTTGTCAACCGTCATGAGTTACATTGCCAAAAATGGAAGCAAAGGAAAAGAGACAAAAATGTTTATAGTATCTGTCTTTTATGTGGTCTCTGGTCGATTTATAACTTTAGAAAGTAAATTCAGAGAGACACCGTAGACTGTTGAAAATTTTAAGTACATTGCATTTGCCTCGTATATTTAAGTACTAGTTGCTGAATAATGGGCTATATTTAATTACGTAAATTCTATTGCAACTGTAATAGTAATTTAGAGTTGCAAAAGACACTAAACTTAATCGCTCGTTTGGTTTTGCAATTGTTAACCATCGCCGTAAAAATTTAATTACTTAACCCTACCACATAAACCTAATAAATTTTACTATCTGTAGGTAAAAATTTAATACTTTTATAGGTAAAAAATGGTTTTTATTACTTATTTGCTTAAAAGCCTTCTGATTTTGATGGATCTTTGGGAAGTTAAAAGAATGGAATGGACAATAGCAATTTTACCATTTGTTGTATATGTAACCTTTCATATAGAAGACTTTTTAACTTGTTGAGTATACTAGAAGTAATATAAAAAGCAGGGAAAATTCTTGTTTTGTGAAAGATTATTGTCGAAGGCAGAATAAATTTTCTGCATATATTCTATGAAAGTGGTTACAATAGGTATACTTTTCCCGTCGCTACCTTTTTTCTGTCGTTGGCTGTCGCTTGGTTCCTGAATAAATAATTTATAACAGAGACGCAAGAAAAGTTTCTTGCGAATTTCTATTTAATATATCAATGTCGAAACATTCTTTATGGATATAAGTTTGTAGCACTTCATGAGTGTAGCGATTGAAGCTTAAATTTACAAGTTCCTAGAATAAAAAATAGGAGCTAGTGGAGATAGTGTTCATAGGTCTGAATAACTGAAATAGCGTCAGATAATCTGATACGATGTCACAATTCTAACTCCCCAAAGATGTTTTTACCTATCCTTGCTATTTTAGAGTTGATTTAGAATGAAGAAGGTTCTTGGTTTTTGAAGGTTATATTCAATCCAATATAATATCTGTAATACAAAGTGAACATGTAAGGTCTATAGTACAAATTATATGTTGTGAAATATGTAAATGCGTATGGAATTCTGCAGAGTAGTATGATATATTGGATTGTGTAACTAGGACAACAATTCTGGCTGTGACAGGAGTGTTTGACTGTTCAATTTGGATGATTTGGGAACTATAGTGTCTTCTGGTGTGTTTGTATTGAGTGTGTGGTATTGGATTTGGTAGGCACTTTGTTGTGAGTAAACTTTGGTTGACTTTGGGTTCAAGTTACTTTTTAGTCGTTGTTTGGTGTTGACTATATATTATTATTATGTTTGAGAGGAGGGATAATACATACATATACATAAGTAGTGCATTTAAGGTTAGGTTGTTGTAGTAGTATGTTTGTATCCGGTTGATTCTTTCCTTTTGTCACTTATCGTCAGTCAGTCAACTGGTTGAGCAGTGAAGTTTAGTGTTGAAAATATTGGTATAGAATGTTGTATAGAGTTTAGGATGACAGGGAGGAAAAATGAGAAAAATGGAGAAGGCACTCACTGTTTGGGTGTAGTAAGTCAGAGAAATCTTGGAAGTGAAGGAAGTCAAGTCAGTCAAGAGAGGCATTAGATATAAGAGGGAAGAAGTGAAGTTGAGTTGACTTGAGAAGTTGAGTTCAGTTAAAGAGTGAATAGAATGAAAAAGCAAACGAAGTGGCAGTAGTTCATGCTCATGGTTCGGTTATTCGGTTCGTCTCTCGAGTGTTCGTGGGTTTTATGTTCCTGCACGAGGAGAAGTAGAACTATCGACTTTGTATTGTGAATTCGAAGGACCAACCTAAGTAAGGTAAGAAGAGTCAGTCACTCTTATGTAGTAGCTTTTGCTATGTGACTTGTGTTAGTTCTGTGTGCAGGAGGCAGTTCACTTCTTGTTCTTCCAACAGGGGCAAAGCAAACCGAACAGAACGTAGTCAAAAAAGGAGGAACAAGACAAACAAGGATCCCACTATACACACACATACACAACATTCGCTATATTATACTACTACTCTACTAATGTATCCAAGTAGTAGTAGTAGCACGTTACTATATTATTTTGTCTGTCTGTCTGTGGGACCCATTATATTAACTTAACCTTAACCATCATCATACACACATAGATAGCATAAAATAGTGTTGCTATGATATGGAAGTTTTGCCTGGCAGCCGAAAGCAAGACCAAAGAAGCAGGTTCTCTCTCTTTTCGCTCTTCTTTAATGTCTGTTCGTAGTTGAGTTGAGGATGATGGCTTTACGGAATATAAGTTACCACATTAGGTGCATAGAGAGAAATAAGAAATAAGCTAGTTGGAAAGGGAAATGAAATAGGGACATAGTATTCATACTTAAGGATATTATAACAGATATCCTCCCTTTATTATGTACTACCTATCTGTGAAATACATTCCCCATCCTTTTACTACTACGATATAGAGATTCAGGAGTAGTAGTAGTAGTACTAGGTAATAATGATGCGATCCTCCGCCACGTTTCTAAATACAGTCTATATAGAGAGGAGACTAGTAGGAGATACTATAATAGTGGTGGTGAGTGAGTGAATGGTGGTGTAGGATCTGTACGTAGTAGAAGGTATACTGTTATATAAGTAGTAGTATGATGATGATGAGGAGGACCAGGACGAAAGGAACTTGAGTTCAGCAGGAGCACGACGAAACGAAGCTGGCTGGCTGGCTTGAAGGCAGAAGCCGATGAAACCAAAGGATCCAGACGAGAAGGGAATAACATATATCGCATGCGTCCGTAATGTGGGGAAATAGTTTTTGCGTCTGAGTTCCCTTCCCTTGCATTGCAGTCACAGTCGACAGGCTATTGCTGTTCCAGAAGCACAGCAAAAGAAACTCTCCTCCTGACCATTTTATCCGTACAATACAAACTTCTAATACAACTAAGTCAACACCTATAATCATCACTTCTACATCATAAAATACCGGAAAGTCAATCTCACCCATTGTCAAAGATTTTCAGCCAATCTTACAGAATTTGAGATATTTGACGATACTTTTAGTAGCTCTACAACAGATGCTCATACCTTTACTATACTATTGTTTTATCATTACACAGATACTAAGGCGTCATTCTCTTCATGTGGGTACATTGCAAAAGTTCGTTTATCTATCTAATATGCCAATTGTTTCATAGTCAACGCAAGAAGTTTGAATCTATCACTTGTTAAAGAACTGCTACGAATTATACCTACTGACTGTAATAATATAGTGAAAGGATTGTAGTCAAGTAACTTGTCTTGTGCCTTGGAGTTTCTTATGTAGATGTTGATCAGTGTGAAATCGCAACTGTTTAGTGTGCTTTGTGCTCTGTAGCAGACTAAACGTCTCTCCGAGATATTGAATCTGAAGTAAGAAATAATTTATCCAAGTTCAGCGGGATTTGTATTGGAGTAGGTATAAAAGATACATACGGTGAGTTGTTGTGGATTTTGGGTATTTTGCATGAGACAGTAGAGTATATAGGAGAGGAGTGTTGAGGAGTTATAAAACTGATTTGTTGAAACAAGTGAGAGAATTTCCTGTGGAAATCAAGTGAGAAGCAAAGCGGAGTTAAGCAATGCAACTAATCGAATTGAGGACCCGACAGTCTCTCTGACGATTAGTCTTGTCTGTCTCGCCAGCTAAAATCTTCTTCCATGTATCTTGCGATACTGTGATTTGTGAAGTTGGTTGATGAGAAGGAAAGGAGCAAACATTTGAGTGGAGTGTAGAACACTGCCCCATTAGTAGCACATTACATTAAATTAAGCTCGCTTGAATTAAGTTACTACTTGCTACAATCGTTTAAGTGACGAAGACAGACAAGAGAGTGAAATTCAGTCCAACTTATCTTGGTCGTTGTTGGAAGAATCTCTACCTTTCTCACCCACAATTAGCTACGTCACTGCTGCGTGTAGCTTCATTTATCTGTAGCAGTATCGCATAATATTATTAGGTAGACAGAGTGACTACAGGCGGAGAGACAGATTGTTGTTTGTCATATATTTACTTGTCTTGGGTGTATTAACTACAATAACTTCACAGTTGAGTGCAAAAGACAAAATACACAGAATTAGTAGGGTAAATAGCGGAGTGAGCTCATTCCGGTCTAATTTGTATACCTGATACTTTGGTTGACATTTGAACATTTACACGACGACTCTACTTCTCCGGCTCTCAATTAGTCTCCAGTCAACTCAACTTCGGTATGTTGATTGACTAGCGCAAGTCCTCATTCACTTCGCCTTCCAAACTCAATTTATATTGCGGAAACTTTATTTCGGTCTCCCTGAACTACAGATACTATATAAACTAGTTGTGTAGATGTAACTGATACCAGTTATTCAGACACTAGCAACAATTACAGAATACTTAACCATAGATACTTCTACTGCTAACTGCATTAACTGCTATACACACAAAGTGTAACATCTCTTCTCTTGACTTTATGCCTTCGTGAGCTCAGCTTCCTATTTAATATTGGCGGAAAGTAAACTAATTCACAATATTGCTCTGCCCTACTTACTCTCATATTGTCACAGGAAAACCTTTCTGCTCGATGCAAATTTGATTTGTGTAGTATGTTTGATGTCGTTGAGAGTGCACAGACACATTCACCGAGTTAAAGTCAAACAAAACCATTTCTCCGACTTTTCACATTACATACTACGATTAGCCAACTTAATCTAATGTATTTACTACTCCGCTAGAATCAGAGCACATTCTTTGGGACAACGGCTCCTTTGTATATTTACACTTATCATTATCACATCCAACCACTTCACTAATTTCTCTATAATACCAACGCAGCCCCGGCAACGCTTTATTACTCCTGAACTACTAATTGTGTAGTGTAGTGTAAAGTGTTTAATTAACTATCGAAATAAGGACTATACAAAGTGTATAATCACATATTCATATTTACATATACCAAAAACTAATATAAATCACTCAAAATCCCGTTTTTAACTTTATGAATATTATATTGACCCATGTACTTAAAACGGACTCTTATAAGTGAATTAGCGATAAACTAAACCACAAATTATATTCTATCTTATTAGGGAGTGAAATTATCATTCGGTATACGCTTAAAAACTGAACTATTACATTGCGTTTGAAGGACTTCTTAATATTTTGACAGAGTGTAACTTTTAGAAAGTTGGACAATAAAATAATATATCGAGACTTTAGAAATTAATATACCCAATTAAAAATTGAAACTTGAACTGAAACTACTACGTAATTAAAAGTTACTCTAAAATTTTGAAAAATTCAGACAGAAAGCCTGCATGTACTTGTATTTTACGGGCTATGTTGCCTTTCTACTTTTTTGTCTGTAGAAACTCTGTGATGTGAGTATTTACTTGCTGTGCATTTTTATTTTAAGCAACCACGTTATGTGCTGCTGTAAACATTTACTCTGAAAGTATTGACTGTTTGTGTGTGAAAGTGATGGCATAGAGTCAATTTAGTCGGAGTTTACTGAAAGTGTTAACAATAATAATATGATATCCAATTCAACGAGTAATTAATAAGAGTAGAAGCAAAAGACAGCGTAGGAAGTGATCTTTGAAGAAACGCTAAAGTAAGATTATATGATGATTTCACATTAGCTTTCTATTGTTATGTGAAAAGGAAGATCTACTGTTGTAGCTGCAATAGAGTAGCAGTCAGATTCTACGCATTTATTCAGAAATTGTGGTACTTGTTAAGTTGGTGCAGTGCAGTGAGTCTGTCCATGTACTAGTGCTATAGGCTATTTTTCCGCTTTACTGTCCTCGGACGTAGGAAAGAGATTTCTACAGATCCGATCTTTTTCCTCTTCCTTCCATTCTTATCTGAAGAAAAAACTAAATAGGTTGTTTTTAAAGAAATTACATCATCAGTACTTCTGGTGAACTCCTCCGCATTATCTGCAGTTTACGGACTGGCAAAATATCTTCTATTCTCACGTGAGTCCATCCATTTAATTATGTTTATCAAATGCATTACACACAATTCTACATAATTTAATGTAAAATTTTAACATGTAGCATAAGCACTTAAAGATTTAAATTAGATTTCCTTTTGACTGGAAATAAACATTATGATGAGATAATATTATGTTAAGTAACATTAATAATCTATATTTATCAAGAATTCATACTGTTCAAGGTTTAGATAAGGAATTATTGCTACAAGTTTCAGCGGTGACAGATCGTTGTTATATTAGGAAATGGCAGACCGAGTTCTTTATGGCTTCTTCAATTTGCTATTAGGTATCTCCCTAAAGTATAGAACAGTAAAGTATTTATTGTCGCAGCTGGATTCCGTGGCAAGTAAACAGAATCCAGACTAGCAAAACGTATGGAATGATATAAAAAGAAAGTCAAGTTGAGTGAGTTGCGTTTTGGATAGTCAGTTTGCTGATTGCTTTCTGCCATTGTTGTCTCTTTAGTAGAGCACTTCATTATTTCCGTATCTCCACCCACGCCTAATATTTACTCAGACAAAGCATTACATGCATTTGTAAGAATTGAGTGTGTATGATTTAATCCACTATGAACCATTTATAAGGTAATTACTAACCAAGGCTCTGCATCTCCTAGAATTAGGTTTAAATATTGCTTAGCTAAAATTTTGGATTAATTTATAATCTTTGGGGAAATCGTCGAGTTTTTATTCCGGATATTTGGTATCGAATACTTAAACAGCAGTCAAGGAGTTGTACACTTTAAGATGAAGTTGATATGATACATTTTTTTGTGTCTGCTTACGTAATATTGAGATAGAGTATATCAAGTGCGGTACGTATAGGTACTGTAATAGTTTTGTAGCTGCAGTTCTTTGCTTGTTTACAGAAAAAAGAGAAGTATTCACTTTCAAGTATTTTCTTTGTCGTGATATTCCGGTTGTGTGTTCGTTCGTACATTATCGTAGTGTACAGTTGTCGTGGAGTTGTGTAGCATGAAATCAGACTAGAGAACAGAGCAGAAACTGTTGTAAATATTTAGGTTCATGTGATGTGGAATGGTGTGAATGTGTGAATGCTGCGGCAAGTCGTTGAGCGCAGAAGTGTTAGTATTTCTACGTCAAAAGAAATGAAGTCTACTCAAGTGAACCAAACTACACAGTTTGCATTCTATTCTATATTTAGTATAAAAAATACTGTATTTCTCCAATTTGTCTCAGTCAAAAACTCTTGCCATGCAGATATATTGTTAAATCCAGCTGGCTTGCTAAATGATGTGCATTTTGTTGCCATTTTTTGCATTCATTTGTAATTTATACGGTTTCTTCAGTATTTATTGATTCTTTACCCATTCATCCTTAATCTACCATTTACAGAGACTTTAATTATTCTGTGGCTATTGTTTTATTACAAAATGCTTAAGTGCATTTAAATTTCCTTTTTACAAATTCTGATGTCTATGGACACTACTTGTGCATATTTGCATTTTACTTTGGATCAAAAGAAGATAAGTTTAGTCAGTGTAGGATTTCATTCGCATATTTGCGCATTCAAATTTCAGCTTTTAATTCCCCTAGTACAGTACACTAACGATAAAGCCAGAAAAGCACCGATAAAAGTTATGTGGTACTTCACTTCTGTGAAGCTAATGCAAATGTACCTAAGTAATAATCACGACGATGTATATGCAAATATTTATTATACCTCTGCTGCCTGTGTATGCACTTGCAATATGCACTTAAACATTAGTGCCCACATCACGACATGAAGGAAATTAAACAAGCCATAAAACATGAGCAAGAATTTTATGTAACGGTAAAATGATCTCTGTGAACAATGGAAATTATTTGGCAAACGTTAATCCACTCTTTGCTTTATATGTTTCTCAAAAATATATACATAAGTATTGGTCAATTAGAGTCGTAAATAATATCCAACTGCGCAACGGATAAATTACTACCGACTTGTCGGCAAAATCTTTGAAACATAAAATCCATACGAGTAGTATAGGTCAACATTTTTTGTTTGAAATGTTTGTGACTTTTTGCAATCAAGTGACATGTGTTATAAAACTCTTTAAAAATAACAGTTGAAATGCAGACAATTAAACAAAAAGAATCATTGAAAAAAACTGAAGAGATTGTTAGCTAATATGCGTCACCACAAATGCTATTCATTATTCTTGTATTGTTGAATTGTTTTTAAAATGCATGAATATGTGCACATCTTGTGTACACAAAAGTGCTAAGAGAAATGACACGAATTGAAGTGATAATCATTAATGTGGTATATCTAAGAGAGTTGGATCTAAGGTGAGCTTAGGATTGTGTGGAGCCGTTAAAGTTGTACGATAAGCGTAAGGGCTTCTGGAGATGGTAATAGGAATACTTAAGAGAATTGGCACATTCCCTGGTTGAGAGAGTAGTTTTTGGATGGGATGCAATGTGTGTGTGTAATTTGATAAGCGTAATGTAGTGTATGCACAATTCATCTGGTTGTTGAGTATATGGATGGATATAATGTATGCCTAGACATTAGAGTCATTTTGCAATTAGTTAAAGTTGCATTATTATTGGAGAGTGAGAGAGGGAAAGCGAAATGAGGAGATGATGGAGGAATGTTTTCCTATGTTTGTGCGATCGAGTCTGTCTGTGGCTACCTAAATAGTATGTATATATAAAAACGGAGTTGAAGGATGTTTGTGGGAGGGTGTTTTAGGTGAAGCATGACTACTCCGTTGCACTTGGTTTCCTTGGGTATGCATATGAATGAATATGTAATTTCGGGTGAGATATTCTGTAGTCGTAGTAAGTAAGTACTTAAATTGGAGTAAGCTATAGATAAGTGAGAATGTTCTTGTTGGGGCAGAGAGATGAGATGTATAAGTAGCATGTGAGTTTAGTAATGTAAGTTGTAAGTAGGTACATAGATATGTGTGCTCTCTCTGGCTGGCTGTAGTTGATTTTGGTAAAAGGAAGTCAGGAAGAAAATAGTCACTCAGTCACTCACTCAGTCAGATCACTAGTGCTTGTTAGGTATGTGTGTGTAGGTATGTTGAGGAGTACTAATAGATTCATCGTCTTTCGTCAGGCATGCTTGGCTACATCAGGAAAGGACTAGGACAAACGGAAAAATGCTTAAGTATGTATGGGATGGTGTACTTGAGTTGGTGCAAGGGAGATAATGCTAATATTACTACAAATAGGAACTTAAGCTAACGACGATAAGTCTTAAGTTGGTTGTTGGAGCCCGACCGAGTGAACAGAGATTCTTATGAAAAACAGAGATTGAAGAGGGGAAGTAAGTAAGTAAGTTGTGTGGAAGAAGAAGACACTCTGTATCTGTATGTGTGTGTATATATGCATGTATGTGTAAGTAGTAAAAGGAGGCAGGCTGAAGACAAGTCTTCTTGATGCGATGTGATGTGAGAAGCGTGAACAAGAACTTTGCCTTTACTCGACTATGTAAAATCATGAATGTTTTTATTGGTAGCAGATGTCTTTTCTTAAGTGTATTTTTGGATCACACTAGTGTTCGTGATTTTTCCGAGCATCTTCTCTTTGTGACGTGATTTATTCCTGGGCTTCGCATGGCGATAACTAGACTCTAAACAATTCACTTCTCTGTCTGTGCGAAAATTAGGAAGACTCTATGTAGTGCTCTCCTAATCCTCACTAACTAAGTAAAGGGAGGGAGGGAGTAAGTTGTAACGGACTGAAAGACAACTCCACGTAACTTTGTTCTTAACATAGACATCAGTGTATACAGACAGATAGTCATTCAGTGCCGCTTTCCTTCAGCCGTCTCCTGAAAAAATGTTCCTCCGTAGCTGTGCTCATCTTGTATACAAATAGGTACATTAGCCACTGTATACACAAATACTAATAGATGTACTCACTGATCTGCGGATGAAATCCATGGACAAGTCCCTCCTGTGTCTTCTCCGAAGTGTACTTCTCAAGAGTAATCCATACATACATCCTACAAACTCGCAGACACACTCTTACAAATAGATAATAAATGAACACCCTTGTCTGCTCTGGTTATTTTTTTCGAGCGAGCGTGTGTTCTGTATCTATCTATCTCCAACTCTAACAATCAGCTACTTATGCTTCCATCTCCTCCATTATTCCTCTAAGGTCACACCAGAGAGTAGTCCACAAAATGCAAAGAATGTTTTTTCTTTCTCTCTTCACTTCACTTGACTTACAATTAGCTCCCACTCTTCTAAAAGGTGAGCACACACAAACCCGAACAAGTCCATCCATGTCCAAAAGCATTTCTAGTACTACGTACAACCCCAAGTCTGTCTCCCGAGGAGAACTCCAACCAAGACAGTCAATATGTCGCTCTATATACTTTATTTACAACTTCCACTCAACTCTGAGAACAAGTCGGTCTTTTTTCTACCGTATTATTTTTCTTAGCCCTTCCTCACTCAACTCAATATTCTTCTGTTCTGTATTTTACTAAGCGATGAAAGATTCTCCGTCAACAGCAGCCTATTAAACCATAGCTAGAATATCTCCATGTATATTTTGATATGTTTTGGCATGTTACGCTTTTAAAGGCAAACCGAATTTTCCTTGTGTTAGCCAAAGATCAGATATACATCAGATAAATATCTCTAGTGTCGTTCAGTTATCTTTAACGGCTCCTCGTACCTTCGTGTGCCTTCCACTCATTTCCGTAGTCGACTCAAATTTTTCCATGTACCATTTCCTCTCTTGTCAACAAAAACGACGACTATTTTTAGTTTCCTGTATTAATCCGTCAACATGTATTTATAACCTGCCAACAGTAGTAAGTATCTGATACACAACATGTTCCAGTAAAATATTTAACTGTTGGTACTTATACTTATAACTACTGAAGCATTGTTGAAATTTTAGGAATCATTAATATTATTACATTTATTTTGGCTTTATTATTTTGTTCTTATTGATTTTTATCCTTAACTTACCTGAAATCATTTCGAATTGATATAAGAAAGCTTTTTTAACTGAGTTGAATGCTTGTGATAGCACTTGCTAATTGAGTAGAGCTTGAAATTTAATAAATATTCCATGGGTTCATTTGGAATTGATGGTGAGGAACGACGGAGATGCCTCCCATTTTATTGCAGCTTGCTCCCATTTCTAAATGCATACATAAACAATGAATAAGCAATGCGTGTTAGTAAGTTTATGCATTTATGTACAGATGGAATTATATATTCGTCTACTCAATAAAGATAAAAATAATGCTAGTTTTTATGACTTTCTTAGTCTGTTGCACTCATTTGCATTGTGTAACTCTTCAGCCCAGCAGTATTTGCATGTTCATCATTAGCACCTTGACTCCTGAGTATATACAGCTTTATTAAGTGATGACTTGCAAAAGGCATTTGCACCAAATTGCCGCATTGCTGTGTCGAATATAGATATTAACATATTCTATACTAAATGTGCTCCACATACATTTAGTGGATGTAAGGTAGACATGCTAAGAAACGCTAATTGTTTATAAGTAGCAAGGAAAATTAGCATTTATGAACAGAAAACATTACTGTGAAAGTTTAAATAAATGATCAAGTACAAGTAAACTGTGCATTTCACATTACAATAATGTATTCAAACATTATTATTCGTCTTCATTAAATAAATTAGCCATATAGGAACTCAACCATTTTTGTTTTTACTGCAATATGTAAATAAAATGGACAGTAAAGTATGCCTTATGAAAATGTGTTTTTGCTTAGGTTTTAATTTGCCTAAACGCTGTAATGTGCATTTCTTGTAAAGCACGACTAGCTGATGTTTGCGTTATCCTCGTTGCTTAACGTGTGATAAATTTTAAACAAGGTTCAAAGCTAAATGGGCTATTGGATTTGACACAATAGGATGTAACAGCTTCGATGACACTAATACCTAGCACTCTGAGCGTAAATCGCATTATCGCACCCACTCAGCTCGAATTAGCGATGTATTGTGACTTGGGAAGGGTTGCCCTTTGAAACTCGTTGTACTTGTGCTTGTGACAAAGGGAACTCGAGAGAATCATGTTGGATTGAATGAGATCCGCGGCGCTCCCGTCGGTTTGTTTGCTAAAACGACCAGAGCCTCGGAAGTGGCATCTAAATGTAATGTGAGAATGCTATAGACTCAAAACCAAAGCAATATAATAGAAACAAGCACATGAAATCATAGTACGCTGCTTTAGTTTACTAACTATCTTCCTTTTGTATATCGTTGTTCGTATCTATTCTTGTCGGCTTTCTCCATGATAAGCCTCTATACTCGATCTATGATGATGCTCCACTCGAACTCCCCATTAGCATAATAATCAACAGTATAGATCAACTCTTATAATACCACTTATTCTATACATGTAATATAGGTACTCACTTTTATTCTTTACAATACTCCAAATAAGCAATAGATTTGTTATTTCCTTGCTTAAACTTCCAGTTTTGTTGGACATCAATGCAGTCCGAGTTCACGGTTACTGACAGCTTATGGGAATGAGTCTAGTTTTATTTAGAGAGAATTTTCCGCATGAGCAACTCTTTCATGCACAAATAGGGTTATGGAAAAAACAAGGGTGACCGTGTGGGAATTGTACCATTGGGTTCTACTCACATCTCTTGTGATGATTGTAAAAATCTGGTTTAATCTTTCGCCTCAGAGGGTTAAGTTAGACAAGATAACGCCTGTCTTGTTCTATTAATGGCCAAATGACCATCTGAATTTGTGAACATTGACATGGAAGCAACGGCCATGTAATTGTCTATTTGATTAGCGTCCAGTATTCCAATCACTAATCGCCTATATATTATATTTCATTTTGTATACAGTAAAAATGTCCAGTGTGGCTATTGACTCCATTTCATGTAGGTTTAGCAACTTTTACATGAGCTTTAGTTTACAAGTTATATTATATTAAAATCATTCCTAATCAAACATTCCTAAGTTTGGGCGTTCCTAAGTAGTGATTATTCTTTAATTAACACGTTTTTGAGATGCAACTGTCTTATTAAACTTCTATTTACTCATATTTGTCTATAGTGGAGTATCTAAGTATACAATGTACCTGTATTCGCTAACAATTGTCTTTTAAGCAGGCGCATAATTTGTATTTCACATTAGTATTCGATGATGGTAGCACTTATGAACAAATTTATTTGTTGTATTAGGAAATTAACGTTAGACATTATGCTACGCTATATTTGTGATAGCAAAGTGTATTTGTTCTTACAAATATGTAGCACATTGATAGCAATGGCCCAAAATTATTAAAATCTGTTTTTCTTTAAGTACTAGGCGAGGCAAGGCCTATGTTTGAATATAATCTCAATTGTGTATGTCCATAATTGATTAAGAGAATGGAAGAAGAGAAAGGGCATACACATAGCATGTATACTAACTATATATGTATTTAATTAAGCTGGATAAATGTCACTTTTGAGTTAAGACATTCCGGTTGCTGTGCAATGTACACCAGCTTAGTGTAGAGAGAGTGTATGGTTGAGAGTTATGCAAGGAAGGACACTGAATGGAGTATCATAGTTATCTATATACGGAAAAGGTGGTGATGTGTCTATTTTATTGTTGGTTGGACTGAGGATAAGGCAAAGTTTAGATTATAAGACTTTGGCATGTCATGCAATGTTAAAGGTCTGTGATGTTGAGTTGAATGGTGAGTTTGTCGGTGCAACTCCGTAAAAAGAAAAGTAGTGTTTGTACACTCGACAGTGTGTCTGTTTTTGTGGAGATAGTCAGTTGAGTTGGGCATAGGCATCTGAACAGTCGATAACAGTTCTCTGTCAGATAACTTTTTCTGACGGTTCGTCCGTGCTCTATACCTATAAGCACAAACACAGAAACCTACTCGAGTTGTTTGGACAATTCCTTTCATTTTATACTTAACTCACTGGCTTGTATCTTTCTCTATTGAATACTCGGTACTTATCGCTAGGGTTTGCTTCTACAGTTTATCGTACGTGTAAGTAACCTTATGAGTGCTAAATAACATCTATAGACAGACACACATTACATTATTGCATCGAATTGATTGGTGTATCAGCAGGTGAGGTTACAAAAGACATGGATGATATGGCTTGTATAGAGGACATTCTCCTATATAATACTGCTTTTAGTAGTTTGGACACATTTGTGTGTCGAATTGCCATATTATACTCTGTATATAGCTGCTACATAGATAGATGTATATAATATGTAAAAGTATCTCTGCCGGCAGTTCTGCTACTTGGGTAAGGAAGTGTAACTGAAGTAGATATTGCATGTTTGTGCTCCATTCTTCAGTTCCCTCACAAAATCAGTTAAATGTAAGAAGGATGGATAGTGGTCCGTGGTAAAAACCCGGCATGCGATGCAATGGTAGGATTCCATGCCATGTCAAATTACTTCGGAGCTAGAGGCAGTCTTCTTGTTCTGTTGGCGTGATCGAACGGACCGGCCCTCTGATGGTTTGTTTGAGGTAGTTTTCCTGACGCTACATAATAAGTGCAGTTCACATTCAATCCTGCTAACGGGGAACCTACAGCTTAGGTCATGCTCATGTTCAAGACGCTCAGGTGCCTATGCAATTTTTTCTTTTCGAATCTCCTTTCTCCTCACACTTCCATTCAACTCAAACACACAATGATATGCGACAACCCAATGTAATCCAATACTACACAAAAATGTAAGCTCTGTAACTCTACTCCCTAAGCCCTACAACCAGTACTTATATGTAGGGGACTGATATATCACTTATTCTGTGTAGTCTGTTATAGTAGAAGTTGCATGCGAACTTTAATAATATTATCCTAAAGAACGTAGCCCTACAGCATTTAAAGTCACTGTTTTGAAACTTGAGACTTATTTGTTTTCTATGTAGTGGTTTAGGTGGTAAATAATTCATTCTTTGTACTACTCGAACATTTGTAAATGTTAATAATAAATGAAGGCATGTCTGTTGCATTTCATTATTATCATTAACCCTTTTATAGTAATTTCTAAGACATGCATTATTCTAAAACATAGTAATTTGAAACTATGTAGTATCAAGTTGTGTTATGATGATGCTAAACTAAATAATTTTCTTTATATCAGCTAATATTTTGCATACATATAGAGGATGAAATTGAAGTCAACACTAACTAATTGTAAATATTTCAATGAAAATTTAGGTAAGTTTAGAGGAATTTTATTTTAGAGGGGTATGAGGAGGTTTTGTAGTAAAAGTAAGTAAACAAAATAAAGTATAGTTGACTGCTCTGTTATTTGAATTACTACGTGAACGTGGTATATATAGTATTATGTGATATGAGTGACGGATGAAATGTGTATTATTGTAGATGGTTTTGTGTGGTGTTGGCTGGTATGGAAAAGTATTACACAGTGGTATTGTGCTCAGTCAGTCTGTCAGTGTCAGCTTAGCCTTGTTTGTTGCCCTTCCATGGCATTATTCTGTATAATGTAAGTATTATTATGGGATTTGGTAATGTTATAGACTGTGTCGTAAAAGGCAGTGAGAGTGAGTCAAAGCGTAAGAAAAAGTGTGAGAGAAGAGCGGAAGCCGAAGGTATGAAATGAGCTATGGATGGATGTTAAACTGGAAGAGAAATTGTTCAATAAAGTAGAGGGGGAAATAGAATGGCCGGATACATTTCACACGCTGAAGTTATTATTGACGCCCTGGTAAACCGGCACAATGATGAAAATGCCATTGTGCCCTTCGGTTTTTTTCGCTGTGTGCCACTGCCATGCCATGCCGATGCCAACACCCTTACTTGAATTATACAGAAAGAATAGTCTGATCTGTCACTCTACTTACTTACTTTGTACTTATCTATAAGCTTTAGACTTCCAACTCAATTCCAAAGCCCTACAGGAAGAGAATTATACAACCTCACCGGGCAATATTGATATTGAGCTACTATTATGGAGTTTGCAAATGCACTGTGACATTGTGTCATGAGATGGACTCTATAGTGTTTCCCCATTCTCCTAATAATAGCATCTTGCTTTTAAGTAGTCCCTAGTATTTATTTCCTATGGATATTTATGAGTGACTATGACTTCCCGTCCCGGCCTTCGTCACCCCATAACAATACAATAGCCCACTCTATACTTTCCTCTCTGTCGCATGGCATTCATTTTTTTCCCTGGACTGACTTCTACTCTACACACACAAGAATCTATATCCCATTGACAATTTAACTTGGGGATGCCCTTTGGCCATTTCGGGATTTGGACCTACACAATAAATGCCGTATGACGCTCCCACATTACTACTACATGCTCTAAACACAAATAATAACAGGCTATCATAGATCAGAGAATTTAACGTATGACTTGCATCCCACTCGTCCATGCCATTTACTTGTTTTCTTTATCATGCATCACCATCGGATCAAACCCTGTCATTCAGATACACGTATGTGCTTACGCACTGCACCATGACATGACCTGTGCACATAAATAATTAATATCTACACTCTATTCTTCGGGAAAGGTATAATCTCCTACTGGTCACCGCTAAATGCCGTCCTCATAAATGTATGGATAAGGATCATAAAGGAAAGTGAATACTTATGAGCCAGACCATTGTTGGATTGGCGTGTGTATCTTTAGTAAAGTAGCATCCCTGTCACTTTTAATCTTTCCATTGTCACAACATATTGCACAACACACCTCAGGAACTCTACTTCGAGTGCTCCTAAATGGGTAAGGAGTAAGAAAGGTCGATAGCTTACATTTACACTATATCTACTCACGAGTTTAGTTAGAAGCTAAATTATTGCTCTAATAGAATGCATTTTTGTTACAATTATGGTGCGAAACTGATACACATTCAGCAGAAGCTACTACTTATTACACACGTATAGTAATTAAAAATTGCCACTGTAATTTAGGTATTATTTGTGAGATACTCCTAAACTTATCATTACAAATTTTTGCGATTGTAAACACAAAGTGATGTACTTTATGATGATAAGACCATACGAGCGATATTCTTTCAAGGCAATGTGCTGTGTAATATTGATCTCTTATAGTAATATTGACGTTAATGTATAGATACATGGACAATTTTTGCTGTTATTTACTTAGAACATGATGTGTGTGCAATAGAAATGAAATCAATGGTACTTTCGCCAGTATAACTTTTGTAACTCGATACATCTTATATACTCGACTATTAGTGTCTGTGTTCACATAAAGAGAGTTTAGAGTGAGTGCTCCTCATAAATAGAGAGGAAAAGCGAAACCATTCCTGATTTATAATGATGACAAAATGAGGTGACTAGCTCTCTGTGATAAATCAGAAGGGCCATTACTTGTATTGGGTAATGGCCACAGAATAATGTAATGTGATTTTATTTTATCCCTCTTTCCACCGAACTGTATTGTACATTGTGTCTACAGCTATTGCACCACAATACACAATGACTCTGGCTTGACTACCACAACGCTTATCCTTCCCATCCCTACCTTCAAATGTATTAAAATTTACGGGGTTGCAATTTGGTGTCATTTCATACATTGATATTGACTATCGCGAGCCAAAAAAGTCTTTCATCAGGAATACATCATCAGAGATATATATGTAGGTACTCTATATTTATCTACCATAACGATTTCAATAATCATTTGATGACTAGTATGATTTTCGACGCTAAAAGCTCATGAAAATCAATTCAATTTACAGTTGAGGTTTTTTGGGGAGGCTTCCGTGGTACACTACACCGGATGATACGTGTAGCTGTGGTATACAATAGTCATAAGGGCCCATTCAGATTTTCTACGCCATTAGCCACTATTAACCATTCATGTGATATCTATGCACATGTCTGCATTATGTCCTTTGAATTACCTATGTAAATATTTTTATGACTTTTCAACTCATTATTCTAAATATTAATTCTTTTCTATTTCTACTGGCTGATTAACTCCACTTCTGGAGGAGTGAATATAGATACGTTGTCTGTTTCAGGTAAATGTAAATTGCTGATACTTATTCTGAATTAGTTGAATGAGTATTAGTAATAGTGATGAGTAAATTCATGCCAGGTTATGCAACAACATGCTGTAACAATAAGAGTAACAATATTATACATCTCCATTCACATTGAAAATTTATAAATTTTTATATGCACTTTGCTTAAGTTCAATTTGTCTACATGACTACATTAAATGCATAATAATGATATAGATATAGTTTAATACAGTCGTGAATGTAATATATATTTCCAAGACAAGTATATTGAAACCGACGGTATTCATCGTTTAATACTTTGTGCTTTTTCACATGTTACCTTTGTGAGAAGTTGTCATGAAATAATGTGCATGAAGTTGCTATGCTCCACGCTTATACTGTAAGACTCCGTTGACTCGTAGAAATGTATTATATGGAAACGGTAGTGAACAGGTTATGAGCTTTATTGGTTAGGAAAAGGAAAGATTGGAAATGTAGCATGTGATAGAATAGAGCATCATATTTCATTGATATTCATACCGTTGATATTCTCCAAGTATGTCTCTTTTTCCATGGTATTCAATGAGGAATAATATAAATATTAAGTTCAATGGGTTCCCCAGTCATGCATATTTGATGACATCAGGTTCGGCAGTCGAAGGAAGAGAAGTGTGATGATATTTACATCGTATCAACTACGATTTTGTTATTGTTTTCTCCTTGAATTCTAGTCTGTAGGGATTGCCATGACATTTACATTCTCCGTCTTCTCTCTCTGCCTAAAGTAAGTCACTCGTAAAAGTGGTTCTGAATTTTGCATGAAATTAAATTGCCATATGCCAACATATTTATATACTACACCAAAATAGTGTTTTCTACGGTTCAGTTCTTTTTATTATGAACTAAAATTAGACATGTTACTAAATCTTGTTACTGCTGAATTTTTTATCTTTCAGCAGTTCCTATAATATGAAAACGTTCATTAACAAATTATTTTATCTGTAATAATTTTGCCCTTTCCAAACATAAGTTAATATAATTTTCAGTCTTTGAATTTTTGAATTCTTTTGGAAGTGTGATGAAGGTTTGTAAGGAGGAAAAGGTGACTATGGGTTGAGGTCATAACGCTGTTGTGTGCATACATTATGCAAGTCAAGTCGGGTGTTAAGGTGTGCCACTGCCAAGTACACTAAAGGAGGTTAAAGAAGAAAATGTCTATGAGGCGTGAAGAATGGGTTGAGAATGTAAGAAAGGTGGGTATATTGAAGATGAGTGTGGAGGGAGGTGGTAGGCCTAGAGAGTCCATCCGTATATGACACGTAGCTGTACGTTGCTTAGACCTGTACGTGGGGTTGGTGTAAACGGAAAGAGAGTAGTGGCTCGGTTTCTTATTTAGCATTCTCGAAGAGGAGCTCAGTAGTACACTTACATTACAAACGCAGTCAAAATATAATGGTACTTCCCATAATGGCACTTTTGGTATTTCTGACGAGGCTTGAAATAAATCGATCCATTTAAATGCTCATCTTTCCTTCTGCTGTCTTTCTCCGGTGTATGTGTACTGATTGCCGATTATTCTTCTCTGCCATTGCAAAGAAAGAGGGAACCCGCCCGTCTTCTCCTCGTCGCTCCCTCCTTCTTCCTGTTCTTTGGGATTCCAGATCTGATCTCATCGGGATCTTCTTGATTTCTCTCACTGCCCTTCCCTACCAAGTAGCATTCAGAGAGGAGAGGACTACAAAAGCAACTCTGTGTGTGCTTAGTGTGATGTGACTCGAAGAAAGAGAAAAATAGGGAACTAACCATGCGAGATTTGCCATTACAGCTACTGTATTACACACAAGTCAGTTTAGGATGCATGCCCTCATAGAATAAAAGAAATGCAAGGAGAGAGAGAAACCAACTCAAATACAGACATGGATTCGAAGGCTCAATAAGGATGTGGATAGATAATCGTTCCGACGAACGTTATCGTTCCACGGCCATTTCTGAGTTCCTTTCCTTATTTATTTATTTATTTCGGCCCATATTCCTTTCTTTTCTCCATTGTGAGTGCTCGCTATCTTCTCGTGGTTTTGGATTCGGAAGATACGCTCACTCTTTTTTCTAGTTCACTATTATGTAGAGAGTGTATGGATGACCCGGATGAATTGGATACGTACTACTGCTAGCACAAACACTTACTTATTCTCTCCACATAGTACTCCAAAATAATATATATGTAGAAAGTACATACAACAGGCCATAGACACAAGTACATGCATGGAATAGCTTAGCAATGAACGTTATTAGGCAGATGGAAATCATATTATTCTATAGTATATATACCTATACGCAGTAGTAAATAGTATTCTACTACTACTACTGTGTTTGTTCTTCTTCCGTCATCGAAATAAATATCTAATGTAGTTGCATGTACGACCTCTGACTTAAATAATGCTAATAAGCCAGGATACTACAAGTTAAGTAAGAGACAAGCATTTATGGCACAAATTCTTAGACTCTATTCAATATGGGCTGATAGAATTCGAGAGTAGCCCCTTAAACTCTAGAAAAGGGACATTTACTCCAGGAAACAATGTTGATTGATTGAGATGGCTTGACTTTATTAATAATTGTAATCGATATCTCTGCTGATGGTGCTCTGCATATATTTATTTGAGGTATGGAATTGGCAGCTCATTATGTATTTACCTGTCTATGAACTCTATCAAGAAGATTGTATGAACTGCGAAATTGGCAAAGCATTGAGTGCACAAGAATTAATCAGAGTGGTTAGCTATGGAAAGCATTAGCATATAAAAGTGAAGTGAAATATTAAGCCGATCTAGACATTTTCACTCAAGTATTTTATTCCCATGATCGCGTGACAAACCTGATTCTAATATTACTAATGTGATGTGTGTGTCTGCTCTTTTCACTTTGATACATTACATACAAGCCGACTTGTCCCGCGATGATAAATACTCCTTTCGGTCACACTGTTTTGTTCAGTCCTACCTACCCGGCTTATATGTCCTGTTAGCACTTTCTGACGGTTTCCATTACTTTGCATTATACAGCATCGGCAGAATTATTTCACCGTTCAATTCCAGGGAAATGAGTCTGGAAAAATTAGTCATGATCATACTCTTACCAACAATTGGCTCAATAGAAATGGCAAAACGGTCCTTATAATTTATTTCTATGCTTATTTATAGAACTACTTACATTGTTAGGATATGCAATTATGAAGTCTCTGAATAAATTGCAAGTTGGCCAAACTACGTAGATGTCAAAAATAAATTCCATCTATCTACATACTTTGTAGAGTATATTTTTGTTGGCAAATTCGGGAAAATTGACTTTCCTTAAAGACAAGTTTTTTGTACGTCTTTTCAATTTTTAATATCAAAGCAGATTTTTTTGATTTTTCTAAGGTGGTAGTGAGTCAAAGGTTGCATGTTCTTAGTAGTCATGCATTGTATTTACTTATTTACTTTTACTTATGTCGTTTTCCGAGTAACTCAGTATAGAATATCTTATAATGGCCACATAAATCGTACATTATAATATGCAGCTGCATGCATATGAGTATTTGACTCAATAATTTAGTGTACACATGTAGATGTAGACCATAGACTTGTGCCTATGCTTTGTTCAACCGATAAATTATTCATGCTGTAAAGTAGCAAGTTGAAAAGGCAAAGCTTCTTTTGTGCTCTGGGTTCCCTGCATGCATAAAACTGCAGGACATCAACACCTCAGTATGCATACAGGACAATAAATAGAAAATCTGCCGGGCCAAGACTCACCTTCCCGAGTGTTTTATTCTTTTATGTACATAGGGACACATGTATTGAAATGTAAATGTTCGATTTTTGAATTATTTATTCGTCTCTCAAGCTACTTAGTCGGAGAAAGTCAAAAGGGGATTAAAAATGTCTATAAACTTCTTCCTACTGCAATTTCTCTATTTTTATTCAGCGACGAATGGAAAATCCTGATAACGTTTACTCACAATTTCATTTCTTTCCATTACTTATCAACCCAGATTATTGCGGCTTTTTTTGCCAAAGTTATAATGCCGTTCTATATCTATGATAAGAATAAATGCCATGTATTCATAGCAAATGTCTACAAAAAACAATGCTTGTTGTATGTCCACATATTTAAATGGCGCATAACTGTACTATTTACAAATAGAAATATTTATGTGGCTATTAACTTTCTTGTGGAATAAAGTAACTTAATGCAGTAAAATATCTCAATTTGAGTCAATCATTTTAATGAAACGCGATGCTTAGCAAACATTTAATATATGGACTCATGCCGATGTATTTTTTGTGTACATCTTTGACTACAGATATAGAGATGGTAGCTAGTAATTCAAAAAATGTATGTTAAGTTTGTAGACATTGGCATTTAAATTTGCATTCATGCACTAAATGATATTAATGCGGACTGAATGAAGGAAGTGCTTCTGAGACAGTATTAAATTTTCCTTTTGAGGAATAGTGTGTTGTTTGACAAAGTAATCTTCTTTGATGAACTGAAATAGAATGGTCGATAGCTATTGAAGGACGAAGGATAAGGACAAAGCTTTTGTAAGTAGGAAATTTAATCTCTTCTTGTAGGATTGATTCATAGGCATAGGTAGCCGCCGAAAATGAGGTTTAAGTGTCTATGCATAACTTTAGTAATTATGAGTGCAAATGAAAGCGTTGGTAGGTACTTGTACTTACTTAGTTGGTTATGAGAGGATAATGTGAGTGAGAATGACAGGACACAAAGGATGGACATGAAAGGATATATTAGAGTGGATTTAATATGTACATTAGTAAATGTTTATAAGGTAAGGAATATAACTAATGATATTATTCATTGGTTGAAAGAAGAGTAGTGGGCAAGTCATATTTTATTAGTTATTCCACGTATAAATGCAACACTACATTTGACATAATAAATATGCATGATAGTTATGTGTGCATAAAAAATAGATAGGAAAACAACACACAAAGAAAGACAGAGAGAGCAGGTACCCTGGTGAAGCATAATGGTGCATTATTCTGCTTTTGTGTGTTGAATAAGTATGGGGAGAGAGGCTGGGCACAATTCGAAGAGAATGTATTTGTATGAAAGCATCTCTCCATCTCTATATCATTTCATTACAAAGAAAAACAGAATGTCGGTGGCGGCGAGGAAGCAAAGTAATGGGAATCAAGAGTCATCCTTTGAATAACTTAAGCTGGCTACTACTACATACATACAAGGTAGTTTGTTTGAGTTGAATCCTTGTCTAGTGCAGACCAGAAGAAGTAGCAGAATCCTTCCACAGATAGGTACTTTACTTATCCTCTTCTTGTCTGCAGTCGACTTGCTACGGGGTGGTGGTGAAGGTATTAAAGTCTGTAGTGCGGAGTTAACTCTTTAAGACTCTGCCTCAATTTCAATTCAGCTCTGCCAACATCATCTTAAACCCAAAGAAATTCTCTGCATTCTACACAAAACACAGTCGCAGTTATTATATGCAGCAAACTTGCTGGAAAACAAAACGTCCTCCGAGACTTTTCTTATCGTTGTTAAGCGGGGAAAGTTATACAATATTCTGTTGTTACATGTGTACTTTATCTACCTACCTGTCGAGGTAGTCCAATTTGTATGGAGTAATGCATTGAAAATTTTAAATGGAATGATTCCTTAGGGTATGAAAACTAGAGCACTCGGTAAGAACCATCTTCTTGTCGTGCACTTTTCTGTGATAGCTTTTTTCCCTTTGCATACGTAACACTTTTTTTTCCTATTTTTGGATAGATTATTTTTTCACTTGCTACTATACCTACAATCCTTTTTACTGATTTTTTATGTTCTTATTAGGTAATAAACGAAAAGTGAATTGAAAAACTTCATTTAGAACATTTAGCTGGGAGATTAGATTTAATTGAAATTAGGAGCTAAATGAATATATAATTCGAAGAGGCGTATATATAGCTGGTAATTAGATTCACAAAAGATATTTTAATTTGTAAGCAATGTTGTTTTAGCAGCAAGCGCTGTGAGTTAAACTCTATTTGTTTTCTTAGGATTTTGTGCAATGGCACTTTACGTACATAAGTTTGTGTTAGTGTACATGGCAGTATTAGTGAGCTGTAGGTTTTAATAGTTGCTCTTGAGATAGTGAAGCGAAGTCAGCCGTAAATCAGTCTCTCGGGTGTATTTACGGATAAATATGTGATCTTAGAGAGAGGATCGTTGATGTAGGTCGTTCGTTCTGTCACGTTGATTTGAATAGATGGTTATTTTCTTAAGGTCGACTCGCAATTGTTCGAATGAAGAGAAATTAGCCAGTAATGTACCTCAAAGGCATTTCCTTCTCGTTGAATAGAAAATATCTGGCGAGGAGTGAGACAGACAGACAAAGGAGAAGCTAACTGAATACATGCATTCAACTCTGAATGAAATGTAAAAGCGGTTGATGGGCATTTGTACATTAAGATAAGTTCTATAGGGTTGTGCAATAATAAGATAAAAAGATACGGCCAGAAGAATCCTTTTATCCTTCTTAGTAGCTACTCTCTTCTGTTTATGATTCCTGTTCATAACTTACTACTATGAAATGTGAAACCATTGACTTGAATCCAATCTTCCAAGATAATATTTATAGCTATTATAACGACTTCTAGGACAAAACCATATTAAACGATGACATAATAGTACTTGATGGTAATGTACTCTATACTCTCATCATAAAAACATTTTCTAAGCTTCGACAGTTACTTATTACTAAATATTACTCATCCGCGTGTTTTGTCACGTTTATGATATTTGATGTAGGCACTAAATGTCAAGGCGAAAGTATTAATGATGAATAGTTTAAATCCGTTTTCGAGATGAAAAATAATGTTTAGGAATAAATGGGTTATTTCATTTTGTCATCCTCGTATGTGTGATAATTTGAAGTGATGTACATTTTATAAGGGAAGATAGAGGAAATAATATGATTGAATAGTGTGTTTAGATAAAGAGTCTCTTTAGTTGTAGATGAGAGATGAGAAGCACGGTGGTCTTTTACGATTTCTGTGTAGCCTTTCTCAGATGGTGGTACTTCTTCTTGACTTGTCTTGGTTTAGCTTGGCAAGTATTCCTGGTGTGTTACTTGACTTCACTTCAGTCAGACTTTTAGAATACTGAGCAGTGTGCTTAGGCAGAGGAGCTAGGTACGTATTACTTATAGACGTATGTATGAAGGAAGTCAAACGGAAACTTAAAGCCAACTTACTTATCGTTAGCTGAGTTGGGTTGGTGTGTGCTGACAGAGTTAACTTGAGTTCTACTCCGAATACTTACTTCACTTCCACTGAAATTAAGCTTCAAGTCACGCTGTTTTGGTTTCATCAAATTCCTTTTTCCTTTTTGACTTTCGCCTCCAACGTGACAGACATTTTATGACATCGGAAATGCTGGCAAAAACTTTCTTTTTATACTTTCTGCTATACACAGATAGACTTACTCACCTACATACTCCACAAACTCCACATCACACACCCTATCACCATATCACTCTCTATTACCGACCAAAGAGTGCTAACTGTAGCATGCATGTGTGCTAACAATGAACAAATCTCAACCACCACCGACTTGCACACAAGAGCAAATAAGAATGACTTGCCTAATAGACTTCCACACACAAGAAACTCACACTGACACAACTATAACCATTTCATAAGTACATAATATTAAAATACCTACCCACATTCTCCGATAATGTAACTATACTCTATACACCTGCTAATTATTATTAACCATTTAAATACCGTCGGAATGTTCTTATTACTTTTCTACTACGAAATTGGAAAATGAAAATATTTCTAGAAATCCATTAAAACAGCACTAAATAGTAATGAAATAATTAGAATAATAATGGTTACCCATTAGTGGTTTGTCAATTTGTGGAAGCACTTGTTTTGCATTTGGGATGAGTGTTGGTGTCGTCTGTTGAAATAACTTTAAATTGTGATGATAATACAAAGTGAGAGTGGAGGTTTAAGGAGGAGAGTGTGCGTGAGATGAGAACAGAATGCACTGCTGGATGTCAATTTGACTGTTTTATTTGTTGACTTGGCATTGGCACGGCACAAGAGATATGTTTTCTTCTCGATTCGCCTCCAATCCACTGACATGTTGGGATGACAATTATTTATGGACGCCAAGACTACATGCCAGGAGAAATGTGTGGAGCTCGAAGAATGTGAAACATGTGTTGCTTACTTATTGTTGGTCCCCATCCCATGCCCTGCTTCTGCATAACTTAAGTGTCTTTTTTGTCGCTCTGCCTCACTCATCGTCAGTTACTCTCTTTCTATTGACAAACCCCTACTCCCAATACTCCGATCCACTTTCTTCTTATGTGCTAAACATGTGCGCCTTGACTTACGACTTTTAGACCCTTAATGTACTGACCCGTTATTTCACTTGTTAAAAATCACTGTCTCTTGGGACTGTTGGCATAATAATTAGGCTTTATAATGGCCAATAACTAGCTTAACAGGATACTCACACTTACCAATATGTACTTTTCTGCTCATACGCTATTGCTTCCACATGACTAAGGCAGGTCTTTAGCACTAAACAATAAATAGACACATAATTATGTTTTCAGTTTTGTACAGATTCATTGTATGGCTAAAAGGAAATCCTAAGTCATAGTGATAATGTAAACAGTATGCTTCTGCTGTAACATTCTGCTCCTATACTTCATACACAAGTCATAATTACTAAATGCATTACTTCCAAGAAGGGGAATTTTTTTAAACTGCGAAACAACGTTAAATTTTCATTCATATTACAAACGTAAAGATACTAAGAATGTTCGAGAATAGGATTCTACAATAATAAAACCGTAATCATTGTAAAAATAATGTCATAAAGGAAAAGTTGGTTAGTAATATTGACATCACGTATGATGATATAGTGGGTAAGATATTACATATATATTACTTGACTTCTCTCTTGTATACTATTGTATACAAGCCAATATTAGAGTTTCGTTAGCACTCTGTTAGGGTCGTGACATTCCAAGTTGCGTACTACGGAAGTGCATCGGCAGGGATTAAGTGGCGGAAATTTGTCATCTTTCATGTCGTTGAGGTTGATGGGGAGGCTGATGATGATGAAGTAATGTGCGGCTTTGGAAGAGGATGTTTTTGTCAATAAGGCATTTGTACTTTTGCTCTCACGGAGACCAACCTTCTTGTGTTTAGTTCACTCGGTGATACAGCCAAGTATTATTATGTGGGTGTCCTAGCGTATCATGTTACAGCACTTAAGGAATTCTTTAGTAATGCAGCGCAACGCAGAAAATACCGCAGTCGAATATCCTCTTTGCAACAAAATAAGCACAATGCTAAAACCAACTGAGACATCTGTATGTGTTTAGTGATAATGTGGATTTGTATCCGTAGGTATAGTTCATTGTTTGTATCATGTATTACCACTCAACGCTGTTTAGTTTGCTTCTAATAGCAGTCTATTACAATCATCATGAGATTTACAAAACACTTTGTGGGAAGTAGGTAAACATTTACGTACTTGTACATTTCTCAGAATTTTTTATAATTTTGTGTAGCAAGCATATGTTGAATCCACAAGGAGAAAACTGATCACAAGAAGTGCATAGGTATATAAATTTTTTGACAAAAATATTGGCACATTTAACCACAAAGGAAATCTTTTTCTTTTATCCGTTACAAGTACAGGGCACAATAAGGAAAAGGCAGATTGAATTTATAATTTTTTGGTATTGTTATGTAGATGAGGTAAAAATAGGGAGAAGCTGTTTTGCTTCATTTGAGCATTTTTTGGTAACCAAGCAATGGTTGAATACGTATTGCATTTGCATATGATTCAACCATATTCAAAATGGGAGTAGGAGAGTAGGTTAGATAATAGTGTTGTATTTATTGAATCGCATGGAGTAGAATGACAAGATGCATTCTATTAAGCGGTCACATTAACATTCTTGGTATATATTGACTAAATGATGAGTAGGGATAGTAGTAGTAACCACAAATCATGTTATATGTAAGTATGTTCATTATTATTGGGATATGGTGAGAGGGATGTTATAGAATGAGTGCGTATAATATGTATTCATTATATGGACAATATGGTGGAGAGTAGTGCCGGAGATTGCGAGGCATTGAATTTCATTGTGTTCAGAATAGTGAAAAAGAGTGAGTGAGTAAAGATGGTTGTTGGATAGGAAAAAGAATGGGAGATGGTTTGCTTGGTTGGTTTGGGTTTCGTTTTGTTCGGTTCGGTGGAGTAATGTTTGAGGGGAAATGATTTGGAGAAGGAGGGAAAAAGACCAAAAAAAGACTTGAGACGAGAGTGAGTTTGAGTGAGTGCATAGTGAGTGTGTGCATGGAGTGGAGGAAAATAGTAAGTATAGCTAAGTAACTAAGTCACTCTTCTTCCTCCCAAATACGATACGAATAGTAAAGATCCTGGAACAAGATGTGAATTCCTTTCTTTGCAATCTCCTCGCATTTTCCTCCTCTCTTGTGGGAGAGTACAATGGGAGCTGGAGAAAACCTAGTACACCATTTCCTTTGAATTATATCATCCTTACACAACTTACAACGAGTGCTCAACTCATCGGACTATTTCTTGGCTTCTCCTCTGCAATGGTGGAGTAGTATTTACTGTTAAATGATACTCCTACTTACACTACGTCAAAAATAAACGCGGCGAGTCCGACTGTCTTGTACATTATGTATATGTACACCAAGGATATCACCATACCTACCTACTTATCGTATTGTATTACTTTTCCTTGTCTACATCCGGAGATTTTACTTCATTTTTCTCTTCTGTAGCCAGCCTCCATTTACTTTGTATACCATAATATTATTCGCAAATGCTACTTACATACATTGCAGTATATAATATTATATAAACAGTAAGTATAGTATCTATATACTTATAATTGTAGAAGAGTAGTAGTAGTAGTAGTAGTAGTGAGTTGAGTACATTAGTGTGACTGGAGAGAGATATTCTGCTGGATATGCATATTATGCAGTCCTTGTCGATGTTATATAATTTATATTGCGTAAAGTACATGCCGTTACATTGTGTGCGGTATGTGTGTGTAAAAGGGAAGTTTGTGTTGTATTTTTTTGGTATGGTTGGTTGTGGCAGAGATAATGTTGTGAGAATAGTCTGGGACAAGTATTATATGGAGCGTTGAGGAGACGGAGTGTGTGATGTTGGGAGTGTGGAAGAGAAAGCCTGTTCGGAGTGAGGTAGAGGGAGGAGAGATTTGAGGAGAAAAAAGGTTCCTTTATATTCTGGACGTATATTTTTCTGGTACTCTGGTTCCTTTTTACTCGGCGCTTTCTCCTGCTTTCCTTTGGTTTACGTAGCCGAGCTTTGCTTTGCTTCGGCTCAGCATTTACTTTCTTTCTTTTCTTCTTTTTAAGTTAAAGCCTCTCTCGTTGAGTTCAGTTGAGTCTTCACCCTATCCTGCTAATCAATATTGAGCGCAAAAGGGGCCAAAAAAGTCAATAGTGCTATTCGCGATTTCCTAACCCCACAAGAAATTCTCTTTTGAATGGATAAAGAGCAGCGTGCAAAAAAGTTTGTCTTTCCATAATAGCAAAGTTACACAGAGTCAAAAGTGAAAGTACTTTACGTTTAGAGAGAGAGAGATTTCATTTCGAGTCAGGCATTTTTACATTCAGAGTTTGTGCAACTAAGTCAAGTCTGTCTAAACCCATCCACCCAACCAAAGTCTTTTTCACTAAACTCCAAGTTAAATCTACTCTTAAAGTTAAGAAGCTATAAGTTAAGCGAAGGCGATACGCTTTCACTCACTCCAGTTGACTCGACTTGACTGACCGATCTATGTATGTATAAGTGAGTGAGAAAGAAGCACAACTTATCCAACTTCCTCCTAAACCTACATTTTATTACCCGCTATTATCCTCTCTATATATTATGTCACATACTATATACTGTATCTCTCTGCCCTCATTCTGCACATCTATTTACATACATTTATTCCACAGATGCTAATAATGTCTCCCTACACTCTCACAACTAAGGCTCGTTTATCTATCTGTCTAAAACCCTTAGTACTTTCATTCTATTTAAATTAGTCACCCTTATATACATAGATTAGTGAATATAATAAATATTTGCATTGATATGGTTGTTTTTCCCAATCGTAAGGATTGTGCAACCACAGTGCAAATATTATTAAATTTTCTCTACTATTTGCTCATAATATCAAAGGGTTTTCATAATCGTAATTGCATAATCGCAATTTTGACATTATTTCAATATTTGTATAGTCAATGCTCGTATTTAGCAATATTATGCAAATTTATTTATATATAGCTAAGTATGCACGTGAATAATATGTAATGATATTTTATGTTGCCCAAGTCTGAGATTATTTGAACTGTGACAGAAGCATATGAAATAAATCACAATATTGATATTCAGATGTAGCAAAGTAAGTTGTCATTTGCGAATAGTTTGGTAAGAGATGACATTCCCTGCTGATCCCAACATATTTTCATACTTTTTTTACATCTCAATGGATCGCAACTTGTCGACCTCATACATCTTGGCTTCTGTTTATGGAATCATGACTTCTTCCAGGTTTCAGTATCCTTAAGCATTTTGATATCAATAATAGTGGGTACTCCCTGCACATATAAAATTTATGTTATGTAAAAGAAAGAAGTCGTAGGTGGTTGCTTCTTATAATTTCCTGGATTGGGTACTACATATGTAGAGATGGTAGTAATACATACATAATAGTGTTCATATATAGTATACTTTGGATTGGCGCTGTGTTCACTCAGTCGAGTTCAGGGCACGTTTACTATTCCACGTGCAAAAATATCACTTTAGCCTTCGTCTTTTCTGTTGGTGAAACTTATCAGTATGCTCTATTGATCAGCCGACTTAAATCTTTGGTTTCGTTCCGACTTCCAACAAAAAACGTGCCATGCCTTCCACACAGCTTATAGAAAACTTTCACATTTTCCAGGCAGACAGGTCATTATTGTAGCATACGATCATCCTATTCCCATATATACTACTGCAGAGCACACTTCCCAGTCTACACACCGAGAAATCCCCGATAGAAACCGGGATTCAATTTCTGTTGCCCGAGACTTTCACCAGCTGTCTTTGAGAAAGGATCATCTGAGTAGCATCTGAAATGGAGGGCAGAGGGTTTGATCCAGATTTTACGGTACATAGCATCTGTTAGAATTGTCTGATGCAAAGAAATGGAGAATCTCTCCAGAGCCAGATATCTCAGCTCCACTTCTTCGACATGCTTTTTTTCTCGTTTCCTCGCGTCTCGTTTTTCTATCGCATAAAATATGTATTATGCATGTATGAATTCAGACATACGTAACGTTACATAACCGACTGAATATGTAGAAGATTTTTTATCTCCGTATAATAGATAGCTAGCAACCTTGTTATATCAAGCCATAAAACCATTGAAAAACCCTTTGGGGAATCCTTTTCTTTCTATGCATGATGCGAGACACTTATGCTCCGATGTTCCCTACATTGGACATTCTTTTTCCTCACTCACAACGTTCGGCATTCACCAAGGCTCGGTTCGCCAACCGATCTGACTTCTGTGATCCTTTAAACTGCAGCTCACTCTTCTTTTTTTCCCTTCTCCTTCTACATAAAGTATGCTACTCCGATTCCGCTTTCATCTTGAACTCTAAATTGAGTCTATAAATCCGTACCAATGTCATATCCCTAATGCCAACACATTTTCTCTGCAAATATTCTAATCCTCCTATTAAAAAGACATTCTCTTCACAGGAAATCGGATTTGACTTATTTATAGTTGCCTTTCCTCTCATTTTCATCGTCTACTACAAAATGCCTACGGCTACTTCAAAAAGATTCTGATGAATTCTCTTATTGCTACTATTCATCATCCATATGTATACTTTATGTTCTATAAAGCTGTTACAATGACAGCTCCAATCACTTCTTTACTACAGTTTTATCAGTTAATGCCTGTAAATCTACATAATTAACGGCGTGTCATTACATACGTTTTATGTCATGGCTTTCCATTAGTTATAGCTCTTTTGGGGTTTGTAGATAATTAACAACATAATGTTAATTAATATCTCCTCCTTAGAAAAATGTTTTACTCCTTTTAATACAGATTATAATTTATTTCACAATTTTCTATCCATGTTCATGAATATTATTATCGATGACTTTAAGTGCGTAATTAATACTGTTGTTCAACTTTTACGTAAATCGTAAACTTGCATTTTGATGTAAAAGGCAGATCTGATATCTTAATGTGTCTAGTACACTTTTTTGTGTTTGGTTAATATATGTTTCAATAATATTACTAGTTGCTATTAAGATTGCTTTCAGATGTATGTTGGTTACGTTCCAACGAGCAAAGTTCTGTGGATTGAGAAAGCATATTGTACGGATATTTGTTATATCTGCTTTGAATTGTAAGCTACAGAAGGAAAGAGCAAAGTAAGTGATGATGACTAGATTTGGATTTTTTACTGTGAGTTACCGAAGTTTAGTATAGCCTATTTTTTCCGTTCATTGAAAATAGTACATTCACTATTCACGTACTTAAGATGGGTGTGTGTGGATGAAACAAAAAATAGAAAACCGGTTGCTTGGTAAAAGAATTCTTTCTTTGTAATGTCATGTCTTCAGTTCAGCCAGCGTGCAAAGCAAAGGCCACAAAAGAACCATCATTTTTCGTTTGTGTGTTGTTACGCTACGCTGCAACCCTACACTCTAAATTCTGTCCGACTACAGTTCTCTTGGCCTTGTAGCCGTAACTGAATACTAAACTTATCAATCACAAAAATTCATTTTATTTCTTTTAATAAAGGAATGAAATAATCAAATGAGACGAAGTTCCATTTTGCATTGATTACTCCATATTAATATTCTTGAAGCCTATAACTTCTAAAAGAAAATTTAGCTTCAATCCTTAAGTGTACTTCCATGTAGCTTACCACATAAATATTACGACTCTATTTTTAAAGGATAGAGGCATTCGGATTTGTGTAGCGGATAACATCAGGCCTAGGGTGATTTACGTCGTGGAATCTGATGTCGAATTGAATTAAATGCAAACATGTGTACAAAACTGTTTTCCAGAGAGAATGTTAGTGCATGTATATGTAAATGAGAATGGCTCGTTTATGTAGTTGTGTATATATGCGGACGTTGCGTACGTGCCGGGTCGTCTTTATGTACTCGCCTGTCTGTTGAGGTACCAAACATGAACATAGCAAAAGCAATAACGCAATTCACTTGAGAAAAACTTCGGAATCGAATTGGAGTTTATCTTGTCCCGTCTGTTGTATATCTGTAATTTACTTGACTGGTATTCCTGCCTCTTTCACTTTTTATAAGATTCATAAGTACATTATAATGTGTTGCCTGTTTCTCTGCTAATTGCAAGAGAAATAAATTCTCAATCTGCTTATACTAATTCTAAGCAGCATGCCTCTTTTTATGACTAAGCAGATTAAATGCCTAAAATGTACTTAAAAATCGAGTAAAAACAAAAAGAGACTGCAGGGCTACGTTTTATTTTAAAAATATATCTTATATAAATTAAATCACTACCACATAGTTAAATCTGTGGATTATATATATATATGTACACAGTCCGTATTGATTGAGAGTTTGTACTAAATTAGCTATTTTGTCTATTTACAGATTTCTGATGGTTGCTCGGATCTTTTTGCACCGCCGCGAAAAGGTATGACAATTTACCTCACTTTTTTAAGTTATTACTTTCTGTTAAAACTTTAATTGTAACATAAATGTTGTAATTACTGATCTTATACCTACTCCAACATCGTTACAGTAATTGTTGGCCAGACAATCTTTTTATACGAGACACACTCTAATGAGTAAATAGCGCCTTAAATCACTGGCTGGTTAGCTATAATATAATTAAAACCCCATTAAAAACAAAGTCCATATGAAATGAGATTTCTTTGCTCGAAATAGTTTTGTTGCTAATTTTTAGCTCGGGTCTAATTGTTACTAATTGCATTGAAGGAGTGAAAACCAGTATCTCAGAAAGTTTTGTTGGTTCCAAACTACAAGATAGAGATTTAGTTCAAAATAGTTTTAACCAAGTTATATTTAATTTTAAATGTGGCTACCTGAGTTGGTAAATACGATAACGAAATAAATGTTGCAGATACATTAATTAAGTAGATTGACATTGACCCAAATAGTTAACTTAATCTTGCATAGAAACAGACAAAAACCATGATACAGCGCCCTACTGTAAGCTGTGCCAATATTCAGTGTCAATAAAATAAAGGGTCATAAAAATAATCCTTCGTTATCAACCTGCACACCGATTTACACCAAGAAAACATTTGTCTCACGTTTTGGTAACATTATATCATTTATTTCAGTAGAAAAATGCGGATTGAATTTTTGACAAAATAAAATTTTGTTTTTACATAATTACAGACATTATATCATACATTATTCATTACTTGAGAGTCGACCACTGTACTGAGTACCTTTAGTATTGATTATTATTAAGTATGAAATATGCAACTACTTGTGTAATGTTTTCCATGCAATCCTCATTGGCTTAGTTTCGGTCAAATAGTTTCATACTCAAAATAAAATAAATTAGTGACATAAACCAAGCAGACGAGAGACCACTAATATTATGCTGTAAGCTTAGTGAATTGTACCAAACGTATATTTTGCATAATAGTATGAAAGGCATGTCACTTATTGCAACTCATTCAAGCCAAACTAACTACTCAGTCTATATTCTATATCCCCAATCCTAACCCATACTTTTATTTAGCATAGTTTGTGTTGGGATAAAAAATTAAGTGTATTCTAGCAGTTTTCTTGCACTTATACACAAATTATGTATAACAGGATCTGGCTATAACTTATATTAGTATTGCATTATAATATGTGCTAGGAAATAGTTCTAGCTTACTGCAGCAGCCTTATCAAAGGATGCATGGTATGCAAATATCTTCTTACAGTAGTTGCCTGGTGTAAGTTGTACAACAGCCAGATCTATTAACATTGCATTGTCGTGAAGGAATATCTAACTGAATAAACTCGACAGCCTCGCCTGAGGAATTTCTTCGTTTAACAAAGTCAAATTCGTTACCAACAAATTACTGCACTGTCTACTTTATTTGTATGTTTTTGTCCACTGCTTGTAAAACATAAATGTAGTAATCTCATGGTTTGAGAAACGCATTAGATATTATAGAAACTATCATACTATTTCATTATAACATTTAAGGTGTCTACGATTGTGATTATCTGGATTTCAAAAGATTGTGATATTAATATGTCCTTCGGTTGCCGATAACATTTTTAACAAATACGAGTTGAATACCCGTACTTATTTAATTCTTTCCACTTCTGTAATCAATGGGATATCCTATTGATTATGTTGAAATAGAACCTAAGGTTAACTAATAATAGCATATATACTAGCAAATATTACTCTTATCTTGTAATTATACTACGATATAATTCATTGGTTTATATATAGATTTTCATTCAAAGACTCTCCATTGACTCTAAATCCAATTTAATCTGAACTTGTGATTTAAATGCGGATTGAATAGTGATGAATGTGATAATTGAGATTTTGTGAATAATTACAGATAAATGATAAACTTAAGTACTTGCCATCCGTCCGTGCTTAACTTGTAATACTGTGCTTTAAAGTACCTTAATTTAATGTTCGATTAGTTTTCTGTGGCTTATTTTTCTGAGATATTGATATAAATGTGCACAACTAAGTGATACATATCTTATGCAGACAAGAAAACTCTTAAATTGAAACATATAGTTTCTTTACAACTCATTTGATAATTCGTTTATGTCTGGAGCTGAACTCATATGTCTTATGAATAAACGGTACAAATGACTAGTTGGCAGTATTAAGGCATTTATTTTATGCTGAACTACACTAGGATGCCCAACATTCCTTATCAACTCTGAACTTTCAAGTTTCATTTTCACAAAGAGGTTCATTTGTATAATAATGTTCATATAATAATTATACATTTGATATGCATATGTTTGTTTCTGGAATTCGTTTCATTAATAATTGAGTTTAAACTAGTTCATTCATATTATAATTTATTCTGCTCGACAGATGAATGCATAAAATGTATTACATAGCAAATAACTTTACAAAAATAATAGTATCAATCCCAATGTATTATTTATGGAACTGGATGGAGCTGATATATCTATATAAGCTCGTTACATTGTTCCATCATAATAATAAGTGTTACTGTTGTTCTTGCTGGGATTGATTTCAATGTGAACTTGTGTGTGTTTAATTTATCAGTGGATAGATATTCTTTGTTCTGTGATATAAATACCTACTTGCTAGGTATTGGTATTACTGCTGAATACCATCCTTAGTAAAGAGGTAGCTACTAAATCTCAAAGTTGTAACCTAACTGCAGTCTCTTTGGGCGAGATTGTTACTACGTGCCGGTGTAGCGTGCTTTTATTATGCATTGTTGTTATACTACAGTTAGTTAGATATTCGTCGAGTCTACTTTCTTACTCTTTATGCTACTCAAAAGTAGTTATTTATGTATTCTTATATGCTTCACTCTCTTCAATGCTCGTGGTCGTAGTAATGATGTCTAGTGTATGTATACTTGGTATACCCACCAGTTAGTAGTGACAGTAGCCTGAAATTTTATATAGCAATCCAATTTGACTTTACTGTCTTTTATTTTATCTAGTCTAGTCTACGGCATGCTCCATGTGGCAGATAAACGAGGTCAGTGAGTTAGAGACTGTGATACCTTTCAAGTATTCACTTAAAATGGTGAGTAGACAAGTCACCTTCGATAGCTCAGTTGGTAGAGCGGTGGACTGTAGTTGTTCAGATCAGAGAAGCAGATATCCATAGGTCGCTGGTTCAAATCCGGCTCGAAGGAAACATTTTGCAAAGTTTTTGCAAACTCCATGAATTTTTAATAAAGCTTGTGTATATTGCAAATTTGCATCTTCCATTCTCTTTTTATAAGTTGTTGAAAAAGCTTGTAATAATTTTTTGCAAAGATAGATGCTACGTAATCAAAAAGAAAATGAGTCAATCATTGCCTTAATCATTAGATCACCGAAAGAAAACATTACATGTAGGGCAATAACGTATATTCATCGGTGCATCAATACTACGCTCGTTTTATCAGGAAGTAGTAAATAGTAAATACTTATAATTAACAAAAACAATTTACTATTTTAAGCTGTAATACAGCACAATACTAGTACGGAATACTTTAAAATACGTAAATATTATGTAGTTAAAGCGTAGAAGGAATACCAATCTTTGGTTGCATTTACTATTTTGCAAAAGGAAACGAATACAAGGCATTGCAATTTTTACATAGATTGTACTAGGTGTATGCTATTTATTTTAACCACGTGGTAACTTTTAATACAATAGCTTATTTGATGAGTACGTTGGACGTTGACATAGGCGAAGGAAGTCTTGCTTTCATAATGCATGCCACGAATGTTAAAAAGCATAGCATCACAAAAACTCATCCCATCATCCAGAACAAAGTTTTTGTCTGAAAACTTGATTCGCATCGAATTTTATAATTTATAAAGTTGAAACTGTAAGTTCATAGCTTGAAAGAATAAATAAATAGTTTCTCTAAGAAAGAAATCTAACAAATACCGACTCCGTTTTATAACTTAATGAATCGAATTATGAACGCACTGTCAACTCTATGAATTGCCAAATTTTGCAAATTAAAATACTGAAACGATTTTATGAGTCCTATTGAGTGCTTTAGTTGATCAGGGTTTTGCAATTATGACCTGAGCCCTGAGCCATAATTGCCATCTCCGCGGAGAAGGCAATTACCGCTCCAGTTTTACAGAAAACCAGAGATGAAGGGGAGATAGAAAAACTTCCATCCCAAGTTTGGTTTGATAATTAACGATGTACCAAATGGCTTTAACGAGTTGAAATATCTCAAAAATTGTTGAGATGTCTATTTCGAATTGATTTTATTGTTTGTGTTGGTACTCTTTTAAATATGGTGCTCTAATTATGTTATTAAAATTGGTATATAATGGGATAGAAGAAATACATTCGAAAAATGTTATTTTTGTTTCATATTTTGAGAATGGAAAAACTTAAAAAACAGGTAAATGTTTTGATAATTTTTTCAACAATTTATGTATTCCCAAAGTCTCTTGAAAAATTCGATATGACATTATGGTAACAACTGCGTTTTTACTACTACGGGCCGTAGTAGTAAAAGCGCAGTTATTACCATAATGTTTTCTCTCCCGTAGTCTACGTGAGAGAAAACAAGTAATATCTGGCTGTGGATTTTATGGTGATTCCCATAGCCTAATAAATATCCGTTGCTATGCAACCAAACACGCAACCAGAGTAATTACTGCTTGATAAAGAGTTTCAGATGATGTAAAAACCAGTGCTCAGTGACCAGCCGACTGGTCGGCTAAAGTGGCTGGCTAAATTGGCTGGCCGGTTGAAATTCTTTGTTAATAAGTGGCTAAAATAGCCGAAAATAGCAAAATGGGGCTTTGTGAACTAAGAAAATCAGTCTTGGTTTGGCGCGAAATGTAAAAAATCATGATTTTGGCCATTTTGGTCACTAGCCATTTCATCCATTTTAGCCGGCTTGCTGGCCAAAATCATTTATAGCCGGCTAAAATGGAACACTGGTTGAAACCAAGCAGTATTATTGTCGGTATTTTTAGAGTGTACTTACTGGTTTCTCATATTGTTATTATCTCTTCGCCCCAAGTGTACATAATACATGATAAACTAGATAATGTTTGCTAATCTATGCAAAGTGAAAAAGTTGTCGTGGTATAGTAATCTACATTCCACACCCACGGCCATTTCGTGTGGAGATCTACCATGAGTATAGGAAGGAGAAACCTTTTTCGTATACCTCGTATGAATACGATAGTATGGTTTATCGGAAGTTATCTGTATATGCATGAAGTATAAGTATACTCTGTACATTGTGTTTTCTTTGCACATACTTACCTACTTTAGTTACAACTGACTGTAGTTTTATATTCTACGTATAGTGTAGTGGTTGTGCAAAAAGAATATCTTTAACCGCAAATGTGGTCTCTCTCGTGCAAAGTGTGGTGATTTGTTAGAGGCCGGAATAATTGTATAGGTTAGGATAGTACAAAAATAGAGTGTAGTTTAATGTAGTGTAAACAGGTATATAGAGAATGTATAGATAGTGGAGACAGAAAGTGTTGGAATGGAAACGGCGGCAGCCGTCTAACAATTAGCGGTCGAAATACAGCGAGTGAAATAACTATGAGCAGAAGGAGAGCAAAGCTCATCCAACCTTCGATAGCTCAGTTGGTAGAGCGGTGGACTGTAGTAGCTAAAGATGGAAAAACAGATATCCATAGGTCGCTGGTTCAAATCCGGCTCGAAGGAAATTTTTTTGTCGGGTTTTAATTGTATTTTTTAATGTTTTTTTATGGCTGCAGAGTCATTACACTTATTGCATCGTTTCTATTATGATTTATGACACGGGTTTAATTCCTTCTCACATTTTATTGGGCACTATTAATCCTTAAAGTGCCTTCTACTTCCACGGCATGGTGTGTAAAGCTGTAAATCCATAATAGCTCATATAAAAAAGAACGTTTACCATGAATACATTATTATTGACACGACTTAGACTACCTACCTACCTAGTTCAATTTGAGCTGATGATTGCAAAGGAGTAAAAGTATTAAGTGATATGACAAGATAACCCGAAATAGAATTATTAGGATGTGATATGAATAAAAAATATTAGAGGGTTAATGCGTTAATGCCCATTTTATTATGAACTGAGCTCTGTGTACTTAAACTTTTGATAGACCCATCTCTGTTTCAGAAGAGGGTCGGCTATCACAGAAATAGATCTATTAATAGTATATAGTCACCGTTTTTGGTGTCAATGTCATATCACAAGAGTATGCGAATTATCCTAGAACCAAATGACTACTAAAATAAATAATTATAATGCTTACTTTATAGGGAATCAACTTTTAGCTCTCTATGGTGTGATGAGAAAATTGCCCGTGTTCTGTCATTGTCATTTCCCTTTGTATGTAGCAGTAGAATTTATTGACACAGAGTAACGTAGAGGCGGAAAGATTACGTGGAGACGCATAGCATTGAGACATCCATTATAGCCCAGAAGACATAACTACATGCTGTAATAGTAAAATTGAATCAATTTTATGCGCTCTCCTCCTTGTACTTCTGCTGTATAAATTTTACGATGTTGGCTCTTATTCTACCAAAAGTAATGGGTATCCGTCCGTATTTAAGTAGTGGAGATGTTTCTTGTGGATTATAGGTACATTCTTTCCTATCTCTTAGTCTCATCGTGTTTGTCACAATTCCCTTAAACATCTTAATGACCAAACCCATAAACCTAATTTTAGATATCCCGATTAAATTCAAAAGTGCCTATTTCATTTTTCACTCATTTCATTTGCCACGCTATATTCTCTTACTACATCCTTCTGTCAATCCTCACATGTCTGTTTTGTCCCTTGTGGTTAGATACGCCTTGTAAAAATTCTAAATAAACGTCGTCACAAACAAACTCGAGAGTGCTGTCATATTTTTAGAACATCATATTAGATTTGCATACTCAGCTTCAGTTTTATGTCTATCACTAACCTACTTCTAAATTTTACGAGCATGTTGTGGTATTAATTATATTTCCTACAGTCACTTCTTCATTATCTCTTTAAATATTATGGAAATAAATATCTATTTTGCCATCGAGAACTTTAATCTGCTCCGAGATTAGATTATACTGTCCGGAACGAATAATATCTTCAAACTTGTGATTAATAAAGTACTCTAACTTTCTTAAATACCGATATCACCTTGTAAAATCAACTTGAAGATTATTTAAGAAGGCAATTTCTGTTGATAAATTCATTTTCCCAAGCACTTAACCCCTGAAATTGAAACTGTGCTTCATTTAACTTTTGAATTATTTCAATTTTCAGAACCATGTATGGTTCACTGAGTATATATTCCGCAAATGACTGACTTTTAGTAGTGGTATAAGCTGGCTTACTCTTCAAAATGATCTTAAACGACAAGTTTAATTTGTTATGGAAACTATATCCTGAAACTACTTTAAAAAGTTATTGTGGTCTGCCATGCCTAAAAGATTCAAGTTACTATCACTTACTGCAAATGAAAAATGTTTGTAAGGTGCTTACTCCAATCTTTAGTAAAAGAGTATGTGATTTGATTTGAAAATAAGTCTTTCGTGCCTTTCTGCCTGCAGGGCAATCAAGTAATTTAAATGAACTTTAGATTAATTCCAACCTGTTCACTCCAACGGATACTATTACAATCTTGAGGTGTTTATCGCAGTGGAAAATTGTTTTTTACTATATCTGTTACATATTACTCAATTCAATCTAAAACTTTCCATCCATTTATGTAACTACTGATAATCTAATGGGGCCGAAGCGCCGTCTATCGGAAAATCAATTACCATATGCGCATTTCTCAACAAAATTGTACCCCTACAAAAAAATGAAACACAATTTCAGTTCCAAAGACGGTACTTTTCTCAAGCCGTTTTGTACATCAAGTCCTTTTCAGATATTGTTAAGAAAATGGCGGATACCAATTATTACCGAAAATTGCAAAAAATATTGGCATACCTTTCTGTTTTCAATGAAGTTGTGGTACATTGTTTTAAAGTACGGTATCGGGGAAGGGCATTTGCTTCGGCTAATTTTTTGAGACAGAGTGCATAACATTAGACACTTGTAATTTTTACCACTCATAAAAGAATGTCATAGGAAAATTTGAAGATCATTACTGAATGTGGCTTATTTTTAGTTTCGGGACTACAGCTGTGTCAATCGGACGCATTTTCCCATTAAATTACATTGTAAATAAATCCTAAGTGGAAAAAAACAACGAGTGCATTAGCCCAAAGCATTGAGATTTTCACCTTAAACAGTACAAATATCAAATATTGTGTACTGTGATTTTCAACTGTGGCTTTTTCTTATTTGTGAAACTAAAGCAAAAATCATGAAAAAAATTCCAAAATATGCTGTATAAACTTTAGAATTTACTATACCTATGACTAAGCAAGTCACTTGATGTGCAGTTGCTTAGTTGACCTTTAGGCATGAGAGTGATATTATGTACAGCATGACAATTGCTCTAATAAAAGCCAAACTAATTGCCATGGTTTATGAAAACAAGTTTGTTTATAATAATATCAACCATTGATCCATGGAAGTGGGACTGTTTTTAATGTTAACACTCATGTGTAACCAAGGAGTATTAACTGGTCTGGTGTCCTTGGTTTCTCTTCTACTTTATCAGGAGAGTTCAGCTAGGCATTTTGCGCGAATATCTATAGGAGATGTTTTCGTTTCTTATACGATTGTTGCCAAAGAAAACTGGCAATATTGTCCCTTTAGTGCCTAGATGGACCCTCCTGATAAAGCCGTTGACATTCCTTGGGTGCACTATGTTCCTAGTTCCCAAGTTATCAATTGTTTTTGCAAGTGACCCAATCTAAATAATTTAGTCATCCTCCCTAATTAGCAATATCAGAGGAGCTTTAACTAGTATGGTATCTCTTTGGTTTTTTCAGGAGGGTTCAGCTAGGCACTTAGCGTGAATATCTATTACGGATATTTTTCCTCCCTTATTCGATTGTTGCCAATGACAACTGGTAGGATTTGTCCCTTACAGATATTCACGTAAAGTGCCTATCTGTACCCTCCTGAGAAAACCGAAGACATACCAAGGGATACCACACCACCAGTTAAAGCACCTTGGCAATACCCATTTCATTTTTTTATCGCTGCAGTTTATTAGTAACTAGGGTACCCTTGCCCTGCACTCGACATGTAGTTTTAGGGACATAAGAGGGCCTTGGGTTTTTGATCAGTTTTCCATTGTCTGTGGCCGGGTCTAGATTTCTTATCCGATACCGTTCTTTATAGTTTTAGTAAAATATTAGAAATGTAGAAGATTATTATAGTTTCTAAAGAATTTTTAAGCCATTAAATGTAGAGATGTAGTGTAGTTGGATGCATTAGAAGTAAGTGGTTCTATGTATGTGTATTTGTGAAGTGGTGAGAATGAAATATTTAGTAAGTTGTAGATGAAAAGTGGATGGATGAGGGTTGGTGGCTAAGTAAGTGGGAAGGAAGTCAAATTTGGTGTGTAGTTAGTTGTAGTGTAAGTGTAGTAAATAAGTAGTAGGAGGTTGATTAAAGGGACATCCATCAGGAGAGTGGAAATAAGGCGAGTGAAAGGATCTCGAGAGTGAAGAGGAGAGTTTCGATCGTTGAGAGAGCCTAAGGAGCACTTGAAGTTTCATCTGTGTACCATTTACTCGTCGACGAGGGGTGGTGAATGTCAATGCGAAGTGAAAGAAGAAGTTATCACGAGAAGAATGATGTGGTAGTAATTATTTTATTGTGAGGCAAAAGAGGCTTCTTCCCAGTCTACTATTATCTAGGCCTTCCTATCCCTTTTCACTCCATTCACTCCGAGAAGACCCCCTTAATACCTACTGCTACTGAATCATAATATAGATGTGACCCTCTTCTGAATAATATCATACTTTCATTCTTGCCTAGACTCAGAAGGGACGAGTGGCACTCTGCTGACCAAAGATGAGTCAGTTGCCCTGAGTAACTCAACTATTAGAACTACTACAATAGTAGAATAGAATTATTATGAAGACTAGTACAGACTTTGGGACAGCTAGTCGAAATGAAAGTAGACTTTCTTGGAGCTAAGGACAGAGACTAATTTTAGTTGGCTACATTTGAGGTTTCCACTTTCTCTTACTTCTTACTTACTATTATACTCACTTACTCACTTTTACTTGCTTTCCTTGCTTCCTTACTATTTCTTCTTTGAGGTTTTCCGTTTCTCATCTCTCCAAGAAAGTCACGTTCAGCACACGACGGAGGAAGAATGCACGGAAAATCGATGAGCTACCAACTTGCCGTCTTTAGTAGTCTCGCCCAGTCAGCCAGGATTATTTCTCTTTCCTTGCAACATCTATTTACTATGTACACCATGCTTATTCTCACATGAATTTACTACCCATTACTTCTTATACTACGTCTACACACCTTTATATCTACGCACAAAATTCCATACTCAATTCACGACTAACATATTCCCATTACAGCATAAAGTACTATATTTTTTCCGATGAAGTAATATTTAGAGTTAGCAAAAAGTATGGAATTTGTACATGCAGCTTTTGAAGTACATCACTTTGAATAATAACAGCAGTAAATTATTGTAGTATTCGTCATTCTTCGTATCGTTATACTTAAACTGATGTTATTTAAAAATTTTTAATTCAAAATATTCGGAGTAGTAGGTCAACTAAATAAAAAGATGTAATACAGACAGGTTAAAAGTTATTTACTCACAAACCTACGTTTCATTTATACGACTCAAATGACGCCGCAAATATTGTTCGTAACACGCAAAGTCTACAAGAGCATTCTTTACCCAGCGGGGATTACCGTTTAAGTCAATTTATGCATATTAAACATTTTAGTGTGCGTCAGGAAAGACTTATGTTGTTAGCATAGTTTGTCAATCCAATTTGTATAGAGATTTAAATGAGGTAAGCCAGCTGTAGCCGAAGTGCAAGGGTAGGTATAGGTAGTACGAGTTAAGTCAGTGGTAGAGTATTTATCGTAACGGAAATGTTGTTTTACTAATAGTATATTTTGGTCCTTTTGGTTTGCTTTCTTTTGTTTTGTGAGAGTAACGTTAGCCTTCTATTGGTTACTTGGTGTAGAGAGAGTTGGGTGTAGGAGGAAAGGTTGGCAGAAGGTTGTTCCAAGAAAAGTTGAGATTATTTCACTGGAGCGATTGTAGAGTAAGATGTAGGTTGTGTAAAAAGCAATGAGTATTATTGTGTAGTAGAAGCAGTACATTAGTAGATGGGAAGAGTGAGAATGATGTAGTGTTTGCAAGTTGGAAGCGTGAGAAAAAGGGAATAAAAGAGTCAGAGTTGAGCTGAACTGAAGGAACTAAACATGGGAAATAGTCCGGGAGGACTGGAGGCTGACTGGAAAAAGAATGGAGATGTTTCCTTGAGGAGGTTGCTGGCTCCTTGTCTCGATTGTTGTGAATTGTGGTTTGGAGGCGAGAAGTTTCCTTTCGCTTTCCTGGACAACTTTGTCCTCTCTATCTCCAATCACCGAATTTCTTGTCCTACCACTTTATGTATTTCTTTCAGACATACCACTCTGTCTGTCTGTTGGTCTCCTGATATTATAGAAACAGAGGGAGATGAAAAACTCCATATTATTTATTTTAGACTATAGTGGGTTGATGGCGATTACAGTGTCTTTAGGAGCATTGTTTAATATATACTAATAAAAGTGTATGGATATAGAGTTTGGGAAACGCATCGATTCGTTTGCTTTAGTTTGGTTCATACCCAAGAGATCCCTAAGGGCAAGAAAAGGGAAGGGAAACAGACACTGCGAATGTCTGTTTTTACTTATAGAAAGTATACCCTTATAAAATAGTATTTAGTAGCGGCAAAAAAATGTAGGATATGATATAGTGTGCTAATAGAGTATAATAATATGTGTGTAGTACTAAGTAGTGGAGGAGGATGAAAGTCATTGTGAGAAAGAAAATAGAGAAAAAAGAAAGTGGAGGAAAGGCGCGAGTAAAAGGGAAGGAAGTAAGAGTAGGGAGGGCAAAGGGAGTCAGCCAGACACGACAAGACAAGCTAAACGAAGCCAAAGGAGGATTACAGGGAAAAACAAGGAACAAAAGGATTTGTTGAAACTTTTCTGTCATCTCAGTGTAATCTCAACTGATGAGTGGCCAAATAGATCTCAAGTAAAAAATCTTGTTCCCCATTAAATTCATACTTTGCCATTTTCTCTTTTCCTTGTTATACCAATTGATTTTCCTCTCTAGCCTCCCCATAAATCATTCACTTCTTCTCTCTTATATAACAACCGAGAAAATATCTTCAATGTACCTAGTGCACTTTAGACTTATCCTACTATCATTATGTGTAACATCTAACTGCTACCTAACTCATTCTCAGTGCTTTGGCTACGAAATATACAGCAAAGCCGTCTGTCTATTAATAATTCACATGGCATTTTTATTCTATATATCTCTAAGACCTAGGCGGTATATAGGTCTTGTCTGGTCATTATATTGATTTTACTTTTCTCACTGTTACGATAATAAATAAATTACAAACAATTATAGTCAATGTATTTCTAGCTATTCTGGTTCAACTACCTTTAAGAACTGCTAATTTTTAAGCTGTGGATCTTAATAGTGGGTTTTTCATCACAAAAAATGACATCGAACTACTATTTATATTAAAAATCAAGAATGGAGAAAATGATTTTGTGACAATTGTATAAAAATGTATATTTAGGATGTAGGTGAACATAACAGAGTCATAAATGTAACGTCGCCGTAATGTGAAAGTAAACCGTATCGTATTCACTTTTTGTGGCATAGATTAATGTGGGAAAGAAACAGTAGACATAGAGCTGTCTATAATATATGCTGCTATAAGGGTGGTAGATGTATTTACCTTTAGATTTTGAATGGGAGGGATTTCTATGAAGGTATTATGGGCCCATTGTAAAAGATATTTCTGGAATTTGGTCTTCTTGACGAGATAGATAAAGAGAATATGGCTACGTTGATATATTAAATGAAAGCATAATAGAGGTATCTGTGAGAAAAGTATATCTGGGGTTGAGGACAGTGTTAAGTCTGGTGGTTGTGACGGGAGAGGAAATAGTTTAGCTTTTGTGAGGGTATTACTCGTGGGTAGTTGGAGTTCAGTTAGTGGAGAAAGTAAAGTAAATAGGAGAATGGAGAGCGGAAGGAAAAAAGAGACTATCGCATTCTTCGGATTTTCTTTTCTGCGGGAAAAGTCCTGGAGTCGTTGATTCGTCCCTCTATCTCTTTCTGTGTAGTTTGCTGTTCGTGGGTTTGGCTTGTCTTGTCTGAAAAGAAAACAGTGGATGGAGGAAGGAAGAGAAAGCACTCTGACTAGAACTCGGCAGAAGCAAACCGAAAAATTATCCCACATTACTCTCTCGGGCTCCTGTTTGAGTTTCCTATTAGGATTTTCTTCTGGCTGACAAATCCTGTCATTTGGGGTCTCAATCTGAAGCTCATCTTATCACACGCAACTAACTTATTTCCCTTGAAGGCTCTTCGGTGTCACTTATGGGATTTCTTCTTCTTGTCCGCCTTACATTTAATGCATGAACCCCCCAATATAATAGCAACTTGGAAATTGTCGGAAGACAGATCTCTCCTCTTACCTTCTCCTTCCGTACCTACTTTACTCCATCATCAATACACACACAGACCTTTACTATACTACTCTGTCCTCCTCCTACGTCCTCCTCCTACTATTTACTACTTATAATCCATCTAGTAGTATTACTCTATAGATTTTATATAAAGACATGCATCCTGTCTCAAATCACCTACTCTTTGCTTTTCTTTGTACGACCCGTCAAATCCTAATGTTCAACTAACATGCCCGCCCTGTCTCTATAACCTTTGGCCCTCATTATCTCTAGAAACTTATTTGATTTTAATCTGCCCATTTATTTGAGAAACAATTACGAAGCCATACCTTTTTTCATGTTATTTTGCATTAATATATAATTAGATATGCATATTTAATAGTGAATGTTAAATATCATAACACAATTATAAGAATTATAATTTTGATAAGATAGTTTGGGAGTATATTTATATCCCATATAATTCTATATCTTTGGACTTGAATTGTGTTTACGTTTACACCACATATGGCTATGTGTTCAATAGATTTAGCGCTTGCGGATAGGTTGACTTTTGAGAAAGCTCTTTTCCTCTTCCTTTTTTTCCTTTTGACTGATTTTGGGAGTGTTTGTGATGTTTGTAGTAACTCGTGTGTCGTTCGTGTCGTATGCTATGCCCCATGAACCAAGCAAGGTCTCTTGATTCCGACTCGACTGGTTGTCTTTGAGTTTAAGAAACACTCACATCACTTCCCTAAACGGATAAAAGCATTATGTACTGCCAAGTTGACTTTGCCTGTTTGACTCCACTTACTTTCCCAATCCATTCATCTCAACATTATTTTCCCTCAAGAACTTTCCTCACTACATTAAATACTCTTCTGGTGTGTGTGGTGTGCTCTGCTTTCGTGGTGGAAAATGGGAGTGGGAATGAATGTGGTTCTACGTGTACTTTCATGTACTCGACTGCTAATCTACCACTTTATAATATTATATACCTAATATCATCACGTTTATTATTTCATATGACTATATACTATCTCAGCAGTACCAAATTTGTATATGAATAAATACATGCCTAAGTGGAGCAACGACACGACAAACTATATTTTTGTCAAGTGTGCACTAATGTAGGCACTTAACGTGTATTATTTTATCACCTCGTTTTGGTATAATATTACTACCTACACACACAATAGTAGTGGCATTTAGGTCTGTTGTCTAAGATGTAAAACCTACGAGACTGGTTTTCATATAGCTATGGCTATAGTATATCTACACATGAGTAAATAGTTTTCAAAGTTAATAAATATTATTTATGTAACTTGTAACGTACATAAGTACTTATCGTAAATATTCCAATATTATAAACAAACAATGAGCATTAAGTGTTTTCTCGTAAAATAAATACAGTACAGGAATTTCTGGGTTGTACATGTACATTGTTAATAGTAGTATTACTAAGTAGGTATAAAAATGTTGGAGTTGGTTGAGATGTAAATGAATGGGTATTTATGGGTTTATGTAGTAAAATGAACTGAATAAGTAAGAATATGGAGTGACTGTCGAGTCTTTGCGTGTGGTTTTGGAATTAAGTGAACTCATTAATGATGAAGGACTTCCTTTTGTGTGTTACTTCACAGATTCGTCACCACATCTACCGGACAATCTGATTTCGTCTAATGAGCAAAAAGGCCTGGACGCTAAGCAAACGTACATCAATCACGAGCTGCCCAAGTCAACTAGCACTGCGACAACTGGCACTTCGATTGCCAACCTTTGCCTTAGTCCTGCATTAGAAGATATCAATTCGAAAATCGAACATCCGGAAACGAGTGGAGCCATAACTGCTCTTCACGGCACTGTAAGTCTCTCCCTTGTCTTACTTCCTCATGAATAGTCTTTATTTTATGGATCGTTACGATACGACTGTTTAGATCCTCGATGGCTATAGATATGTGAATGTGTGCTCATACGTGTTTTATGGCTTAGATCGACCTACCTTCTCCCTTTACCATTTAATAAAATAAAATTGTGATTTATTATTATTGTGTCTTGATATCGTTATAGCCCTGGCACACACCATTTGTAGCAGATAGTTTAACTTAATGCGATGGAGTTGTTGCCCATTACTCTATTCCTGCTTTTTTCTGTCGATTTGATACGCATCGTCCTTTTACTTGTCGCTACCTACTTTACTTCCATCCATTACCGTCCTCGTTCCACCTCGACCCATCGATAACGCCGGAATATTCTGCAGTCAAAATAAATGCACCCTTCTTTTCCTCCAAACACTTAACAGGCTCCTCATTTTATAAATTGTATCAATAACCTTCCAAAGAATATAAAAACTAAATTTATCATTCTTGGGAATTAATAATTCCGAGCAACAATCATATTTATTATCCTTTTTACGAATAACAAAATCCACCGATTACGAATTTGGAAAATATTATAAGGAAAATACACGTTTCACTATATCATTACCGTTTTAATTTTTTAAACAATCAACAAATTTTTTGAATAGTTTTACTTGAAATATGTGTAAGCCTAATATTCCCAAATAAGTTAAGTATTTTAAAATGGTAAGATTAGAAAGTGGGTATGGCTATGTATAATTTATTACTTCGTTTAAAAGCATTGAAAATGGGATGATTGTTGAACCGGCCCCTCGTCAATAGGAACGTAAAAGGATGTCAACAGGGACTTAGGAAATACCTGCCATGAAAATTTAAATTCGAGATTAAGTTTTTGAGTGTTGTCGTTGCATCCTCGTCAGACGAGAGAAATGGGCTAAAAATGGAAATTATCATCTTTACATGCAGCTTTTATCGTTCTCAGGAGAAATCTTGGGATTTTTGACCTGAGCACCGTTACTTGTCTTTTCGCTTTTGAGGATGGATAGGAAAAGTTTGCGGGACGATAAACATTTGAGCGTTTCCTCTTTTGTGGTTTGTGCTCTGCAGACATACTAAGTAGTACCTCGGTCGCTATTTATGTGTTTCCCACATTCCCTATTGTGTGTACATTATAAATAGTTCTGCGGACTATTGTTGACGTTCATAGCGTACTTAGGTATATTTCTTTAGTGCTTTAATATATCAATGTCCCTTTTTGGTAAGACGGTGCTGAATTTGCTGTGAAAGCAAAACTCGTCATTAAGTGAGTAGATGGCTGAGAGGATGGGATAGGAAGGAGCGTAAGTAAATTATTAGCTGTGGGTAGGTATGCAAAGTAGAGCTGAGTAAATAAGGAATGGTTTGTTTACCCTTTGTACTAGATTTATTCTTCTGGCATCTAATCTCTCACTATCTCGTTAAGGAGGAGAGCGGTAGTCAAATGAAGCTGTTATTAAAATGAACTAAATACTTAGCTGCTTGATTTATGTATTGAAATGAGATTTGTTTGATATGCAGAATGGACCTTTGAGCTGCAACGCACAAGGAGAGAGGGCTGGAGATGTGAATGGTCACAGTAGAACAAGTACAACTGCTAATAATTCTGCGGCAATCAGTCAAGTGAATGATAAGAAATTCGTGCCGAGTCGACCTGGACCTCAAACTCTATTTACTCCATATGCCACGACGGCGATCACTCGAGTGAGTACGCCGGTGGACAGACCGCCATCCACCTCTCAGTCCATTCTTCAACCGGAAAGTCCTAAAGATCAATCTCATCAGCCATTGACGTTGCCAATTCAGTCTGAACCTTTTGCTCTTTCGCATCCACATCGAATTAATCATCTTCACAATAATCACTCTTCGATTGCGACCAGTAACTTAACTAGCAGCAATAGCAGCAGCCTTATAAATTCCAACAATATTACCTCCAATAGTAATAATACGACTAATTCGAGTAGTGTCAACATTCTGACCATACCCACGCCCAACGCTCCTCACAATCACCCCTCCAACGAGTATATTACACTGTCTGGATCTCATATCCACCGCTCTTCACCCACTGTCGATAATAATAAGGTAATCCCTCCTTTATTTACCATTTAATTTATACAACTATGTACTTTGATAACCTCAACTTTCTCTTGCAATTAGAAGTAAAAAAGAAATTCTTGTATCTATTTCTTAATTGTTGGGTTTTAGTATATTTTTGCAAAAATGAACATGTTTTTTGTGTTCTTGGGCAGTGCAAGATGCAAAAGACTTTTATAAACCTGAAATCCACTTTGTAAGCTTGTTTGTTCCTAAGCCAACAAGTAAAGCGTCATTGTCCTACCTACGTACATTAGTATGAAAAGCGATATGGAAGTGCTTAAATATATCGTTGTGACATGACATAGGAAATGTTGGTATTACTACTTAGCTATGTATTAATAAATGCCTTGCTTTCATTTTAGGAGTTTACTTTCGTTTGACATCATACTTTGTTATAAAATGCATGTGAATGTTTCCTACATCACATGAGTGTTCTTTATGGCGATTATATAGGTACATAAAAATGAAGGGAAATTTTAGTTAGGCAGCGGACGTGTGTGATAAAGCAAGGTTATTTCTTCCTATTAGTTTTGCTTTTCGTGCTAGGCTAGTTGAAAATAGCTCTGGGCTGCAAATTATTATGGGTTGGGAACACGATAATGATTTAGCTGATTGAGCTCATTTATGATTTTAATTGTATGTTTGTTTGTTGCAGACCGGAGCTGAGCAGCAGGCCAGTGGTCGCGGTGTGCCCACGCCGCCCGCAGCCCACCAGCTCTTAAGCCGAAAATCTCATACTCCAAGTGGCAAAGGTAAGTGTCCAGCCCCTTTTTTATCTTTGATGTTTTAATTTTTTATTATCTTAAATTAACAGCGACCGTAAGAGCCAGCCACGCTTTAGCTCACTAAGCGACTTTTAATCTCGACTTGCATTAGGCAACTGAAATCAAGTTACACTACAGTCAAACGTCAATATCTTATGTACTTCGACCTGACTATTTGATCTAGAACTAAATGAGTAATAAATGACAACATAAAGATATACTTAGGGTGATAAGAAGTCCCATGTGCTAGGATTATGGTCAGCTTTTCTGTTCGCAGACTTGTTTTCTCATATAACAGGATTTTTGTCCAACGGAGAAAGTATTAGAAATGTTTTTAGACATGAATATCATTTTGGTGACTTGTGACCTATCAGATTGTTCACACACTTTTATGATACATTTCATTCTGCAATTGTTTTTTTCTTATTTTTATATAGCATAAGCTGTGGGTAAAATATTTTCCTAACACAAATCATATTTTTTTAGTAATAACAATAAATAGTCCCAAAAGAGCCAAATGGCATTTAAAATAATAGTGAAGGGCTCAACTGATTAGTTTCAGTGAAAGTTTATGTGCTAGATTATTTAAAGTTTACGTGTTCACATTCCATGATTTTGGTTTACGAGAAAGAAAGTGTATTAATTGAGATGATTAAATGTGAATTACAGTGACGCCCACAACAACGAACAAGTCTGCAGCTTTTGGTTCGATCGCCCGCCTTCTGGACTCGCCAACGACGTCTGCCCAAAGTAGGAATAGCCCGACAGTCAACGCCACTGTGACAGCAAGTACAAATCATCATAGTCCTAGTAATATTGTTAATAATCATCCACCACATCATCATCAGCCGCATCCGAATCAAACTCCCCACGCCCACCAACCACCTCAATTACATCAACATTCGCATCCTCACGCACAGCCACAAATTCAGTCCCATCACCATCACCCGCAGTCCGGTGCAGGAAACCCCACAATAAGTTCCAGCAGCACCAACAACCCGTTCGGGTCAAGTGCTCCACTCTCGTGTTCGTCTCGAAGTCACTCTCCAAGGGGACACAGTCCTTCTCGGGAAAGAGACAGTTACAGGTTAGCCTATCTACTTTCTATGTTAAGTTGTATTTATATTTGATACTTGCACACCAATGTCCACCTTTTTTGATTATGTACCATTGAAATTAAATTCTTTAACTTTCCATAATTAAATTATTATTTTTACAGTTGCTTACTGAAGTTTTCATTTATAAATAATGAGTGAATCATAGCACACTTTGTAATGATTATTGCCTAATTTTCCTGTGCGTGTGTGGGTTATTATGTGTAGGTTTAGTTCATGCGTGCAATAATTTTGTCGCTATGTTAAATGAAGCATTGCTTATGCTCCTGACAGTAAAAGCTTTAAAAGTGGCTAATAAATGAGTTTGAGTGTGACACATGCATTTTAAACCTTGCAGTAGCAATGTGAGCAGTCTGAGCCGATCAAGTGTGACGCCGGTGAGTGGGTCTCAGCCATCTCAGTTGCCTCCGAACCTTTCACCTCTTCAAAATTTGTCTTACTCAAAAGCGGCGTCTTGGTTGAGGTATGCATATTTATTCTTTAATCTCCTTTTGCATAAGTTCTCATGACCATTCAAATATTTATCTTGTCTCAATTGCTTGAAAATACATTATTATGTCCTTGGGGGTTAATGAGAAATATGCAAACGTTTGTATAGTCCTAAGTTATCAAATTGACTTCAAGTACGTTGTATGTCATATTAAGATAGGTAGCATTTCAGAATGTGCTTAAGTCTTGCTGTCTCATAAAATAAACATAAATTACAATAGAAAGGGACTTTATATAGTTACAGGAATGAAAAATGAATATTTAATTTTATGTCGGAATGACTTTAGCTTATAGTTATAAAAAGTAATCTGACAGTGCAATGTAATTCACAATCCATTAACAAGTACAGCAGTAGTAAGTAGCTACTAAGAGCATTCAATAGAAAGCATTTAAGATTAAGGCAATTTAATGTCGGAGTGAGGATTTAGTTAATTAGATTAGACAGAGATAGTGTTTCTATTTACGTAGATATTGTGTCACAGATTAATTCCTTTAGTTTTTTCGTTCAAAGTGCAAATGTCAGGAACGTAGTGAAGTTGAAGTGCTGTAATCATAGAGAAGCCTCAACAGTTCAGTTGGCTATCAATTCAGACACAGACAAGTGCAATTCACAGCTTTATACATAAGTAGAGACAAGTAACTACACGAGTAAATAGATAAGATAAATGTTTTTGTAGGTGCTTGTGCGACTGCAAAAGTGTGGCGATCTATCCTTCCTGTCTAACCTTACGTTATATTTTCTAATGAGATTATAAGGTGACGAGAATATAAATTCAATTGCTAATAAGCCTGTCTGGAGAATCATTGAAATTGAAACTCCACATTTGCTCCGCACTGCTTGTAATAAACGAGATTTTTTATGCGAGACATTCCGCCGAGTCACAGTCACTTGAATTTGTGATGTCGAATGTGAACTGAAGAGTGACACGTTAAATGGAATGAGAAAATTTGTGTATATGTAAGTAGAGATGAGATTGGGAGACTAACCAAGAAGCGTAAAATGAAACGGAGCGGAGAGAACTTATTTAAAGCCATTAAGCATACTTTATATAGACACAAACAGAGATACGTTTTATCGACTCGCACATTTACATAATATCCTATTAAGTATTTCAACTTTGAAATTATCCAAGCTAACTTGCTACTATAAGTAAGCAGTTCTATGAACCTATATATAAATGCATTGACTCAGCCTGTAGGTACCACGGTCACTGATATGTCAGATCATTTACATTTCATTGTACAAAAGAACATCCTGCCTTTTATCTCTTAAAATAAAATGTTTTCTAGGGTTATTTATTTAGTTTATTTGATTTCAGTTATAGCTAATAGCTACCAGTTTGTCATGCTTATAAAATTCAGGTATTAATTTAGATGATTTTTTGAATGTGTTTGAAAATAGAAATCTCAGTATATTATTGCACTGGGCTTGCCCTTGCAAATACCAACTTAAAATAGAATTTTACATTAGATAATATGATGACTTTAATGATTATGTACACACATTTCAAGCTGTGATTATTGCATAGAATATTTGGGCTCTGAAGTCTCAACTGCTCGTCGCACATTTGTATTTACATCACAACAACTCATCGCACCAGCAATAGGTAGCAATTTGTGCTTTCTGGGCAGCACAACTTAAGCTAAGTATGTAAAAAATGGAAGTCTGCTACATATAATGTTTTTGAAAGGTTCAAACTATTAGATGGCTGAAAAATGAAGTGTTATTATCATAGTAATTATGTTGCCGGTCGCTTAATTTCCCAATTGTTTTATCATGTTTCAGGGTAAAACATTTTCTCGAAACTATAACAGCGAGTCTCTTTGTTTAAGCAAGGAGAAAAGAAGAGTTAAAAAATGCAAATAGTTGAGAAGTTTTTTGACATATTTTTAGCAGGTCCATCTCTGGAATATTGAGATTGGTGAGAGTATGCAACTGTTTACTGTTATAGATAGTGTGGTCTTTTACTAATCACTCCGTAGCATAACAGGGTTTTAAATTCCTTTTTCCTTGAGAGTGTAAACTTTTTGGTAGTTTGATATTGGTTGTCTCATCTGTTGGCGTCTCGCAGCATCACATTATTTCGATGGGAATTTTAGTCGAGTAAAATGGGAGTTAAGACTGACGAGATAAATGGTTCAGGAATGGCTTACTTTGTGTATGTGTGTGTTTTTATCTCATCTGTGTCTTTGAGAGAGTGCCAAGTTTTTGTAATAGGGATGACATGATGCGTAGTAATCTGATGAGTTTCGAGTTTGACTTGACTATTAGAAGATAAGTAGAGGAGAATAGGAGTGTGTGTACGTACACAATGCTAACATGCATGCAAGAGATAAGGACATAACTAAACTAAGCTCCGGCTTAAGCCAAAGTGAAGAGAATAGCGAAGAGATGAGAAGGGAATTAGGCGAAGGAAACCAAGTCAAGTCGAGCTAAGCTAATCGTAAGTTATGTAAGTAAAAGTAAGGAAGGCGAACCATGAAAAGTTAAACCAAACCAATTCAAGTCATCTCAAGTGAACCGAACTAAAGTCATGTAAAGTATGTATAAGAGTTCGGGCAAGTCGGCTAGAGTGCTCCGACTTACTTCTCTTGGTTTCAGTTTCACTCGTTACTTACACTCCGGTGCTTACAGCACACGCACACTGCAATACATAGTCAAATGCAACATCTACACAGCCAAATGTTTAATATCCTATCATCCCCACCAGGGAGAACTTTTTCTCTAAAGCATCGCTGGAGAGGAATTACGACGCGGCTAAGCATACTTACTCAAATCAGTAATCATGCTACTACATTAAAACTAGGATGTGAAACAGTATGGCATTGTGTCACTGCCTTTTAAACCACACTTCCTAAATCCTGTAAAAAATCCTGAATAAATAATGCATGCCATATTGATTGCATATAACCAAGTTAGACAAGTTAGAAAACATTATATCTTAGTTGTCAGTAGTAGAGTATTGCTTATAGTGTACAGAGTTGTAAATGAATTAATTTCTTTTTAATTACCAGAGAAAAGTTTTACATATCGTCTACAATATTTTTAAAATTGTAATTAAGATACATACGAAAATGGCAAAATATTTATATATTAAGCAGTTAAGTTAGGGAGTAACTTAAAATAATATAAATTAGAGTTTGTAGAGTAGTCTGATGTTCTTTGTAAAAGTATATTTTTAAATGGGTATATTAATTGCAGTAGTGTGCCTGGACTGTCTCCTGTGCCTCGACCGCCACCGGCACATACGCCAGGAAGTCTTGTGAGCAGTGGAGGTGGACAACTGTCTTTGCCAGGAGGGCCACCTTCGATACCTTTCAGGGCTCAAAGCCCAGCGATCTACAGCCACAACCAAGGAGGTCCTCATCTGCCGCCGCCTGCCCACGCCCACGCCGCTGCAATGTTCGCCCCGCCTATTTTACCGCTTAGTTCCATAACGCAACATCCTTCCTCGCAGCCCTCACCTTTCGGACCTTCCAGTGATTCTCTGTTCCATGGTAATTTAAGTTCCATGTTTCAGCTAGGTAATCCTAAATAAAAATTTAAACCCTCAGGTTAATAATCATTTAAAAGGTTCCGAGTTAAAAGGGAAATAAAATTGCACATTGAATTGATATACTTTCATGTGAATCCTTTGTAGGAATCTGTTGCAATAGTGTTGACCTAGTATTTGATGTGTGTCATTATTTTGTGATTTGCAGGGACGTCGTCGAGTGAGATAGTTCGTCGTGACTTGGAATCTCGTTTTCTGGCAACGGACAGAAATGCCGTGACTGGAGCACCCTCTTCCTTCATTACCCGACCTGGTGATTTACATCCGCATCATCATCCCCTGTTACCACCTCTGTCTGGAGTTAATCATTTACAACCACATAATCCCGCGGGCTCTAATTCTGGCCCGCCGCCACATTCAGCATTGTTCCCACCGCCCTTGGTAAGTAGACAGAACTTGTTACGCTAAGTAGAAACACTCCGTCGGGTGACTTTTACTTGCCGTTTAGCTTAGGGAATTCGGATCTGTTCCACTTAGGTCCCTCATTGTTGAGCAGAGGGTTCTGTCGTGGTGCTCAAAAGCAATGTGCTCTCTTTTTCGCCTTCCTAAGCTCTCCTGTAAATTGCTTGTAATAAAAAACAGAGGTCCATGTCAATTCAAGTTATTCTGAGAGCATCGTGTAGAAAAGACATGTTTTATTGTCATAAAAGAGTCGACGAAAGTAAGAGAGCGTGCATCACGTCTCTTCTATTTCCAGCAGTCACTTCTTTTTCTCCTGGAGTCTAGTCTACACAGTCTATCTGTTCAACTGCCGTCTTTACTGCAGGCGTCTCATGTCAGCGGTTAGATGTGAGATTTTGTTTAGTGAGTTCCATTCTACTCCTAGTACTACTTATAATATCCTCAACATTGGCACTGTTTTGTTCGTCTCGGTTGACTTACAGTCAAACAACCTCCCTACATTACATACCTACCGATATACATATGTACAGCCTACACTCAAATGCACTGCTCAAAACATCACATATGGCCCTTTATTTATTTTCCATGCATTCGTCTTTTTTCCCTATTTTTCTTCTGCCGATCACACGACGCGTTTATGCAAGTCTTTTTTTGCGAGAATTTTCTTTTCTCCACAAGCGACATGTACGTACATACTCTTAATACGTATCTGTCTACAGATACAAATAGGACAACCCGTGAAAGTACTTCCAACAGATTCTCCATCACAGCTGCTCCATGTATTCCAGATTTGACATTGATTTTTTCTTGTTCAGTCAAATTGAGATTTTCACTTTTTTTGCAAGATTCTTTCTAACTTTGTTGTTGAAATGTCGTAGAATATTCTGGGCATCACTCCTTTCAAAGTTCTTACACTCCTCACTTTACAGCACTGTCAGCCAATTTTTACTACAAACTTTTCACGTCTTATAGTACAAGCATGCTAATATAGATATTTCCCGTTTGATAGACTAACAGTATTCTGTTCTAATTATCTCAAGTTTTCAAAGTTTTAAATTGCATTTCTTCCACTAAGTATTTACGTGATAGAGTGATGAGCCTTTTTTATGGGCCAAGGAGCGTTTAAGGAATTTATTAGTGATGCTCAATACAGTCTCCCCTCTCTCACATCGAGACCCTCGAGTAATTGACGTTTTCTTAATGTTTTTTCTTGGCATACAGGAAAATTTTGCTAAACAGCTTTGGGATGCATGGTTGATGTTATGGGCTTAACATTCCCCACTTAATTGCAAATCCTCATAACTTCTACTTACACTCCGTCCTAATATATTCCACGAATTGCTACTTCAGTCAACTACTGACAGTTACGATTATTAATCGTTTAACGGATACCCTAAACTATTCACCGATAAAACTCCCTCTCAAAAGTCTTTCAAGTGTCTGCATTCCATCTTCGATGTAGATGCTAAAGAATGCTAAAAAATTCCTTTCCAAAATATTTTCACTAGTAAATTAAGGGACATTTGATAAGTAATTTAGCAGTGGTTAAAATTTAAAACCTACGTTTGCATAAAACTTTATAATTTTCTTTTTTTCTATGAATTTCATCGATGCCAAATCTGTTAGTCAAAGGATTGCAGAAGGCATTGCCTTTTTTAATTAATAAAAATCATATTTTATGATTGTCGATTAGGGGTCATCCTTTGTAAAGATATTTATTTAGTTTAGCTTACTGTTTTAGACTTAAAATGTAGGTATTAACATAGGACCAAGTTAAGTTATTTCTAAAATTGGCAGTAATGAATCACAGACGTTCCCTCCGTCAAAATTTGTTTCATGGACACCATTCTACTATAACTAATAAATTTTTAATTGTCATTGTTACAGTTTAAAGATTTACCTAAATTGGATTCCCCATTTTATCGAGCAAATTTGGGAATGTCGTATCCTGGCTTTAATGGAATTCTGCCACCTCATAATCTCGCAACACCTTTCGCCCCTCCTAGTCAACTTGCTGCATTCACTCCAAAGGTACGTTTATTTTTAATTGTTTTTAAAAGTTAATGTTTTACAACATACTAATATTTACACTTAGTAAATTAACATGAACAGAGTTTAAAATATTAATGTTTTCTCAAATTAATGTTAGTAGACGTAAATGTTACTATTCAGTATTTTATTAATTATGTCAAAAACCACATTGGCAGTCATGTTTTAATGAAATTGCTATTTTAATAATAGTATATAAATTTTAAATGTTATTGGCATTGAGTCAGTTAAACAAAGTAATGTTATCCAAGTTTATTTGATATCTAAAAATATAATATGCATTTTACAAGGTATGTAGAATCAATTAGTCACGAAAATTCTTTTTGGTTCTTAAGTGATAAGTTCACAATTGTTTTTGAAGTTGAATACTAAAACATTATAGTATAGGTATCATATCAACGATATGACAAATATAGAAGATTTGAGTACTTGAGAGATGTAATGTTTGCTTTTAGTGATACTTGACTAAACTGAAAAGATTAACATTGGATTTGATTTTTTAAAGAGGAAAGGGAGTTAGGTTTGATAGCCTGGGTAGTAGTAGTATTTGTGTTTTGATGTGAATGGTGGATGAACATGAAGTGTATAAAGAGAGAGCCTTTGTTTAATGGCATTTATATTCATGTGCAGTGCAGGATTTTGTAAGTATAAATAATCAATTCGTGTCAACTGAAAGTCTAAAGGCAATGTCTTACGTATGCAGAGGGATTTTATGTACACCGTGGGTATTTACTGTGTAGTTAATATTTACTGTTGACGCTTGTCCTGTCGTCATCCTTTTTATTTGTATGTCGTTGAGATCAAGGGAAAGAGTTGGTAGAAAAGTTCGTCGACTGTAGGGGAGTATTAGAGTATTGTGTCTAAAACTAGTAAAACCGCACAAGTTCATAAGAAATTGTTTCGTTGAGCTTTGAGATAGGAAGAGTTTTATGTTTCAGCTCAGATAGTTAAATGTGGTTTTTTCGTCGGATTTATTGTCTCTGTGTACTTACTTACAATGGGGTGTGTATCTGGATGTATAATTTTTGGCATGATGTATGACCCGGGACATTTGTCATTGTTTTGTAGACAACTGATGCTTGCAAGCCTGCCAAAGTGATGGTATGTGGGATTTGTGTCCTTTACCAAGTAAACACGATCCATGTGTTCCTTCCGTTTCATTTCGTTTCCTTCGAATTTTGTTTGTTTTTCCTCCAGTTCTGTAGAGCTTTAGTTAGTTTAGGCTTTCCGTTGTTATCCCTCCTTTCAACTCGACTCTTACGAAGAGCTCAGACCGATTTTCTCAATACTCTTCTAAATCGAAATTATTTTTATTCAATTATTTCATTTATGTTTAATTAAAAATTGTTCATTAAAAATTGGGTTAAAAAATACTTCATTTTTATTTCTAACCAATTTTATTTTCGGACATAATCACTTATTACGAGTAAAATAATGATTTACAACTGTCCAGTATCTAACAATATTGTGAAACTAGGGTGTTAAAAATAAATATAAAAGTTGTCATAAAATTTTAATGCCCATTTTACAATGTAAAATCAATGATTCTTAAAATGTCATTAAATCCAACAAAATTGTTACAGTCTTTTCTTTACTGCTGATGTTATAATGTTTGTTTTCCTGTGTAGTTTGTCTGCATTGTATTGTAAATCAACTCACAATCAGTTTCACTGTGGCAAGTATGTAGTATATGTTACCACAACTCAAGTTACAGCTGAAATAAAATGCTACTTACATTAAAATTGCACTGTAGGGAACTACCATAATGTGCCGTTTTTATGTTACCTGTAGTACTTCACTTTATACTGCCTAACATGTCGTGCCGTTGTACTTGTAATGATGCTTGTCAAATCTTCACTGTGATCACTTCTACTAGCCGTATTTACTACTTCTCTAATGCTAAGTGAACTGCAGACAGTTCTCAATTTTAAATTTTTTATTCCATTTAACAATTAGTAAATTAAATGTAATTAACCACGCATTTTGTTGGTTCGAAAGCTTTCAAGTTTTCATTTTGTTGGAACAGAAAATATTATTGTCATTTAATTTCTTGTAACAAGCGAATCGTATTCTAAAAATCTTTACATCTGGCCTGTCACTGTCCGTCTATTTATTGCTACTTATTATCATTCTAAAACGACTGCGATTAGGTAATTATTTCCAATTCAGTAGTTTTTCTCTATTGTAGCGTAGAAAAGCTGAGTCCAGTGATCTTCTGTCGTGTCTCCATCATTCAGTAGTTTTGCTGTGAATCCACTCACTCTGACTTTAAACCTTCTACTATATAGTTGTATCTAGTGCCGTAGACTCTATACGTATTCACTTTTCTCTCACATGCCACAGTGTCGACGTGCCAAATGATTAATTTTGTTTGAATTTTATTAGAAATCTGGGCGGTGGAATGCAATGCACGTGAGAATCGCATGGGAAATTTACCAGCACCAGCAGAAAGGCGGCGGAGGTCATCCGGATGGAGGGAAGGGCGGGAACAGCAGCAACAGTGGCTCGTCCTCCTCCAAAAGTTCAATGTCCTCGTCTGCCCCGGGTCAACAGAATCTGAGCGGAGGGAGCGGGATTCCGCCGTCACCGCAACAAGCCTCGTCGAGTCTAGCAGCCGATCTCCTTAGAACTCCTAACCATGTATTTCCAGGACTTAGTCGACCGCCGGAGGTGGGAGGGGGTGGCCCGTTCGGATCTCCTTTACTATCACCCCATGCTCCTCCCCCTCCACCTACGCACCGAGGAACTCCCTTCGACTCCTCGCACTCTATATTTCTCAACTCTAACCCTCACAACTTAGGTAGTATTCATTACAAGCCGTCAAAAGCCCTTTCTAATGCTCCTATCCAATTAAGAAGGATAAATAAACCACATCGAGTAGGTGATCTATTGTACTCTGTTACAGGACCACCTTTGCCGAGATATCCGGGCTTTGGAGGTTTGGGACCAACTTTCGGAGGACTCAGTAGCCTCGGTTCTAGTCTCTTAAGTCGAGATCTGAGTAGTTTAGCTGCCCTCGGACCATCTCAAGAACAATGGCATAGGTACTCCTTTCTTTAAAACATTTACTCCCTAATCTCATGTTGCTAGAAAGAAATTCCTTTATCACTCTGAAGTTGACAGAGGCGAAAAATAATGCCTGAATTCCCAATTTGACAAACGTCCTTTTTTCCATTACCTTAGTGACTTCTCCTGTTCTGTTTTCTGACTGATGTTATATTTTCCACTATTTTGTTTTGAATCTCCCTAATAAGTCCCTGGAATTGTGAATTCCTAATTGTTTCCACCAGAATGATTAATTTATATTTAATTGATAGGATGCACAGAGGCCCGCCATTTCCGGGAACGAGTGGTCCTATCGGTGCTGGTTGGCCATTGCAGAGGCCGGAGAGAGACGTGAAAACTCCGACGGAGTCTCGTCGTCACAAAGAGGAGCGGGGACTGGACAAGAGGCACGAGCCTTCGTATCTGTCGGAGAGCAGTAAAGTTGGAGGGGGTAACGTGCGGGATGCCTCGCCTTTCCGCGACCGTTCTCCTGTGCGTCCTGCAAGAACTCCTCTGGAGAACGGGGACACGGACTCTCGCAGTTCTCGTTCTAGTGATTCCCATTCCGCCGTCCATCCGCCGACATCAAAGTCCATAGCACGGCTCAAAGAAGAGTCTGCCAATGGGGAGCGGGACAAGACGTGTACACCTTTAATGTCTTTCGATCGAGACAAAATCCCGCATCCAGCCATTCTGAACGATATTAATAAGCCTCCGACTCACATGACCTCCTCGCACCCCTCCAGGTATTTATGTCTTTTTTTGATCATTTGCAGTCGGAGGAGCTTAGTCTTCCGCCTGGCTCACCTCCTTATGTGTATGAACTTTCCACTCATGCCCATCTTTAATCTCTTTACATATATAAAAGAATTTAATGTCTCTTTCCACTGCCTGTTTGACAGAAACAAGAGCTCCAGATTCAATTTAGCTCATCTTTATTGTCTGTCGTTTTTCACGACAGAAAATTAAATTTTCTCTCACTGTTTCTTTCATTAGACTTCTTATGCTCAATCTATTTATACGTAGACTTTCTCAGTGAGTCTTTTGAAAAAGTCTTCTTATAATGTCCTCTGCTACACTTTTACATATTTATGTAGCTCATTTTCCAATAGAATTATCATTGCTTCGTTGACTCGTCTCATTTTCAGTTCTTTTAGCAGAACATTAATGCTTCTCTTTCATGGCCTTCTTTTGTACTTGTCTAATCTTAATGCTGTTATCACGAGACGAGTTCATTTCAATGACGTTATTCAGCTCTAGATGATTTTCTTTAAAATTAAGGGAGACGGAGACACTTTATTATGTTACTTTTCTTTGTGACTCTCTGTATCTATCTAATTGGGACTGAAAAGGGTTTTTGATGGAGCTGATTATATTTTCAGGTTATTTCACCCAAATTCCCCCCTTGGAGTGCCTATTACAACAGGATGGGACACATTCCCTGGAGTGGTTGGGGCTGGACCGCGGATGTCTAGTGCGGAATCCTTTCGACTGAGTCTTTTGCAGCTGAGTGAGCGGGAGAGAGAGTTGTCTCGAGTCCCGCCTCACCAGTCTGCAATGAGACCTCCTTTTTTTGCTAATGGACCTTTTGGAAATTTACCCTTGGGGAGCATGGGTGTGGGGCCCCCGCCCCCTCCGGGCTCCACAGGAAGCAGTAACAGTTCGAAGAGCAGTCCGTCAAGTGTACCTATTCCACTAATGAATCCCTCTCCGTCACCAGCTCACATGCACGGCCACAGCTTAAGCCACCTCCATTCTAGTCAGAATGGACCGAACAGTCCAATGAAATTGGAGGACCAGCCTTCCTCATCTTCAACGTCTAGGTCAAAGGAAGAGTCTCATCAGTCGCGATAGCATTAGCTCCTCACGCTAAAATCATTTCTCTGTATAGGTATTCACGCTGATTGATATTGTATTCTATCGACGAAAATATTCAACACATTGACAAATATAAATATGACTCCGCCAACTCACCAAAGGAAAGTCCTGAACAGGTTGGGCGGAGTTCTATTTAAAAACTGAATCAGTACTAAATTAATTATAAATAATAATACTGTTTGAAGCATACTGAATTCAATACTTATTATAATAGGTATAGGAACTTCTATATGATAATATTAATTAGGAATTGAGAAACGTTGCGTTATTGGGACAGCAGCATCCATCTGTAATAATAATATTAAAATAAAAGAAAATTACATACCATTACAAATTATAAAACCCATAAGAAGTACCAGGAAATAATTTTGAGAATGCAGTCAGAAAGCAGTAACTAAAAATATTCTTTTCTTTAATACTTGGGCATATAAAACTGCAGATACTATAAACAGACTTATTGTTAATGTAAGATATTCGTAATCGAAAACAGACTACTACTTAAAATAGTAAAACCAAATTACGAGGGATAGACACATGATAAGAAGTACTATTTGTACACATTGACGTGTGTGTAATATTTACGATAGCTGATTTATACACCCTAAAATCTTTCATTTTGCATCAAAACAAAGGCAGCTGACTATGAGATCAGTTTTGTAATCGTAATGAGTAATGACGGTCACTTTTCAGAGTTGATAACGTTATTGCGGATGTCATGCGATAAGTAGGTGGGATTCTTATAATCAGCCTAGCTTAGTAGCTCCCAATGATCGAGGGAATAGTCTACGCTGCACATACAGACACATAAATGCACGTGCGTGGATACTTAAACTTGATATCTCTAGGTTATTATTAATTATTATGATATATTGGGAGAACCAATTATAAATTATGTAGATAAAATGTAGTGATATATAATAATAGTTGTTGTATAGGTAAGAGTATCGACGAATATCGTTTTTACATGACTTAATAAAGCAGTAGGTCGTATCTAGTGATAAGTTTACTTCAATGTCTTAAGTATATTAATCAAGTTAGGGAATAACTATTTATTACAATTATTTACTTATTTATTTATATGAATACTGTTTGTAGGTACCTAATTACAGGAATTATGTGTCTAGACAGTACTTCGTATTATAGCAATGTTCGTTCACGGAAATATTAGCTGCGAAATGGATTATTCTTTTCCATAAAAGTACGTAACAGTATTGTACAGTCATTAAGTTAGACGTTGATTGAAATGGGATGGTGTATAATGGTATGGCAAGGCAAGGTGTGGCCTAATGGGACCGTAAATCTTTTCTTTTTACATTGGTTAGCAATTAAATATTCTTTTGACATTAATATCTAATTCAGTTTAAGAGATACTTAAAAGATGCAATTTGCAACAGGTGAATTACTTAGATTAGCTAACCGCAGATTCCTGTCCACATGCTTATCACATACTATTTATTACACGTAGTATCATTATGTTAATTGTTATTTATTATTATCTCCTTACTTGTTACGCATGCCTAGTGATGCTGTTAAACTATTCCGGTGTTCTGAACTTAGCCAATTATATATCGTACCGAAACGTCAGTCATTTAGTATTCCCTTTCAAAGTTACTTTATAAAACGCCTTACGAATTGAAAAGTTGTAAGAGCGGTAAAAATGCAAATAATTTAAAAAGTACGTATTTATCTGTTCCTTAGAAACTGTCCGTGGGTACTTAACTTTGACTTTATGTACTTATTTCAAGTACCTATTAGCAATTTCTTATCTGTTGAAATCATAACTTAAATGCTGTTATTCATTTTAATAGATTTGTAGCACTTTTCATAGCCATCTTCATTTTATTTACTTATTATGCACTTTTTTCAATGTTTTGTTATTTGTTAGCTGAATTACAAATTAACTATTATCAATCTATGCTGAAACTTATTTTCAATGTCCCAAATAATTGAAAATCATTAATTACAGTATATACACGTAGGGTATTTACACGAATTCTTAGTATTCCATATTATTTTTGTAATACATTGGAATCTTTATCTAATTTCTGATTTTATACCAATTTGATGATTACCAGTTTCAGTAATTACTAGTTGATTTTGATGCTGCCAATGCTGTGTAATCACATTGTCTATATTAAATACAGATAATATTTAAACTGATTTACCAAGACGTGGCAGTTGTAGTTAAAACTGTTATGTCAGCATACCTTCTTTTGGTTATAATAGTCATTTGAGTCTGAGAACCCAACGATGTGGCCAAGTTCATACCTAAATATTTTTTGAACTGCTTACTTTTAATTCATCGATAGAGCTGCCACTGTATTCAATGCTTGTATTCATTTTTCTAGTTAGCTTGGCATTAGATATTTAAAATTTGGATATAGGAAGTTATGATATCCAAGAAATTCAATTACCTAGATATATCGTTTATAAATTGCTTTTTGTACTGGAGCTATTCTTTGGTTGCCTTAATAAGTACCTTTTGGACCAAGAAATGAAAACTCTGCATTTTGTATATTGAAATATTTACCCTACAATTACCAATTCATCGCATGGTTTTGAATTACAATTATATCCATCGAGTTTTCTTATTTTTACTCAAGAGAGATCTTGTTCCTTAACCCAGAAGCCTTTGATGAAACATATTTGAAATTTAGTAGTGCTAAATTTTAGTTCTTGTGGTTAAGTATCAATTACACGAGATTTCTAAACTTTTGTGATCCTAAGTTATATTATTGTCAAGTCTTTGTACCAGAATTTTGTACTTTAAAAAATTCCTTGTTCTATTAATTTACTGCGTTTTTGCGCATATTTAAGAGTTTTAATTAAAACTCATGGTTGTTCATTTTGTTTATTTTTGTCGCAATTATTTTTGTAATATATGTGACTGCTATACGTAGGAAGAAACTTTCTTAATGTTTTGTTTTACACATATAAACCGTCTTATACAATGTATACATAATCATTGGCATAAAAATTGGTAGCTATATATTTTAATTAAACTTGGTGTTGCAAATCTATTGTTAACAAAACTAGATGGTGTTACCAATGCTTGATAATTGTGCTTTAAATATATAGGCGGTGTTATACTATGACTTTTTTTAAACCAAATTAGATAATTTGTTATAGTTTTTCTCAACCGTTTCAGTTTTTATAATTATTTGTTTATATGTATCTTTTGTTATGCCATTCAGTAATTCAAACCTAGTTTTTTTCATAATTTTTTGATTTCGTTAATTTCTGAAGTTTCACCAACAATTGCCATTCAAATTATGATTTAGGTTAATAATTTACTTTTCAATGGGCAAGTATCCGTCTTATTCACTGAGAAATACAAAACAAGTCTAAATATTGGTCGACTCTTAGCAAGTTTTGTCTTGATTATTAAGATTGAGATAAAGTACTGATTTGAAGGAAGAGACCAAGCATAGGAAGGAGAAAGCGTAAATACTTAAGTGTATTGAGGAGGATAAAATCAGGTGCTACTGTTTTGATACGCTAATGTACGTTTCGTTGGAATTAACTACTCGGTGATTTTTTGTATCGTTACGTTAACTCTTTTGACGGGAATACTTTGAGTAGAGAAGTGTTTTTTACATAAATTGCCATTCGGTTTTAAAAATTGTAAATGGTTTGGTATTAATATGAATACAAAAGGTATTAAATGTTTGTCTAGACAAGTGTGATGTTAAAGGTTAATTATAATACTACCCATTTATTATGTACACATACCTAATTAGGATTATGTAGACGAATTAATTTATTCTGAATATTTTCAGCCGATAGAAAGTAATCGACAACCTTGCAGTATAACTACGTGTAATAAACATAATATTCTGTGTAATTGTAATGTTCGTATTATTAAATAGGTGTAGTAAATTACTATTAGTATATATATAATTATAGCATACCTTATTATATAAGTAGAACGTACGTGGTTGTAATAAATTTATCGTGTAATGTACAGTATCTATACTTAAACTTTATAAAGGATGAACACTTGTTTGTTAATGTTTCACATTACTAAATATTTGTGAGTATTTACAATATAGCTGTCATTTACCTGTAACTATTGTTATGCAATTACAATTGCCACTGATACGGATAATAATAATGATATGAGAAAATGAAATTTAAGATAAACAACACGAGACTTGAAAACAGTGTCTTTTATTTTATCCTTATTTCTTTTTTCGAGGGAAGCATTGGTCAGGGCTTTCAGCAAAATATAAAACATTCCTCCTAGTTTCATTATTATTCGTAAATGATCTTTTCAACTGTCAAATATTGTTCAGGCAATCAGTACTCATTTTCACAAACACAAATCAACTGTGTACCATTTACTCTATTAGTATTATTAAAATTTATTATTGACTATTTAATAAGCTATAATGCATCTGCTCTAAGCAAAACATACTTTTCTATGGGAAACATTTTTGAAATCGTCAAACTACATGTAGGTTAAAATTCTCCTGTGCCTTCCTACATTATCCTTAATAGTTTTTCAAATATTTTAAATCTAAATGTCACGCTGAACTTTATCATACTGTCGTAATTCAAATTTTTGGTAGCTATCATATTATGTTTCCACATTTTTTATTTCGAGAGCATTGAATAACCATTTCTACGTGCTTTGTACATAAAGATTAAAAATAAAAATTCTTTTCCGTGCAACGATACCTAATTTCATACAGTCAAGCAGCTAAGAAATCCAGTAACTATACTTATCTGTACTGGCCACAAAAAGAAAGTAAACTCTCTTTGGAAATACTGTAATTTTAGATACAATAATAAAGTAAGAAATGAAATCTATAGATTCTTACATGAAAAAAATCGGTATATCTGCATTGTTGCAGAAAAATATTAATAACTAGTATAGTACAATGGAAAGAAAATTTTGTGAAAAGAAGAAAAAATTCTTTGTGTGCAATGTTTTTACCACTGTGTAAAGTGCTACTAAAGTAATGCACTTTCCCCAAAGGTTATATGTACCTACTACCTGAAATTAATAGTTAATACGCAAACATGATATGTCTTGGTACAACATAAAAATTAATTATAGGACAGGAAAAGGTAAGTGATAAATAAACATTGTTGCATAATTATATGTGTACTTATTTAACTCTAAGTATCTACGACTAAAGTGGAAAAGCCTTTTGTAATGTTTTTGAAACGGCACAAAATGCACACAATGCCATTGCGTAGTGGAGTTAACGGAAAGTGCTACTGCATAATAATTGTATCATTGAAAATACACTTATGACTTGTACTTAATTAATTTAATCATAAATGCAAATGTATTGACACATACAGTATGTGACTTATTAATGCACTCTTCTAAGTTTATTATAACACATTAGTAAATTAATTAACCGCATTACAATTACTTTGTAAGTATGTATATTACTGTAGTTAATCATAACGATTATAAATATTTGCAACAATTAATGCAACACGATGGATAAAAGCAACTGCTGCATAATATTTAGATATTAATGGATGTCAACTATTACGTGTGGAACGTCAGAACAATGCGCAACACATAAATGCTATCAATTACACTCCGCATTGTACTTAGAAAGAAGTCACAAGAGAATATGTAATGCTACACCAGTGCGATTACTAATCGTTAGAATTTCAGAGAAACTGCTTCGGTTAAATGTCAAATAATTAATTCACTACACGTGCTTACGTGTCGGGGAATTCTCGGCAAAATGTACATTGAATATTCTGTAAGATTATTATGTACTGTAATCTACGATATCTTCTATTGTAATATCTAATCTAGAGTATACACTAAAATTATAACTATAAATATGATAAGTATTGTTCCTCGTGCATCTAGCAATGAAATAAAGAAACGTGAAAGTTTGTTTGTAATAGACGAAATACCTAATGTTCATCTATCGTTCACCCTTTCAATCATTTCTATGCATTTTAAGCAGCCTTCATCCTACACACATTATACAATTAACAAGATTTGAGTTATCAGTGAATTTTAAGTCACGGTGGGATTTTCATATCATTTCTTTTCATTATGTAGTAACATTTTATAAGTAATTAGCTAGGGCTGTATAGCATTAGGACACTTGGAATTGAAAATAGTTTACCCGTCGTAGTATTAAAACTTAGTTTTCTGGTTTTTAAGTTTGGAAAATTTCGTTACAGCTAAATTAAATGCTTAAAACAACTTTTAGGATTGGAAGAGGATGCCGTCTTAATTACAAAAATACGAACATGTAAGTTTCTTAATTGTTGAGCTTTATATTGGACCAGAAAATTGCGTTCAAAATAAACAGTAGAATCTGTTTCCCAAACTGAATATATCGCATAGTTACAAAAACTGAACATTAAAAATTAAAAAATTTAAATGTTAAAATTGTTTTTAACGGGAATGAATTACTTTGCTTAACAAATTTTGCCATAATATACCAGTAAATTAAATGCGGAGTAGAGCAATTAAAATTAGTTACGAGATTAGTTCGGTGAGGACCTAAAAACGACTTGAACTGTTTCTTGGGGAAGAATTACAATTTGAGCATCTCTATTGACACCATCTTCAATTACAAAACAAGCTACTGATTTTCGTCTGACAGATACAGAGCAACTTGGGTTTAAATTGATGGTCTCTACAACAATATTATTTGGAGAATCTGAGACATTATTAGGATTGGAGTTTTCAGCTAAAGATTCTTTGGTATCATCAAAACAATTTAAAAGTTCTAAGACTAGTATACAATACATATTGGTAACAATTATAAAAACAATGAAGAGATATGTCAACAAGAATAATATAGATTTAGTGAAGTCTCCACACTGTACACAGTCGTACTCTTTGCCTATTGCATCCAGAATTGCATCCCAACCTGAGAAAGTTGTCACTTGGAATATTGTAAGAATTGCGTTATAAAATCTCTCAAAATTAATCATCTCGGGAAGCGTGAATTCTGTAAATACGTTTTTAAAGTGAGACACTCCTAGTACGCTAAAAGTAAACATAAACAATGCTAGCGTATAAATTAAATTCAGAAGCACAGGATAAATCCGGGATAATCCCAATAAAAAAGTAGAGATCATTGATGCACGTCGCAGAAACGGTTTGAAATTAAGGATTCGTAAAATGCGAAGTGTTCGTATCACAGCAACAACTTCTGCATAGATATCGTCATCGATTATGTAGGCTGGAAAAATTAACCAATTAAGATTTATGCCAAATTATTTTAAAATATTTTGTACGTAAACATTCTTTAAAAAATCATATATAAAATTGTGTAACAGTTTTACCTGATATAGAAAACAGGACGATTATCAAGTCAATTATATTTAGATAATTCTTTAAAAAATGTTGTTTCCAGGCTATTATCTTTAGCAATAATTCCACTGTGTATAAAAACGTCACTGTCGCAAATATTAGGTCCAGCAGAGATATTATACGCTAAAAATACAAAAATCATTCATGGAGAAAATTAGACGTTTTGGTAAATTTTAGGAAATTTTGGGAAAACAAGCAAAAACCTAATTGTTTTCATATCTGATGAGCCTTTAACAAATTTTCAACTCTAAGACATGTTATTAGTACATATTACAGTTTAGAAAATAAAAATTTCCATCTTTCAGAAATTGATGTGGAAAAATTAAAGTATCAAGTACATTCAGTTACAAAGTGAAAACCCGACCAAATCCAACGATAACATTAACAACTGCCAATTGTTAGGTAATTGAGAAAGCTACATGTTCATGTACATTTATGTTTTAAAAATCTTACCTCGGATGCTGCTAGCGAAGACCCGGCTAAAGCAATAACGTCAACTATAATCACAGCCATCACCAAGCCTTCAAAGGGTGGTGAAAACACCAAATCATGTATGCAAGTGAAAGGAACGATAGTTGGCTTTTCTATGACAGTGGCAGATGAATTTCCCAACTTCTTTTTGTTGTACTCTTCTACTTGATCAAAAGTCATGAAGTTTTCCTGTTTCCAATTTTTTATTTTAACAGTTTTAAAATATTGAAGAATATTTTTACAATATTGAATAATACCTTATTATGTTTAACGTGGAATATTAGTGCGCCAAAAATGATATTGCAAAGAAAAAATGCTGCAGAAATAAAGATGGCCACAATGTAAATGTTGATGGTTATAGCCTCTATAGGAACGAATCTTTCATATTCCTATAAATAGGATAACAAATTGTTTACAAAATATTAAATTACATTAAATACAATATATTTTGCTTCAAAAAGAAAGCCAATTGCCTTATGTGAAGTCAAAGCATCCAACAATATATTTTTCCAACCGTTTCTTGTGGTAATTAGCGCAATACTCAAAAGACTTGATTCTAAATCGTCAAAATTGTGGTCTGCGTTTGTCCAAGTCAAATTGGCTGCTAAACATTCGTGTTTTGCATATTGTACAGCTTTATACTCTGTTTCTTCCCAACCTAAACACTAATAATTCATAATTTAAGATAATTGTTGCAAGTTGTTCTTAAGCTGAATATTTTTAGACAAAAAAATTGGAATCTTACGCTGTAAAATAAGCCTCCGTAGATACGAACTCCTTGAATGGCTAAATAAATCCACACAAATGCAGCTGCAATGAGAAATCTCAAGAGGAAAGAAAGCTCTCTTGTAATTCCCGAGAAAACTGCCTATAAAAATCAATTTTGTTCTTTAAATTGGATTGCTTAGCGAAAATTCTTTATGCATAATTTGATTATGAAACGAATCTAAAATTATAGAAAATCGTAAGATATGGCAGCAGCAAATTTATGGGAATCGTGAACTGCAAATTAGATTGTTGCTTCACCAGAAATTATGATAGAACCGTAATTCCAAAAATTGTGCTTATCAGAACATCGTGGTACCTTCAATCGTTGTACTCTGGAAATGAGCATCAATGGACGGAGACATCGTACAGACATTACTCCATAACTTTGAAAAGTTGAAGAATAAAAGTCAAGTAAAGACAGATTGAATATCATCTCCTAAATTTTAAAGACAACAGCAAAAATGACAAATTAACTGTAACATTTTTGTTAATGGGACAATTTGTTATTTTTCATCGTTAAGGAATAAATGTATCAGATAAATTAGGCGCACCACAAAAGAAGACTCTTACCAAAACAATTATTGTGTCAAATATCCAGTTCAGACTACAAATGGATTTTAGGAAGCCAGTTGATATTAAAGCCATGATAATATCTATAAGAAAATATGTTGTGAAAACAATCTCAATTATAAATAGGACGATGTTTATGCCTATTTGGTGGTGTTCATGCTCGATATCATTTGGAATCTGCAATAAAAAAGCCAAAATCATTTTTGGTAGATTGTGTTGGTATAGGTAGACGCAAAAAAGAAATATTACCAATGCGATAGAAGATACAGTAATGACAAAAATTGACAACATCTTGGTGTATTTATTTTGATGAATAGCAGCAATTTTGCATTTCTTTTGTCTAGGTTCACTGGACATATTTTCCTGTTGGGTATTTCCCGATTGCTGCATATCACTAGGAACATCTCCATCTACTGCCGCTGCAGTTTTGTTCGAAAATGTCCTGATTGCTTTCGATTTTACAGTGCTAAGTAGAGTTACAAATTTCTGATAAAAGCTTGTGGACTTGCTAGTTGTCTCTGAAGTGAAAATATCATTTTCTTGCATTTTCAACACTTTATAGGTTGTGAAAATAGTAGAAACACTTAACAGAGTAAAGAATATATTTAGAATAACAACAACACTGAAAAAGTAAACAAAACACGATTTTCCGGACATTTGTAAACAATCCCAAAGACTTTCAATCCATTCACCGCATAAAACACGGAATGAAATCATAAACGATGAAAAAAATGTCGAATAATTCCAAATTGGTTTTCCATACAAATTATCGTTGTCATCATCTGTAATAAAATAATACATACCATCTCTAGAAATTCTCTCCACCCACAGAATTGTAAGTATTATTTTATAGTACAAAATACTTATTACCGTAAAATGTGTCTTTGTATAAGAGGACACCCAATACAGTAAAAGAGTATATTGCAAATAATGCCAACACAAAATAGGCCAAATATTTTCGTACAACTTGCGACAAAATTATGAATTGTAGTTCTAAAGTCGACCAACGAGATCCTAGTTTAAACATTCTTGCCTGAAAGATTTTTGAGAATGAAAAATATAATGGAATTGAAATTGAAACTAGTTGTGACTAAAAAAACAAATGCATTTTACCACAAGCATAACATCAAGAGTGTTGTCTTCTATCTCCAACTTTTTAGTAATTCTATTAGCTAAGTACAAGACGATAATGAAGAAGTCGAATACATTCCAGTAATTTTTGAAATAGTGCAGCGGACTTAGGGAGACAATTTGTAAAATGAATTCAACAATATAAACAGCAAAGCAGACCTAAAACAATTAAAGATATTTATAGTAACATTTTGAATTATGTTTGGATGGTTGGAATATCCAATTTTGTTTTATTTTATCACCTTACAAATATAGTAGGACGCTATATACATAATTGGAAGATCTTCAATGCCATAAAAATTATAAGCCATTGTAATTATATCAATCAGTATTATTGTGCAGATAAATAATTGTGTCAAGCCATGATCCATGAACTTTTTAAGTGTTTCTCGGACTACTCTGAATGTTTCATTACAATTCCACCCACACAACAAATCCAAATATCTTCCTGGTTGTGCTGCAGATGAATTTTCTTCTTTTTCAGCAAATAAATTATGTGTCTCTTCTATGATGGCTCTTGCAATGATTGTCATAACGTAGGTTTTCAAAATAAAAGTTCCGAATAGAAATATCCCTATAAAATAAATTACATTCCACGAACCTGCAGATGCCCATATCTGTAAAATAATTTTAATTTTATCAAAGGAAATAATTGGAAGCATGATATTTGAAAATTCAACGAGGAATTTCCAATTAGCCCATTGAGACGGGAATAATAATAAGCGGATACAAAAGAAATAACCTTGTGATATAAATCTTCTGGATAGTCTTGCATGAAAAGTCTTAGTGTTTGTATAAGTGCTTGTGGAAAAGAGTCAAATGATGTGTATCCGTAGTTTGGATTTGCATTGCCCATCAAGCATGTTAATCCCACTTCGCATTGACTATAATACAATTACAATATATAATCATAAAGGTTGCCACAAAATGTCACCATTTTTTGGAATACCTTGAGCTAGAGTAGTTTCCACATAATGGTTCTGAATGATCTTGCACAAATATTGGTTCAAGTTGTTCTTTTTCGTGGTCTAAACCATTATCGATTTGTTCAATGTCATAAGTATGGGTCTCGTTAAAATTTGGAATACATTGCTGCGTTAAACTTCCCTTGAATAAATGGATTCCTATCGTAGAAAAAAGAACTGACAGAAGTCCGCACGATATAATAGTACTTCGTAGCTTTCCAATTACTTCCAGGAGGAATTCAAAACATAGTTGAAGACCTGATTTCAATAGAACAATGAAAAAATATGTAGAGATTAAGCAGAAGTAAAATGGATAATGTTTAAATTATACCTACCAGATATATATGGAATAATTTTGAATATTCTCAAAGAGTATGCAATTTTATACATCCAAAAGGAATAGTTCAAATACAGCCATCTACACAAACAACCGTGGCAAATTATTTTTTTTCATTTCTATTGTTAGAGAATATTTTCTGGATTTATTTGTATGCATGCATAATTGCATATTATTACCCATTGACTATCAGAAATAAATTGAAAACGTTCCATGGAATTCTCATGCATGAAAACGGGACCAAGATTAATCCTCTTCCTGCTATTGTTATGAGTAGTTCTGTAGTGTAGATAGAGAGAAATACACATCTAGATTCAAACACAAGACTTTAATAAAGCAAACATTGGCGAGTTGTTAATAAGTTCTTTGTTCGTGTCATAACTGAGTAGATACTTCAGTTTCTGTAGCAATAATAAAAAGTAGACTGACCAAAAGATTTTTAAAAAAAATAAGATTCTAACTTAATATGCTTTGTCAATGTTGGTTTTTACTTGGTGAGAAATTTTCATTTTGTTAACATTTATTACGTTAAGTATGTTAGTTTACTAGTCTTAGATTGACAAGGGTGATTTGACAAAGTAGTTGGAAGAAATTAATTAATTAGGTACTAATTTAATTAAGTTTATCTAGAATATATTCTACTACTGGTATAAATTAAGTACCCTATTCCTATTTGTTTATAAGTTAATATAAAATATAAATATACTAACTCTGAGATGAAAAACAATGCATTATTAGTTGAAGTATTCTTGAGAGCAAAGAAGCAGTTGAGGAGCACAACAGCTACAATGAAGGCCGAGAAGAACCAATGAGTCAGTAAGTAAATGGTGGAGCGGCGAAAAGCATTAAATGGACTCAGAGTCAATAGAGTCAGATTTCTGCTAAATCTGTAAATTCTTTGATTTCCGATCACCACAAAAGTCTACAAAAATTAATCACAAAAAACTACATTAAAATTAGTATAACATAGAAATATACTTTAGTATACTTACAATATTATGCATAAATGAGTAAGAAAAAGAATTGTGACTGAAATTGCTTTTGTCTCGTGATCTAGTTTCTTTAAATTCTTAATTAATGATGCATCAAGTGGGCGTGTAGCTAGAGAATTTACCACATGTAGTATTTGCCAAGTAGTTTACAAAGTCTCAATTTACAGTATAGTACCATGTAGTTTGTTTCTGCTCAATCGGTGTTTCATTTAAAATGTTGTAATGCTTTTCTTGATTTTTTATCATGCATTAAACATGTCAATTATAACTCCCTATGTCTACGTTTTCTCAATTAACTTCAAATAAAAAGTTTTGCTTGGGATTCTTTTACTCGATGATGTATAACCTAAATTTTAAAGTTACTAAATAAATAAATTAAGTGGAGTTGCTATTAACCATGTTTCGACCCCCATTGTATAAAATTCGATATTTCAACGACAGCAATAAACAAATATAAAATAAATTCATTTAAATGGGAACAAAGCCAGTAACATTATTTAAACAATAAGTACAGTAAGTAGTATATGACAATTACTGTAAGCACTGTCCATGAAAAATTATTAAAAGAAAGTGAATACATCTCTTGCGTTTTGATAGGGAATGCATGAGTTTTTTGTCTCAAGTGCTTTTACATTATACTCTGACATACTCACATGGCACAACAACATGGGCAACTAACCAAAATGTTGCAAATGAAAAATGCATCCAAGTTGCTACTGTCATTTGACAGCAAATTAACGTGCAGTAACCATTGTAGATTCGGAGTGTAATAATAGCGTTCAGAATTGAAGGAGGTACTAAAATATTTAATGGTTAATCGTAAAACTTGTCTGGTAAATATTTTACAGAACTGAATAGTGTTGACAGATGAGATATGTAATAAGGGTGTCTGTGTATAAATTCGTTACTTTTTGTATTTGGTAACGCGCAGTTTAACTCTAAAACATTGTTATGACTGCACATAAGTATAACCTTTGAATTTAAGTATTTATCTTAAATTAGCGTGCGTAACAAACGGAAACTTACATTACGCTTGAAATAAAATGGATCAATTTCTTCCAGTGGCACATGCACTAATGTGTCTGTCAGTTGAGTTTTTATTTCCTTAGGAAGCGGCATGCCATTGCGGAATAAAGGGTTAGGATTCAAAGTAGGCGTCTGAGAAATATTTGCTTCGTTACGGCTGCCCTCTGAACCAGAACTGTTAATTGCAGTCGGCTCAGACTTTGGCACACGCTCCCGGGTTAATGGTTTAAGTAATGGACCTTCTTCTCGCACAGACATTTCTTCCAAACTAGATCTGCCTAAACGTCACTTGACTACACTTTCTTTAGATGTACTTGAAGTTAAAACACTTGCATCCACTTGCTTGTCCCATTAATTTTATCAAATGTACCATACATGCATTCACAACGTACAAAATCATTTCGGAACTATCCTTGGGAATATCTCCGAAGTTACGCTATTAACTTCCTACTAGATATTTCCACATATTTATAATCTAGATTGGTAACATTTAATTACATGTTATCCGATTAACACTATTTTGTATTTTCTTCAATTGGATAGATCTATTTTTAAAATAAAGATATTAGTTTAATCTTAAGTTCAATTGTACACATCCACCACTTGTTGAAATGGCCCACTATTTGGCGTATATTTTTGAGCAATTTTTAGAAATAATCTTTTTGGTTAATTTTTTCTTGGTTTTTAATATTATTTAAAGTTATTGCCCGTCAGACATTGATAACACCAACACACGTAAAAGAATTTGAGAATTTCTAAATCCCAATTGCTTCTATGTAAGTGTTACTTTGTTGCACTTCCCGATTGTAAACAGAAGTAATCTTGTGAAGTTTTCTGTTATGACAGTAGAAACACTATAATTAATAGGAATGTAAGTTAAATGCAAATTGTTGTGAGGTTTTAATCAAGTGTTTAGATTTTATGTAGATTTTATTGAGTGTTTAGTTTACTCTAGGTTTATTGCGACAGGTAATTATGTAGGAAATTCTGTTTGGCAACTGCATGCAAGCAAAATAGCTCTCTTCGGTGTTGAATATGTTTCCAATATGTAAAGTGGATACTGTGATTTTGGATAGCAGCCGCAGATTCTGCCTATATGTAAAACTTTCTAATATGATTCCGTGAATTCTGGTGACAATGAGATTTTTTTTACAAAGGCAATACACACACAGACTTTTCTGTTTGGAGGGAGACAAAAAATTGTAGGAGAGGAAACGGAAGCCAAACTACAACACTTTTTACTGATGGTCTGGGCACAATTTATATTTGTCAGAGAGAGCTACGGGCTACGGTTGAACTAGACTTGTTATTTGTAATTCCATTTATTACTGCTTAACAGTATTTGGAGGATGTATTTTAAACTAGAGTAAATATATCACTTATATAGTAATATTACGCTATATGCACATGATACGCTGCCAATATTGTGTATAACTTATCTGCACATAGAGACAGAGACGCTAATGTTACAACAGAATAGGTAATACACGTAGAAGAGTCACTATTTTTGTAGTTTGTGTGATGATGGAAAAACATGGATGTATTTACTATATTTATCTATTGTTAATACTTCTATTATGTTAAGCTAAGGTTCCAATTTATTTTTTATTGCACTGCACTGCATTGTTTTGTATGTCAGAGCATGAAATACTATATGAACAAAACGTTGAATGAATTGAAGAGAGCAAGCATAAAAATGCATGCAAAACGCATATAAATGTTGATACGTTTTACTTGTACAGATAGTAGTAAGTTAACACAAATTGTGCTGAAATTGAAAATGATGATCTAAGTACATGTATTATTTACAGTATGGGTTACCTAATATTTGGCTGTGTTGAAATGTGCACTAAAAACTCTATTTCCTCCGCAGAAGCACAAAGCAAAATAATTCAAAGACTGAAACTTTTACCAATGATAATATCAAGTAAACTTATCCTAAACTGCTTTAAAGTAGTTTCTGTATCTTGACTAGTTGAAATTTTAAAATATTCGTTTCGTTACCGTCCCACACAGAATAACAAACGATTTAGTCCCGCATAGTCTCCATTTATTCCACATATTCACAATTCTTCACGAACATTAAACAACCTAATCTTCTCATATTCCTATTTTCGCAGGTTATCGCCCACAACACAATTGCTAATTATACACTGACTACAATTAATAATGTTACCCACTTGTTAAGGAATTGAAATATTATGATTTTTCATTTTTCGCACGTATTATGTAATTGGAATCAATAGTTATATTTCTAATGTGAAAGCAATGCCGCTTTAAATATAATTTGGATTATTGGATTCAGACTTTTAAAAGGGCTATATTATTATTTGTAATTAGGGCCTAAAAATTAAAGCTAATTCACTGAACAGCAAAGCAAGTTTAGTTTGCGACTCGACATTGTTGGCATCATTTACCACGTTTAACTAATTCGATTTTATTTATAGAAGAGATTCTCGTGCTTCTGCTAAATGTTAAGTGTAGTGAACTGTCGTAGTGTACAGGGCGGTGGCGGCAGAAAATAGACAATAAATTGGCATGAATCTTGCTATTTACGCATTTTAGGGGTGTAACTCATTTACAATTTTCTATATCATTTACTTGAATACTACTTACTAATACCCATACCTATTCTGACATACCTATACTTGATGTCTTTTCTAAATCCTACACTTAATGTTATACCATAGCAAATATAAACTACTAGATTGCAATTAAATCCGTGAAAATAAATCTGGGGCCAGAATGAGACATCCAATTTAAAAGAGGAAGATGTAAATGGATAAACAGTTTATGCCATGTTCATGGGTAAGTTATATTATTGGGATGCTATAAACTTTTCAAATCAACCTTTAATTTCCGGTATTATCTTCTGTTCAATCAAAAAAATCTAATTTGTAAAACTGTAAATTTGGCATTTTTATTGCACAATTATAACTATTCACATTTTATAGAATTCATTCATTTTTTTCCTGTAAATGCTACATTTTATTATGGTTTAGATTTCAAATAGTATAAATACCTTCAAATAGAAACAAAAGAATTCTCTACGAACAAGTTTACAGAATCAAATTGGCTAACCTTTTTTAGCAGATATTTTTTGGCATATCATGTTATTTTTCAATTCCTTAAATGACGTAAACCAAGTAGCCGAAGGTATTCGGGTCGCAGGTAAACTAACTTCGTAGAATTGGTTTTTAATTTTTAGTTAATTTAGAGTTAATTTATATTAGATTAGGTGTGAAAAAATCTGTGAAGTTAGATTGCCTGCTGTCGTAACACCTGCGGTTACTTGATTTAAGTCCTTAAATGGCATAAAATCACTGGCCATATTAAAAGGCCCCATCCTAAAATAGGGAGCTCCACCAGGCACCCGCAGCACCTCTCCCTACTAACCGAGCATAATTTAAAGTAAGTATGAGTCGGGTGGGACCTCTTTAGCCACTGTTAAATAGTAATAAAAAGCAATTTTAATTCAAACAAAATATTTATGCATTTTGCTGTGTTGGATTTAGTAAGCAGGTCTACGTATAACATGAGCAGACTAACCTAACCTAACCTCACAGGTAGTAGTATAGTAATATCCAAGATACCTCCATTACAAGATGAAGACATAGAGGGATATTCCCCAAGTTTGCACTCAATTCGAATTCTACCTATACTGCCACAGAGAACTAAGCACCCAAGCCGAAAGTAACCATGGTTATTTGATTTGGTTGCCTACCTCTCTTTGGTAGTAAGTAGAATACGAGTTGGGTGCAAAAATCTGGGAAACCCCCTCTATGTATCCACCTTGTAATGGAGTTGATATTAAACAAATGCGTTACTATAGAGTGACAAATTCGAGGCATCTTGGTAATATCCATGTTTAATGTCATAACGAACACTGCTAAGGTACCTCGCTTTCCTGCCAGTTTACTCAAAGCACTTGTTGATACTACTCTGTGGGGATCTGTGGTAGGGGGAATATTAAAGTAACGATTCGATTCTAGGATTTTTTAAATTTAAACGACAGTGTTTTTACGTTCTAAGTTTCTAGGCTCATACATTGAAAAACTCCATCAACATAATATGATGCATTGAAAAGATTTGCCTTGATGGAATTAAGTTGGGAACTGCATAACAATATTTACAATTGAATTCTTTTTTTCAAAATCAAGGAATGAATAGGTCATTATTATTATAAATGCACTTCAAAAACATTGGCTTCAACATGCACCTGCACACAATGGTAACTAAAAACTCTTATATTACTCTATTATACACGCTTTTTGCGAATCGGTCCTGAGAGTTTTACGTATCTCAAAACCCATAATTTTCTTTAACTAATTACATTCTTAGTTATTATTGCATCAAGTAGGAACCTGCACCAGAAACACAACCAGTATTTAGTACACGGAAAAAATTATCTCAAGTTTACATCGGTATGTTTTCCAGCAGATCTCGTAACACATGGCCAACATAGATAGGTATACGTCTATGTCGCAGGTATGCACGCACTGCACACTTCTTACCTATACGGTGTTTATTACAATTTTTCCTCCTTGCTTCGCTCTACGTTCGTCATCAGCTCAAATAAATGTATCTCTCAGATCTTTAAATTTTGCAATACCTTCGCAGAAGCTACCTAGAGATGTATTTATTTTTAAATCTATTCCGCTCGCACTGACTTTGAGTGTTTCCCCACAAAGTATAAGGTAAAAAATGGAAATGTAATATGGAAATCAACAATTTTTGACCTTCACTACTAAGATTTATCTGTGATAACGTGGTTAAAGGCCACAGTGTAACTGAGTGCTATCAAACTGCTTAAATTTCTGACGATGCTAAATAAATGTCCTTACACTGACGCAATGTCATAAAATCCCAATTTATTATTAGTCCAATTGTCCTTACAATTTTGGGCCAAACGGAGCTTACTTTTTCTTTCTTATTTTATCAACAGGGGCAGGATTTTCCATTATCAATAATTGTCTGTGAAGGTTTATAAAAGCGTTGCCTTAAAGATTAGTATTATTACATTGATATGATCTTTTGATTTTATTCTGACGTAGGTAGTATTAGCATTATCAATTAGCATAATGCTTAAATATTGAAAAATGATTTATGGGACTACCTTTAGATTTCGATACTAAATACCTACGGAACTAGACATGGAACTAGTTATATAATATAATGGATGATATTGTGAGCATAAAAGCTGTAATCAAGAAAGGTAAAACTATTATTGCTAGGTCTGGGAACAAAAACATTAGTTAAAAAGTGGCTTTGAACAAAATAATGAAAATCCTACATAATATTCTATGGTATATGCGAGATGTCGTACCAAATGAGCGTAGAGAAGTAGTGCGGAAAAAACCGAGTCCCCTACACTCCTCAACCTTATTAGCATATCAAAGATAGAGGCTTATCAAAAATTCAACTACTTAGAATAGGACCTTTATTCTGAATATTATAATCGCTAGAGAAGGCAGACGTTTCATATTTCATCTTGTGAATGTTAATCTTTATTCTTAGTTATTTATCTCCAGCATTATATTTTGAGGATGGAGCCATCGTTGGATTGGACAAGACAATTGTAATTCCAAAGCCACAAAGCTCTATTAGACATGTAGCTGGCCATTGTAAAGGAATATTCGAGAGTGTGGACGTCGACAGGAGTTGTTTGTAAGTATTTAGGTAGGGTGACGAACTTAGCTTAGCGACTCTGCTTTAAGTAGTTAATTTATTTCACCTTAGGATTCATGTAGCCACTTCGAGAGGAGAGTTGAATTTAGTTGGAATTCGCCAGGCTGGTTCTCAATGAAATCCGCTTTATATAGGGACATATAGATGAATATAGCAAAAGTCGGCCTAGGCGAGATCGTCAGATTTTGTGCTATAATGTTGGCCAGAGAGTTCTTCTGGAAAAAGTCGAACTGGGCATGCCTTTGGTAAGAGATATTACAAAGCTTGCTTGCTCCCCTGGCTTTAAGTATATTGGATATAAACGTTATTCTCGCCACTACTGGTCTCATTCTCCTCTTCTGTTCTCAGCTCCACTTTTGATATCTATAATATTGGACTAGAATTGCTCGACATATATAAACCAGGAGGATTGGGTTTGCTTAGTAGCAGACTCCGGTCAGACAGACTGCAGAAGAGGTAGGTACCTAGTTCTGTGTGTATGTCGTGACGTGGGTCTAATAGTAGTACCACACTTTTGTGAATAAATATCTTTGTATCTATCCTCCGTTTAGTTATAATAATTATGTGTTAGGTCATGCAGACACAGCCAACCCAACCTCATGCATACACACTCTTTGTAACATTGTAAAAATAAATTGTAACCCCGATTACATTCATTTAGAATAACCATCCTCAGACTCTGTGCAGTGTATTAATCTATACGTATATAAATCTATATCAACGACAAACATTTTTATTTTTTCTCTCCTCTCCGTTGTTACAACTTACAAATCCGATTACCTATTCATTTCATGCACGGTCCTGTCAAGCCTACCACCACATAAGTATATCTCCAAATTCACGCTCAGCTTCTCCCAAACTTTTCATTTGTGTCACAACCTTTTGTAGCACAACATAGTTACACCAGGTAAGTTCATTCTTTATTCTACGGTGGCTAATGTAGCTAAATACAATCAAAAGACTCCTCATTCTGACTGGACTATACTGGACAGGAACTAGAATTAAATAAAAAATATAGAAGCATGTGAGTATTGCTCACAAATTACAGTTTCTCATTATTAGTACTATAATAAGTATAACGTTATCCTTGTGAATTGCGACATTATCTAATCAACGTTTCTTATGTTTTAATTAAGAGAAGATGACTGTGTAGGAAGCAAGAAAACGCTCTCATTCAATTCAGATCATGCTAGTCATTTGCATGCATGATTTATGCAGACAAGTATTTATTCTTACAGCACTATAAACGTTTATGATCAATAAATTTATCTCACTATCCCCATCAAGTAAGATCAAAATTACGCAAATCTTGAGATAATTTTTCTGGTGGTAATACAATGTTACTAAAGCTGATTTTCTTATTATGTGCTATGTACAGTGGTAACAGTGGAAAAGATACAATGTTTTAGTTGATACATATTACAAATTATTTTTGGGAGAGGAGTCCTACTACATTACTGTATCGACGAGATAAGATAACATTATATTCGCAAATACTGTTTTAATTCTGTAGCTAGAGTAGGAAATGATAATGAGCGAGTTAGGATAGTAGCGAAGTAATAATAAGTAACAACTCTCTGACTTGTACTTGGACTGACTGACTGAACAACTCGCACATTCAGTTGGGCAGGTTAGTACTCTCATCTTAGTCCTGCGTTGCGTTCGTTGTGGTTAGTGAGCTTGTCAGTGAATTGGATTTAAATGCTAATGTGCTCCTCTCCTGCCTTACTGACTGATCTCTTCTCTTCAAGCCCCTCCGGCCCTCTTTTATTTCCGGTAGCACAACCTAAGTAACCTGCCCTAGCCCCTACATTTTAACCAAACCGGATCATCAGCTAAATTCCTAAACTCAATTCTCCTATCTTCAGTGTCGATAGTATCCGTTCACGTACTTAAGTACTTGTAGTAGACTTGTACGTAAGTAGGTAACTAGACAAATATTTATTGTGCGAGGCAGGTTTCATTTGCTCTCTGCATAATCTGTACGGGTCTCAGAAAATCTTGAATTACTACAGTACTCACAATTTTAAATTATACTAACATACATATATTATATAATTAATTGTGTACAAGTACAAGGTTTTGTATAAGATTTAGTATATATGTTGTTAGATCATATTATACGAATTATGCGTATAATACTACTACTGGTAGTAACATTTTAGGTGCAACTTTTGTACAGTGTATTAACTACTAACCAGGGTTGCGGTGGATGAAATAGGATGGATAGTGAAAACTGGACAAAAACAATTTCTTCCTGGATAAAATTGATTTCGTCCAGGACAAAAGTGGACAAAATTAATTTTGTCCATGGACAAAACTGGTTTCATCCAGGGCAATTTTCATTTCGTCCGGACAATATACAACCCTGCTACTAACTATTGTGGGCTTTCCTACTTGTACATTCTAAAGGTAGAGTTGCGTCTAGACTCTAGCTAACATAAATGAGATTGAGACAGTATATAGCTTATAGTACTACCTTAATTACAGTACAGTAACCAACTATTGCATATGGATGGATACCGGGTTTAGTATAGAGTAGCAACATAACGTCGAAATACAGCTACTCAATTGCATTTAAACCTCAATCATTTTTAGTTTATAGCGTGTAGTGAGGTTGCTCGAAATAACAGAATGTTATTTTTGCATTTTCCAATCTTTTTTGTTTTCGTCTGGGGAGATTTAACACGGGATTGAGGTTATAAAAATCTCTATAGCCAAAACATTACATATTATGTGTGAGTCTTTAGCTAAAGTATTTTATCATGCACGTCTGAGAATTCTGTTAAGGTGCAGGCAGGATAGGCTGGTTCGATTCATTGATTGTGAGTTTGTGAGTGCATGCAGGAAAAGTGAGACTCGGAGAGAATAATAGTGGTCATAATTCTGTGCTGCTCATTTGATAATGCATTTTCTGTTCCGTTTGTTCAGTTCGGCTTGAATGTGGCGTGGAATTGATTGACGGTGATGACCTTTAGGATTTGACTGATTACTGTAAGTGGGGAATGTGCAAGGAAGTCACGCTGACACTGGCAGAATAGCACTGAGAGCCAAGTTGCATTGCACTTTGGACCCGAACTGCCTGGCTCTGTTTCTTCTAATAATTAAGTGGGTCACTTGGTTCCTATCGATTATTTACTCCGAACTAAAAACTACGAGGACATAAGACATATACACCTACTTAAATACTTGCCACTACTACTTATAATAATAGCTCCTGCTTCGATAACTTACCGAGCCCCGTGATAGTATCCATTGCAGTACGGTGCGTGACTGAGAACAGTCTGCGTCGTTAGAACACCTTTGGCCATGGCTGTTCCAAAAGCTGTCAACTCTGTCATCGAACATGTAATTGTCAACTATCGATGGGTCTTCGTTTGTTTCTTCTTATTGCCCATGTCGCTCGTCTATGATGTCTATTTTTACATACGAGCCTGGGTCGTTTTTCAACTTGCGTCCGCTCCGAAACGTCATCACCAAAAAGTTCTACATGTCCAGGAACAGGTGAGCTGCATTTGACATTGAATATTTCCCATAATTTAATTTAATACCATATAAGTAATTCATGAAAGTAGTTGGGAACTTGTAATATATTATATTCCTGAGAACGAGTGAAAAATACGAAATTAGTAGGAAATTATTAGTTTAGCATGTTAAGCAAGCATCTTAAAAAGCACATCCAAAACATACGTCCGAGGGTTTGGTTGTCGAGATCTCTTAACCCATCGTTCGGTAAAAAGAAATCAAATTAAATACTTGCATGTTGTCTGGCATTGTTAATACAAATATGACAGAAATAAAGACAACTTGATGTTATGGCGCATAAAGGATGCACATGGATAGCATGAGTTATGGAACCTCTACAGTAAGAAATTGGCAGAAATATAAGTAATGAAATGCAGAAATTGGCAGTCAGTAACCTCGAACCCGGCAGGTGTAGGGAGTTCAATAAATAATTGCGTTTAGGGCATTTTCTGTAGATCTCCAATCATTTGATAAGTCATAACTCATAAGTGTTACTGCAAGTGCCAAGTGCATAATAAAATAGCATTTTTGTGTTGAACATTCGCGTTACATTCATCATTCATGGGGATCCTATATGCTGAGGCATAGCAGACGAAAATTTTTATAAGGTTAACAACATTTGCATTTAGGAAGATGGAGGAACAAGACTACCTGAACAACACCAAAAATACTTTATAATTAAGGTGTATAGATAGTATACTTAATCTGAACAATAGGATGAAGTTGTTTATTTTGGATGCGTTTTATGATGTTAGGGTTTAGTCCTCTGTAGGGAGGATCCCATAGGTAATACAGGATGAACGTTTCCTATTATTTCTAAGCGCGTGCAAATATTCATGGAATGCAAGGGTAAAATTCATTAACATTCTGTCACACTGAAATACACTATTCCAGTCCTTCCTTCTATTCACGCCTCTGCAGAGGCGAGCTCTGTGCATTGCACGTTATCATTCTTTAATGCTATCGTGAATTGAATGGTTCAATATTTAAATTATATACTTCACATTATAGATCAGAGGCACACTACACAATTGTAGTATAGCATTTCATGCATCTGAATACATTAGTATTTTTTATTGCTGGTTGGATTTGTCGAACGTTGATATATTTATTTATGCTCTATATATATTCCTAACTGAGAACCATTTATTTATTTATATTTTAAATATAAATTACCTCAGTTTATATATGTACTTAATATTTTATAATGCAAGTAGAATAAAGAAAGTTTGGAGTATTTTTGTAAGATTTTGGTAACATAACTTTTCAGCTAAGTTTTCTGCCATAAAAATTGGCTATATGGAAAGGTAATAATATAATCATAAGGCAGGCTTCCCTAAGCTGTGTATTTATGCATTAGCATCGCTGTGCCTAAGTAACACTATAGGACTTAAGTAAATTAACCGCAGGCAGGTATTAGGACTGTAGGCTATTTAACTTGGCAATTTTTTTCAAACCTAACTAATATTTAAACTAAATTCCACGAAGTTAGGTTTACTGCGGTCCTAATACCTGTGGTTACTTTATTTACGTCAGTATTGGTACTCTAGTAACCCAAATACTCTAGTAACTCCAGTAATTATTAATACTATCATACCACAAAATATTAGCCCTTAAAAACTTTAAATGACTATTTAAAACGCCAATTCTCTCATTGTTCCAGCATTTTGCAATCAGATTATAGATTTGCTTGCAAAAAAGTCATTCATTTTTGCGAGGTCGAGGTGTTCTTCAAATCGGCTTGGCGAAAGCTTTGAGTTCCATTTTACACTAAAAATTACAGCATACTAGATGAGATTTGGGCATTTCAATATTTTCAATGCAAGGCATTGATTTGTTACTCTTTCCGGGGCGTAGTGAGATATGTCTATTGTGGTGGTGGTGGACTGTTATTGGTACTGGTACCATGATACCATAATATTAATGTACCACAATATCAATATTACTTCTGTAGTAAAATCTATAATATGCTTGCATTGGACTCTGTATTTATCTCATACTCCATACCACCCACCATACCGTATACCGTTCCGAATCCATGTCACGGTATTCGGCATTCAGATTTGTAGTCGTAAGTGGGTAAAACATTGTTATGATTGTAAAATAAAAAATATTATAAGTTGTTTATATTTGTACAGTCATGTGGTTATACTTTGTGTCCAGCATGTTATCTGTGTTGTGCTTACATTATCATTTGTTTGGCGTATAAGTAGGTGGGTGTGGTGTCCCGTATGTGGAGTGATAGTGATATCTGGAAATTCTTTTCTTATCAATAAATTCCCAGTTTTAATTTTTGTCGTTTGGGCTATAATTGTCAAGGAAGTTACAAATTGAAGAGTTTATAGCAGTTTTTACACTATTCAGAAAGAATCATATAACTGAATTTGTATTTGTTAGCGACCGTAATCAGGTATTACAGGTAAATATAAATGGGCAATAAAGAAGTGGCCAATTAACAATTCGTCCTTTTGCTGAATTACATAACACGAGATAGCGCTTTTACTATTAATAATTGCACGAACGTAGCTTAACCATGTATTGGATTAGCCATTTAGTTTTATTTTGGTATCATAAATTCAACAGACGGGTTTATCACTTGAGAATCATCAAAATATGCTATTGAGATGCTGAATAGATATGCTTTTCAAAATTTCATAATTTAGGTAGGTATTTTAAATTCGTAACAGGTTTTATTACCTCAGAATTAAAAGCCTTCAATGAGCTTAATACATTAGTTCGTATTTTATGTAATTATATTAGTATAGAGTATACAGTTTTCTAAGAAAACTCTTACTAATACATTATTATGGTGATATCTTCCATTAAAATAGGTTCAAGAATGGAGTTCCATGGGGAAAAGCAAAAGAATGTGCACAGCAAGACCTGGATGGCAAACTATCTGTTTCCGAATTCCGACGTACAAGGATTCATTGCACACAATCAAAGTGAATCTCGTAGACATTATTGACATCAACGTCGAAAGAAAGGTTAATTAACTTAAATTCAGAATGTAATACATTTGTGTGGTGGGAAAGACCAAGGCCGTTGTTTAATATATTTACCAAATACAATACAGGTGGTCAAATGCGAGCCTTTAGTGACTATGGGGCAATTAAGTGCAACACTAGAGCCTTTAGGGTGGACTATTCCTGTTTTGCCAGAACTAGACGACCTGACTATAGGTAAGTGTAGATCCATCCTCCAATCTCTAAAGATATTTAAGTATTTAATCACAATTAAAAAGTGGGATTTATTTCGCCTAAATCCTGAAAGAATTATAGTTAATACAGGATTTAATTGGCTCCAAACCAACCAGGCTGCCAAAAAATTTTGATGCCTGATATACATACGTAGATACATAAGGAATTTAATATGCATGTGTCACATTAAGTATATACTATAGTCGTGATATTGTAAAACTAACAAAGATGGCCAAGTAAGTTAGAGGTTAGCACGGGCAGCAAAATGTCTGCCGTTCAATTTTCTGAAGTAGGTATGCTTTCCAGATACTAATATCTCGTCAGTATCATTATCGTATACTAGTCTCATCCTAATAGTATCAATCAGCGAGCCAGTTCCATCAGTCAGCATTCAACAAATTCATCATACCACTTATTATGTTACAGATGAATTGCTGACATTAGATATATAGGTATATGCATTTGTCCTAGGACATCTGTATTTCCTATTTTAGCCCATTGTACCCCAACTTAAACCCATGTAGCATAACTTAAATCAATTTAGACGAACTTAAACCCATATAGCACACCTAAGATCAAATTAGACGAACTTAGATCAATTTAGACGAACTTAAACCCATATAGCACACCTTAGATCAAATTAGACGAACTTAGATCAATTTAGACAAACTTTGGCCAATTTAGACGAACTTAGGCCAATTTAGACGAACTTAGGCCAATTTAGACGAACTTAGGCCAATTTAGACGAACTTAAACCCATATAGCACACCTTAGATCAAATTAGACGAACTTAGATCAATTTAGACAAACTTTGGCCAATTTAGACGAACTTAGGCCAATTTAGACGAACTTAGGCCAATTTAGACGAACTTAGGCCAATTTAGACGAACTTAGATCAATTTAGACGAACTTAAACCCATATAGCACACCTTAGATCAAATTAGACGAACTTAGATCAATTTAGACAAACTTTGGCCAATTTAGACGAACTTAGGCCAATTTAGACGAACTTAGGCCAATTTAGACGAACTTAGGCCAATTTAGACGAACTTAGATCAATTTAGGAGAACTTAGGCCAATTTAGACGAACTTAGATCAATTTAGGAGAACTTAGGCCAATTTAGACGAACAGCTGAACTAAGCCTAATTCGTTTTTATGTTGTCGGATTCTTCACATTTTGGTCTTCAAATGGTCTTCATTTTAAAAATATACTAATTCTACCTATAGCTTAGTCGAGAGTGCTGAAAATAATGCATATTATGAATATGAAACTGCGTTATGAAAGTGCCTACCCTACCAGAAATACATAAATACAGGTATCATTAGATTTCCTCCCAGGTTAGATCAACTCCCTGTATGACTAGCTCCAGATACAAAAAATATAAAGAAACGGCAGAAGGAAAATACCTATAAATACATAGATAGATTAGTAGATACATATATAGGTGCATTTATAGCTTTATCAAGTCTACGATTATATTCCTTATGTAGTATATAGCTTGCAGAATGCAGAATAGTCTTGTAGAAAGCTAATGTTTTGGAATGCTCAATAATGATGGTTACTTTGTAGGTGGACTGGTGATGGGGACTGGAGTCGAAACATCATCTCATAAATACGGGTTGTTCCAACATATCTGTGTTTCTTTTGAATTGGTCTTGGCGAACGGGGAAATTATCACTTGTTCGAAGGTATTTAATTGAATTGTATTTTTATACTTAACTATTGAAATGTATTTATGCTCCGAAATAGTAATTACGCTATGGACTAGACTCGACTATGGGTAGTTACTTACATTTCTACGGTACAATGGGTACGCAGACGCATTATGTTCTTTCACCACAGGAGATAAAAATTATGGAAAAAGTGGAAGTAGAAAGCATAATTTTTTGTAATATGCTTAAAAGATAGAATATGTTTAACAAAATTGGATTTATTTTAATATCATGAAGTAATGACAATTATTGGTATATACACTAATAAGGTTAAATGAGTTAGTTAATGCTAATGTATTGATTTAATTATAGGACAAAAACTCAGATTTATTTTACGCTGTCCCATGGTCATATGGAACTCTAGGCTTTCTAACTGCCGTCGAAATTGAAATTATACCAGCAAACAGGTTCGATTTGTTTAAAAATTAATAGTTAAATTAAGCACACACATCATCACATTTGGAAACTTAATTTAATGTACAAATACTCAATAAATATTTCAGTCTTTTAGCATACCTATTAAATGGCTAAATTGTAGTCGTAGTACTTATGAAGTCTTTAGCCAGTAAAAGTCATTAATAATTATATACCTTTGTTTTACTGCCCAATTTTACTCCCACCATTGCTCTAGTGAAGAAACCTGAATTCTAATTATAATAACCGCTATTATCTAATTCAAAACAATAATTTTATTGCAGTTACATGTCCTCGCTGCTTATTAGTCTACATAGGTTTATTTTTGTGTAACTCCAAGGCATAGACATAGCGTAGTGTCTTTATATGTTACTAAAAGTATATACCAAGTGGTTGGCCATTGATTATGCTTAGCTGAAATCATATCATCTTTATTTCTGCGACAAAATGTTAAAATTTTCTCTTCTGGCAACGTGTCTTTGATGAATGCTCAATGTAAATTACAGTATACAGAAAGTAATACGAAGTAAACTATATATATCATCGTGTCATATAGATAGAAGATAGATTACAATATTATGTCGTCTTCAACAAGATACTTTTAGCACATATCGTTATAACGTTGTATGTATTCAGTATGATACTACAATTTCGTTGAATTTTCTATGGAAAATTTTTGATTTTAGATTTGTGAAGATGGAATATCACCCAGTTCATTCTTTGGATCACGCTGTCAATATATTCGAAGAGCAGACGTCAAGATCAGAAGGAAATCAGTTCGTGGAAGGAATAATGTTTAACAAGGATCAAGGTGTAATCATGATAGGAAACATGGTCACGTCTGCAGAACCTGGAAAAGTAAGTGCACATTTAAATAAAGTCATTTCAATTCCTCCTGAAAAGTGAAACAATATTCGTGTCATATGTAAATGTTTTGTTGGACATTCAATATTGTCGGTATAAATATTTATATCTCACTGTGACTTCTGGATGTGACGGATCTTACTGCTATCGTTAAAAGTAGTTGGAAACAAAGGTCTACGATCTACCACATGAATCAACAATTATACCTTTACTATTTTCGAGAGCATATTTTATGTTGAGGTGAAAGTTGAATAATTCTTCGCTCAAGTTCCAATGAGCACGACACGCCGGCGAAGCTAGGCGGCGATATTCGTGCGAATAAATAATTGGCATTTGTGTTTAATTGGCTGTCTCAATGGTTACTCATTTTGCTATAGATATGAAAGAAAGAAACAGATTATCAAATTGGCGGAGCTTGATAAACTCTAATCTGACTAAGTTTTATGATGAACATTACATTATAACAGAGGTCGAAAGGCATCATTGATTATGTCGACATGGTCTATAACAGCACCATTAGGAAACATTGTTATTCATGGTCAAGTTAATACGAGTCTTTTGAGAAAACCGTTTTAATTACCTTTTTTACAAAATGAGAAAAATTCAATAATGTCCAGCAGCAACACTTGTAGTAGTAGTAGCGTAGTATTATCGACTAGTAATATTAAGTAACACTAAAGCTGGATATACCAAATTATAATTAGGTAGGAAAACGATAAGGTAGTAGTATTCCTTATCCAATATGCAATCCAGTATATGAATGATTTTTGATTTTTATATTTATCCCTTTATAGCCTTGGTCATGGTCTATGTCAAATGGTGATATCAGGATACCAGTGAGACTTTCTAGCACGACAAGTGATCTTTATGCAGCGTTTAACTATAATAAATCTGAATGACTTGATGACCTTTCTATCGCATTTGTCTATCGGACATTCTAATGGGAAATTAGTTTCATTGAACCATATTTAATAAACTGTTAACTTGATAGGAATATGAAAATCTCGAGTTTTGACACAAATCCAGTATTTTTGACATGCACAAACATATAATGTTGTGATTTATGACTTCAACTCTTAATTCCATTGATAGAGATTTCAGAAGCAATCTTTAAGTCTATATAAATACAATGTGTCTGTATTACAAAAATTCGAGTGGTTATTGATCTCTGATAATATTAGTTTAGATGCTCTATGTCTATACCATTAGTACCTACTGTAGAAATATGTATCAAAGATTTGATTATGTATGTACATGGGGTATTTTCCATTAGTCACATAATCATGTCTTGCATGGAAAGTACAATCACCATAAAACCAAAAATCGCACAATTTGTTGCCTTTGACGGCTTTTTATGCATGTAAAAAGTAGTTTCATTCATTCATTCATTAGATTTGGGCATCCATTACACAACCAAGCTCGGCTTAAAGAAACTTGCTTTTCAGCATATCTTGTATTCTGTAATGATATGAAATCTTAAGCAACTTTCTTGTTTTTGGATTTACCTATGTTTCTTAAGCCTGATAAATGTGTAGCTTAGCTTATAATTAATTATTGTAGGTAGATCTACTATCTGTAGTACGGATAGGTAGATCTGGTAGGGATACAACTATTATGACTTAGTACTACTGTATCGATAATAAATGTGTTCGTAAGATGTTTTTACAGATATGTGTTTCTGTATTACAGTGCGGAGTCCACTAAGATTTTTTAAATGTTGTCGACCTTGGCGTAATTATTTTTTGCAACATAAACAACTTTCAAAGAGGCAAATAAATATAGTTTTGCTATAAGGAAAGAATCGAAAAATAAGTGATATTCATTAAATTCTGTATTAATTTCCGACTATATAAGCTGAAGTTGATGCTAAGTAGGAAATGTTGCATTGTTATATATGCAATTAATACTGACAACTTCGATTCTGTAATATTGACAATCAGCAATTTTACACCCAATACTTATAGCAGATATTTATGCCAAAAGTAAGAATGGTATAATAATGCTTAGTGGGCACAGCGTAATAATGTTGTATAAATATTATTTTAATTCCAGTTAAACCGGATCGGACTATGGCACAAACCGTGGTTTTTTAAGCATGTCGAAAGTTTCCTAAGCAATGGCTATGGAGTTGATTACATTCCACTAAGAGATTATTACCATCGACACTCCAGGAGTCTTTTCTGGGAGATTCAAGACATCATTCCCTTTGGAAATAATATTATCTTTCGGTACCTCTTTGGATGGATGGTGCCCCCAAAGGTGTCACTGCTCAAGTTGACTCAGCCGGATGCCGTCAAAAAGCTTTACGACACTCAGCACATGATTCAGGATATGCTTATACCTATGAGCAAACTGAAGGAATCTATTTTGGCATTTGATAAGGAAACACAGGTCTAACTTTAATCTTTTACTGCTGACTCTTAACTTATTTTAATATCACGTTTACTAGTATTTGCAATATTTAATAATTGGTATCTTTTTTCAGATCTATCCGCTGTGGTTATGTCCGTTCAAGTTGGCCAGTCGGCCTGGAATGATTCATCCGTTTGGCTCTCAGGATGAAATGTATGTTGATATTGGTGCTTATGGTGTTCCAAAGGCAAGTAATTACGATGCCGAGAAAACAACAAGAAGACTAGAAGCTTTTGTTCGGAAAGTTAAAGGGTATGTATTTAGCTGTTGAGACTTTTTTAATTACCCTGTGTGAAAATGCCATTTAAATAAATGATTGTTTGTTTTTTAGATTCCAGATGCTTTATGCAGATACTTATATGACGCACGAAGAGTTCAGGGAAATGTTTGATCATAGTCTATACGATCAAATTAGGAAACAATTCGAATGCAATCAGGCTTTCCCAGAAATTTATGATAAAGTGAGCCGCTCTGCAAGGAAATGACGCTGGTGAATTATTACCGCCATCAATTGCAAGTTTTAAGATGTTTGTCTGAAGTTTCCATGTAAATGTATTTTTAAGAATACATATTCAGAATACCTGAACAATTTTTACGGATTTCCAATATCAGTGATTATAGTCAGATAAACCTTGTAGCTATGTAGAAAAATTCAGGCTAAATATTGTAATGGTGGAATAATAAGATAGATATAGATAATAATGCATATATATTCCTTCTAGATTCTGATAAATCTTTTGCTCTGTAATGTATTTCTCAGTCCATAGAAAACTAAGACATGTGCTTTGAATCTCAATCGGTACCTGATGTTGTGGAAATGTGATAATTGGTTATCTAAATTTTTGAGGCAGAATGCAAACGATGCTATCTTCTATCTGTATCAACTCAAAGCAATGTCCAAGACACGTTATAGCAATGTACCTACCTACCTATATACCTGTTATTTGTGTATGCATCACCTATTCCAACAAAGCTTAAAATTGTATAGATTAATTTCCATCTCGTTCATATACATGTGATAAGGCTTGTACTCTTAGTATAAAGCGTACTATATTATATTAATTAATAAGTACTATACAAGTAGTTCACAGAAGTATATAATGAAGCTACTTAAAATATCTTTATTTCCATTATGTTTTGTCCTATTCTATAAATTGTTTTGTGACTTTAGATAAATAAAGAATAATTATAAAGTATAACTTTTCTCGACTTATTCATTTCATTTTAAGTGGATACCTGCATTAGAATTTGAACCGAAAGAAGCCTAGTCGAAATTAAAATAAGCAAATGCCATCATATTCTAATGACGCTTTGACAATTGAGCCCCGGGAAGTAAAAAGACACCATTCTCTTAAATATGTTCCCTCACTCTGCTGTAGACTATGCGCTTTATCTCTAGTAATTGCAACTTTTTCGCGGGCCGTTCTCGACGCTCTAATCTCACAAAAATTCATACGTTGTAATAATAATTAAACTTAGGCTAGATGAGTATCTAGCTAAAGCAAACTGATTACTGACTACACGACGGGCCCCAGGTCACAGTTACTGGTTACATGCCACAGCACGATTTCTTTCTCTCTTTATCTTGTTTGATCGTTTAGAAAGTTGACCTTTGACATTATTGACATGGCGTGTACAGAAGATGAGTTGTTGATGCCCTATTAAACATCAGCTACCAAAAAGGGTGGATCACTAATAATGAAAAGCTTCGAATTGTAAGTAAAAGTCAAAAATTGCTCTGCTTTTGTCATCTGATAAAATCAAAAAATGATTTCTGCATAGTATTAATTGGCTTTAATCTTGATGTGTATTTTTATCTGTTTTAGAAAACCATGAAGACACTCATAGATAAAAAGGGGGCACTACTTGATTTGATGAATTCAATGCAATGTAAAGACAACGCTGCAAGATTGTTTCTGTCCATGAGATGCATCCATGACATGAATACTCCAGAACTTCCAGAAGGAGATGAGAATCGGTTTTTACCGAAAATTATGTCCGAGTTATTTCAAAGAGGTCTCGCAACGAAAGAAGAAATTTCAGAATTAGTAAGTAAATATTATAGAAAAAATGTTTTATTTTCGCGGGAGCATTGCATAGCTTTTACATTTTATAATAATAATTTGTGCGCACGTAGTTTAGCTATTAGAAGTTAGTATAATACATCTATATTTAACCCTAGACCTAAAATTTCCAACATACGACGACAACGTTATTGGCTGACTTGGTCCACCAAAAGATTAGCATACCTATTGCCCATGGATGGCTCAAGTCAGATGTTAACGTAGGATTGAATTGCGTTAATTTATTTTGCTTAAATATAACCGATTTTCATGAACTTTTTATACACAGTGAGAGACATGAATTTTTGACAAACACAAAAATCCACGAGGCTATATTATGGCATATGCTCAGAGCTACGAGAAAGCAAAATCAGAAAATACATAGGCCCTTATGGAAAAAACGTTTTCTCACTGGACAGCTAATGAATCCGAAAAATTCCTTATTTTTTGTCTTTTTTCCTTGTTATTTCGCTTTTCTTTTTAATATTTCGCCTTTCTTCTTTATTATTTCGCCTTTCTTACTTATTTTTCTTCTAAAATTACTATTTTATACCGATTATCAGTGTCCCCGAAATTAAAACATTATCACATTCGTTTGTTCAGTGTCACGTTCGATTGCAAATTGCAATTATTTAATCAATATTTAAAAATATTTGTGTATTATTTAATAGAATACTCATTTGGTGTGTATGATTTTAATAGAAATGTATGAAAAATTAAGTTTGATGTCACATTCGATTTCAACATATTATATACAGAAAATAAATCAAATTTTTACAGGGTTCGCCTACAACTGGATTTTTGACATTTGGTTTATACAAGAAATACCTTACTACTCATAAGCCGGGAAGAGGTGACTACTGCTGCATTTGCAAGTTGCCAGATCCAAATTGCAAAATTGGAAAGCACCCCTGTGATCAGTTGGATGGCTGGGGCGATACCAAATTAAGGGAACACTATAAAAGTAAGCATTCATGTAGGAAAGTGGCGTTCTACAAATGTTCTGAAAAGGGTTGCGAATCCGATGTATTTGGGGCTCAAGGCTCATGTGATAAGTTCCGAGTCATTAGGCACATCGTAAAAGTGCACAAAAAGTCGCTTCGCAAGGCAAAGGAATTAGTTATCCAAGAAAACAACGATTCTTGAGAAAAATTTATTATAATTATTTTAATGGACTTTGAAAAAGAACCTATATGAATTTTTGACCTTGGATAAAATAACCTCTGTTTTGTTACATCCGTTTAATCAAAATTTATGATATTTTAGTTTCCAATATTTGTTGTCGGAAATAGAGAAAACCTCCCCCATGGGGAAACCCTGATTATTTTTTATGGCTACAAATTAATTTTAAATTTCGAAAATTCATACTAGGAATAAATAAAAGTAAAAATTAAAAAATAATTAATATTCATCCATAATAGATTATATTTAAAAATGCTGGTTACAATTATAATTTGGTCTTTATTGTAAACAAACATTGTCATTATATTGTTAAAATGCACTGTAAATACAACAAAAATCCCTGGAATTAAATAAAATGCATCTAAAAATTATAAATAATTATAGCATACAATAAATTATATATATACATAAATAACCAAAGCAAATTCAGTTAATGTATAGGTGTATTATATTAACGGTAATAAGTGAATTCGCAGGCAATAAGCTTAGGGCCTAGACATGAAGTGTAATTTTGAAAAACTCTAGTTTTCATACATAAAGTTTGAAATATAGGTTCATAGCTATAGCTATTTGGTTCATATAGGATTATTTCGTGTTTGCATTTTAATAAAGACATTATTACAATTCCAAAAAGATAAAGATACGAAGATATTATTATTATTAATCATCGCATAGTGGCATTTATTAATATTTATTAATCTAATGGCAGTATGCATAATGTCGAGTCAGAGGTTACACCTAACCTGGAGTCACAAAATAGTTTAAAACTTGACCTTAGTACAACCTAGGGTCAACTTTTTTGTATTGAAATAGCACTGTAACTATTAGCAACTTACCATGGTTACATTTTGGGCTCAGGGTATAGGGTTACTCTAACCCGTCATTATGCATACTGCCCTCACACTCAGCATTTTCGCAACGTTGAAAATAGACTTTCATCGTAGTAAAACTACCAATATTTATTTAACAATATAGGTTAGGCTGGAAAATTGGTCAAAAATTTCCAGCCTCTCTAACCTATTTGTTTAGATTCGCAAAAAGTCTATTTCAACGTTTTTGAACATGCTGAGTCATGTCATGCGAATAAATTCCAAATAACTCGAAATATTTCAAAATAATTTGAATAAATTCGAAAACATTATAATTAACTAACTAAATAACTAACTCTTAGAAGTATTCTGTAATAGATAAGCTTTATTTATGTCAAAATTCAAATCAAAGTCCTTTTCAAGTTTGCTTTGTTCGGTTTGTAACTCCAGAAATGATTCTTAATTCTGTATTTGCATATTACAATAATAAAGATTTAGTTGGGGTATGTGGTTCCTTATTTCATTATTTATATGGGCTAATTTATAATGTTAAAATGTCTAAACTAAATTATTTTCATACATGACACACTCATTTAACTCCATTGAAAATTAGCATTTTGACTCTTTTATATTTACAAGGATGCCAAACATTAATTGTACCATTAGAAGGAAAAATTAATAAACCCCTGCTATTTCTTGGTAGGTTAGATGAATCTTTCAAGAAATGGCAGGGCTCAATGCCAGGCTTCAATATGCTTTCAATATTTCCTTAAGGAATTTCCACAGGGCTTTATTAATTTTTCCTTCTACTAGTAGTTACATTGCTAATTGCAAATTACGCTCCTATGGCCCAGTAGTTTTAACATCTCTGTAGGCTAATATGCAGTTGATTTTTTTGTTTCTGCGAAGTTTATGAACATTACAAATACCAACTTCCTGACTCCGATGGAGCTGTTGCAAGCAAAAACCTCCTTCATTGATTAGAGGATTGAAATGGGATGGAACCGGATAGGATCCCACTGCCAACTATACAATACTAACAATGCCACTTAAAGTGAACCAATATAGTAGCTGCAGAGTAAAACGATACAATAGATGCTAAAGACAAGGAGTTAGGAGTCGCCCACACATATTTCGCCCCAATACAATATCGAATGATAATTATCTCCGAATTTTTGTATAGATACTATGACGCAGGTAAGGCTAGTCAGGTACCACTCATTTAATAATTGTGATATTTCTATTAAGTCCTGTTCACTTACCGTAGAATGCATATTGAACTACTGCGTACATCATCCTCTAAATTAAATGCATTCCTTTGACCACACTCTGCGATGGAATTTCATTTTATGTTGCCAACAGTATTCAGTAGTTTGATTAACCAAGAAAGAATTTGCGCTTCCATCCTAATTTTATTGGAAGAAAGTACATTTCATGTGGTTGACGCTTCGGAGAAAGTGAAAAAGGTAACATCAATCTAAAGTATAGCCAATAAGTCTCATTTCTTCTTGTAATTAATTTGACATTTCGTAAATTAAAAGGACCTACTCTCGAATCACCTATAAAAGAGGAAGAGTTGCTCAGGTATTCTTCACTGTGCAAAAGTTGCTCCTTCCTGCAACATTTGCTGGTTTTTTCAAAAACATTTTATTAACATATTACAATATCATTTTCATCCACATCAACTTTTATCACATTTAAGGCTTGACGTAATCGTTTGGAAATTACAATGATGGACGGAAGCAAACTTTTGCAATTCATTTTGCAAGTAGCTTTGGTTACTGGAGGACTAAACTTTGAATGCTTCATGGTGACTGGATCCAATGTCGCTGACAGTTCGTCTTACAACTTCTTTGCTAACCATCGCCCTCGTTTCAAGATTCCTAAAGGAAACTTGTCGTAAGATCGTTCTCTCAGTCAATATAAATTTTATAAATTTTCTTGACAATAAATAATTCTAATATTATTAATTCGTTCTGATATTGTTCTATTTGTAGATTTATCGATGCAATTAGATTTATAATACATAGTTGATAAATGAATTCAATTTGTTATACATTTTAGTTATTATCGGCGTCCGCAATGGGAGATAAATTACTTCATGAGATATGGAACTTTCCCTTTTTACGCAACCTCGTCTCCATTTTTGAATAGGACAGAATTTTGGAACAAAATGCGTGCAATCAAAAATCATTTGGACAGAGAATCTACTGAAACAGAAGATAGCGGAGAGACTCCTCAGATTTATACCGGCGAAAACCCACCATCTGCACTATTTGTTCCCATTTCTGGAGAAGATGCAAAGACCCCACAGTATGGTAGTAATACGTACTATCCAGGAACTGTGTTGGCTCCGCCATACGCAGACGACAATTTGAAGACGACTCTGAAAAGATCTAATCCAAAAAAGAATGGTAAGAAAAAAGGTAAATGGTGATTTTTGTATCCAGACAAATTATTTATTCATTCTTTACATTTACATGATATTGATAACAATTAAACACAGAAATTCGTGAAAGACAAAATTTAATTCCTGTGTCCATATCAATGTAATTTATGGATAAATATTGTTATATTTATTCTATTATTCAAAACATATTGAACATATGATGGAAATGTTCTTTATTTTTTCATATTCAAAGAATAATACAATATGCATGAATATATTGGCAGTATTGGTGTATTTTGCATTAACATTTGAATTTTTAGTTTATTTTTTAAATTTGGTATGGTTAACAAAAACTGGCATTTAAAATTCCAATGTATCAACTTGTCTTTGTAAAAGTTTGTTTCACGTACATAAATTACTATTTTTTGCTTAGTTGCCATCGATTTTATCGGGGTACGCCCTCGAGTAAATCAAGACAATGGTCGTCCTCCTGTGGTTTTCTTGGACGGAGACAACGAACCTATTCAAGATAGAAACGTTGCGGCAGAAATGACTATTGAAAGGAAAGTCGGTAGAAAATTCCAAACTCAAGGGTGGAAGTAAATCGAGATGTGCAGAAGAAGAAAATCCACTGATAGTCATTCACCTCTGGTAGTCAAGCAGATATTCTGGTCGTTTTACTAGTATTTAGAGGCACATAACTATTACCTATTAATGTGGGAAGGTAGTATGATTTTAGTGGGTCATCGTTCTTGTGAATGTGACTGTTAGTTGCCTATTTCTAAAACGCCAGACATGACATCTGCTAAGTTTAAGATGATTTTAATCATTCTACACTAAAATTACTAATTGTCATTAAAATGTCGATCAAAGCTCTTAAAACCTCTGAGCTGGTTTACTGCGAATAAATGTGAATAACGTTATTCGATTATTGCCGTTTATTGATCGCTAAATAATGAATAAAATGTCTTTAGACGTGATATACTTTTACTGTCTTTGTTACTGCACCATTCTCACGTATTATAAACTAAGTTGCACTAAAGAATTTAGTAGCGGTATTTGTCATGAATTTGTGCATGAAATCTCATTCTCCCCCGAGACTCCGCTCTGTATACATACACAATACACACCTATGCTTGTCTTACGAAGAGTACTTTTGAAGGAGAATGATTCTCGGCATCTCGACTACAGTTCCAAAATATCTTAAACTGTTTTACTAGCCACTGCTACTAAACAGGACTCGAAGTCTTTTGCCAAAAAATGCCTTATGGATAGCCCGGTTTAAATTGTCAAGGTTCCTTTTCATTAAAAAATCGGTTTAAATTGTCAAGGTTCCCTTTCATAAAAAAATCATAAAATAGCTACCGATTCTTTTTTATGCCGTTGTTATGTTCAATGTTTTTGATGTATTAAATGATAGTCAACGAAACACTCGATTATTTCATGTTCTTTATTATTTAAATGGCCATTTGTTTATTACACTTCGATACGACTATAGGTTTGATAAGTAATAGGTACCCCATTGCATTCACTGAAAAATTTGAGATAAACCATAGGTTTAAATATTAAACTCAATGATGGACTTGTGAGTCTTTGAACCATTAGATAAAAGTCACACTATTGTAAATTAACTAACAAAGTAACGCAAGGATATGGTTAGAACTTAATAACTAATTATATAAGTAATGGATAAGCGAGTTGATACAAAAATGTTGACAGTTCATTTTAATACGAAAGGGCTACATTTACAATAATACGTATTTAATTATATATGCAATAATAACGATTTCATAGTTTTCTACTAAATATTCTAGGTAGCCTATTAACAAAGGTAAGCCATTTAAATTGTATTTAATAATTTATTATAATTTCAGAAAATGTTTGACTTCTGCTGTGATGTATTTATGACGAATCGGAGATTTCTATCTTCAGGTACAATTAAAATTTTTCAATGGGGTGATGTGCTTGTCAACACAGGTAATAAAAATTACAACCGGTAATAATTTGCATTAAACAATAATTGGTTCATGTGATGCTTCGTTATCCTTTCAAACTTTGAAGGCCATAAAATTAATTCAATTTTGGCTTTGGCGAGGGTAGCGAAAATAGCAGAAACATTCGGAAATATGATAAAACGGTTCAGAAATATTTTCATTAAAGACAACAAACCATAAAATCTGTCCCCAGAAAGATCTAATAAGAAATTAATGCTTACAGTTTCCAAGCACCAGGTTTATGAATTATATGAAAGAAATGATAAAGTTTGCCATAAATTTGTTGCCATCCCCTTTCTCGCTCTGACATTCATATTAGCAGTAGTAACAATTAACTCATTTAACATTTGGATTCAGAAAAACATTTAATGGCAGACCTAACAGCTCCATAATAACATTATATTAATACATATTCAACAATATACAAATTACATTATGGGGAATCACTCACAAACAAAAATAATAAATGGAACTGTAAAAGTCATTATAAGTAGTAGATTTGCGTATTTAAAATTATCATATAATAGTAAATGTTTAATTTAACTTAAGTGATATTATGTATATTAGCTATACATCTACGATTACTGATTTTGCTACGAATGTTAAATATTCATCGACCATTGAAATATCAATTATGCTACAACTCTCTTTTAATTATATTCTTTTACAACAGTTTCTATAACGCTACCGTTGCATAATATTTTTATAGTTAAATGTTAAATTATCTAGTTCAATAATTGTGTTGGCGTAATAAAATCGGACAGACAACAACATCTCGGTATTTAGCCTAAGCTTTAAGTATTTCCTTAATATAATAATTAATACTAATATTTATATTATTTACTTTGCTTTAAATTTACTGTACAATCACTAGCAATATAGTATGCAAAAGCAAAATTAAACATATATATAGTAAATATATTTAATTTTCATCATCACATCACTGAACTAACAAACATGAACACATCAATTCAACTTGTCTCTCTCCATTTGCAAAACTCTGCAGGAAAATCATCATAATAATTATTGTAGTTCAACTTAGTAACATAAAGTTTAAATATAATATTGTGTTTGTGCAGGGTAGAAATTTAGAAATGTCTCCACTACCCAATATCTCAAGACTTTTCAAAATATCGTAACAAAAATTAATAATCAACATATTATCCAGTTTCTTTGATGTTTCTAATATAACAAACATAAATTTGTTTTTTTAAACTTTAGACAAATTTTAAAAGATACGCTTTACTTGATTTTTGCAAAATGACACTCAGCATTGAATATGTACATCCATGACTTCAATCAAACAATGTACTTGCGAGACAATTGTTGCAGCGAGACGAATCTAAATGACTGCCCATTTACTGGGCCCAGTACTTAAATCTATCCAGTAATAACTAGTAACTTTAAATATATTAGTATTAGTACTGTACCCCATCAAGAAACATACTTCTTTTCAGAACATCATTTATTTTTTGTACAACAAGTATCATTCTTATGCATTGTAACTTTATAGTATTTCAAACAGGTATGTTACGTATGTCGGTTTATTTTAATCTGCTTAACATACACTAATAAACAGCCGTGCAGCGTTTAAATTTTAAAACAATCTATATTCTTCACTCACTATACTATATAGACCACTTCTACAATCACGGTCAATATGTAGACGAATGTCAATTATTTTAAGCTGACAACCAACATTTATTTTTTTACACTGTAGTAAACTTTTAAGTACCCATCAGCGTGATTGTGTTCAAAAAATTTTTTGGATATCTTAAATAGGTAGTTCTAACTCAATACTTTTCCACTCCAATTTTTAAAACTAGATCTGTAGTTTTAAAGTACATTTACAGTTAGACACATCGGACATAGCTAATGTTCATCTCTGGAAAATTGAAGATGATATTATTTAGGTTGTCCAATTTATAAGATCCACAATACGAGTTTTTGTCATAAATTGTTGTCCTGTTAAGTATTTCTTTTTAGTAGTACATATTTAATGTTATCTTACTTCCTATAGCACTTACTCTTGATTTTTGTGCATGATTAGATAGTGCAGGTAATATTTTAGAGTAGATAATCTATTACGCAGCATCAACATTGGATACATATTTAAATATCTTGAATATTTGTAACTTTAAATATATAATTTTATAATAGATCTCTTAACACCAACTTGCCGTCGCATCATTTAATCAATAGGTTCTGATTTGTTTTTACTTTTCTAATAAATTAATGCTTGATGTATCGACATTCAAGATGGTTTTAATTATGAGCTCAGTTTTAGTAATTCATTAGCGTCGTTGAAGCATCCATTATTTCATGTCCTTAGAAATCACAATTATTTTCACTGTACAGGTCTCATATCTATTTAATATTTTACCTCTCTATCATACTTAGTTTAGTATTAGCCAAAATTTACACAAAGTCATTAAAGAATTAATAGTATATCTCTTATATTTCCTTCATAAGCGTTTACATTGCAGTTTTTCAAATATTCATGCACTACTGGACATTTTACGTTATTTGACACTTGTCGTACTGCTAAACATTAATTTTCCAATAAATGGTTAACGGGGAAGGAATTTTGATAGAAAAAGATGCTTGCTATTCACGAACTTTTTAAACTCATAACACTGTTTTATTTAGAACTTAATCTTGTGCTCTAGTTTAACTAAACAACAATAAAACCTATTTCCCAACTGTTACATTCCAATTGTAGCATTTCCAATCCAATTTCAGACTAGGTACAATATTGTTTATATCGTTCTAAAACCGAAGCCTATTTATACTTGTCAATTCAATACTTGCTTTTGATGTTTGAGTGTACACTACAATTCAATAACTGCTTTTTCCTGAATTCCTGTCAATGGTGCCAGTTTTTTATGACAAGATAAAGAATTCATATTGCACATTGCACTGATGAAGCAGCATTAGATAGCAGAAAATGTAGATATACATAGTAAATTAATATTGAGAGGAGATCCTATATACAGTGCATACTACTACTTGTATCTCTCCGTATACTAAGATGAGGGGGGAATACGATAAATGGAAGAAAAATGTGTAATATATCTATGTGGATTTGAGAACAATAAAATAAATTAGTCTGTCGGAATACGTTGTTGAGCATTTTTAGGAAACAGCAGAAATGGAAGATTATATTTCCAGTTCTCCTTTCATTACAATGGCGGTTTCGTTGTCATTTGGATGGCATTAAAACCAAGAGAAGAGATGATCTATCATTTTTATCATTCAACTTTAATTCCTAGAAGAAATTAACAAAAGAAGGTTTTCCAATAAACAATATGTAATGGTATGTATTTTAACTTGATAGAAATTGTTGCCAGGAGAAAATGTAATTATTTCATACCTTACAAATAAATGCTCAAAGAATTTTTTAGAAGTCGTGATGCCGACTTTCATTTTGTTTCTTAATATCTGCTATTATGTCTCATAATTGAAAACGGAATTGAGACAATGAGAACCGCAAAGAATTTTGTCAGTGGAATCATTCCTCGTCCAGAGAAAATTCCTTTTCACTGAAGGCTCAACCGAAGGACAATCTTATATAACAAATTGATCAATAGTAAATGTCAGATTCTAACAGAATGTTATTTGCAACCAACTATTTACAATAACAACAAATATGAAGTCTGTTTCTGGGAAATGTGACCTGATGCTTCCTTTTTCACAAATACTCGTCTATCTACGCTATCTGTTTAGATAACATCTGCATTCTAGCACATAGTCAGAACTCTTAAAAAATTGGTTTTCCGAAAAAGGTCCGACTGCTAAAATACGATATTTTCCTTTTGCACGAGCACAGAAGAAGACAGGATTTTCTTTGCAAACAAAGCATTATTAGATTTTACGATAAAATAAGTACCCGAAAAAGATCTGTAAGAAGGTAAGAAGATAAAACTTCCTTGTACATGTAGTCGGTCAAAAATGATGTCTAGATTCTTAGCGTGTGAATTAGATTACCAATTTTACAAATCAAAAAATTGTCAGAAAATAATCAAATCACAGGTCATTAAATAAATAACGAAGTTACTTATTGTTGGGTTAGTTTCAGTAGACCTTCTGATGATCGATGATCATACAATGTTTAGTTATCTACGTCCCCGTAAGTACATAATAATATGGTCTAGTTATACATTTAGCCATAACATCTATTCATGTAACAAATGCTACCACTTTATACTACTATGGTAGAGCATGATAGAATTTGCTTAAACATTTAACATGAGACAGCCCTGGAAGTCTTTTGCCAGGTTTTCAATCACAACAATAATACCTACAACCAATACTCAATAAAAGGTAATTATTATCTAAATAAAACATACCTCGTAATTTTACCTACACATATCTACAAATTAAATTAACGGCAAGCGTCATGGTTTGCTATAATATAAAGAAAACTTTTAAGGTATACAGTTTCAACAGTAAACTAGCATCAGTTTCACATCACAATAGAAAGATAATCAATTAAACATCTGTATTGCATCAAATTAACCTTTCCTGATCTGGCTAAGGGCATTCCAGTAAAGGCGATTGCCTTGGATTAATAAACAGCGTCTTTTTAATTGTCAGCCATGGATTTTATACATATGCACGTAATTATGAAATACGGATGTGGGAAATAAAGTGAGATTTTAGAAATACTAAGGCCCATGTGTAAGGCATTTTTCATTTCACTATCTAAATAGCATTAGGCAGAATAGACATTTTCTGTTAAAGAATACCCGTAGAATGTACTTTTAACCATAAAGTCTGATGAGGAAACTTCGTCATTTCACTCTCAAACAAAAATAATAGATCAGTGAAACTTAGCCTTAAATTTTCCCTTTTCAGAATTTAATTATAATAAATCAGATTACAGATTTAATTATAAAGGCGCATGACATAATTTAAAGGATTTAGCAACCTTGTGGGTTTTTCCATGTCTAAAATAGAATTTGATTGAACTGAAAATTCATTAGGGGAGAAAATCTAAAAACAAGAATGTATATCTCCATATTATTATTACATTTGCGAGTTTCTACTTGATAATATATACTTCTGTGGGTAACCTGAACGTGATAGAAACAGAAATGTTAATGGGAGTGGCCATTAGATTGGAATTGCAGCCTATGACACCAATTTTAATTCATATAATATATATTTAAGAGGATAACTTCGGACAATTCGGTCATAAATGTAAATAATTATACTATCAGGATTATCGCATAGTTTTCTATAAGTATTTACTGACATTATGTAGTAATAGTCATCCGGTAAAGTTTTCATACACCCTTGAATAAAAGTTTGCTACAGATATCACTTATTAAAAAAGTATAACAATATGACTGTTTCTGAACACATTTTCACATGTACACAATAAAACGAGGGTAGTGCATCCATGCCATTGTTATGAACATTATTTACATGTAGTAGGCATTAATGAAGCAGATTGAGCAACACAAAAAGACATTTGCCATTGCATTACTATGCTGTTATAATTGCCGCCTAACCATTAGGGATAACCCACTGATTCTTTAATAAGGTCAATAAATATAATTTATGCATCAACACAGAATCGCATGAAATATTCTAGGGATTCAGGTAATTATCATTTATGTACATATAGTTTCAAACGTATGAATCTGGATATTCTTATTACCAACATGACATTCGCGTTCATTTATAACTGTCGTAAAACTAATTCGTTGAATGCTTCTCCCTTCCCTAGTCCCAATTTATACGCCTATTTAATGTACACCTATTACCCAATAATTTATGTTCATACGAGTTACTGCATCAGAATTCTTTCGTGATTTCGGAAAGGCAATGAATTAGATTCCTGTCCACAGGAGTTTTAAATACTACCAGATGGGCATATTTAATCTGCACTATGTTATCCTTCCAAAGTGCCGAAAGTGTAGTATTACATTGGACATTCACTCCAAGTCTTAAGTTTTAACAATTATTTAAAATAGGACTAACAATTTCCTTTGCAATTTTATATGGTTTATCTTCAGTTCACCTGCATATATTTTCTATGGATCAAAAAGGACATGTCACAGTAGTTTGAACAGTGCAATGATGACATCAAATTTTGTATCCATGGATTGGAATCATTTTGATGGTTTGTAAAGCCTTCAAAATAACCAGTTCCATTTAAATTACATTTAGTCTAATAGAAATAGTAAGGTCACCCGTTGGCAGGGCAAGGGTGCATAGTAAGTGCTATAAATATTCGAGTTTTCATGTGATTCGATATAATTTCATAGACTACAATTATGGATTATATATTTCCCACATTACAATATTGTTTAGTACTTTCCTGTCAATTAACATTGATAATTTTCAATACAATCTAATTCGTAATGTACACAATAACATTTCATTATAAGTTTCAGGTTACTCGTTAATTAGGTGTGTATAATTAGGCAATAACGATTTACAATATACTTTGATATAATGGCTGGAAACTTGGACCACTGTGTGCGAAGTGGAAAGGAAATACATTAGAAGAAATTCTTTAGTATAGTAATGTAATCGCAGGTACTGTATCTTTTACATTTACATGCTGTTAGGTGATGTACATTATATTTATCTACACTAACCAGCATTCAAGTCTTCAATACGAATATATTTTTCATACATTCCATAATAAATATTGTAGTCTATTTACTTTTCTTTTAATTACTCGTATTTTTAATTAATTTAACAAGTAAATTTTGATACTGTACCTTTAATTTAATTATGACACCGAATAAGTATAACAATAGACAATAAAATGAGAATTTTTTATCTAAATTATTATATAACATCTTCAGACATATTTCGATGTTCACATTCCTTCTTAACGTCCTTTCCAATTTTAGATACCTTTTGGTTGGCTACAAAACAAATATTTGAATGACTAAGCATTTTTAAAGACAGCTGCTACAGTAACTACATGGACACATTTTATACTATTATGTACAACATTATATCTTCTGATGTTACAGAATAAGTATGCACCTTGTTAAAGCTGTTTACATCAATTTTGATTAGCGTTTAGTATTTTTTGCCAGATATGGTGTAAGTTCAACTGTTATACACCGTGTCCTCGCTTGAAATCGTAGTACAAAAACTGAACATATTTATGCAACAGACCTAATTTTACAAGGTGATACTGCTATAAAGCGAAAGCGTACGTTATGTAATACATTTATCGATAATTACCAAAATATATAGCCAAGCCAGTTGGCAATCATTCTCAAAGCACCCCTGGTTTGTACGCAGCGATTTTCTTCCATTTCTAACTCTTACGTCTAACATGTCTCTTCCAATAAAACTTATATACCTAACATACCTTAGTTTTTGCTTTCATACAAAATTGCATTTTCCTGCCAATGTGTCAACCATCATAAGATTAAGTTGACATGGCAGCTCAAGAACAAAAAATCCATTAATTTTTGTGTACTTAGTACGCCAACCGTTACAATAACCATTACGATTTATGAAGATTGCCATAATACTTTTCAGTTAATTGTAAGTAGGTAGTACATACTTGACACACATACTATAACGTCCAACGTGACACTCCCTAAAAGATTAACATGTGTGCCTTGCATGCAATTAACAATTTCAGGACCCATGTGGGGGATACTTCTATATTGCTGTTTTTTCTTACAAAAGCTTTGTACAGGAACTATTTGCAGATTTGCCGAATCAAAATACTATTAGCAAGCTCTGGACATTAACGTAGATAAGTTGAAGATACATTTGCAGTTAGTGTCTCACTTGATCCCATTAAATTTTTAAAATACATACAAAATTAATATTGATATCAATAGCATTTTGAGTGACTCTTCTTCCTAATTCTTCTCTAGTAGTATTACTTAGTGGTATTGCTTAGTAGTAGGTAGAAGTCTAAGTTAGTAATAATTCCACAATTGTGATGTCCCTTATAGATATTGAAATTACAGAGCCAAAAGTCATTTTTCTTAAATACGAATTGTTATTTTCTATCTGTATATTATAATAATGTAATTAGGTTAAGCTGCAAATACAAACTACATAATAGAAGAAACGTTATGATGTGAGTAGTGATTGACTAATGTGAAAACCTGGAGAGATACATTTTGTTCTACTTACACGTTAATATGCCTTGCTCACATATTCACGTACTCTTTCTCTTATCTGCAGAAGAGTAGCAAGCAATAGTAATTAGTAATTTTCCCACAAAGAGAGATACTGTGTTGTTACACTGACTTACAAAGTCAAACTTAGCAATTGCCCTTCTATTATCATAATATAGTAGTTATTATTCATGAAGTGTGTGATTTGGTTTACTATGGAAAGCTAATTGTCATTATCATACTGTGAAGATTTCCTACGGCATCAGATGTATTGGATGAGTTACTACAGTTCGTTGATTCCACCGTCAGGAACACCTTGTTTGACTTTTTCCAGGACTTTGTTGACAAACTCTGTCGTATGGCCACCGATCTTGTGTCCTGCTTTAAATTAGACAAAACCAAACCAAGACTATTAAATCAAAGCCTTCTTTCATTTTCATAATTTAATAAACCGATGATTGTGAAATTGTAGAAAACAATCAGTTAGTCTGTAAACTCCTTACTTGTTCCATATTTAGAGATTCTTTCAACTTTAGCAGCTACAGACTCTGATTGGTCTGCTATACTTCCATCCATTTTGGCAAAAACCAATTGTCTCGACTGCTCGATAGCTGCCATCAGTCGCTCTAAAAACAATGAATAATTTATGTTTATTCTCAAATATTTAGAATAGAAAGGGGTTTCTAGTATTAGGAGGGCTGAAACATTCCTTCTCTTCGAAATAGGGAACAATGTATTGTAGTAATAAATGGGATGGACATTGCAAGAATACTGAAGCACATAAAGTAATTAACACAGGATTATTACTGTCAATCATTGGGAAAATATTCAATCAAAGATAGACAAATAGTAACAGCACAATATTATTATGAAGTAAACAAACAATTCCGGTTAGTTGGTAAATGACGTACAGAAAAGATTGCATGCACTTCTGTAAATAATACAGATCAGAATGACATCTAACCAGACATCATACAAAATGATTTACGTCAGAGAAGAACATAAATAGCATCCCAGCTCAATAACATTGGGCAATCCATCTGGATTCACCATAAAACTGTTGCTATCTTTTCGGTTGATTTTATTTGCCAAATAATACTAACTGCCAGCAGATTATTATTGCACATGCATTGGAGTTGTAGTACAAGTACATACCAAATAAAGGATATGTATCATTGGAATTACGTTAATGGCACAATTCTCCATTTGTTCATTTTTACAAATGTGAGATAACCTTATACTTTTCTATTTAAAATTGATAGCTAGATATACCTAGCGTTTTAAACATGAACTCATTTTTCCTTGTTTGGGGAGTTTATTAAAATTGGTAATTGCATAAATTACAGTGGTGAACAACTAATGGTTTAGTAGTAATTTACATGTAAGTGGCACGAAGCAGTCAGTCAGTAATAATACATCTTTTTAGTATGTGCAGCAGTACTTAGCAGTAATTTGGTGGCATTAATAGTTAATATGGAGAGTATTGGAAGTGAAGTCGTAATTTTCTAATTACCAACGCTGACATTTATTTGAACTTACTATGTTCTTGTTCCAGTCCATAAAGTTTCAGCTTGTTTGCTTCATGCTGAGCCTTCTTCTTCAAACGACAGGCTCTGCAATAAAACAAATTTAATATCGGCATTACTAGAGTTGCAATGATGACGTCGGTTAATACAGACACGACACAGACCACCACATTCTCATTTTCGTTTAGCCCCAACAATACAAACTCTATGAGCTATGTAATCGTAACTCTTAAGTCACGATAAGCCTTGCTCAAAGTATCACAATTTTATCAATTATCATTGTTTCATCCCACAGCAACCCAAACAAGTTAACTGCCTGTCTGTGAGCAAAACTACTTTTATAATATGCAATCTCTTTGATTGGCAAACATTGTAATGCTATTCACTGTAAACCATACATTACACTTTCAATGTACACATAATTAATAAAATCCTGAATGTATTACAGAAAAAATGAGGAGATAAGGCGACTCCTTTCAATTAATTGCACTATACAGCCAAAAAACCAGATCTGGTTCTATCTCGTCTCTACATTATACCGTTGACAAAGAGCTTTTAGTTCAGTGCAGATAATATTACAAATTAGCATTGCTACGTGGCTTAAAAACTATCGATGACACAAAACACATCCGTATTTGACAAGGCAATGCAAGCCAAACAAGTTTGTAACAGATACCCAACCAACTAACAGTGGTTTCTCATCGGTATCGTGTGTAAGGAGATTTTTCGTCAAGTACTAACCTCGAAGCGAGCTTATTCTTCTCTTTTCTGGAACGTGACTTGACTGCACTAGGAAGATCAGCAACAGGGGTCATTTCAGCTATCACTTTATTCAATCTATCCAGCTCTTTCCCAATTGCCCATAGTTTACGAGGATTCGGAGTAAGGTCGTTACCATCGCCTTTTCTTGCTTTTCCACTGAAAATTTAATCAGAAAATGTATTAGAATCCCAGGAATTAATTCAAAACCATGCACTTAATATTATACACTAAACGCAATCCTATTAAATAGTTCCCTGATCCGATTACTGACTTTTTAATGGTTTCAGTGTAATTTCAATTTAATCCTTTCGTACTAGTATTACCACCAAGCACATTTACTCCCATGTGCATCTTCCATTATCGGATGATACCTAAGCCTTGATGGATAGCTTACACTGAAATCTACGTGTCTCAAACCCGAGAACACAACGAACAAAACGATATCAGGAAAACATAATTACACCAGGTATATTGCAGTTTATCTATCCATACAGTAGGTAGTTAACCATGTTCCTTTAAGTAAAAAATTCAATCTAACTTAAATTAGTTCGCCTCTTGAAATAGTTCACTCACCCTGGGGTAAAATATTCTTTTCTTGAACTTTTGGGCTCCAAAGCAAAATAGTTCATGTGTAATTTGTTCATGTAATAGATCACCTCATCTGGCGTGTTAAAAATTATATGAAAATTTTAAGCAAATAAATTAAAAAAGAGCTATCCAACAACTACTTTCAAATAACCACTCTCAGGTGTTGTATTTATAGCCTTTATTTACCCAAAATTAAAATGTTATATCATAACAAACTTTTTGCTTGGTGTGCTAAGATACCTCTCGACGTATCGGACACTGGTAATATTTATCTGAGTACGGACATAAGGAGGCTTTTACTGAGCCTTTTCATATAAGTAGAATTGAGATTAATTTGATTAATTTTGCACAATTATTTGCACGAGCAACGTCACATGCAAGTTAATATGCATAAATGGATGTGCTCACCTGTGCTTAATGCCCTGTATATGACATAGAGGGCTGAAGACGGGATCAGTTGGACGTTGAAGAACGTGAGGGTCTTCTTGCGTGGGAGCGAGAACCAAACGTTGTCCCTTCGGCCCTTTAGCTTGAACATTGTACTGCCAAAAAAACCTTTCTCGTCTTGACGCGCCGGTCGTGCTTCCAGCATTGCTCTCCGTATCACTTACTTCCGACTCTAATTTCCCAATCGAAAAGATTTAAATCATTTTTAACCTACACATACATAAATATTGGATGAAGTTTTCCTACCTTCATCACTAGAGTCGTGGTCACTGAGGTCATCTGAATCAAATCCTTCGTCCATGGACACTGAAAGTCCGCCAACGGGGCTCAACACGTCAGCTACAAAATTAAATTACAAAATTAAAACCACTTATTAAACGCATATGCATTTGAAATATCAAATTCCTCAGCCTGCTTCCTGAAACTACTACGTGGCATTACAGCAGAGTTATTACTCTGTAAGATAAATAAATGCAGACGTTACAATATTTTTATGTCCTAGTAGTAGCTTCAATAAAGGTGTCTGACACGAAGTAAATCAATAATTTACGAGCATACCTATAAATAAGTAGCTAAAGTTTCATTTTCATAGCCTTAACATTTGTGGCAATGATTTAGTATTATTATTTTAAATTACATGCATATAGTTACAGTATTTTGTTTCCAGAGAATTATATCAAGAAGAATCTAAATATAATTATATAAAATTAAATCAATGGTTTATGGCAGATGATGAATCTACCTATACTATCAGTTAGTACTTTCTCTGAATTAAAAATCAATATTCTACTATTAGGTACAGCATAAATGCAATACAATAAATATGCAGATTGAAGTTCCTGTTCCCTGATTAATATTCTGAATACAATGCAAAGTTGATTGATGGGACAAAAGCCATTTAGGGAAGATTGATTCAATGATGCTGAGTGTGTAGGCGTATTATAGTTCATTGAAAGTACTGCATAGGATATAGAGAAGAATGATGATGTTAAATGGTGTACGGACCTGCAGAGAGGCTGGAAGTAGATCCGGCTTCGGCCAAAGAACCAGTTGACAAAAGGTGTGGTCTTGGATCACGCCTTTGCCACACAGCCTCTCTTCTTTGCTGCCAAGCCTCCCAAGCATTGTGTCCTTGACCCGACGGAGCGGAGGAGGAAAGCCGAGGTGTAAGAGCGCCGGGTGTTGGAGATAGCATGGAGCGGGGAAGAGACTGACCTAACGGACTAGCTAATTCTGGAGAATCCAGGGAATTCTGCAATTCCCTTCGTAACAGTAATTCTCGAAGACCGCCAGAGCTGCTGCTGCAAGTGAAATTCAATTTTCATTATTATTATTATGCTTTTAAGTCATAAATAAGATCTGTCAAAACTGTCAAAGTACCTGGAGGGTTGTGGAGCAGAGCTGGGAGTAGGAGAATGATTGAAGTTAATTTCGGATGTAAGAGTGAGAACAGGCTGCATGAGAGTCTGTTCCAAAATGGTCGTGGGCACAGGGACACTAGTAGCTGGAGCAGGGAACATCTTGGAAGTTCCAACTGGGGGGAACGAGGAGGAGGGTTGCACTTGGAATGGGACGAGGTCTCCGTCTGGGTCCAGCGGATTATTTCCGGCAGGTGTTTGTGGGGAGGGTGTAGCTGCTTCCACGTGGGGCATTGCATTCGCATCTGGCGGCCAGTAAAGATCATCAAAATTCAGACCATCGAGTAAAGTGTCTGCGTCAGGGGCATTGAGTTCTGCCAAAGTCGGTCCCAACAGATCATTTCTCTCCACTTTGAAAATATCGTCTTCGTCCACGGCCACGGACAACTTGGACAATTCCCCTTCCATTCCCATGTGCTCCAAGTCGGAAGAAACACACACGGGTACTTCCAGAGACTCCATGGCTGGATCAAAGTTCATCGTCATTCCGTTCCAGGTCGTCTGTCCAAATGCAGAGGCTGCTGCAATCAGATTCCCTTGATTCAGCATCCAGTGCTGACCTTCCTGAGGGCGTCGTGGAATCGGCATTCCCTGGGGACTGGAGGGTCCTAGGGAGAGAGGACTCAGTCCTCCAGGACTTCCCATCATCCCTGGACTCGTAGGGCTGTTGTCGCCGCTCTGATTCTTCATCAGACGCTGCTGCTGATTGATGTGTACTTGAAGCAATTGAGACATCCTTCAGATTTTGCCTGTTCAAGAAAAAACAAAAACAATGCGTCATGAATCTGAATAAATTACAATTCAACCTTTAGCAGTATAATTCTTCCTCGCCAGATATTTTCTAACTGTGAGCTCGAAGGTGTGTAAAAATCCTCCAATTAGAATTCAGTGGCGTCTCTTTAATGTTTACAGTGAGTTATCCATTCAATCGGATGATGTAGAGATACATTTATCAGTATAATGTTGTCGTCGTTACTACGTAGCCTGTAGTGTGTGACTGTGAAGTACGTATGCAAATCTTTAGTAGCTGACTTGAATGTTGTTGTAGTTCATGAGCACGTTGTTGTTATAAGTTATAACTTGTTATTGTAAAGCGTGCAATAAAAATTTCGCAATGTACATTAATGAGAAAAATGTGTTTACTTGTGACTTGGTGGTTGGTTGGGCTCTGGAGGCGTGGTTCTGCGATGATCCAGAAATCGACGTCACCTCACAGCATCAGCCTTTCACAATCTGTTGAACAAAACAAAACAAATGTAGCTCCTTGCTCCATCAATTACTTACTAACTTACAATAAGTATATTGGACTGGAATTTCATCCTTCATACACTCCACAAGGATGAAATTTTTCCACTACTTTTCCACGGCATTATCATTCGCTATTTTTAATTACTTTAACCTACACCATATGAATACAAGTACTGGGATCAAATTTTGTGTATAAGTATAGGTATCACCTATTCGTACTTTACTTATGTCACATTAGTTCTACAGGGAAATGAAGTGTACTTAGGTATTGTATTTTAAACTTCAATATCCAATGACATATATACACCTAGCGTTTTTATGTTTGACCTATGTAGTAGGACATTCTGTTTTTGTCATTTTTCCCCTACAGATTGTTTTGTTTCAATTTATTCAGTCTGAATCTGATAGACTAACACATCGTCCTTGAATTGAATCTAAGGATTCATTCGTTAGAATTAATCTTTTAACAATCTTTTGCTGGATTTATCGACATTTGAGTCAGTTGGTTGTTTTCTCCACATTCGTAGACTTTATGCGAAAGTGAGACAAGGTAAGCATATCGAACAAGGTATGCAACATACTTTGTGTAATAACATTTTGCAGGAAATCTAATAATAATATATGTAATGGCTTGTAAGAAGCTTACCAAGCAGAGAGATCACAGCAAATAAAATATAACATGCAGGTATACAGATAGTGTTTTTATTCAATTATAGTCTTTCGTCTCTTCTCTGTTTTGAACCATCCGGTATTACTTTGTGTTAGACTGATAAACTGATAAAAGTGCTAAAAATCGATTATGGAAAACGAAGTGGTTTTGACAATATGTGGATGCCATTACGAAAGAAGCCATGTAAATTCTTTGCTAAGGAAAAATAAGAAATTCACAAAAAAATGTTTTCTAGAAAAGGCAGAATAAAGTTGATTCCTGATATGGAGTAATATGCGAACATTGTTACTTATTTTGTTTCATTACAAGGAAGAATTCAAATGGATTAAGTATTACAGACATAATCCATAATCTAGATTTATGCTAGTACTGCAATACAGATACTATTACTATAAAAAATAATAATAATAATGAGGATTATTTACAAGGGCTAAAAATTGTTTTCTTGATGAAACACTAATACAGTAGACGGAATAAGTCATGATAACACGGATATCAGTTTTGTCGCATGTAAAATAAGGCTATGTAACGTTGTATATAGAGGAAGAGGAAACCACTAAACCTTTTACACTTAAGTTCCAACTACTTAAAGATAAAAAATTGCGCCTTTCACTTTAATATTGTTAGTTCTGGAAAAACACCTAGAATGAAAAATGGAAGACCAAACTAAGTTTAAATCTATGCAATATGATTCCCCAAATGCGAGACAAACAAAATTACTTTATCAGTAAAGTGCATCCGTTCCCGCTTAAGTACAATACTTTCAACTGTCTAAATAGATTATTTTAAATTTAGCATACAAACGTAGTGTTTAGGGATGTCCATTTACAATACAACTGAACCTTTTATAATCCCCATCTCTGTATTTTTGCTGTCAGATGTAAACAGATTAGTTCACATACTGATAAGGAATTCCTTCGATGCAAAATACCCAATTTGTTGCATGACATATAACTTAGCTTGTAGTGTTGTGGTAACCAAAGAACATATTTAAGATGATACAACTCGATGTCAATCCCGTCGATTTTGTTTCGCAACTATGTATTAAAAATACTTGTGACGCAGAAGATAGTTTCGAAAACAAACTACATAATAATTGTGTGGGCTGAATAGACAAAGAATTACTTTAATGTGCTTTACTGCTGGCTTTCACTGACTGACTTTCATAAATGTATAAAAGAAAATATATCCTTTTCAGTCTATTAAACGCTTTACATTTTGGTTTTATTACATAAAATAAATAAAGGAAAAAGGAAATCTTTTCAAAATCAAAGCTATTGAAAATATAAAGGAAGATTTATATCATATCATCATTTTAATAAGCATCTTTCTAGTTATTGCGCTATACTTCCAATTACTTTATTATGTGTTTGAAAAGTTACATTTGTCTACTAGACATTGGTAATAATTTTCCTCTGCCCTTCCTTCACATGTCCTCTAATAAATACAAATGGAAGCTTTAATCTTTTAACTAATACGTTGAGATAAATGTTCTCATTTACCATAATATTTTACTTGTAAAGCACTCTGTAGACTAGGATCAAAAATCCCTATTCCTTGTGCTTATTTGTGAATTTAAAGATCAAAGAATAAAACTGAATAAAATGCAATAATAAGCAATTTCCCACTCAATTTTCCATTCAATGTGACTCATTTGCCCTTTTCCATAAACATTTTACTCTGCCATATAGTACAACGTCGCACAACGCCGTTTATTTTTTAATTTAGAAATATTTTCTTAACATTTATTCTTTTCAACGGAAACCAAAACATTGATTTATGAATGTGTATCATACAGTGTGTATTCTGTGTATAATAATTTCAAGCTATCAACGCTGACTAACGCCGTAAGAAATCAGAAATAACTTTAAATTCTATACGCAAAAGGTTCATTAGTATTGAAACTTGGGAGCCAATAAAGGACATGGCACAAATCTTATGGACCATGTGTTTCGAGGGAATAAATCCGTTTTAATATGATTTGTGGCCACTAATATGGAGGTAAAAAGTGAAAGAGGAAACGCTCTGAATGTTGACCGTTCACGAGATATTCCGTGTCAAAGGTCAACATGTCATTCCCTTATGACCCCCATCGAGCAATACATCAATCGAAAGGACTTACTCTCCTGAATCCAAAAATACCATACACTTGACCTCTGTGACCTACATGTCAAATAATATATGCAAAAGTGGATGTATTTATGTATATATTTATGTATTACTAGTAATGTTACCCGTCCTACGAACGTGGCATTAGGTACGTAGGTAGGTATATAACAATGTAGTTACTGTGAGTAACATGAAGATAAGTTAGTACTTTTTCCAACCATATATCAGTTATGTTGTTATTTAGAATCACCAGCGTCCACTTTTAATGCAATTGTGTAGCATTACTTACTGCTATGTTACCCTTCTGAGCCGAGCGGGCATTTTATGTACAGTAACCACATTGTACTAACCTAACCTAACCTAACCTAACCTAACCTAACCTAACCACATTGTTATCCACCTACCGACCTACGTACCTAATGCCACGTCCGTAGGACGGGTAACATTACTAGGAATACATAAATATTGAAATGAGTCAAAACTTTTGCATATATTATTTGACCTGTAGGTCACAGAGGTCAAGTGTATGGTATTTTTGGATTCAGGAGAGTAAGTCCTTTCGATTGATGTATTGCTCGATGGGGGTCATAAGGGAATGACATGTTGACCTTTGACACGGAATATCTCGTGAACGGTCAACATTCAGAGCGTTTCCTCTTTCACTTTTTACCTCCATATTAGTGGCCACAAATCATATTAAAACGGATTTATTCCCTCGAAACACATGGTCCATAAGATTTGTGCCATGTCCTTGTCATGCAGTAATGCTGTATACTTGTGTGTACCAGTATATTTAGCCGCACATTGCCCTGAAAATCCATTTTCTTGAGATTCTCTACGGCCATTGCCACGTGCTGTTGTTAAATATAATATTACGGAATGATAAGAGCGCTCCTCAACTGAGTTCAAGTTCACCATCTCAAGACAAGGAAAATCGGAAGGCTGATGAGGTTTAACTTTAGATTGGAATTTGGAATAGTTATCTAGTACTAACTGGTAATCTCGGAAGTGTATTTAAATATGTAATATACTAATGTAAGCAACATACTGTTGCTATTTCATTGTATTAAATGATATGTTTATATTTCAATTTCTACACTTTACATATTTTATTGCAATTTTGCTATATGCAGCTATTTCTTATTTTGCATATGAAAATTACAATAGAATATGTAAAATCTCATGGCATAAAGACGAGAACATGCATAGCTTTGACAAAACATTAAAAATGCAGATGATTTCAATGCCCAGAACCTATCTTGAAGTTATGGCGATTTTGGCGATCTATTACCATCTTGCATACCGGAAAATAATATATATGAGAATCGATATGAGTAGGGTTCAAACATTTAAAAATTACTAAACTGATCATTATTTTTAGACTTTGATGCAAATTTATAAAATTGATTTTTGTCATAGCTGACTTTAGCCTTTTCTGTCAACTACCATAAGAAAAAAGTCAAAATTTTTTATGAAAAAAAAGTTCTAAAATTAATATTTAATTCATTGTGTGATAATCTATTGGTATTGGGCAACTCTATAAATGGCTATCGTAGTTGTTGTTCACATGGAATTATAATTAAGAGACTTTGTTCTAAACGTTGGCAAAGTATATCCTTCTCCGATCAAAATAATGATATTATGGGGTTAAACTATGTATCTCGTTATAATACATTTGAAAAAAATGAAGTTGTTAAAGGAATACTAGAATTTATTAGGTAGTGGAAAAGAAAGTCATGTAGAAGTTTTTCAAGGTTCAGGAGATTCGGTCTATTAATAGACAGATCTAGGAAACAACTTTATTTTAGTCTTGTTTGCGATGCAGTGAACAAGATTGTTATCATAAACTTAGAGAGGAAGAATACCGACTTGTATTTATTTAATAGAAATGCAGCTATTCTCCATCTGTCATGTTTTATTAATCTACACATTGCATTAAAAGGGTAGCAGATTCATATAATAAATATACAGGCTTGTAGTGAACTTACAATATAGAGCAGAAGTGGGTAACGGATGCTAAAAGGCTGAGTATTTTTGACAATAAATGAATTGAGAAATGCTTACATTGCACATAGTATGCAAAAGTGCAACTCTGGCATGTTTTTTCGCATTGCGTGTAAGATAAGTTAGATAATGTATATTCTATACTACTGAACGCGTTTATACTTTATAGTTAGATACTGGAGTATAGAGAAAGAGATTGCATTTTAGGTTTTAAAAAACTGCTTCACTTGCTTCTTAACTATAAGCTTGATACAAAGAAGATATATAGGTTAGATGAAAAGGAAGTTTAAAGGTTGAAGTAGCTAACTAAGGAAAAATACTTAGTAGATCATTCAGATACACCATACATTTACTTTTACTAGCAATGTTGCAATTAGTCCAGATGAGTTGCAGAAATCTGCATCTGCTTTAAATTTAAGCATTCAGCAAACAGTTCTTTATTCATACAAAAAATGCTTATGTAGTATGATACTAAGCTAACATCTATTTATATCTAACAAAACTTTGCAGCATTGCATTTTAACGTCACTCTGTGCAATTGCAGTTCGCCTTTAGCAATATCCACCCTACCATTAGTCAGTAAGCACGTGTATTTATTTTTCTAAATCGAGTATGTCTAATTACATTAAGGCATGTAGAATAAATAAATACCAAGTTATAATGGATGTGACGCCACATATATAACAAGGATAAAATAGTTTAAATAATAAAGAAGCTTCATCTATTTCTGAGAATTCTACTCCAGAAACTTTCGAAAGGTAATAACAAGCTTCAAACGAAAATATTTAAAATGCGGTTATGCAGATTTACACTACAAGCATAAGTTATGTAAGCAAAATCCATATTATTTCAACTTTCAGCAACGCTTATAGGCATTAAATTATTATTGCGGCTTTATGTATACACTAGAATATATAAACGTCAATTATTTACAGAATAATTACGTGCTTTAGCGAGGAAATTCATCAAAATACCAAAACCTTAATAGAAAATATAATTCTATATTTACTTTGATATCGAAGGATTTAATTCCATTCATAACTATTTAGAACGCATACAATTTACATTTACACCCTTTCAGAGGTTGGACTTTAATTCCCAAGGCATATATCATGATCAAAATTCTAGAACATGGAAATTTAAAAAAAACTGATGTATAAATCTTGTGCCCTAGATACAAAAACTTTGTCGCCTTTGAAAGTCAAACGACATATATTTTCTCTGGTAAAATGTCGACAGGAGATACATTTAATGATGTGTTTCAGCCCTCCATAACCGAGCTTCGCCTGACTGCTCCATCATTTCTCATTATACTACATATAAACATCAACGTGCTATTTGCTTTCACTCCTCAAACAAAAAGCGTCAAAGAAAGCCAACGGTTACTTGAACACAGCACACAAAGAAATGGAACAATCTGGCCATAAACAACAATATTGAGCTCATTGCTAACTTTGTTCATTACGTGGAAAGGCCATAAATGGGAATGTACACCTCTATAGACCCTACAAGGTAAATGGAAACCAAGATTGTAATGCCTGTCATATACATACTTATTCGTATCTATTCTCAAAATAGTGACAATGTCTACCTCCCGGGTGTGTACAAAACTCGTCATTAGAAACCACGATTCATGTCATTATGCCAAACGACACTAATAAAGTGTAATCTCTTCAAAGTAACACAATTTGCTTGTAAATAGAGGAATACCTGGTAAAGAGACTTTTCTGGTTCAAATACATAATTAGAACATGCTTTTTAAGTTGATATATCAAATATCAGATGAACAAAGACTTAGAATAATGGATAACAATGTAGCTACAGAAGACCAAGAGTGTTCAGGTGTTCTATTCGTCGCACATCGTTAGTGATTAATGATACAGGACGTGTATTTCTAACCCTTCCAGATTTAGGGTTGTTTTTCCGGTATTAAATTCATTTAGCCAACTACCTTTACACGAAATTAAAATTTACATGGACGAAATACAGGGAATATTTAATAATGTCAATTTTGACCAACCTAGCATTTTACAACCGCAACCCTGTTCAGGTTACTTGTTTGCCATAACTTTTACCGTGCTTTTCACTTATGTATTCACGCTCCAAAACACTAATTCAACTTTAACAAACTTTACACAACATAATATGAATAATTTTATCAAGAAATAGCAATGGCATAATTATACTTGATATTTTCTACTTTTCACTTTATCTCTATGCGGAAATCGAAACTGGAGCAACGAAAGTTCGACAGGGAAGGTTGAGCTTCAATGTGATTCAATTATTCCTGAAAGAAGCACTTCTTGGTAACTTTTATTGGATGTCATTGAATGTAAACGGGGAGTGTATTATATTCAAGCTTAAAAGACGTTTCGTACCTTTTATTTATTTTGCACCAATTATGAATATTATGACTCAAATCATTGCGTGTTTACTTAAGTATGTACTATAAGTAGATACAAAAATATTGCATAGATTATTTTCTACGGTGCCCCGTAAAGCAAAAATTTACAATAATGATACTTAGGTTTTATGCAGTGGTGTTGGAAATTATTAAGCGGCTAAAGGAACCTTGTGATGAGAAATACGTAGCTGATATTTATCACAACAGAAAAATGTAGTACTTGCTTTAGCATACACAATGAAATGATTCGTATACAGAGTTTACTTCTAAACCAATGACCAAGTCAGTATAATGTCGGCAGAGGAGCAACACGGAAAAAAACTTGGCTGTTTCACAACTTTTCCGAGAAAAGACAACTAAGCTCAGTGAACAAAGCAGATAGCAAAAGTGAACAACAAAGAGAAGTACAAAGATCAACTTCCGTCTAATAACATAGCCAACCCACACACCATTATGTGAAACACATCTCGTAGAGTTATAAAAGACTGCATGAAAGCAAAGTGTAATGGATGGAAAGCTACCTGCTAAAAGCTCATCACGTCGAAAACATTTTGTGTACACGTTTGAAATAAAAATAAAAACAAAGTTGAAGGTCGACGCTTATTTTGCTACATTATTCCTTGTATCCCTACTCTCATAACATCAGCATGCTTCGATTAAAATCTCAGTGACAACAGTTTACAACATGAGCAAAAAACTGTTTTAAAAACATTTCATATATGTTATATATATAACAAAACAACCATAATATTTATAATCAACAAAAGAGAGCGAGACCAATGGCCAATCCTTCAGTAGTAAATAGAATAAACTCGTTTTAAATGATGTTTCTAATATCAAACTAGTTGTGGGATTACTTTCGCTCTTAAGCTCTGAAACTTTTGCTCAACAACACAATGCAGAAATTTATCTTGCTCTAAATAACAGATCGTAAGACAGAATATGTTTTTATACCTACCTTATTATACAAAGAGTGTCCATATTAATAACTTTAAAATAGAAATCACATCAACTGTTTACTGTACATGAATTAATCTCAATTCCGTCATAAATACCAAAAAGCATAATAAGCCGTAATTCTATCTAGCTATGGGCTATGGCTGTGCTATCTTAATTTATTGAAATGAAATGCTGAAAATTTTATACTAATTGAAGGGTACATAGGCATTGTTGTTTCGCAGAAAGAAAGTTTTCTATTGAATTGGATTGACTTATCTCCCATATTCTGTCCTTTTAGTAAACAATAATATTTGCATGGACTGTAATTATCATTCTTGAATTCTCCCAAAGCAAACATAACCTTTTGTAATAAGTATCATGTATTTCAAACGTCACCCTGTTAAATCCATCCTGTCATAAACTAGAATATAGGTACATAGTAAATACAGCTATATAAGTTAAACAAAGATTAGAAAATAATATTCTCTGAGCAAAATCATGCAAAATATATTACAACTCCAAAAGCCAATTTACTTGGAAGCTTAACGGCGTGTAAATGTTAATCTTCAGCTGCACATCAATCTAAATTAAAATGAAAACAACCTTCGTCTTCATATAACAATAAACCTATTTTACCCGAAAGGGTGATCGATAACAAATTAGTAAAAAAAACTGATTTACTTACAAAATGTCGGCAATTTTTTTATGCTTTACAATCTTACGTCTTCGTAGGAGTTTTTTGGTCTATATTGCATAAATTTCATGCTTTCTGCGATTTTCTCTACGTACTCTATGATAAAGAGAAACTTTCACTTTAATTAGTACTACTTCTGTATGCACTATATGCACGTTGTCCTATCCTGTGTTGTGTTTGTTCTTACTCACCAAGTATTACGTAATACCATAGTCAGTGTTTAAATAGTGTCACTATTGTGGGGAGAGATTTTGTTGTTATTGTCGTTTAAGAGGGTAAAAATAGCAACAAATATGCGTAAACATACGTTTTTTATTTCTTCCTAACCGTAAAGCAAGTTTAAATGCCATTTACATATTTATTTTACCGTTATCCATTAATTAATACAAATCTGAAGTATTCTGAAGCACAGTTTAAAACAAACAAAATTTCCTTCTAACACTTCACCATTTTTCATCTTGTTATAACTGGTATATAGCATGCCTATTAATTATTATTATCTCTTCACACTTGGTTCACCCATACAATTTTCTCGGAAAATTTCACAAGTGTTTCGTATGAATTTATCAGTATTACTCACTTTAAGTCACTTTTGTAAACAATGTAATTGGCAGTATCTGCATTTATTCCGTATGCAAAATATTCCATTTATTGTATTGACTTAGATAAATACCCACATTGATAACTGTAATAATAAAACTGAAATCACCTTGAAAACTATGTTTATCATCTTTGCTTGATACGATAACACTTTTTTACAAAACATTTATTACCGTAATGTTTACTGCAGACAAAAACAAAAATTTACTGAATAACATTGCAGAAGTTCATCATTTAAACATTAAATGAAGGTATGCATAATTATAAATTGTATTATGTTGCATGTTGGTTGGTATTTATTAAACGAAACTTGAGAAAACGTTAATTTTAGTAGGTATTGCCTTAAAACTTCTTAGCAAGTTATTCATTCAATTCATAAATTGTAATTCATAAAAACTGATTTAAAACGATAAGGCGTGTCTGATAGGAAACGATTTTGCAGTACAAAAGGCTTTCCACTTTACACAATTGAATTTTAAAATACACAAAAATAAATACTATTTATTTTAAAACCGTCCTGTATTTTTTTAACAAAAACTAAATCAGTCTGGAACTAAACAATTTCTTTGCGGCTTGAGTAGATCAGGCTCTCCAACATTTCAATTTGGAGTTCGGGATCTTGTTTATATGTTTGTGCATAGTGCATACAGAATGTCACTTACATAGTCTGCCAAATAATACAAAATACAATTGCTTGTTTAATTTATTTACAATAACCAGTTCTATTTCGGTCTGCTTCTAAGTTTTATCTGGTTTTTCTTCCATCATATCGTTGCAATGAGTCATCCGTTCTCTACTTTTAGTGTTCTAATAATAATAATTGTAACCTACATTTTTACCTCCTTTCTTTGTATCTAACGGACAAAAATGTCTGAAGAGGATTCTATAAACCCCTATTGTAGGGAGAATAATATTACTCAAAGTTAACATCATTATCACTAATAACCTTTGGGTTGGGTTACATGTTGCATAAAATGGGAAAGTGACAGAATATTCAATTACACATAAAGGAAAATAATAGAACTGATGCTATTGTAATTTTTTAGATTATATCGCAATACTACCTGTTGGCAAAAGCTTTTGTTAATTATCGTAAAAACGTTTATCCCTTCAAAATTCTGAAAATAGCTTTTCTGATGTTGATGTTTTAATTTTACACATTTTGTCTCTGATGTAACAGGGTTCACGCAACCCTGTTACATCTAAAAATTATCTTATTTTTAATGGCTATAGTTGAGTAGTTACGTATGACTTATTTTCAAAGCTATAGTCTCTGGTCCCTATTAGTTCCTATTTTCTCTTTTTGTACACTAACGTTAATTTTCAAGATGGCATTTTGTATCTAAAGCTAGAACTATACTTACTGGTTTGACAGCAAAACTGAGTAAGTTCACGGTGTAGTTCATGATTTCAAAGATATACTGTCTTTTTCCGTTTGGTTTTAGTTCATTATTAATTTTCGTTTCAGTTGCCGATGTGTTTCGCGCAACTATACTGTTCTGATCACGATCACGGTGAGATCACGCTGTGGTTCCATTTCCATTTCTCGTAACTATACTGTTTGGTTAACGATTCAGTTCACTTTTAGTTTGACAAAACTTATCACGTTTCGCAAACCCAACGGCGCCCGATTTGGAAACTGATCCAAACTGATACAGTTTGATCTTTTACCAATGGCAAAGCAGGATTTTATTATAAGGTGAGATTGCAAGTTGGCACTATATTTAAACAATCAATTGAATGGAAACAGCTTTCGTACTTATCAACTTCCATATTTCTGATATTTATTTTTCCAATTTTGATCGAAAATGTCTTCCAATAATGATGTAGAAGTGGAAGAGAAACTGATCACTCTAGTTATGGATCATTCGTACTTGTACGATAAAAGTGACAAGAGCTACAAGGATAATGTGAAAAAAATTAACGCGTGGTCTTCGATTGCAACACAAATGAAGCTGGAAGGTAATAATTAATTTAATTCATTTTCGTTCTTGGCTACTGATAAATTTCACTATTGTGTGTAGAACATAAACGCAAAGCAATGTAATGAAAACAATGGCTTGACTTAATTTACCACGTATTTAAATAAAATTTTTGAATCAACTCCCCTTTTTAGTTGGAGAATGTGAAAAGATTTGGAAGAAATTGAGAGACCAATAAGCATCCTACTTGCGTAAAACTCAGCAGCCGACAGGATCGGACGAAGTAATGTCCACTTTTTTCGACATTCTGAACTCATGCGCTTTTATGAACCACACTACAAACCGTATAAGTAATAATAACAGAAAATGTTACTTTTGCAATGGTTACATAGTATTTGTGGTGATAATCAATAAAATATTTAAAGGTCTGTGTCAAATGTCCATGAAGACTCGACAGCTGAAGATAATGTGATTCCAGAAGATGATTTAGAATTTGAGCTTCATGGTTTCGAAGACGGAAAGCAACCTGCCATCGTGGTTGAAAATGCGGGCGTCAGCAAAAGTAATTACCGAATTGTTTCATTTAAATCGTTGTGGTCTGTTAGCAATAGAAAATGAAAGCCCTGCTATTTTTAATAGCAGTGTCTTCAAAAGAAAATTGAGGCCCGACTATTTTTTATTATTTACCGCAAAATAACATCTAATGATTGCCAAATTAATCTAACAGGTAAATGTATTGCCAAACGAAATTTACATTAGAAATTTATTTGTGTCCAGAAGCTGTTGTAAGTTGATAGAAATGCTGAGGAACGACCCTGTTTACCATCATAAGATGTTTAGGTACCACATTTAATACTTCATGCATTTAAGAATATAATGAAAAATGTAATATATATTTATGCGTATACTTATGTATTGATTACGAAATTATAGGATGAATGTCGAAAACTTTGACTACATATCAAGTTTGATTGCAAAGGATTTAATTCATTCTCCTAAACACCGAATACCGATTTCAGCTAAGACCAGGCTGGCTGTTACCCTGAGGTATAAAATTAAATATGGAATATGAAAATATTAATGTGAGAATTGATCTGCAATGATAGCAGTGCCATGAAAAGTAAATGAAGGCCCGACTATTTGTTAAGTTTATGTAATAAAAGCAGCGTCAATAATAGAAAATAAAGACCCGTCTATTTTTGATTAATAGATACTTAGCTTCTGGAAATTCCATGATATCCATCGGAATTACATTCAGAGTGTCCCCTGCATCGGTAAGAATGATTCTGAGAGAGACCCTTAAGAGCATCATACGGCATCTCAAGCCAATTTATTTTCCTCCTCCAAATCCAACCATATGGGCTACACAAGAAGAACTTTTCTGCGAGAAATGGAACTTTCCGAACGCCTGCGGAGCAATTGATGGAAAACATGTCCACTTGAGGTGCCCAAAAAATAATGGTATCTTGGAGATGAGGGTTTTGGATTGAAATCATATTTAATGAGACCATTTCCTGGGAATTCGGTTGAAACAACAAAGTCTGTTTTCAACTAACGTCTTAGCCGTGCAAGAAGAGTCGTAGAAAATATGTTCGGTATATTAAATGCACGATGAAGAATTTATAATGTCCCAATCTACTGTGATATGGACCTGGTACATCTAATCGTTGAAGGAACATTAATACTCCATAATTTTCTTTTAAAGCGAAACGACCACGGCGTTTACACAGGGGATCATATAAACGACAATGGAGAAGTTGTCGATGGAGGTTGGCATTCTGAGGTTGCTAATAATTCTGGGCTAATTCCAATAATAAGCAATGGAAATCACTCCCACGATGCGTCCCAAATTCGGAACAATTTCAAAGATTATTTCAATTCTGGGGTTGGATCAACATCTTGGCAATATCATCATGTAACGCGAGGATTTCATGTTTAAGCCCAGCTCGAATCTAATTTACTTTGAAGTATTTTGGCTGATATTCTAACTATATTTTCAAGAAGAACTCATGATTAAAAGCAGTTCGAATCTAAATTTCGCTTAAAGATGTTGACTCCAGTTCTATTTTCAGACGAACAATGCCGCTGAATATGTACACAAAATTTAAAAAAATCTAAGCCTGTTATTATATAGTAATTATTATAAAGTAATATATATTATATTGAACAAAGTATTAGCAAATATTTACAATTCAGTTCTATATCAGTCATTTAAATCGTATTATATATTAAATACGTTAAGGAAAGCGTATGAATCTGAAAGTGGGAAAACTCGATAACTTTGTATATTTAGACAATTTATTGCACAAAATTAGTTTGTTAAGCTCTTTCTTGTTCTATCTCTTCTTGCTACTCATCATCATCACTTACCACCTTTGAAAGTATCTCCGAACTGAATATTACTTATTGGAACTGTGTAGACCAATGTGTTATAAACCCTTATGTGTTTTTTTCTCTCGGCTGGGTTGAATTTAGGCAACGGTACCTCGTTGCCGTTGTTGACGGTAAACATTGTTGCCAATTCATCTTTTACCACCGGCAACACATGCAACACTCTCATTTGGTTATATAATAAACTTATCGTATATAACTAACCTAACCTAAATGAAATAAACAAATACGACAATTATCTATAAAAATTATAGGTTCGTTACATTCAAATCTGGTAGAATGTCATTTTTGACATCTGACTGGATTGGAGTAGACTTTTGCACAGTTTCTACAATATTATGAGGTATTCGAAATAAGCCCAAAAAATTCTCGGTCTAAAATTTATAATCATAACACTACAAATGATTACAGTAAAAACTAAATTATCTTTTATTAGGTTATATTCCTGTTTCATTACAAAATTTAGTTACTCTGCTGCTGCTTTGGTCAAGTTTTGGTTTAATTTTGTTATACCTTTACTGCCGTTGGCATTTGCAGACATCAAATACTATTTTTTCCTTAGGACTTCTCTTGATTTTTAAACCTTTTCCAGAAAACATCCCTTGTTTCTTTAGCATCTCCATTTGAAGAAATATGTGCAAAGTAGCACGAGCATCTTTTGCGGAAGAATGCTCTTCCTCCTGAAAACTTCCATTTTCTTTGAAATAGAGAAGAATATCCTTCAGCTTGAATTTTTGATTATTAGAATCAAAGAAATAATCAGAAACATCGATAATTTGTTGCCCTTTGAATGTATTGTTTAAGAATATTAGATCTTGATCCACCGAATGTCCCACTAAGTAGTTGTTATGGAATACTATGTCCAGCATTTCGTGCACCTGAATTTTTTAAATTTATTAATTTAATGCAGTATTTAAATATATCTAATATTGTCTCCCCAAGTAATGCTATTTTATTATTTTATGCTCACCAGACTTAAACTTATCCCTTGTCCTATCTTCAATTTGTCCAATCTTGTCAGTTGTGTGTTCCACTGGCACACTTGTTCAACGTCATATGCCCATAAAATTAATGTTCCTTTATAATCACAAATGGACAAGTTTGCGCCTACGAGGAGATGTTTATTTTTTTTAAATGATGAAAATCCTGGGTCGTAACCCTTTTTGAGAGATACTTTTTCAACGTCTATCACAACGTAATCATTCACAGGAACAAGATCTCCTCTAAATATTGTGGGACACTATAAAAAATATTTTACAACGATTTTAATTTACTATTGTCAAAAATTAATGTAGAATCTATGCAACAAGAAAACATTGTATTAAATTACAACCTGTCACCCTGATTTGCTATCCTCAAATGGTGGACGAGACTCGACTTTACTTTGCGAGTCGTTGCCACCACTTAAATTGGATCTTTGCTTTGTCTTGTTCAAGGCATTGGTGATTTGTTTGGACACTTCTGGGTGGATGGTTTTTTTTGCTATAGTTTTCATTACAAGTAATCCTCTTTCGATAAAAATCGCACCTCGTCTACCATCAAATCCTGTAACGAAAACATACTTAACATTGATCTGTCATTTGCCTGCTCAATGTCATAATGCTAGTATTACTATTACACATGTTTGGTTTACACATGGTTTATATTTACTTACCAAATTGGATCTTCCAGCCATGTTGATATTGTTTTGCCAATTATAATATTTATTCAATCGTATTTAGTTGTTGCAATAGTTTATTATAATTTGATTCGCATTCACCAAATAAAATTTTTACTTTCGCGCTGATTAGTTTATCGGGATCGGTGATCGTCTAGTATAGCTAGGAAAGAGTTCAGTTTCAGTTTGGTTTCAGTTGCAGTTGTCTAAATCTGAAGTACAGCTGCGGAGGATTCAATTTGATTTTTAAACTGGAAATGGAACGACAACTAAACCAACGAAATTGTAACTATAACTATTCCGTCACGTTTCTATCAAACGTGATCATGAACGTAAAATTTGAAACTGACTCAAATATTCAAGTATAGTTCTAGCTTAAATCATAGTTTCAGCTATAATAATAATAATAAGGTGTTTCACAATCCAGTAGTAGCAAAAAAAAATAAGATTGGAATAGCAGTTTCACCGAAATGCCTTTCAAAACCTAAAAGTATGACAGGTATAGATATTATGAAAAGAATAATATAAATAACATTAGGTGGATTATACTTTCTCGTATCATCATTGCAAATGATATGATGGGGATGCACGTAACGTTTCTGTAATTGGATTGTCGCCCACTCTTTGTGGAAAAAACTCGTTGTGTGTATTGTATGCTTTGATATATGCTCGAGATACGTGCGTCATAATATTTTGTGGGAAGAATACATTAGGTACCAAATATATTATTTTCTCCAATCTATATTTATGTTTGCTTGTCATGTTTGTTGAGTTATTCCTATAGCGTCTATGTGAAACTAAATATCCATGATACATGATAGCCATAATATTTATGACAGCTACTGTACCACTATTCTTCCACACTCGCAAATATTATACATAACCACGGAATCTATTTTGGATGGATTATGGTTATAAGAAATGAGATACTATGTTCTTTAGATGATATTATTATGACTTACATAACATTATTTTTTTAATGTAACACCGTATAGCTGATCGTCAGATATGCATACGTAAGCAACTTATGAAAAAGGTTGATAAACACAATAATAATAGATGAATGCTTTTTATGTGGGCGACAAGAGTTCCGAAATATAGTAGCGTTGTTAAATGTCACTTTTATTATTATCATTACCACCTTTTAGACCTTTTACATTGATGATTTATGTCAAGATCGTGTACCTACTTATCAAATGAAAGTTATTCATTTATGAAAGTACGTTATTTCTAATTAAAGCATCAAATATTTAGTACAAAACTAATTTATTGCTGGTTATATCTGTAAAACATCTTATGCAGCAAATTAATGTGTTAAGATACAATTTTCAAAGAAACAGAAAATTAAGGAATTACAAACAGTCTGAGTCTGAGATGAATAACCCTTCCAATGGATCAAAAATACATAAATTTTAGCTCCAACGACATTTTAATCTGACAATGCAGATTTATATTCATCCATTCCTGATATGAAAATGAAAATTTAGATTAAATTACGGAAATATTGCAGAAAACATTTATTTCGACGCCAGCTAGTATGCAATTTGCAAAAACTTCAAAAAGCCGTTCCAACATCAAAGATATATGCAATAATATGACCAGAAACATACCCTACCTCCTACATAGGCTATCTATAGTATAATTTTGTTTGTTGAGAACACTTCACGGTTTTGCACAGAAAGTGGTTCAGCTTAGATTCATACTTGCGAGTTGTTTTACTTTATACCAACGATCTTGGTAAAACTTTGCATCATCCTCTATAAACAGAGTTTTAGTCGCTGTATCATTTATCTAGAAGTTTGCGAAATTCCAATGCAATTAGAATTGGGAATCCCAAGTACAACAATGGCACAATGTACATTTATTGCAGGGAGCAATAACAATAAATGACACTGTTTATCATGTGTGTGATGCACTTTAATGCATTACGTGGAAATTTTCATTTAACGAACTGAAACACATGCATAAAATTGCATACCTAAACAGAACGTATTTTGACTTCAGAGACAAGTCTTATTTGCGTTGATGTTATTCCATGATACTGTCAGCGTAACAGAAGAATTATACAAGTAGAGTCACAGTAAACCAGTATATATTGTAAAGGCCAAAACATAAATAAAAATGCGAAATAATATTTATTGTATGAATTATTAACGCAATCGGCCCGAGAACATTGAATCGGTGATCTTTGTTTTTTAAGCCAATAATAAGAAGTAATTCGTAGTTTGAATATATTTGTTGTTATTGCTATACATACATAATGAAATAAGTAAAGCTTATGATCCTTCAAAGAAATGGATATAAATTTGTTTAACAGCAGTTCTTCAGTATAAAATTTCAATTCACTCGGGATTTGAAACAAGTAGTAGCTGTAATGCATAAGGATTTGAGTGATTTTATCTGAATTATATTTTTGCAAAGATTTTGTGCTGTTTGTAATGGAGTTTTAGGACATAATAGCACTGAATGGAATAGCACATAATGGCCATAATAACTGGAAAACTTATAAGTAGTAGAAAACTATTTGGATAATATTACTATTATCGCAATGTATTTAGTAGTCTGTTTACTACTAAATGGCTGCATGAAAGTAAGGTGATTATATTTTATTGATCTCTAAGTACTAAGCCGAATGAATAGAAAGATCTTGGAATATTTATCCTGATATGCATAAATATCGATAAGTTTCGTCTAGATTTATGCACCAACTGGTATGTCTAGTCCGTACATTGTAGCATTATTTAATTGATCAATATGAACCCTGAACGACCATAAACTGTACCTCACAAACAGCCGTGCGTACCTCAATACTCGTGGTCGTAGTTCACGTTCATAATATACCTACGAACAATATAATAATACACACATGGGGTAATAGACAACCACGTTAGAATAACTGAGCGTAGCATAAGAAGTGCTGGCAAGACTTAATAAAAGAAGACAATAATATTTGGTATAAATTATTTAAAATTCTATTGACATTTATACTATGTACGTGTATCCGTATTCCAAATGGACAGTGTATATTATATATCTGTGTACTCCTTAGGAAGGTACCTAGTTTATGATAGCATAATAGGAGTCAGTGTAAAGTCTAGTCGTCTTGTTATGCTTTGTGTGTGTACATTCTATTCCACGTCCAACCTTGGGAGTTGTAGCGAAAACATTGGCAAAGTAACCTTGAGACTTGGGAATTGCACGGAAATGAAATAAACAGAAACATCATCCACGAGACTCAGTAAAAAACTTGACACCTTTACAAAGCTTTGCTTACATTTACATACATTCGCTCATTTAACTTCGTGTATGACTTTTATCAGCCCTACATGTACCTATCTACTACTCTACAACAAGTTATCTGTTATGGTAAATAGCTAGGTATATACACATAGCATTTTACTAGCGCCGTCTTTCTTTCTTTTCGTATCTTGCAAATTGTTTTGTTCACTGACGTAGAGTAATTGTATAAAAATGTGTAACACTATACCTACACATGCCTACGTTACCTGATTAATTGGATCCTTTTATATAATACAATCTGGTAGAAATGGTTGTGGAAGTGGCTTACTATTTATTTGTTTACTATGCTATTGCTATGCTATAATCCTAAGTATCTTGTTCTTTATTGTTCCACATCTATTACATGGTGTGGATTAGTAGACGCAGACGTGCCTTTGCTATATACCTATTTGCTACGTAAAAGTAGCTTAATTTAATAATTAGGAGTCTAAATTAACAACCACTATACTATAATATTACGTTCATTAGATTATTTAGCTAGATGCCTTGTTTTAATTTGAAGCTACTACCCATACACTACACAGACTACAAACAACATATATAGTATATTTAAACGTATAGGTGAGTGACTGTATCCTTATCTTACAACAAATGGGTATCATTTGATTCCCTTTGTTGTAGCCTACAGTTGTTCACTGCTTGTACATACTCTATTTCTACTGAATAGAACAAAAAATCTCAGCAACCTAGCATAATGATAACACAAGTTTATCTCCTCCTCTATCCAACGCCCTTGCCAAACGCATCTGAATGTAAATTAATCTCATTGGCAGATTACAACTGGAAAAAACTCAGGTCGTCAGGCATTTTTGAAAATCATCACAAAAAATAAATCATATCAAGACAATCACCAAACTTCATATATTAAATTATCAAATGTCTAGAAACAACCCACTGATATGACCCACAATAAAACAGACATAAATGCAGACGTATTTATTAACTTGTCCGTATGAACGTCTTACAAATGATTAAGTATTCCTATAAACTAGCTGTACTCCGTTGTAGTAAATGCATTCCATCCAGAATGATTAGTGGTTCTGTTATTTTTTAATTGAGGGTATAGCATTTAATAAAAAAGTAGGACTTTACGTCATCTTGTAAAAAATGGCAATAGACATGCCATTCCTTGTGTGTGCTCCTGGGGCAAATATCGTCAAAGGACATGGATAGAGAAACCACTTTCCTCAATTTAACATATTGTTTAAAAATGCGTTTACTATTTTTTGCATTTGCTGAGTCTTGTAAATGTGTAAACACTGAAAATTGCATAATATTGCACACCGTAACCGTAACATATTTTATGTCATCTGCAATCTGCATGGAATTAAGTAGGTATCGCCCACAGTTGTCTTTCACATTTGCAAAAAGAATTGTATGATGTAGCGCTATTAACATGAACTGTTTTGATACATTATATTTTATGGACAATCTCTACTTGGGACGGCTGCGATTGCAGCAAAGTATCTACTTTAATAAATAATGAATTCCTTAGTAAATATATACAATTAATAATACCAGCTTATAAAATGAGATTTCTACACTCAACGACTCTAACCATACAAATAATCAATCACTGGATAAAATAATATTTTGCCAGTAGATCAGAATATTACTATGTAATGTGGCCCAAGATGAATATATAAATATCATTCTCTGTTGGTTTGGAGCAACATTTGCTAGTATCAAAATTTCCTAACAATTTCGATATTTAATGACTGTTTCAGAGTCAATGAAACATTCAGAATGTGGTTGAGGAGAATTGACTGAAATAAGCAGAGACAATAATGGTGGGCTGTCGTCGCCATCATTTTAAATGTAGGCGGTAAAGCATTACACTTAGTAAATGGAAACTTATAGCAAAGCAAATCATGAAAACCGTCCATAAAAAATTGTTTACTTCAGAGTAGCATGATTTTCTTGATTCAGCTGTTTGGAAAACAACTTATGAATATGAATTGAAGTAGTAGTAGTAGCATGTTCAATGAATTCTACTAAAACTGTGCATACTTATACTTTTCTCTTGCCATTGGCACATTCAGCTACGTAAGCAGAGAGAGGCACGCATACATTTGGATCTTGTATGAAAGAGTTTTTTTGTTTGCTACGATTGGAATGTAGTCAAATGGAATTTCGCAGAACAACAATTGCCTTTCAGTCAGTTTGTAGGTATTAAGCTACGTTAATGACGGGTATAGGCTATGAACTCGATCAATTTACATGAGTTGGGTACAATGAAATTCAAATTTTATTTTTCTATCATTTCGACAATAAATCAAAAACCGGTTTATTAAAATGATTGTCCCTTTAAATATTCTGTCAAGGTTTAAGGGTTAAGTTTACTCTAAAAAGTATAGTTACTTCGAGATGTATTTGTAAAGGAATCCCGCCAAAAAGTTAACTACCCTGACTCTTTGACTAGCAACATCCAGGGACGCACCTTAAACATGTTCATTGTCCATACACATAGAGCCATTTATTTTCCTTACTTTTTGCCTGCCCAGAATTATAAGTTGCCGTACTACTACAACTACAACTAGAAAAGTGAACTGAATCAGCCTTTCTCGTTGAATAATTTTGGAATTTAGTCACTACAACAGCATAACTATCAGCAAGTGCAGTACAATGTACGTTGAGAGACTCCCCACTGCATAAAATAATATAGTGATACAAATAATGAGACTATCTGCAAACAAGTGAGTTGAGTCAGCAGCAATCAGCAATGGTTCATTCATAACACAGTATATGTTAGAATTGGCTACAAGGTAATTATATTTGTGGGTTGTTTGTGTGGCGTGATGGGTTAAATATTGTTTGTGTTGTTGATGATCTTCAATAATACACTGCCTGCACTGCAGGCTTTATTAACTCACTCATGATTGGTTATTATGCTGGGTAGATTGCTATACATGTACTGCTTGGCAATGACTTACGTAATGGTAATAATAAGTGCACCAGAACTTAACTCTCAGAAATAAAGTACCTATCCTTCCAATCTACCCTGTGTGTGGTATTATCTGTAGATAATTGTGTAATGCCTCTTCACTAAAATATCAACAACAATATAACGCTCAAAATCAGAATGCATAACTCTGGCTTTTTCCCAAAATTCTCCATCTAAACGGTTTCTGTGTAAACGCTATGATGTAATAAGCAAGATTCATAAACAACTCAGTCATCACTATATCCCCTTCACTAATTTTAAACAAAGCAATCTCAATCTCCTCTGACAATTCAACAGAAAACCAGCATTTTAAACATTACAATCAATTAAATATTATAATTGCATTAAATACTATCAATTTGTAGCAAAGCAAACCAAATGAAAAAAATTCCGAAAAAGTTGAAATAATAGACTGTAAGTCAGCAATAGAGGTTGTTTAACTACTGATGCTTCAAACACAGATACAAAGCTAATGTAGAACAAATCTTATACGAGAAATATGACTTGCAGCCTTAATTGTTAACTCTAGTATGAAGGTGGTGAATTTAATTAATTAAAGAATAGTCTACCAGGTTAGCGTTGTACAAAATTTGCCTATTATATAGTATTTCCTCTGATTATTACGGCACACAACGTGATGATGGCCAGTTAATTGTTGTTTGTTAAATTCCATAATAATTTTGTGGCGTGATAATGAAAGTTATATACAACATGACGTAAATGGATGGAAATATTTCTATACTATGGTTTATGTAACTTACATATTTTGTTAAAGGGCATTTCCGATGTTCATTTCGAAGACGAAAGCCAGCTGTGCCTCTCCACGATAATATATTACATGGTATAACCCATTCTGTAGATATATACGAATATATAACTGGATGTTTCATATTTAATCACATAAAAAGTTTTGTTTTCACCTAGCATTAAATAAATAGGTTGCCTTTCATGTCATGTTTCATAAGCAGAGAAGAGGCAAATTGATTCGGAGAAAGTTATAAAGGGTTTTTAATTCCAAGAAATTAAAAGCAAGCTTTGCAGAAAGCTCTTATGTAGATTGGAAAAACAAAATTGTTTTGCAGACAGGATTTTATTGCTTACGTGACTAGTGAAAGCCACTGCCGCTTATGAGAAATTTAGTGGAGCATGATTGTCTCCTTAGGAAGCTAAACATGTTACATGTGAGGGAATGAGAGACGGATGGCACGTACCTATTGCCATATGCAGCTGCATCAACTTACATCACGCACGACATTATTATTTTAATCTCTAGAGCCTTTAAATCCCGAAGTTGGTGTCAATTGTAATAAGTTAGTACCTAACTACAAATAACATATAGCAAAAATGAAACCACTTACAACATGATTAATTTTTTAGAAGACTCAGATCTGATTTTTTAGCAACTCAATTGGAAAAATAATCAGTTGTTGTGTTATTTCAGTATATGTGCTATATTATGCTATTATATTTCTTTGTACTACGTAGGGGTAAAATAATACGTAAATGTAAACGATTGTCAGGCACTCAAAAGTCAAAGGTCTCAAACAAACTTCCGCTTTCATAAATTTTATGATAAAAGAATGAATACATTACGGGAACACATGCGGTTTTATGAAAAGTAGGTCTTTTTACTTGTGTAGCAGCACTATTTTGCAACAATATTGATGTTCAGAATTCTTTGAATATCTTTAACAATATTATCACCCATTATATCAGGGCAGTTATTATAGACATTCTTTTGTATATTTAATTCATAGAAATCTTGATTTCCAAAGATTCTCAATTCCCCCTTAATTCATAGAAATCTATAGCAATTTATTTTTGTTGGAGATCTATATTTGGTTGGTAACACAGCGCATGCAGGATGTAATTGTTCTGCCTATTTCCATGCCTTTCTCTGCATCAAATGGGAAAGTTAGCGTAAAGCATGTAACTTACTTATGTGATGTACAAGTAATCCTAGTAATCCAGAATAAATCGACGGACTGTAAGTAACTTGTTTGAGTTAACACAACAAAAGATAGAAGTTCGAAAGATCGGTATATAGTTGTCAGCCATCTATACCTTATATAGTTACTATTATATTTACTACCTGAAATGGTACTCTATATTAATCGGGAAACATATTAAGTTGCAAATGGCATAGCTTAACAACCAGACATAGCTAAAATCTCCATCAGACTGGATATTTCAGTCAATCTCGCCATGTTTTATTATATTATAATGTTCTAACATCACCCTATAGAAATTATGATGTCTTGAAGTTATGAGACATAGTTACAACAAGTTATAACATAGTTCCTTATAGTACAGATTACAGATAATGGTTAGCAGTGGCAATATAGTAATCTCATAAATAAATAATAAATATGTGTTCATACACCACATAAGTCCAGTCACCGTCACACCAGTGTAAATGACTTATTTATAAATTGAAATGAATTCCAACTTTGTACTATTGCTTATAAGTTAAGTACTTGCCCATTACTCATCAACATGCGATATAATAATCGTCTTCCCACTTTCCCACCACGTTGTTGACGTTAGTTATTATATATTACATAATATTAGCAAAGTGAATGAATACTCTCGTCTATACGAATACATATTCCCTAACCCTGATATCGTACTGCTTATGCAGATAAAACGGGAACCTAATTAGCTATTGATACCGACAAACGTATCCTATGAGAAATGATCCAATGCACATGTGTTAAACTAGTTAGCGTTGGTGTACTTCTGTCAGCCACAAATTGGCAACCTTAATAAAAAAAATATGCCTATGGCTCAAAGAGATCAACGCAATTTCCCAAAGAGAAAAATAAACGCGGGGTGAATGATTTATTTGCCTTGACTTCCTTCAAAAGGACAATGTAACCTCATGGTCAACGGCGATCATGATCCTGACCCAACTACATGGTTGTAGCAGCCAAAGCCACCTTACACTTCCATTACCGAGTTAATATATTTAACTCACTTCATTCTACTACATTTAATTCTTGTCATTCCCAGTCGGTATGACAGCAAAGTAGTTAAATGCCCTAGAATATCTCAGAAAACAGATAGTGAATTATATATTAGCTTCCTTTTGAGTAAATTAATGTATACCTGCAATGCAATTATATTAAAGTGGGCAGAAAATTAGATTTTGGATAACTATTCACTGTTTATATGACTAAAATGAAGAAACGTGAATAGTGAACTGACATGTCACATATACTGTTCGTGGATTCATCTTTGTGTTTTTATAAATTAATAATAATTAATTAAATATGCTTAAAAGGAAAGACATAGTTCGGTTGGGGCAGGCTGGGTGAGTTTACATTTATTTTCACAATTACAAGGCATAACTTCTAATCAAATGTCATTCCTCTAACATTAGAGTGGTTGTAATAAACGATAAACAGTTGAAATGACATAATGAAGACGGTTGTCACGTATTTTAATAGATGATATTAGATTAAATTGCAACCTATTAGATCAGATATTAAATTTAATGTTATATTAATTTTACATGTATCAGTATGTGTATTAACAATACTAAATACCTCACAACACCCGTTGATATGTATAACATTATATTGTTTTACTTTTCAATACATAATTTATAGCAAAATGTATGATCGATAGATGATAGCGCGAACTAAATTACATGCAATTTTCAAACGAACGACAGGATGATGTGCAAGATAATGGTAGTTAGTGATATCAAGTACTATATGGTACAAATGTCTTGTTTTTAAGTCATTCTCCAGTTTAGTTCATGCGGAGAGGCTATTTATTCTCTATCTCTACGATTATTCTATGCTTACTTTGCTTTATACTACAATAGAGTCTAATATTTTACTATTAATTTTTATTAACTTGTGCACAATGGTTGATAGGCTGTGCTACACATTTTCATTACGACCTTGATCATTAAAGAATGTTAATGTATTTTGGAGACATGTATACATGCAGTTATCAGGGTACAATGTACTAGATAATTGTGATAGGACGATGGTGGAAGCAAAGCATAACTACCTACGTCATATTAGTATGTTATAATAAAATTCACTGTTGCCACGTATACTTTTAAATTTCAAGTGAAAACTAAAGTGCATATGAAGAATGCAGTGACCTTTATCAGTTTTTTGCCCACATGATAATATGAACGATACTCTTGGAGAGATTACTTTTTATCCTTCAATAGCTAGCCCGACTTTGTGAAATGATATTAGTACTAGATACAGGCTGCATAGTATATGTACATGTTTAATTAAAATATTTATTCTTTTTAAATTACGAGCTTTAAAACACAAATGTATTGATTATACTACAATCGGCAAATTTATGACCAGTGATGACGAAAATCTACTTTACCAACGACGTCGAAAACAAGAAATAATATCTAATTTCATGGACCATGGAGACTTGAACCAGCTTTTGGAGCATTTCATTTTTACATACAGATCAAAAGCTAGCGCAAAATATAATCTGGCTGAAGTTTAACCTAAAGCTATTTGCACATAGCTTGCTACCAAAAACTTTGATTGAGTGTAAATGGAGTAATTTTGCCCCATGCCCATGATGCTAATCGGAAAAAGCTTTTTATCCTAATCGTAGCCAAGTCTCCAATCTTAAAAGGTTTCAATTTACTGTTAATACAGTGATTCAATTCATAAGATACTGAAATAAGTAATTAACATTACATCATTTTGTGTGCACTAATTTTTATTTTTTAAAACTACTTTATGACATGTTTATGACAGTTTAGGTTGATATTTATTATAAATATGAGTAACTACACGCATCGATATTATTATTGTTGATATCCGTAGTCTGTCTGTACTGTACTTGATGATTAGAATTAGAAGCAGTATATGATGATAATCGTTGGAGTTTGAAACTTAGACTAGAGATATGTGGAGGTTTGACAGCATGCTACCCTGCCTGCTCTACACGTGAATAAGATGCGAGACCTTTAGTAGGCCCTAAATGATAATATTATTATTATTATTTCGTTTTCGCGTTTTGCATATTATGCTATCAATTTTAACTCCAAATATGACTCCTGCACCTACTATCGCTCATAATATAGTAAAATAAATACTACGCTATAATTGCAATATTTACAAGTGAAGTTGTTAAACTAGCAAATGTAAATCTACTTATATTTACATCATTATAAAGAAGTCAGCAACTACGTTCGCGTTGTTACTTCATGTAAGCATAAGCATATACATTGCCTAATTGCTTGCCATTTGGCAGATGCTGCTATTTCCGTTCTGCAAAGTTTTCTCTTCCACCTACACGCTGCTGCTCTTAATCTATGTTATTCATCTTCACCCGAATACAATTGCATTTTCCGTACTTGTATTACTTAGATGGTAGCTTTAAAAGAAAATATTACATAGGATGGTTATAGATAGTCACGTTTCAATTTTTATGAGCACTAAAGTTTTTTTAGGTGAGTAATTTAACTAAATATAGCTCTATGCGTGACAACCTGACTATTGTACTAACTGCTGCAACTGTCTATTGTGAGTGTGATAAACAAGTCGGCAATGTCTCAGCCCAAGTTTTAAAATAAAGTGACTCAGAAATTTAAAAGTCCATCGTATGAAAAATAATATCTTAATTTAGTGAATTCTTTTTCTGTGAATCTGATGATTCAGGCTTGCTATTTGAGTGTATTCCTTCCCGGCGTCATACTAGGAGGATTAACCATAAAAATATAAGCATATAATCCCAACAAGGAAGTCATAATTAGCATTCTCAGATAACAGCTAAATAGCGATAGATAATTTTTGTGATGTAATGTAATGACCTTTGATAATAAATAATATCACAACCCAGCAGAAATTGCCAAGTCAGCTAATGAGATCTGCATGTTTTTGGCCATCTCGAAGTTAACTGAGTCAACATGTATTAGTACACGCATTACAGTACATGTTTCTGAATGTTATGCAAGTTTAGCAAATGATTTACTTATATGCTTGAATGAACAAGTAAGATAGCAGCCCTAATTATTACAAAAAGATGCATAACAGAATTGGCCAATTGATGGTATTAATAATTTTTCTCGCAAATTATTTAATATTTGTAATTAATGGGCTAAATGTTTCTATGAGACAAATTAAATCATCACGTCGTTGGTTACTGTACACTTTAATCAGTTACAAACTTTCAGTACACAGTGCTCCAGCTTTATTAGTACTACTTAAATGAGTATAGGGACAACATTTATTTCATATACTGTATTATGGTGCTAACCGTAAATATAAAAAGAAAGAGCAGAAAGCTGGCACTGCACTTTATGATTTGGTAACCTTCTAGTGACGTACATCAGTAGAATTTCCAATTACGTTCATTAATAAATGCTTTACGGATAGAGATAAACCAATAATAGTAGCTCATTTGCTCCAAATAAATAGGAATTAAGTAGTGGATCTATGTTCAAGGTCTAAACTATAAAAACCAAACTGAAATGTTTTAGATATTGATAATTTCCTAGCATGACACTTCGGTAGGTTGAAAAGGGTGGAGCACCCAGAATAATAATATGGGCACATAGATTACGTCATCTTCTAAATGCAGTTTAAATTCCTATTACCAGAGTCAGTGACAAAATTTGCAATAAGGATAAGAATATAAGAACTGTTTTCTGATTACTAATGCCAATTGAGACACTCCTGTCGCACTGCCCCCTTCTTTGGGTGATAACTTTAGAAAGTTTATAAATAATTCGTTGAAATTTTTTGAAGATAGAAAATGGGCGAAAATCAGGCAGTCTCTATCTGAAAGAGTCGTTCAAATACCAAACATGCGTAGGTCGTGAGAAAGCTCATTCGAAACCCTACAAGTTATAAACAGGTCGATGGCAGATAGATCGTCTGATAAAATGTCATTGGCATTTTTCTGAAATCAAAACCGTCGAATAATAGATATGCGGGAAGTAATAAATACGTAATAGTAGTAAGTAGTGGCAGTGTTATCTTATTATTGTGTCTTGGTCGCTCTTTTCTGAAACTGATACATTTATCTTCTCTTTGTTGTCACCATATAGACAAAATAAAGCCCAGGTTCGTAGGTATTAATTAAACAGGAGCAAAGTCTAACTGCAAAAGTTTGTCGACGAAAATATTGTGTATAGTATAATTGGTAATCTATTTTGTACATGTAAATCGATATTAGGTCATTAAAATATTTTAGCAATGGTGATTATGTGCAATATAAGACTGAAATTTATTGTTATTTGAATCACTGGATTTTCTAGGGTCTGTACTCTGTATCTTCATTTAGAATCCTCCTGGGTCATCAGTAATGATAATGAATCGGGAAATGAGTCAATATTTTCCAAGTAAAAGTGCACAACTATCATGTACTTACACAACGTGGAATGCAGAAGTACAGAACAGATTACTAAGTAATATTATGCAATCATGCAGTAGATTATTGTGTAACAGAGTGAACTTACTTGTTTAGACATTTATAATTAAAATAAAAGCAGTGTGGTTCTACCTCAGTATGAATGTAGTACATCAAAGAAATGTATTGTTTACTCTGGAAGATTGCACAGTGTAAGAACGAATATCTTGTTACTAATACCTACCTCATTTGTTTGGCATTCATTGTGTAAAAGACAGTCTCGCTATGCTTTGCAATTTTATACGTAACGTTGTACTTATATAAACATAGGTATATAAAGTTTTTCATAACAATAGTAAGCATAAAGAAAAGAGCACTTACAATACACTTACGTAAGTAGCAGTTTATAGTATCAGATCAGATATAGCAATGGATATAGACGCATCAAAACAGAAAAATTGAAGATAAGAAACAGAAATGGAACGAAGTAAAAGGTGAAACTGAATACAGGGGAGAGTACATCTTTGCACTTAATGTTGCTATGTGGTAAGTAAAAGTCGTGGGTATTGAAGATGCACGCTATCTTATTACTTCGAAGGTAAGTGTGGAATTAAGTTCATAAGTAGACGGAGGATGAGCAGAGCAGCGATTAGCGTGGCATGACTACTGCACTAACAATAAGAAAGATTCTCTCGACTTCTCTTTGATGTGTATTTGCATTGCAATCATCTTATAAAGTTCAAGGTTGCACAAGTGAGAACCCGTTCTACCTATGTGCCTTCTCTCAGAGTTAATAACATGACAAGTCTTTTGATGATTCACCATGCCTTAAGCTTAAATGGATATTAAAATTACAGGTGGATAGCTGATGCATGCTGGGTGTTTTTCAATATTTGTCCACCAACTACTAAATGTCAACCAATGCAAATATTTCTATGCAAATACCAGTCTTATGGGCTTTTGTCCACAAACACAATTACTACGGGTGTTTCACGTAACTAAAAGTCTATCCTTCACGCTTCATTAATTCTTCAGTTTCACTACAATGTAGCTTGTGGTTATTGTTCCTAAATTGTGTGGGCATGTACTTATTAATTAGCTATTAGGTAAATTAGGTTGAGAATAATGGCCTTTATAATTGGTGTTTTTGGGCTTTGCACGGCGACTTATCACTACCTTTATTATTACGTATTTTATAAAATTCGAGTGCTAGATATTATGCAGTATGTAAATACTATATCTACTATTTCTGATCTAAACTGACGATTAAGTAGCAGTGTGCTACCGTCCATTGTGATCAGGGAGACAAAATTCAGCATTACCGTTAACATGTATCATGTATCACTATACAATTATACAAATTGAATCCCGAGAAATGGAATGACAGTTGATATTAAATTTAGAACTTCTTGTTGCCGACATTGTATTATTCTGTATTGTAGCAGCCTTTGCCTGCACAATCTACCATTTATTGAGAGTTGTATTAATAGAACAATGTAAAATGGAGGCTGGGTGACTTTGGTGAAAGACAAGGGAAATTTTAGGCACTAACAGCATCAAACGTGCATGAATGGCACGGCACAATATTATGAACTATGAACAAATGACATTAACATTGCACTTGCTACGCCACTAACCTTCTTGCCTGAGTTATGGATTGCGGTCACTAAAAGGCCTTGAGAAACCTCATAGTGGCTTCACATTATAAACTAACGTAACTTTGCGCATGGTGAATATAAAAGGATCTTTACAAACAAATTATTATACGCTACCTAGACTAGACTATATACACCATACGCCATCATCATTGCTTATTCTCTAACCTTACTAAATGCAAACAAAATAGCCAGTATGAAATGAAATAATCGTAAACGTACTCTGCCTCGGAAAATTCCCCAGTTAATTAAAAATTATCTACTTATTACTGTGGTTGAACACCAAAGAACAATTTTTAAATTATAACATATGACCCTAACCGTAAGGTAGTTGTCAGTGCTAATCTGAACAAAATTTATAATTTAGGAGAATTTCACCAATCTGCTTTTTCCATTAACCTACATACCTACTTTGACTTTCTGCTTTATACTCGGGCAACCGTTTACCGAGGGAATGATTAAAAACGAATTTATAAATCACAATCTCCAATTATTGCTTTAGGCAAAATTGTATCTACAGGAATATAGAACTTCACAAATATTGTTCAGCATCACTTTATGTAAGGTTGACAAAAAGTAAGAAATAATATACACTTGCTTGGTATCTATTGAAGCGTAATAAGACGAGTGTAATAATCGTCTAAAAAAGGACTCATCAATAATGTAGCAAATCAGGACTAATTTTAATGTGTAACAAAGTTGTCTACTACCTGCCCAGCGTATTTCATGCGTTTTATAGAAGAGATCATTAGTTTATTACACACATAATATAGAAATCTACAGTATAGTATAGTCTATACTGTAGCATAGACAATGAGATTAATTTGTCAATTGCATTGTGCTTATTTTTCGTGCTAATGTGTATAAAATTTACAATATACGACCAATAGTGCACAGTTGAAATTTTTTAACAGAAAAGAGTGACATTGTATTATATGGCGCGGGTGAATTATTTTTTTTAAGTTTTCAAGATAGCAACTTTTTAATTCTATGGGGATACCCTTAGATTGCATTGCATCAAAGTAATTTTAATCTTAAGGAGAAAAAGTTTGTAATAATAATTATTTCGTATCAATCGGTTACTTAAACAATTTGCCAAGTCGAATCCCCAATTGCATGAGTAAAATAGTTTATTATTCCCTTCAAATGAATCCTTAGTATTTTGATTACTCCATTCAAGAGCAGGCCAACGACCGTCCGTAGGACGGGTTCATTTCTAGTAAGGTTGGAAATGTATAATATTTACACTTACATTACACTACATGTATTATTGTGAGTTTGTCCTGTATACTTAAAGTACAAAGTACATTACTACAAATATTACTATAACTTCAATTAGCACAAGCTGTATTTCATTTTTCTAAGAACAAAAGTCCCAATCTACCAATAGAGAACGAGAGTATTTACGTTACTAAATTGTATAATCAACTAGCTGCTTTAAGCTACTGCCTATTCAAGCAGGCATACAGAAAATGTAATTTTTCGGTAACCTCGTTACCGGGCAGGCAAAAAAATATTCGGTTACCGGGCAGGCAGCGCGAAGCGCTGCCCGCCCAGCGGGCAGTAATGTTGTAAAATCGGGCAGGCAGCGCTCGTAATTTGATAAAAACCGACTGAACAGATTTTGTAGTAACAAATGTGGACTTGCGGACCCAAGACCTAACGTAGTTACCGGGCAGGCAACGATTTTTGGCTGCCCTAACCTCGTTACCGGGCAGGCAGCGTTTTGGCTGCCCGAAAAGGGAAGCCCAAAATATTTTGGTTACCGGGCAGAAAAACATTTTCTGTATGCCTGTATTCAAGTTACATACATTTGTTATGCTACGCGGCTACACACAGTAACATAGGTAGGCATGCATACAAATGTTCGTATACATATATACATATAACTATATTTTTATAGACCAAAAAAGATACCGACAGGTATATTTATTTATTTCATAGGTAGTTTATTTGATGACTGTTAACTTTATTCTATAAGTGATGTGGCTGAAGTACACACGCTGCTGTCTGGGTGAACAGGTACATAAGAAAATGAAGCTACAATCCATGAACACTAGTTAATAAGGCGCTATACGTCTGCATGCATGATTTTATAAGGATGATAAAGTAGTGATGCTAATGATAAGGATTAAGGATAACACATTTATATTACAATCTCTGATCATAAGTATTCAAATAATATTGTCTCGCCTTTTTCCTTGACTCAGAATTGCGTCTGATTAGGTCTGTCATGAAATAAATACTAGCACATTTGTATCCGTATCGATCGACAGAATTTCTTGCGTGTGCTTTGTTTCCATTTAAATTAGGGTTTGTTCTCACATTGCCTTCTAATGTTTTTATGCAAATAAACCGAAGAAAATATTCCAAGCACTAGATTATCATAAAAAATATAGGATGCATAATGCATTGGGTGATTAAGACATAAGATCTAAATTCATTTCTATAAAAACCAAATTAAAAATTTATTGTGGCTTTACTTAAATATTTAAAAAACTATATAGCGATAAAACTAAATGTTAATGTTGCGTAACTCTATAAACTATTAATAATCAAAACTTACATGTGTAATTTACACCACCATGCCATATCACGCCGCGCTACTTGTGTGGAACTGTTTACTTACATAATACGTGCTACAGTGGTAAGTACCCACATAAATTATACAAATCATACTATGTATATAGCTAAGATAAACAATTCAGTGCAGAAAGCAGTGATATGATTATGCATGTGATAAATATTTTCTGTGACATAACACTTATAATTTATGTGATTCCCTTTTATCTTTATCATACTCCCTAGCTTGCCACATTTATTTTATTTAATTGTGTGCCATTAATATAAAAAAGACCGTTCAGGAAGTTTAAATTATAACTATTTTTGAAACAAAACATTTAATACAAAATGGTCTCAGTTAGGAACACAAGGACGTTGATTTCAACAATTCCTCAATGTCCACTTTTGTAATGTATAGGCAGGTGGAATTTCAGTTCAAACATTATTCCAGGTCCGTTTGAGAGTAGGCAAAATATCAGCTAGTAGTTTAAAGTTTTAGCAAATCTAATAGTCTGATAAATATCTACTTATCTGCGGTAAATTTGCACCCACTTTTCACCTTAGCATTCCATAAATTGCTGGCAGGTACATCACGGAGCGTAATTTCCATGAAGCGTGCTTAGAAAAGCATAGGGGAAAACAACACAAACCCGGTATTCGGCGTTCTAACTAAACTTTATTAGCATATTTATTAGCTTAGTACACCTAAAGGATTACGAACCCATTTATTAATTGAAATTTATCAATGGATCCACAACAAAGTTAGCATCTCTCAGGTATATAACATAGGCTTAGCATGTTATTGTTATAATGAAATCTTTGATATCTTTAGTGTTCTTAATTTCGCTTTTCGTAATACTTGATTTGAATAGGCTAGTAATTTCTTGTCTTTCATTTTGTAAGTACCTTCAATTAAATAAATTAATATTACAATATCCAACCTATACCTTCTATATTACTAATAAATTGGAAGTTATAATAATAATGTATATACTGAAAAAGTGATGTTGTTACCGATAGAACTGTAAATTTATGACAAATAAGTACATGAATCCATTTGGTGTATTGACTTGTGTGTAGATTTCTATTTATGTAATTGAATGCTTCCTGACATGTAGAAAAATAGTTTGTCGCATTGAACATCATGCATCGAGTTACAGTACCATATCAAGGAACGGAGTAATAATGCTATAAATTAGTTGTTCAATCAGCTTTAATATGGAGCAGACAAACAAAGGTTTGTCACATGATTCTTGCTCACTAACTAAACGTAGAGGAAAGTAAACAGGGAAAGGGATAATAATAATATCAGAGGAAATAATAATAAACAAACTTACTTTATCCCGGAGCTAGCGAGGAATATCTGTATGTCGCATCGAGAGCAAAGATCCTAATTGGCCCTGTTGGTTTCGCTATACTTGGTTATACGGATGCCAACGTTTTAATTATAGTTCCTTATTCTGTTTATGGCACGAACACTCTCTCTGAATTCAATGAGTGTATCTTATGTTTTAAGTTTATACTGTTGTTTTTATCATCTATAGAGTACAATGACAAATACTACAATTGTGATTCACTTAAAATATTGAGTCAAGTTCAAGTATTATAAATTTTAGAATCGAAGTCTTCAACCTTATACATGTGCAATTCAATACTTGTACATGGAGACAGAAACAACTTATATTGAAGATGTATGTTTTATAAAAATGCTAAAATGAAGATCTTCAACTTCCACAATAGCAATAATATTCATGAAACCTTCTTTAAAATATGAATCAGCAAATCTTTCAGATGTCCAAGAAATCACATATTTACTCATATAAATGTTGTTTCAGCTGTATATGTATATGCTAATTTGTATTGTGGCTTGAATGTTACACAAACAATTTAAACACCTTAGAATTTAGAAGATGTTTATCATTAAACCAATCCGTCCATAAAACTTATTTAATCTTGTCTTTGTCTCAGCATTCGATAGCTCACGTGCCTTCAACAAAATTAGTGTCTTTAGTGTAAAATATTATGTTATTTGCATTATTACATAGCCCCATCACTACAAGAATTTGGAGGTTTTCAGGTTTATTAGAAGCACTGCCAACTGTGATGTATTTTGTGCGTATAAGTAAATCCAAATATATCTAGTTCACTGGGATTTAAAAAGTTGCAACTTTGCTGAACTTATTTAAATCACTCGGAGATTAACTAGAGTTTATTAATTATTAGTGTGTATTCAAACTAATATAATTCATGTCACTTAATATTTACTGTGTTTATAGATTCGTGAAATAAACAGGGCACAATTTATACTATTATTTTCAGAGTGTATTTGAGTTATTTTCGGCGATATTCCAATGTTTTTAAATACTTTTGCACAAAATTTCCTTTCCGAATACAATTGCTTTCTGGATAGGAAGAAACGATTTCCAATAGTAATTCAGATTTAATTTCCCCTTAGCAGAGGTAATATTGTATAGAATTGGTTTGAAGAAAACAATCTTGTGTTCAATAACAACACCTTTTCAGTTTCCAAAGGTTAAGGTAAGGTGATGCAAAATATGTAGGTATAGAGATATTATGATATAACGAAAACCTTCACTTTAAGTTCACCTTTAGCTACAGTATGTTGCAGTGTGCAGCGTGCATGTAGAATGAATAATTTTTGTGCTAGGTCTACAGCAGCAGCCCAAAAGTATACACTTTAGCACTACAACTTACAACAGTAGCAGTAGTAGGATTCTAATATTTACTGCCTTGCTTCACAAAAGAACTCATGTGTTCTGTTCACCGCGATACATTCTTCACTTCTGTTGTGCTTCGGATCCAAGTCATGCTATTTTGCAAACTCAGGTTGTGTTTGCTAAACACCAGACCATGTATGTATGTATGACTCTACTGTATATTTTATTATTTACTATGGAATCTAGTCTTTGTAGATCTACACCACATAATAGAACATAGACAACATTCGTGCCACTATACTACTACACTGTCTGTCCTATGTATGCATGCTCAAGAATAACATGTACGGGAATAACATACGGACAAATAAAACAACATGCATACGAGAGTCGAGCTTCTAAATCGCATGTCCCACGTAATTACGTTACGTTCATTCTTTATCGTAGATTTTGTAGTAGTAGAGCGAACAGCAGAGAGCTGTGCAGCAATGCAGTGGATATTATTCTATGGACTTTGCCATCCCACTATTTTTTATATGCTCGATAATACAGTAAAACCTCTCGCGAAGAAATTATAGGCCCCATCCGGATGGGTTTATAATTTCTAATATTGTCTCCTTTTTCATAGGGAAATATACTTCCCACAAGAATGTTTTGCATTACCTAGGACTATAGCTCAGCTTAAAAGCGTAGCCTCACACTGGTTACTGGTTTACGAGGGTTGTAGTCTTGTCGAATTGTAAGTCAAAAGAATTGTTTCACATTAGCGGTATAATAATCTAGTTTAAGAGGGGTGTCTCATATATTGGCTCTGGATATAGTTTATTCAGTTTTAAGAAGTTGGAGGGTCTACCGCATGTTGAAAATTGTTATAGGTTAATTTTCATTCATCTAAGAGTTAATATTATTTCAAACCACGCGATAGATCCACGTAACCATTTACAAATTTAGGTAGGACCCGTGGCCGCTTTTAAACGATTAATTGATGTGCCTAGTGCCTGGCTAACTTGGTGGGAAATGCTTAAGAGGGTTGTTTTAGAACATAGTTCAGTTTATGAGGGTTGTTTCCCTACTTTTAAGAAATAGAAGAGTCATAATTTTAATATGAATGGTCAAATTTTAAATTTTCCAACACATAAAATAAGGGTTTTCTTAACCCTTTATGTAATGGAGTAAGTAGCAATGTCAACAGCGAGTTTGGATTTCTATAGGTTATTTGGATTTCTTGTACCCAGATCCAATTAGCTCGTGAATATTACCTAAGAAATATTTGGACTTGTGCGAATTGAAGCGTCAGTGAATGAAAACCCCCTTTTTGAATAGTTGAACTGCTTTGTAATTTCCAAATCATCCTTTGACATTGATTTTTCAATCTGCCCAGTATTCGATTTTACCTTCGCCAATTGTCGAAATTGCTTTAGACGAAATTAACTAGCTAATGACGCAGCTTTCCACATGTTTCATAATACTGCAAGTTATGAAAACTTAGTAGCGATGTAGGTGGTCTTTAGGAAAGGTTTTCCTGAATAGAGTATAAGATTAAGATAGTGAGCATAATGTATTACAGTATTACACAACTGAATTAGAGCCCACTCCTTTACTTTATATAATAGCAAAAGATAGGCTTTGTATACCGCCACATAAGTTGGTAGAAAAAGTGCTATTCACTCAACTCACGCCCATACAATATATTGGAATATATGATACAAAATACTATGATAGTATACGCTTGCGAATTGAAGGCAGCGTGAATGTGACTCTTTGGGCGATCATTCAGAAGTTTAGCATGAGTAGAGTAAAGTGAGATTCACATCGAGGATTTCATCAGACTTGTTGTGCCAGTCTCTTTCCTTGTTTCATTCCTGCCAACCAATCGAATTCGTTTTTCCTTAACATATCTTTGCCAAGCAGTCAGGTTGCCACATGCTCATGTTTACATCAGCCTCCCAAATCCACCCAACCCCTAGTCTCCTCTTCTGTTCAAAATATTTACTTTTCGTCTGCACTCGTCTGCATAGGTTTAATATTATTATAAGAGTAAGTAAGGATGGAAAGGATGCAGAAAGCAAACAAGCATAGGGTAAAGTGAGTGATACATTTTTCTAGGATGTAAAAGGTTAAGTACAAACGTTTCTCAAACCTTTTTATGCTTTGTTGTGCGAATTATACATTTCGCTGCCTAAATATACACTTATACACCGCATAGGTTTTCAAATCCCACGGAAAATCCCAACAAATTCCAAGAACTAAGCGGCTGTGCCGAGAATCGTATCTCTTCATAGTTTTTGGAACCGCACAATCGGTTTTCTACGGAATTATGCAACAAAATTCTTCAGCTTATTGACTTAGTTGCACGTTAGTTTGGCATGGTAAATACGCATGACATCTTTTATTAATATTACCAAACAATCAGATATTTGCAGGAAGGACTACCTTTTCATTAATCCAACACTATTGCTTTTGTAAGCTTTAAAAAAATTTTCTTCGGTTTTCATGATACCAGAGTAAATAGAACCCTGCTCAAAACAGATTAAGTACCTACGAGATACTCAACCCCAGAAAGCTAGAAAATAATTCCTTAGTCCTGGTCCCGACGGAGGAGTAGCATCTTTTCACGAAACATTGCCTTTGATGTTTACTTAAAGTAAACACTGCCATTAAGATTGCGTCTTTGTCTTTTCTGTACCAACTGGTAGCATCACCCAGGAGATACTGTGTACTGAGATTACCCAAAGCACAGAGGCCTTATACTTAAAATACTTGCGTTGCATTGCAAGTATTTGAAAATACTTAAATTAATTATACTTAAATATACTTAAATGAGCTAAAATCGGTAGCAATAGAATAATTTCATCCTTAAATAGTAGAACACATTTTTTATCGGTCAAATAGGTTGAAATATTGAAATTTTCTCGCGCTTCGCACGAATTTCAATGTTCGGTTTTGATTTATCCAGCTTTGTTGTCAAAAATCTTGTCTATTGGTTGGAAAGCCATTATTCACTTACTTAATTACACAAAATTCGTGAAATCATTTGATAAATTTTGAAGTTGAATTTCAAACTTTTCTCGCGACTCGCGCGAATTGGTATCTTTTCTTGACTTCCACACTTATTTCTGCATTAATATGCATGAATATTAATTTCAAAATATGCAATTTACATTATTTTTGCTTCATTTTCATCAAAAGTTGGAAATTTGTTAGCTGAGCACATATTGTCGCACCAAATGCGGTTGTATGTCATTTGTAAGCATTTACTAAGACTCGCCCGAAGGGTGCGGGTTGGTAAATGGCTTTTGTTGGTCAGGATACTTAAATTCGCTAAAGAAAATCTGGTAACCCTGATAGTAAGGGTCTACCGGCACAATAATAAGATTCTACTATGAATAGATTCTAAGAAGTTCAACTATTTGCTAGTAAATGAACAAATTGGTGTATACAGTGGAATGGAATTGAATCACATACATATATATACTACATATACTACACAATACACTAGGGGTCTACCCGCGTACTTTGGGAAAGAAATGGGAAAATACGCAAAACTACAAAATTAAAAAAGGCCCCTGAGATGAGATATTTTTCTTGCGTATAGTGGATTGAGTACTCAACCGTGACTGGTGGATATAGTTCACGCTAACGAAAGTGAAAAAAATTCTCCATAAATTCAAACTGGTCGTTTACACTTATACGAATCGACTCATACACAAATCTACGAAGGTACACGGGTAGACCCCAAGTGTGTTGTATGTGTAATGTAGTATATACATGTATGTGATTCAATTCCACTGTATACACCAATTTGTTCATTTACTAGCAAAGAGTTGAACTTCTTAGAATCTATTCATAGTAGAATCTTATTATTGTGCAGGTGCATGACTGCTTGCAGTGAAAATTTGATTTGGTAGTAAACTGATGCTTATGTTTGTAAAAGGGTTATAATGATGATATAATCCTATATCTATGTATAGACATTGATGTTCAACCTTGAACTTCAATAATATACTGTATATTTCTGTATTATAGTCCACTTCTCTCTGTTAGTACAATAAGCCGAAGTGAAAAACGTTTATAGAATTTATCTTATATTGAAACAAATGGCCATGTACTTAACTATAATAACAATAACATATTATTTTCGTTTAATTTATTTTTTGTTTTAATTTTGTCGTACGGCTTTCCGAATGTGACCATGTAACTTTGTAGGTGGAGATTTCATTTATACTCTAATCCAAGTATAAAGGATGCAGATTAAATGGGTAACTTTCACCCGTGTAAATTAGATTTTCCTTTCTAAGGCGACAAGGCGAGTGTTCTAGAATTTCTCCTTCTCTTTAATCCATGGACCGTTCATACATAAAATTTACTCTGTAAACAATGCAGGAGATTTTGAGCCAGTGAGCGTCGGTACAATAGGAATGCGCTCTCACCTTTCTCTTTCTCTTACTGCAATGCATAGTGCATAGAGTGGAGAAATCTCACTGCGATGAGATAAGCCTTTTCGATACTTGAACATATTATTCACACGACGATGCCTCAGAAAGTACCTTTTCTCCCATTCCAATGGGAAAAGTTTAACACAAAAACAAAAAGGCTCAAAGGGAAATTGGGAAGCAGATGCAAAATCGGCAGGGTAACGAAATTTATTTCCCATTTTATAGTATTTCCCACTTTTTTCCAGCGTCCAACAAAATTTAATGGGAAAATGTACAATGATCTTTGCCTTTATAAATGAAAATCTGACCTGTGACACCGGAATAAAAAATTGTCATACTTTGAAATAAATCGCCTTACAAAAGTTTTCTTGTAACTTCTGATTATTTTTGAAACATTTCGTACAGGTTTTGCAATTTATTTCGGTGCATGAATTATAAACAAACTTGCTATTTACAAATTAAATTGTGAAAGGTAATAAAATCATGTCTCCTCATTTGATTACATACGCAATCATTTCATACTCTTCCGGCAAAGCCGTGTTCCACTACATAGGGATCAAGCCAGTAATTTATACCTAATCGCCTACCTGAGCCATGTTGAACGTATTTCATTGTCGTGTATAGTTGAATTTCAAAAATCATTTGAATTTTTTGCTTATCGAAAGTAACCAGACCTTATAATGTTTAAATTTTAAGAATACTCAAAAATCCGCAAAAATTAAAAACATCAGGTGTATTATGTGAGAATCCCTTTCCATATACAAGCCACAAATAAATAGTCATAATATTATACGAAAAACATTCCTATTTCACCTGACTCTATTAAAGTTAACACAACTTTATAAGGTTTATACCTTCCTTTGAGTAGTATCTTTTGAAAGGAAAGTGTTATTACTGTTACGGTGGGTACATATGTTCTTGAATTTCTCATTATTAATGTGTTCTTATTACTGCCCATTTTCAATCTCATCTATTTTATAATCGTAGAGTAGACTTGATAAAGCAATAAATTTATCTACCTAATAACTATATGTATGAATGAATGTGTCTTGGTAGGGCGATCGTAAAACCAAAATGCATATTACAAAAAATTAACTTCACTATAGTTAGTCAGCATATTTTGAAATCCAACCAAACTGTTAACACTCAAAGATTCAAATTATTCCCCAGTAATATTTTGCTGAGTTTTTTCGCAGCAAATAATAATCTAATTCTGAACTAATCTAGAGTGAAAATCGTAGTAAAAATCTATCAAAATGTACAGCTTTCTCAGTATCTGGTAATTGTAACTATTTTGAAAGTTGTGACTTTACAGTAAACATTAGTTGAGGTTAGTGGCGATTTTGGAGACTAATTGTACTAATGAGATTTATGGGAGATGCTAAGTGGAAAAATCTCTACGATATCGTCTCTAAGTGTTCACTGTTCGAATGCACATGAGCAGAGCCCCCACCCGTGATATTTAGTGGCGGCGGCGGCTGATCCCCCATTTTTCATCAGCATATTTTCAATCCGACTATTCTGTGTTAATGAATGCCGGTAGTATTTATTAATAATTTTAATAACGGTTTTTAATAATTTAATTGCCCGTATAAAATGAAATATGAAAAGGAATTTGAATGTCTGTATTCCGCCTTTTTTAGCTTACAAATTAATGAGCCTTGTATATGTAAATTGGGCAGAACTAATATCAATAGGAAAGACTGAAACTTAGATTGGATAGAAATTATAGATAGAGTTTGAGACTGCAAGCTGCAAATCGTGAAACCGTTATAGAGAAATAGAGAGTAAAGATGATTTTGCACTTACAGTTGTGTGGATATATCTGTTCCTTATTCCGTACTCTGTAAACCTCAAATCCTATCCATAACTAACATGAACATGGAAGGCGTTTTTAGTTTTTGTGAAGCCGAACATTGTCGTTAATTGAGTTAACTATACAAACTCAATGTTCTCTGGAAGTTAGAACGTGATTTTCTGGAATGAGATATTTCGTATTTGTATAACTAAGTAAAAATGGCCCGACTACAACATGCCTCATTATAAAGTAATTTGTTGCTAAATACCAAAGTTGTTCTGAAGCAGTTCTTTTGCAAAAATCTTAGCGTAAAATTCCCGAGTAAAATGAAAGTCTATAAGAGATTTGGTTTCTTGTTCGAAACTAACTATGCAAAAACAGCTTCTTCAATTGATGCAGCTCAAAAACAAAAAGCCCGAATTCTGAAAGAAAATCGTGTAAAATGTTTTTAAGATTTGTTGTTCGATGGACATTCAGATAGTAAGGAGTTTCTCATGCTCACATGCTATGAGAATGAAACTGCTGTTTAGTGGTTGTACAAGTATTATGAATGTACTCAAGCTTACTATATTACCAATAAAAATGAATTTTGAATAAAAATCAAATCCATAAACTTTCGCAAATATTAAGCTATGCATTTCTAAGTTTAAGCTAAATTAAAGTTAAATAAATGGCTCATTAAATCATTATGGTCACTTAACGTATTCCTTTTGCTTAGAGGGTATTAGATATAGCTATGCTGTGGGGTAATTGTTGTGAATGAAGCCAATGTGAAGCCCAATGCATGAATGCATGCAAATAAGCTCTTTTATTATATCAAAGCAAATCAGTACTATGTTGTAGGCAACTCTGAATATCTTTGTTGGTTGTATGATTTTGTACCGGCGACGTATTTTTTAAGTGTATGCCTTATCAATCTGTCGATGTTAGGTTATGCGTCTACCCTATAACGGGTATAACAGACAATAAAGGTTCCACAGGGAGAGGGAACCTAAAGAACCGGCTACCACACCCAAAAAGGTCAATGTATATCCTAAACTGAATACATGGATAAATATATAGATATATACCTGAAACATTATTATTACCGTCATTTTGAGATAGGGGACCTGATTTCAATGCCAAAACTCGGCGATGAAGCTTTACAACACATTCCTTGCGTATGTGGTAAGTGGTCCAAAATGACCCGGTCATGCCATTAGAACCCCAGGAAACGAATTTCTCTGATGGTTTGATTGTAAACAATTGTAATGAGCCTAGTAGTAACCACATGTTTCAATCAAAGCATAATACAGGCGAGAATATGGGGTTAAGAATTCTCTATAAATTTATATTTTTTATTTTTTCATATAATATTTATATATTTCAACGGGGGTGTTTTGTTTATTATCTAATTTATCTACAATATTTTAATTTGCGTCTCCCAGTGCATTCAGGAATCAGGGCCCATCGGATCGGTATGGAAAGGAAGTATAGATACTATAGATAGCAATAATAATGTTGCAGTATGGAAAGCTGATGCTTGTATTACACATTTACACTTTGTTCTGCGGCCTTCTTATGGGTATTACTATTAAGTGTCTTCTGTCTGACTGAACTGTATGCTAGACACAGCGAAATGCAGTCTTTTCTTTTATGGAGGTGAAAGATGTCATAGTGCGCGGAATTTTTGCATTGCAGCAGTAGAAGTAAGCTTTTACTCACTGGAGTTGAGCTCAAGTTTGGTTGTGGAGCTTATACTACGCTGTGGCTGGATGCAGATCAAAGACAGATGACAGAGGACATACAGACTAGATAATCAATTAAATACATTTAACATTAAAGGTTGAAGATGTTGGGAAGTCACATTCTGTTTTTTGTTTGTGATGTCAAAGTCAAGATTCATTTCTGTCACTTGTATTTCAATATGAAAACTCCATTTCCACATCAATCGAGCATCAGCAATTGACAACTGTAATTCTAAATAGGTTAACACAAAATTTACTTTCCATGGAATTTATAAATATTTATGGTATGTAACCTGATTGTTTTTTTTTGATTTTTATAGTCATCAGTCGTTAGATTAATACAAACATCTGACGCTGACTTGACATTGCTTGTTCTTTGATGTGATGACTATTGACATAATTTCCCTGCAGCGTCAAAACTAATCTATCGATTGACAGTTTACATACTTTGGAGACTGGCCAACATAGCCAATTACTACATAATATACAATACTAATTCTGGTAACCTGATGATTGGTTGATTGTTATTACAGATGACAGATTGTGAATTGTTACATTTCTTGTAAATGGTAAGAACTAACACTTTGCCACATGAATGCCAAAATAGAAACAAAAACAACACTTACAGTAATTGTATGTATTACTGCCCCTTATTTTTCATATATGTTCATAAATGTATGTTCATTCATTATATTGATTACAATTATATAATTTTTGTTTCAGGAGCAAGGAATAAGAGGAACTTATATATTTTAAACTATTCCACCATTGCCAGAGAGATAAAACAAATTGAAATTATAAATAAATAAGTTGTGTTGTGATTGTTCATACATGTCTCGTAAAATTGTAGTGTCAAAACAGAGGTGTATACATAGACAATGACTTCCGGTTCAATACAAACCAAGATTATCGTTGTAGTCGACATTTTCCATTTCTTCTTGCCAGTTTGTTATTACTTGTCCCTCTGAAACTCCAGTCTTTTTCAGAAAAATAATAAAATGGAAAAGATTTTGAAAACTCTAGACGCAATAAAAGTGCCTTCTTTGTCTGGATCAGATGCTAATATACCTGGAACTATTACATCTGCTGTCGTAGCTGCGGGTGATGCAGTAAAGACAAAGTAATATTGTTTGTTTTTGTTACACGTGTTGATTTACACCATTCTTTGTAGTAAATTGAAACATTTATTTGATTTTTGTAGGAAAAAGGAACGAATTGCTCATTGTGTAGCTGTGACTGATGCGGTGTGTGCTTACAGTGTACAGTCACTGGCTGATTATCCTAAGGTAACGAATTTTACTTGATTAGCTGACATGCCTATAAGTTTTACAAACTACTTTCAAATTAATGTGGCTTGTGACTTACGCTCAATTAAGGCCTATAAGTTATGTCAGAGAGTATTTGAAAAGAATTTTATTTTTCATTGTTAAGGTATTGGAATGCGTGGCTGAAGTTCTCTTCCAATTATGCAATGATAGTGATTCGGATATTAGACTGGTTGCGTCTGATTGTCTTAATCGAATGATCAGGGTAAGTAAAAAGCTTTATATTAAATTAATTAATGCTGAATATTTAAGCAAGTGATTTGTATCTATAGACTCTGAAAGATCCCTATCAGTCTCGTTTCCAAATGGAAGTTTACAAAGAAATTAAGAAAAATCAAAGTCCTCGCTCGCTGAGGACAGCACTTAATTTATTTGCTTACATGAGCCCATTGATTAGGTAAGTCGTTTATTTGTGTTTGCTATTTATAACATTGCCAGTAACATGTTTTAGCAATTGAAATAAAATGTTCATTATTTTGTAGACCTCAAAAGTGTCGTGCTTTTATGGCAAGCCTACTTCCATGTTTTTCACAAATTTCAAAAAGAACGGAGGAATTGCTTTATGACAGTATGGCGCATTCCTTTGGAGAAATATTTAAAAATTTAGGGCCTTTTGTCCATGATAATGAAGTGAAGGTGATAAAAATGAACTGCCCGTGGTTAGGAATTCCATAATATTTTAAATGAACAGAATTAATATGATGCAATTATATTTAGGTGTTGTGTAAAGATTTCATGTGTAACCTTGAATCAACGTCAGCAATAATTCGGAGATCGTCTGCATCCATTCTGGTTTCGATATGCCAATACTCTCGAAAGCCACACGTCTTTCTTCCAAAGCTGCTATCACTTGCCACTGGTAAACTTGGATTATTCAATGATAATTAAATATTGTACTACAGCCCCAAATTGAGAATTATTTTGTAACTTTAGAAAATTTATACTTTTGTGTGTAATAGAACTTTTGATGCCGAATCTAATGGAAACCACGGTGTCAGTTATAATTGGCGTACTTCTGTGTATCCGCCAATGCATTCCGCCCATTTATGAGCAAATTCAAAGTGATTGCAATAACGACATTGCAGATGACGAAAATGTAGCTCAAAATTTAGTTCAGGTAAAATCTTTTTGGTAGCTATGTATTACTAAAGTGAGAATATAATTTCGATTTAATTTATAAACAGATATATGAAATGTGCATGCTCCTTTGCAATCACGATGACCACAACGTAATTACAACTAGCTTAGAAACGCTTCAGCAGTTGCTAACATCCCCAGTTGAAAAGGTTGTACAGCGTCTAACGTCGCCAAATGGTATTCAAAATAGCTTAGATGCCGATAAGTGGATTTCCCGTACTAATCAAAGCCAAATCTCCTCAAGTACTTTTAAAAAATAATCGTCTATGTACTATAATTAGCTAATTTTGTATTGATTTGTCAAAAAAGTATTAAATCCGTTTTTAGGTATGAATAGCATAACATTTTATGAAGACGCCTCACAATTGCTTGAGGGAGATACAGACTCAGATTTGCCTAAATTTCGCAGTGCTATGACGTCTATAGCTAGTAATTGTAAAGAGGGATTCGATATTGATATCTCTGTCGATAGTCGGCGAAATTCGGATGTCTTTCCTTTAGAAAATACAAGTGGTATGTTCTCGTCACGTTATATGGATTTTTAACTACCATAAGTTAATTTTTGTATTAAAATGTAAATTTATATGATCAACAGAAGCAGATATTGGAAGTAGTTTGGAAGCATTGCAACAGTCCGACGAAGAACCATCAGGAAAATCAGCCAAGAATTTAGTTCTGCAAACATTTCCTGAAATCTTTATTGGGTCGTTGTATGAAAAAAATGTTCCCATTTACTACTGTGCTAGATCTCTGGCATATAATTTTCTGTTATCAGGTACATAACATTTCATTTACATTTGGGTTTAAATAGAGTGGTTTCAATTTCATAATTACATGTATTTACAGGCCAAAAATCCCATGAACGACCGGATGGGGAGGTCCGAATCAGCGTTAAAGTGTTGGCCACAAATTGCATCATTAACCTCGTTAATTTATCCCCTGAGATTTTTAAGTTAAACCTCTGTGCTAAACCAAATGAAATTAACGAAGGAGAAAACATGCAGACAATTCAGGACCTGTGTTTATATGCTTCCCATAATGATCCATTGCTACGTGGGTCTGTTTACATATTAGCTGGAACCTATATCAAAGCAACACTATTGACTAATTTGGGATACTTTACCCAAGCTTCCTATGAATTTGACGATTTAATAGGGATACTGAAAGAGGTTAGTAATTACATGTATTAATTTCATATTAAACTGTTGCTCTTTATTATCAAAGATTTAAACTAATCCACTCAATCAAACTTATTTTGTAGGGTCTACAAGACTCCTCTAATATAGGAGTTAAGTGCGCTATATCTGGAATAAACAATTGTCTTCTCGTACTATGGCGCTGCAAAAAAGGAGAAAAATACGCCGAAGATCTGCTAATATCCTTATTAGAAACCGTAGTCAATCCCTATTGGCTTGTAAAAGTAAGCTTTATAAGCTTGATAATTTTTGGTTGGTGTTCTGCAACCATTTAAATTACAGTATTTCTTTGATTTATTAAACTCATTCTCAATGTTTTAGGTGGATTTGGTGGAGTTGTTTACTTCACTTGAGTGGGACTGTATCCAGGATAGCAAACTATATAAGACAAAGGTTATAAATATTCTGGTCGAATTTCTCGCTGATGAAGATATTAGAGTGAGATCTGCAGCCGCGTCGGCCTTAGTAAAGTATGAATTAATTATAGTTTTCAAAACACATTTTTTATTACGCATTAGTTCTTGTTACTAATATATTTCTGTAGATTCATAGATCGTTGTGGGAATAGCTATCGCTGGAATTTGGAAAGAGCTCATTTATTTTGCAAGTCATGCGTCCTAGATGACGTTAGTCAAATCAAGTCCGATAAATGTAACACTTTTTCTGACTCTATGGAAATTGCCACCAGTTTGGAAACAGTCTTAAATATAATTCTTCCAACAATTGGCCATTTGGATGATAAATACGCTGTGGTAAGTTTTCTAGCTAAAATATGTTTAAAATTGTACAAAGAAATAACGCTTCTGTTTGTTAGATTTTAGATTCATATTGTATTTGTTCAGTAGTTTGTAAGTAACTATTATTATGGTAACTTATTGAAATAATTGTTTTAGTTTTAGTATTATTAGTTTTACTAAATTTTACTTCTTCACGTACTTCTACTTTATCGTGAAGTATAATTACTAATTAGCAATTGCAAGTTTATTTACTTGAAAATTTTGAATATTATAGAATATTAAATTCCGAATTATAATTTAATATTGGTTGATCCCATTTCATTGTTATAGGCAGGATTTTATTCAGCTTTGTCAACTCTTAGTGACCACTACCCTCCGAAAATATTCAAAAGAATCTGGAGATGCAACAATCACATTTCAGATGTTTCCTTGCTATTTAGTATGACAGTCGATTTATTGCGGTCATCTCCTATTGTTTACGACCTTCAAGTTCACCAGAGTATTTTGGTTCTGTCCTGCAACCTCTTTCTCGGCTCAGAGTCGACGGATATGAGTCAACCTGCTCTTGCTACCAAAGAAAGACCTTCAGAAGAAAATACCCATCCTTTTATCTTCAGTAACCCAGCGGTAAGCAATACACACAATTACACACCGAACCAACTAACATCTGACTATACACGTGCATTGGAATTAAATGTGCATTAATTTTTTAGGTTGCAAATTACGGAATGCAATTGTTGCAGCATTGCTTAGCTGTGATGAAACTATATCAAAATGTGATGGAAAGTTTAAGCCCCGTGATTTCAACCAGAAAATTGTCCAATTCTCCTGTGATATCACCAGTTAAAAAAATTTCGCAAAAGATAGAAGCAGAGAAGAAAATTCAAGGTAACCAACCACCAGTGCAACAAAATGTCTTAATTCTTGAATGTCAGCTTGAAAACTATTAAAATCCGTAAATTTTGAACTTACAGAATCTGACTCAGATAAAAAAGGAAAGGCTCAGATTTTTACGTCAATGATTTGCTCGAACCATTTCAAGAATATCGGCGATTCGTTAAATCAGTCTTGGAAAGTCTACAAGTCTAATTTGGATCCTAGTGTAACTGTAAAGTTTTCTTCACTGCTCATTACTTCCTTAAATACACTAGGTCACTTTTGTGACTGCATTCGATGTGATTATAATGGAATGGTTGGCCTTATTGAGGAAATTCTGTCAATTACATCATCTGTATTTTATTTATGCCCCGTCGCAACACTTAAGTGCATTCGGAAGGTAGAATATCCGTTTTACCATATCGTTAATATTATACACTGTTCTTTCGGTAAATAATTTTTGCTTTAATTTCAAATGAATAGGTTCTTAAATGTATTTTTGCCGGTTATGAAAATTTGCCTTCTAAATTGGAAGCAATCAACGTAAATCCTAATGCGAACGATCCCTTTGAAAAATTCGTACACTTTGCCGAAAATCACCATAAATCGTACGAGTATAATTATTTACATTTAGTTGTGTAGTGTAGTGGAATAGTAATGAAAAAATTATTTTGATATAGCTTTCAGATTTTATTGTTATAAAAAGATTATTAAACATTTTTTCTATAGACTAATGCAAAGCCGGCGGGGAAGTGTATTGAAATCACCATCAGAAAAATCCGCTTTGGGTAGCTATATTCGTCAGTTTGAACCAATTGTTATTACCGCTCTAAAGGTAATAAAGTAAACGAAATATTTACGGACTATATTATTTTTGAATGTTTTATACCTAAAATGATGATAATAATTTGTTTGTAATATTATTTCATTTAATGGTTTTTGCTAGGTGTACACAACAAGTAGCGATGTTGCAATCCAAGCTCAAGTAATGAAGCTCCTAAGTCAATTGATAAAAGGTCATGTTAATTATGGATTAGTGGATTCTAATCAAGTCTTTTTAGGATTCGTCATCAAGCAGATTGGCTTTCTTGAGGAGGGACAAATCAAGTAAAATCATTTTATAGAACAACATTTCGTCTTCTGAGTCTTTCTAGTAATTTACAATTTTTGCTTTCAGAAATGCAAACGCAATGGTTAGAGAAATGTTTCAATTTTTGACACTTCTTTCCCATGAGCATCAGCCAACAAAGAGATTTATTGATGTACCAAAGGTTTTGAGACTGTGCGATGGTCTTGTAGCTTCCAGTCAAAATTCTGTAGTAAACAGTAAGAAACAAAATTATAATAATAATAATTTTGCCATTTATTGCTAAAAACTAGTAATTTTATTCCTTATATTAATATTAAAATGTGTTTAAGGTATGTGCTTAGGTGTGTCTTCCCTAAGACCTGTAGTTTTTGACCTTTTCGTCCAAAGAAGTTCGTCGTCTCTTACAAATTTGGAGAAAAAAGAAATTGAGACTCAAAGAGAAGTATTGCTGCAAATGCTTCTCAAACTGTCTTCTAACGCCCAGGTTTGAACCTCAATTCAAACCTAATCTTATATTTATGAAGATACAGATAGTAATGTATTATTTCTCATTCAAAAAATAATAATATTTGTGTCTAATATTATTTTAGGTTCTCTCCATTATGTGGGTCCTAATAAAAGGTCGTAAGGGCTCCAGTGAGACAAAATGGATTGAGGATTCAAAAACCCTGTTAAACACATTAATTCCTAGTCTTCAAGATGGCGTCATGAAAATAACCAACAGAGGACATTTCAATTCTCTTGTGGCACTTTTAGTTTCCTTAAGTTCATCTGCTGTTCCATCACCGGATAACGTACTAGGCTCAATTAAGAAGGAATTAAAAACTCAGATTGAAAATGTTCCAGATTTTTATAAATGGGCAGCAGTTATCAATTCACACTTAATTTTACTCATGAAAAAGTGCAATGATAAAGAAGACGATCTACCCCCTGTTGGATTAAATGGAAGGTGGTTTAATAAAATAATTTCAACGAAAGTAATTTTAAAACAATGTGAAATTGAGGTTTAATCCTTTTTCTGCTTTTAGCTTCATTTTGGAACTGATACATAAATTTGTCACTGACTTTTGCTATATAATAACTCAGTATCCTGGTTCCTCTCCATTCTGTACGGAGCAGTTGAAATCTTTTTTCCAAGAACTTCTTTCGATGCTAAGACAAAGTATATAAAACTACATTCTAAAAATATTATTTAAATTTAAAAAAAATCTAATGAAGATTAAATTTGCAGACAAATTAGCTAACGTGAGATCTGAACTCCGAGCTGAGGAAAATATTGACGGTTGGATGAGAATTGCTGAAAATATCGTCAAACTAACAGTTGTTGACCCCGCCATAAGGATGCACATTGTCGAAATTCTGAGTGCCATTTTATTTGATAGGTTGAAAATTTGGGAAGTTCTTTTAAACCCTGCAACCTTAATCTCAATAGATTTTCTACCTCCATCACTCACCATACTGATAAATGCACTGGTAAGTGTTTATAATATGTTTTAAATACTTTGAGATAATTTGACATTGAACAGTTCAATGGTAAAACGGAAAATGTAAAATTCTGTTAAAAAAGTCTAGTCGTTCAAAATTAATTTTTTTTCCAAAATCTGCCCTAAACAGCAACCTCTACTTTTAAAATATAACTGTTACAAATCTGTAAATTGACCCAGTAACCTGTTCTCTGTGCAGTGAAAGATGGATTAACAATACGCGCAATTAGAAACAACAATATTGAAATTGGCAGGAGTACAAAAAAAGCAAAAATGTATTTATTATTTTTAATGATGTAGTTTATGTGATCCATTTAGTTTACTTTCTGTTTCTATTACATATACATAATATTTGTTTTTAAGATTTGCTGTAACGACAAATCTTAGATAAATAGCAATTTATTGGCACAAGAATTTGTCAAACAGAGCTGATCAGCTTACTCAAAAAGCAATATTGTATAGCTATGTTGGTATCAGTGGCAGTGTAACAAGAAAATTTTGTTACAATTTTTGTAGAACGAAGCTGACGTTCCTGTTTTAGAAGAGTGGATAATTGTGAATCATTCGAAGTACATACTAATGAAGTTGAATCATCCAACAATTTCGTTATTCATAAATCGTCTAAGTAAATATAGATTGGAACAAATTCTGGATCAAATAACCATCCTTCTCACGTCTGAAGTTGATGTAAGGCTTACGTACCTATTTATTCTACGTAATAGCAATTTTATTTTCATGTGTACAAACATTAATGGTATTTTTTATTTAGATATCTCTGGCAAAAAATATTCTAAAATTCTTCTTCACTGTATGTGAAAGCTTTTCGACGGAGACGGCCATTTTATCATTAGGATTGTTTAAGCAAACTCGGATGTCATTCTTAGCTTTTGAAGTTTCTCAGTTTTGCTGCTACATCTTTTCTCACATTCGAATACGAAGAATTCTTTTCTCAACCAGTGAACAAGAAGTTTTACGTCAATTTTTGACTACTCCTTCTATTGAATTAAAGTTAGTCAAATTTATTTTTAATTTATCTGTACCTTGAAATTAATTAGTGATGACTGGTAGGAATATTTATCCGGCCCTTAATTTTTTTATTGAATTGTTTTTATAAGTGGATAATTGTGTTACAGGTATCCTAGACTTTACCTGACAGTCCAAAGGATTGTCAACCCGGAAGCAGAAAAAGTGAATGCTCTGCTGGATTCATCTTTGAGTGAAACACCTATTCAGGAATGGTAACACCAGCTTGTCATTTTCTGTTAAATTTAAGGTAATGTTTATAATTGTTAGTTGTTACTATTAAACGGAATAATTTGTAGGTGCTGCAGCGAAATCAGTAGCATGGATGGAATGGCTCTTGGAAAGTTATTGTCGAATCTGAAGTATACTCAGATAATGAACATATTCGCGCAGCCTTCATTTAACATGTCATTATTGGAACATTGCTTTCGATATCTGCACGATTTGTTTCTTACGGTATTTACACACTGTTATTTTATTCTACTAATTTGTATTTTAGGTGGAAATGTGCTATTTTTTATTCTTAATTTCAGGGTGTTCTGTCATCGGAAGAAGTAATTGACTTGCTAACATCTGAAAAAAGGTCAGGTCTTATGGATAAATGGCCATTGGGAGTTGCTATATTTGAATTTATTTTGGAAACTCTGGATTCTTGGGAAAACTGTGTGTCGCCAAATTTACTGGTAAGGTATCTTAATTTATGGCTTTTAGTTATTGATGCAATAATTATTTCTCTAGGAAGTATTATAATTAAAATACACTTCTGTATAGACTTTCCAAGATGATTGCTATAGCGACATAGTGACAGAGCTGCCATTTTGTCACAAACTCCCACAAATGTGGTCGGCACTTACGGAAATGTTGAGGCTTAAAAGTTCTGTGATAAAGAATGGTAGTTCCGATAAAGCCAGTTATAATAATTTTATTCCGACCATTTTATTTACAGCATCTTTCCAGGTAAGTTCTGTCAAATTTATTGCATTGTTTCCTTTACCGTTATATTAATTCTATTTTTGTAACTGACATGTTTGTTGCTCTTTAAATAGTACATGCGCTTGCGATGTCAGACGTTCACAACACTTCCTGAAATTCCGTTGGATAATTTACAAACTTTCTTGACATTTGCATCCATGGCCTTCTCTGATCCCAGTTTTCTCAACTTTTATAATAGTAGAGACAATTCCATACACATATTTACGTGTATACTGTCGCTAGGATGCATTTTGAGAAAAATAGTTGCAGCATTTAATATCAATTTCGTCTTTAATAAATCTGGAGGTTGCGGTAATATTTGCAAAAAGATTATTATTATGCTCGAAAGGAGTTTATTAGAGATACTAATTTGTGTCTGATTGATTTCAACAGATTCTTATTCCGAAATGAACGATACTTGTGCTAAAGTTCTATCTGAATTCAACTATATGATTGATTTTGTATTTCAATGGCAAAGCAAAAAAATTTCACTGCCATCCACGTTGTATAACTCTTTCAAGTAAGTTTCGTTATCAAAATTAAATTTTTTAAATGGTAAATTTTGTATCAATTTGATGTATTACATTTAGAAATGTTGTTGTTGGTCTCGGACGATGTGAGTTAATCAATGGATGGATTCTGATTTCACATTTGGGTTGGAAGCCACAGGCCATTTCTAAAACTCAGATTTTTCCACCTGTTCAAAATATTCCGTTGGAAATTCTTAGGGATGACAATGATTTACTTCTTCATTACATATTTAAGTAAGAAATTTGATAATACCTTTAATGTTGTTCTATATTTTTCATTATTATAAATCTAATGCTCCGTAAACCATTGCAGATTGAATTTATTTGGAGTGGCCAGTAAAATTCAATTTGAAGAAAACTGGATGACATTCCTTTCTGTGATTAATTCATATGGAGATGAAAGCTTCCAGCTGCAGGTAACGTATAATATCTTTACAAATATGTCAAACTGTAACCGATTTTTAAAAAGTGTATTATTTTTTTCAGATTGTATCCACCGGATTGAGAGCTTTATCTATGATGCTAGAACATTCCATAAAAATTAAATATGTTCCTGAAAAATCTAAAGAAAAATTGTAATAGCTTTAATGTATTTGAATGCTATAATTCTTTACAAATATTAAAAGTATTAAATTCATTACTTGATTGTCAATAGTGTCACTGGATTACATAAAATCGACCTATTGCTTAATCCATTGGAACCGGAGCTCTGCAGAAATTTTTCCCTTCCTCCTTTGTAAGTTCATTAAAAATCAATAACTTAACAAGATGGAATCTATAATATAATCCCAGACTTGGAAAAAATTACGAATCTATCTATATTTGTCTGGTAGGAGAGCTTAGGAAACCTGCATATACTACGTAACGCAAAACCCACTCCCTCATGTGTAACGCAAGTGTTGACTGCAACACTTTTGAGTACTTCCTCCTCCTATCAACTGCACACGCAATACATGCATGTTCCTTAAAAGCAAAATGCGCAAGCCCAATAAACGTTTTCACTCATGTACCCCAAAGCATACCTTCATGTACTAAATTTTACGTAGCAAGGTATGCTTTGGGGTACATAATTAAAAAACGTTTATTCCTTTAAACAACCGAAATGAGTCGTTTCATATTATTGTAACCTCAAAAAAATAATAGAAATTTACATAAGAAGGTTGAATGGTGGTGAGTCGTGATTGAAGGGAAATGATTAGCGAAAGGGGACATTCCGTTGGCAGTTTTTTGTAGAATTAAATAACAGTACTGGGATTTATTACACTATTTATTCTTTAAAAATATTTATTCGTAAGTTGTATTCATGGGATTTGTACGTTTTTCCAAAATCCCAGGGGGAATCTTATTTTTCTGATTTAAAAAGGGAGCTTTTTGGTGACTTTGTGGGCTTTTTTTCAAAAAAGGAGTCTTTCATTGTTCCCTGTATTCGATGGTACGATGCACAGTTAATATTTTGGTTTAAGAAATTCTTTTTAGCAGGAAGTTGGGGCTGCAGCTAATTTTGTAACCGAAAGTATATTAATTTAAATATACTTGGTATTTACAAAGTTTACATAATAACCTAAGGGCTCTTTTCAAAATTGTTTTTATTATTGTGTTGGGTGGCTTGCTGAATTCCTCGTGAGTGCTAGGTTTGTCCCTTAGCTGGGTTTTCTAGTGTTTGTATAACTAGTATTGAAATTATGGTGTACAAATTTTTATACCTAATCCGTAAATGCAATCAATCATATCATAATAATATCAGATAAGTATAGAAACCTCTGTCCTGCGCTCCTGCAGACAATAGAAAGCTTTTATTCCGCGTCAAGGTATATTAAAAACTTTAGTGTCGTTCCGATACGTTAGTTTTGTTCTAGTACTGTTTTCTTTTATTAATTGTGTTAAGTGTTTCTAATAACGAAATGTTTTGTTTTAGGTTTCCTAAAGCAGCTAAAATAATAGAAAATGTATTCAGTATTGATGTGAATTCATGCATTCGGTTTTTGACTGACTTGTTTTCTCAATGGCTCCAAAATTCTCAGGTTTATACTTTTCATAGTTTACTATGTATCATAATTTTTATATGAATGCCATGAAAGCAATTTAATGCCAATAATCTAACGAATGTTTTGTTAGAGATCCCATTTTCAATTAAAAATAATTATTTTTTTCAGGGAAAGATGCCATTGCTCCTATTGAGCGAAGTTGTACACAGTATTGTTTCTATGTCTGACTACTTTGAAGATACGTCACAATATACCTGGATGTATGAGACTCTATTGGAAATTCACAAGAGTTTTGAAAAGGATGACGAGATCCTATGGCCCCACTTGATTTATGGAATGTTTTATGCTGCGGCAAAAATAAACCTGGTAAATAATTTGCTAAGCAACTCTACTTGTCTTGACATGCAAAAATAAATATCTATAGCCGAAATCTGAATTTCAGGAACCAGATGCAATTACATATCTGTCGCAAGTTTTGGAATCCTCACTTAGTAGCACCAATGCAAATGTGGCTAATGCAAGTGTCAAAAGTGCACTAATATTTCTTCAGAATCATCCGGATGGATATCCTGTGCTAAATGTCGTAGCTCCTTATGTTATCAAGAATACTCAACTAAGCGAAACGTAAAATATTTTTATATGATAAAATATTATTTTTTATTACGTTGGTGATTGTTTTGCACTGTCATTTTTAGGATCAATGATTCTGAAAGTCATAGCTACAGTGTTTGGACATTACTTCTATTTATTTGGATTTACGGCCCATCTGATAACATTGGCGGAGCTGATTTTGAACAAGAAACTATAGCAAACATTCTTACAATTTTAATTCCTCTGAACAAAGTTTATGTTTCCGTTCGCATTCTCATTTTGAAGGTGAAGACTTAATGAGTACATTGTAAAAAATTACGAAAATTACGAAACGTTTCACTTTTCTGAAACTAATTTTTGTTCTCAGGGTTTAAGGGCCAAGCTTGAGCACGGTGTCTTGTCTATTGATACCAAAAAGAAAATCTCAAAGATGACCGTGGATACTTTGAAAACTCCAAATATTGCAATCTATTTTGAGACTGTCAAGTTGTTCTTGGTCATATTTTATTCTGGTAATGAAATGTTAGAATATTGATAAGCATAAATTCCCCCCACAAAATCGTAACGTTTTGTTAATTTTAGATTTTAAAGATGTATACGAAGAATATGATCCAGATCCGGAAGCACTGATGCAAATGGCAGAAAGATCTGAAGTTCTTTTTCAATTGTAATCTCGATATATTTACTCTAGCCTTAAGAACTATGTGGGGATAAAGTTATTAAATTGTCAAATGTTTTGTTATTTAGATTGAAATCTGCGGTGAAGTATAATTGTCTTGTTGTGTCGAAAGTTCTTCCTGTTATCGTAGCGGATTTTTTGCCACCTTCTGAAATTTTAAATAGAGTAATTGCTGAATTTATGTCTCCTATTCAAACAAGCCCTGAACTGATGGCTTCAGTTGTCGCCCAAGTAAGCGTAATTTGAAAATAATTTTATGGTATTATTTTGAAATTGGATTAAAATTAATCATTTCAATGGTTTTTAAGGTTTTTGAGAAAGCCAAAAGGCGGCCGAAAGATGCAGCTCTTGTGAGAGAATGGATAATAGCTAGCTTAGCAAATTTTGTTTCCAACCCTGACGTGTCGCGTACGATGTGGAGTCTAACCTTGTTTTTTGTTGGCATTTCGAAAAATAATGAAATTTCCACACTTTTGCCATATGCTCAGTTGCGTAGACGATCTTCCCATGTTAAGCAGCTTTTCGTTCATACTGCCCTAGATTTTTATTTCTCGGTAAAAGGCACAAGAATTTAATTAAAAAACTTTGACCAACACTGTAATTTTACTGTGTATAATAAGCAGTTTCTTTTCTTGGTGAATTATTATTAATTTCGTAATTATAGAAAGCAGTATCTGATTTTAATTATTTGTATTGATTTTTACAGTTGGAGCCGAAGCAAAAGGAAGATTTCCGAAAATTAATGGACACTTGCAAGCCACAAGGGGATGAAACATTTCCATACAACTTTTTAATTGATATTATTAAGCCAATGGAAGTAGAAAACAAAAGGTGGTCGAAAGAAAGTAGCACTGAATCCTAAAATATTTGTATCTCATGTTAATTATCTACAGGACATTCTTCATAGCTAGTGATGGAAAAACGTTTATGAGCTGTACAGGTAAAGTTTTAGTTTGCTAATATAATTTCAAATTTCTATGATATATTTATAGAGATATGAGCAAGAGTATGATTATTCTTCCTTAAAGTTTCACTTTCTGCATCAATTATTTGCTCCTATACTTATAATGTGGTATGAAAATTAGGTCTAATAATGGAAAAGTGAGATAAAGTTCATTATAATCCAATTTTAAAGTACATTTACTAGTAACAAGACGTTAATACTATCAAATATTTTTGTAAAAGGTAACTTTTTGTTAGCCATAAGTTTTAATACAAAGTGATTTCATATAATTAAACATATGTTTTCCATAAAAGGAAACAATTATGAAACTTTTAGATATTACACGGCCGTTAGGCACTGAAATGAGAAATATTATATGTAGTGTAAATTTGAATGAGTGTCGGTTATGGAGCAGTTCAGCATTCCTTTAACCTAATCAATAGTATTTTAGTACAAATTATTACGAGTGTCTATAGAATATAGAATTTCAATTAAATGTTATATGTAAAGCTACAAATTGTTATGTATATATTTATTTCTTAGAGTTAGTTTCAATTCCAATGTCGAATAATTTATGCATAATACAATACAAAGCTTCTAGTTTTTGTTGAGTGAATTCAGTCGCTGAGACTCTGAATGTTAATAGTTACTATTAAACTAATTAAAGTATGAATAATATACAAATATATATCGTGTTATAATATAATACTTACCGTTAGAAAAGTATTATTACTTGCTACCTGTAGATTGCGGGTAAAGTAAATTAGAAAAATGAAGTGATTTACTTATAATAATTACATCCAATAAACTTGAACTGCCACATGTAAGCTAATTAGTATAATGCAAAGAATACCTTTGATGTTGAAATATATTATAAATATTCTGATGGTAATTTCATTTTTGATTCACTTTCTGATTATTGTTATCAGAATTATTATTAGTCATTAAATACCTCTTTAGCATAATAATTATACAAATATCCAAAGTATCTGTAGGTGAATGTTCAGTTTTACCAATACTACAGTATATGTGCAAATGTCTTTTTAATCCAATCAATCAGTTAAAGATACATTTAAATTAGCATAAGTGTATGTATAATTGAATAAATATATTCCTGGTTGCATCGGAATTTTATATTATGGCATGGATCTGGTATCGTTTGTTAAAGATGGCTTTAATTAAAGTTGGGATTAGAATCTGACTGAATAAATCAAGGTTTTCTTGATTTAATTTGATATTTGGATTAATTTGTTTTTTATTCAAAAGCGTTTGTTAAGTTATTATTGAATATTATTTTAATTTGTCCAAAATAAAAATATAAAGTGAAAAGTTACACTCAGTATACCAGACGAAGATTACAAAAATATTGGAAGAAAAATTTCATTATTTATTTCATGTCGTTATTGCCATAATTTCACTCTTTATTTGATACAAAACACAACTAAATTAAAGACTACGAGATATGCACAAGCTGCAGGATATTTATCTCATAATATTTTCATACTTTGGTGGCATCTGACATGTTTTGTTCCTTTGAGACAAATCGTTTTCATAGCATCTGTATTACTGACTACTGACTTATCTCAGACCATCGCAAGATATCTCAAAAATTTGAGAATAAGGTTTTACCTTCTGAAATTATCACCCATTCATTAAGTATTGAATTCAATTTGTTTAAAACATTAAACAGTGACTTATGACTTTCCTTGGGACGAATGTGATTCTGAGAGATCGGCTGAACATAAAGTATTAGCATTTGGGTTTGTCATTTTCAAAATCCAACATGATTTTTTCGGCGGGTACAAAACCTTTTTTAAAAGCATTAAAAATTTTAGAGTTTGAGTAGAATACAGGTAAGAAATGTATTCCGATTTTTTGTTCACGTTTGCAAATACAAATTTAAAAAAGGATTCTTTGCAGTTATCATCAAATTTCTTCTTTTTATGACATTTTTCTTTATGTGTACATTTTTTCCAATTCTGGGATGGGAATCATATTATATTAATTTTGCATGTTACACGATTGCAACAATTCTGCTATTTACTATGGACATCTTTCCGTAGTCTCAGTCCTGAGATATGAGAAAAACTTATTCAGTGTTTTATTTTAGCCGGCCGGCTAAAATGGCCTAAAATAGCCTAGTGGCTGAAAATGTAATACATTGCTACTTTTAGCTTGGCTATTTTAGCGACTTCCATTATAACCACCAGCCAGTGGCTAGTCGAACAGTGTCCATATTTCGATTGAGATCTCTGTGTTCGATTATTACGGTGATCCCCAGTAAAATATTCGTTACTTGGCGACCAAATTTCCTTCACGTAAGTCTCCATAAAAGCGTGTTTTAGCCCCACCCTAGGGTAGGGCGCCCCACCCTCCTAACCTAACCTAATTTATCATAATCTAACTTAATCTAAGGATGGGGCGGGTGGGGCGCCCTACCCTAAGATGGGACCTTTTAGTCTTGCCGGTGTTTTAGGTTTGATTGATTTCACGGCGAGGGGCATTTTCATGGCAATAATTTGCGGCATGTCGAATGAAGCCACAGAAAGTTGATCTTGCATTAATTTTAATAAAATGTTTATTAAAATAAAATAAATAATCTAAGTGTCTAGTTTAAATCACGTATTTAATTGTGACCACCTTAGAAATGTTACAAATGTGCATAAAAGTATTTACCTACTTCATATATATACGATTATACCAAGACCACCAATGACCATTCTCTGACTTCTCAACGAAAACTAAAAGTTCTCCATTGTAATGATTTCAGGTATGCGAAGCTATTAAATAAATAGGCACCCATCCCATCATCCCAAGCGACAATACGCGTCTGTGTAAGGGCTGCAAAAAAGCAACGAAGTTCTTGCAAATCTAACCGATAACCGAACTGGACCGAAGCAGCTAAGAAAAGAGGGTTCTTTGAAATTATCAAACTGAGTGATCACTTGGCAAAAAGACAAGGAATTTCATGTAAAAATTGCAGCGTTTTTCAACTGCTGCCAAAACCTCAGCTGGACAATATATTCTGGTCACTTTCATATTACTTCTTATCAGTACAGTCCAATTTTTATACGATGTTGCATCTTGCCATGGAGTAGTAAAGCGTATAGGAGTTTTCCACGTCAGCCGATACCAGCCTATTTTTGCACTGCATATTGAATTGTGCGAACTACACGTACACGTCTTTTACGTAGTCTTTATAAATACAGCCCATAGGACGGGCCTGTCCGTTAAGCAGCAATTGGAAAATACACCACAATAATCAAAGTGAACAGCAGTGTATATTCAAATCACCATCAATACATCTGTTACCTATAGTAATTCAAAAATTCAAAAATGTTAAGTTAATGATTGTAGAATTTAATTCAATAACTAAAGAAGTTGTAAGTGGATAGTTATACTTACACTGCTGGCTGGACTGTATATCCGTGTTCTTGTTTAAACATGGAAATCAGGGAAGCCGGCATGATTTTAGTCAAATTTTTATTCCTTTTAACGGGAGTAACTTTCGCTGGACAACTTGGACAACCGGAAGAGAAATCCAGCAGGCGATTAGCGCCATGTCAAGCCTGCCGTACCCTTGTGTCTTCATTCCTCTTGGTAACTATTTATTTCTTATTCCTATTACTTGAAGCATATTATCAATTATTATTGGATTTATGATAAACGAAGACAACTACAACGGGCGAAGGCAAACACTAATAATATTACATAATACATGAAATAGGGAATGGAAAAAACAGCTAAAGGTCACTATGGTGGTGGAGACACGGCTTGGGAAGAAGATAACAAGAAAGTTTATAAAAACTCGGAACTTCGTCTCGTTGAAATCCAGGAGGGTCTTTGCAAAGAGATTTCTCTAGGAAAGGACCAGGTAATGGTTAATTCTAATGAAGCACAAAAATTTACAACTTATAAAAGGTTTTGTTTTAATATCTTATGACTTTGTAATAGTGCCATGAAATGGCTACTGACAATGAACATTTACTAGAAGAATGGTGGGAAAAATATAGAAATGCTGGAGAAGATCTTTTAAAATGGCTTTGCATTTCTAAATTAGAAGTCTGTTGTCCAGATTTCCACTACGGTCAAAAATGTCAGCCTTGTTTAGGTTTCCCAGAAAAAGTTTGTTCTGGACATGGAAAATGTAAAGTAAGCAAGAAACTTCATTTCTAATTTAAAATATTAAAAGTATCAGTTGAAATACTTGTTGGAGTAAATTCACTTCTTATTTTCATGACTGTGTTTATTTTTCAGGGCTCAGGAACAAGGAAAGGAAATGGTGAATGTAGTTGTGAAACAGGATACTCAGGGCAAATTTGTGACACTTGTGCCCAGGACTTTTTTGAAGCATACAAAGATAATGAAAAGTTAATTTGTTCTGCTTGTCACAAGGCTTGCCTTGGTGGCTGCAATGGCGCTGGAGCTAAAAGTAATTATTAATTGGATATTATTTCCATTTCGTTTTTCATACTTTTAATGCATAGCGACTATTTTCAGATTGTGCAGCTTGCAAAGAAGGGTGGGAAATTGACGACGAAAAAGGTTGCATAGATTTAAACGAATGTCTAATGGATGACAGTCCCTGCAAGAAAAATGAGTTTTGCGTCAATACAGAAGGTTCCTACTCTTGTATAGGTATGTCCTTCAGCATGATTTACTGTTATATCAATTACTGTAACATTTTCGTACTTTATAGCGTATTTAAGGACGTGTTAGGACTTTGATTGCCATACCAACGGTTAATTTACTAAACATCTTTACTCTACATAAACATAAACTGGGGCATGCGCATGGGATTCTTTCACTATTCTTGAATAAATGTTTGTATCTATGTCCGTAATATTTTGTAACTAATGAGCAAGGGTAATATTTTGTAAATGAGCAAAGCCTAGACTACTGAGTCCAATCAACGGTCTATGAAATTCGGGCCAATGCGCAGTCGCTAGAAATTTACTGATTGCAACATTTTCTAGCACACTTTGTGTGCTAGGATTCAACTAGTCATACATACACACGACTTAGTTTTTGTATCGTGGATGATTTCACGTCGTAGTAAAATTGTAAATAAATCGGTATAAATCGTTAGACCGCATTGAGGGTTCGCGGGATATATTATAATTAATTATAATTTATACTAGACTTTTCCACACACGACCGCGTGCGAGGTTAGAGCGTTGAGAACGGCCCACCAAAAAGTTGACGTATAATTTTAGTTGTTACCTACGTTACCAAAAAGTTCCCATTTAAATCAAAAATATGATCCCGAGGTTTTGGAAAAACGTAAAAATATAACAAAAATGCCGTATAAAGAGTTTTTTTTAAATTTTGTACCTGCAAGCGTAAACAGCAATCAAAATGTATTTCCCTACTCAAAATTATTAAAAAATGATTTATTCGAAAATTGGATTTTCATGCTCGTCTTAAAAATTTTGGTAGATTCTGAAACTGAAAGCTTCATTATTGTATGCTTAGCAGATTTATCTTTAAAAAATTCGCTGAAAGTCACCACACCTCCTTAAACAGTGACCTGCATGATTATTGCGAGGCCTAATAAGTTATGTATTTATGTTTCTTAGTGTGCGATAAATCTTGTGACGGTTGTTTTGGAGACGGCCCTGATATGTGTGACAAGTGTGCCACCGGGTTTTTCTTAAAGGATAAAATATGCGTTGGTAAGTTTCTGACTACTTATAACATGCATAAATGGCTTTGCGTTTCTGATACATCTCCAGCTTAGTTTTAATTTTAAAATTCTATATGCATGATTGTAGTAATACCGTGGGATAATGAACTCTGATTTGTGATACAATACAATCGTCGAATTACATCTATTTACGTATATAAAGGAAATTATAATATTAACAGTGATACTAAACATTGGTTTTAAAGTGTTCCTTTTTGTCAATCTGTTGTAGTACAAATGTGGAAAAATATATTATTTATTTCACTGATTGACGTACACATTTTTGTTCATTTATATTCAATAGTATTTATATTCATAATAATAAACAGATAAACAGAATAAAATAGATAAAATATATTCTACATATTGGATCAATACTAGTACTACTAACATAATATTTGTTGCTAACCAAATTGTAATGTACAAAATACTTGGGTCTGTAATTGTGATTTATTTGTTATATAACTGAACGTACAATTTATTAAATGAGAAAACGATGATCAATTTGCTTATCGATAGATTCGCATGCAAATGTTTGATTTATCTCTTTAATTATATATTTGGCTCATATATTTTTTATTTACGAGCATTTCCATCCAATGCAATCATTTAAAAAATTTCTGAATAGACGACTCGACAGTTGGAAGGACGATCCATATGAACACGACCAGGTATCTCACATACCTAGGACTTTGTGTGGCGACTTGTATAATCTTTCAAAAGAATGTGTTAGTTGCTGGGATAATCGGTATCGCCGTGGGAATTTACATCACAGCCTCAGAATATTTACTGAATTCCTCTCATATGTGATATTACTATCACCTGGAGTTCTCCCAGCTACTCCAGAAAAATGTAAGTAGCGGAAACAAACATCTTCTCTATCTTGACTAGCTAACGTACAATGTTTATTCCATAGGAAGTAACTTTACAAACTAGTGAACCTGTGGATATCAACGATATCAAATTGACTCATGAGTTTATTATTGGTTTTACTTATTTATATAGCTTAAAAATGTACCATAGATTACTGGCAACAAGTGAGTGAATTTTTATGCATACTTACTATTGTATAAAATAATTACTCTAGAAGTCTAAAAGGACATTTAGAAATTTTTTACAGTCTCATGTTCATATTTAATAAGAAATCAATGAAATATTGCCAAAAAAGCAATTTTAACCAAAAATTATAAACCTTTTATACTATGAGTTTGGTTTATATGAATTAAGCAATTAGTAATAATAATAATAAGTGGGGTTTGGAGAGAATACCATAATCTTGTAGTCGCAAATGTCGCAATATTATGATGCTGCTTATTACTTTGTAATTTTACTAATATGACACACTTTTCATTGTCGACGCTAAGGCTGAAACTACTTTATAAGAATGTAATAAAAGTAATTGTAATTCTATGCCTCTATCAGACTGCAAGCGAATAATATTTATTGTCTCTATGGGGCCATGGCCATGGGGATGCGAATGGTTGCTTTGCTAAGGTTGTTGGCCACAAAGCCGCAGAAAAGTTCTATCAAAAAATCTATGCGATGCACGTGTACTATTTCTATTTCACTAATTTCATCCACTCATACACTTTTGGACGTGATAAGATCTGCCATAAGTCTTTCCTTAAAATCCTTACTCGGTGTTGGTATTCCCGTTTTGGGTATTGTTTGGTGACGGCGAAGGCTCGCAGGTTGTAAACGAAATGGCCCAGGGTAGGACTTTACCAGTACACCCAAAAAATTATAAGCACAGACACAGGTAAAGGAATGTGAGTACTTAAGCTATCAAGTACTCTTATGTAATTAAGTGTTCACGTTTACCTAATGCTGCTGTTACTAGCTGATGCTACATGCTGGCTTGATTCGTTTTTCTATTACTCTACAATCTCTACAGTGCTACAGTGAATCGCTTGCTTTACATTTATACTTATATATATTATATAACTAAAATGAATTTCTATGCTTTTCCCATAATCAATGATATGGTAGAAATATTTACATATTATGTAAACCATCAACTATTTTGTTTTTAAGGAAATATTTAGAGGGGGTATGGGGGGTGCAAGGGTGCTCTTAAGCACCCCTTAATTTTCCATAAAACACGCTAGATATTTCTCAAAATTTAATAAAAACTAGTTTTATGCATAAGAAAAATATGCTCACATATTTAAGCACCCCCTAAATTTAATTTCTGGATACGCCCTTGTTTGTGCTAGTTTAGTTTCTGATTTACATATTATGTACGTTTCTACTATATATTACATCATTGATTATAGGGCACTCAGAAATTTATTTCAGTTACTAGCTTAGCTTACACTAGTAGGTAAACGTGAAAACTTAATTCTAAGTATACTCACATTTCTTTAACTTGTGCTTATAATTTTTGGGTGTACTGGAAAAGTCTCTCTATCCTGGGACTTTTCGTTTATTACCTGAACCTCCGCCGTCACCAAATAATACACAAAGCGATCAAATACATATGGTAGCGTATAAGCAATGTAGTAGAAAAAACCAAGATGAATGTTGCTATTTATTGGAAAATTATGATACTATGACAACTGAAAGTGATTGGAAGACTGGCACCTAATTTATTGTTCGACGTCTGTTTGGCTTCAAAAAAATCAGTTGAGTACACCTTCATATTCTATAGGTATTGGGAATTTTCACATCTAAACTTTTACATCCTGGGGTAGTGAAGTTTTACAACCAGCCACCGCAGTTTTACAACCAGCCACTGCAGTTTTACAACCACACACTGCAGTTTTACAACCAGCCACTGCAGTTTTACAACCAGCCACTGCAGTTTTACAACCAGCCACTGCAGTTATACATCCACAAATGGCAGTTTTACAACCTTACAAATGTAATAAACTCAAAGTTTGGTAAAACCTAAATAAATGCTTAATAATTATATTAAGACGAAGTGATATGGTTATATTGCTGAAAGGTTGTTTAATGCATTTAAAGTAAAGAAAACAGTCAATGAAAAAGGTTAAACATGGTCAATGTCAAATAAGGATAAGTAATATGTAAACGTTAATTCAATCTTATAATTTACGACGTTTTATGTTTTCTTTCTCCGATATGTAGCCTGACTCTTTAGCAGGCGACATTTCCCTAGTTGTTGAATTTGTTGCTGGGAATTTCTTTTTTCCTTTGTTTTTGTGGTGATTTTTTAGCAAATGAGCAATTGAGCGACACTGTATTGTATGTTGCCATGGTCTTTTTCAACCTATCATCTATGTCTACGTATACTGATGCAGACGCTTTCCATTGATGAGAGTCATTCAGTATTAAATTTTGACGCCAATACGTTGCTTCATTTCTCAAGTGGGCCATAAACTTCTAAAATGTGGGATGATAACAACGAAATCTTGCCTTCAAAGAGTTGTGATAGCCCTCTAAACTGTTAGTTGTTCTCGCGATGTTTTCATCCACTCGAGTATTAACATTCCACATTAATATTGGGAAAATTGAAGGTCTGTCCCACGTGCCCATCCAATTTTGTTCTACATATGACATATTGGACGAAAGGTTTTAGTGAATCATGTAACTTCAATCTCAAGTCAGCAAATCTTGCCTGTACATCAAATGGTGGAACAAACGATAGGGCCAAAAGGGATCTATCTTGAAGACTGATGTCTGAGGAAGGATCATTGTAAACGTTCTGTATACCTAGTTCTTGTATTTTGCGATAAAAACATTGTCCCAGGTGAAAAAGACACCCATATACGTGTGTTGATGGAAATACTTCACTGATTGCGTTTTTTACGGCCGCTTCATAGTCAATTATTGCGTATTTTGGAGCAATAACCTCTCCCACAATTTTGGAGCAATAACTTCGTCTTATTATAATTATTAAGCATTTATTTAAGTTTTACCAAACTTTGAGTTTATTACATTTGTAAGGTTGTAAAACTGCCATTTGTGGATGTATAACTGCAGTGGCTGGTTGTAAAACTGCAGTGGCTGGTTGTAAAACTGCGGTGGCTGGTTGTAAAACTTCACTACCCCAGGATGTAAAACTTTAGATGTGAAAATTCCTGGATCCATTCTATAGTATATAGATGCAAACAGATAAAATATTTTTTTAATTGTCGATCCAGTTTGAATTCATTGTTTATAAAAACCTGGTTTTGAAACATTTTTAAGTTTAGGAAATTTTATTGTGCGGCTTAAAATATTTGTGTCTCTGTTGAATCAATTTGATCGCTTTTTGTCGAATCACTCAATTGCTAGATAACGTTACGTTCGTGAATTTAGGGTGTGATAATACTCAGGTGTCACAACGTATTAACACGGATAACCACTTAAAATAAAAGTTCCGAGGTTTTATTGGTACTTCCGTCTACTTTATTTGTACTTGTTTAGATTATGTCACTCTTGAGCACAGCTTTACAATACTTCACCCGGTCGGTATGTACTTTTAATAAACCGGTTTGGGTTTACAATCACTAGCCAACCCGGGTGATAGGAACTTTAGTAATACCAGAGAGTTGGCAACCTGCAGGTTGCGTAAAGTAGAGTCAAAACCGTAATGCCTTTCAATGGTACAAAAATCAATCCCTATTGTCTTCGATTATGCATCAGTAGGTATGGTAAAAATTTCGCGCCGTTTTACGGCGGAAGTTGTCGGATGTATTAGTAGGTAGCGGTAAATTTTCGCGCCGTTTAACGGCGGAGCTATTCATCAATGTTATAAAAAAAATATTCTCCACTTTTGCTCTATTTCCCTGTGTATTATTAGAAGCTCTTTGAGTAATACTTATTAACTCGGTCACACAGCTTTATAAACAATGGATGTACGAGTTTTAGGTAACACTTCACTATGCCAATTTTAACTCGTTCAAATACGAGGAATTTGAATTTGAAACTGCGATAAGGCGATTGTGAGATGGCCTACTCTAGCTCCTGCATTCGAAACATTTACTAACGTTGGAAGTGGGAAGCTAACAGCGCCTTGCTATTGACTACTATCCGATAGCAAGTGACCAGAGTAGTACTGCAATTAATAGTACCCGTACTGTTAAATTTCTGTGACGATTATCTGACTGATGTATTTAATATCTGAAATATACATTACCTTTACTTTATATCAAGATTTACAAGAGTTGTTCCTTATCATGTTTATCTAAATAATCTGTTTATTAAGTATTAAGACACTTTGTAATTTTATTGACATATTGTCCTCATCACTTTTTAGTGTTCAGTCTGTTCAGTATATCTTCAATCAAAATGAATACGCGCATCTTGGGATACTTGATAATATTATGGGCTTTGATTCCTGGGTTTAAAGTCCAAATGTCCCTCTTATTATTGACGAGCCGGTCACAGGGCCCAGGCCCTGTTGTAAATAAAGCCAGTGAGAATGTGGACCAAACGGTATGATGAGGAAAGGCGAATCGTCTAATTTTCTATATATATCAAACGGAACAGTTAGCCACTTAGCCACCCATCACTATTTTCGCCTCTTTTCTGATCTTAACGCTGATACCGTATAAATCGATTTAGTTTCCCAGGGGAACTCCCATTTGGAGACCATTTTTTGGTCAAAAATATTCTTATAGTTCCCCACATGGGGAATTATTATGATATGGGGAACTATATTTCGAATGGCAAATTAAAAAATTTCGATGTCAAATTTTTGTATTATTGCAATGCAAAATTAAATTGTAAATATAGTGAATGAGGATATTAGTTGGAATTATCATTTCAACGTTGTCGGCAGATGATAGAGATACGTCCATAGCTTCGGTTAAATCAACATCCATTTCTGCACTTAATGGTATAAATGATAAATTATAGCCATTAAAAACCACTTACCAATGATATGTGGTAAATAGTATTTTGTACACTGGCACATATGCACTGATTGGGTACAGATGCACTGGCTAAGTGAGATTCGCTGATTTGATTGTTATAATAATATGGTTCTTATGCCTTTAATTTAGAATTTTAGGGTGGGGAACTATTTCAATATGGGGAACTAAACATTTGCAAAGCCATATTTTCCCAAATTTATTCATTTAGTTCCCCAACTGGGGAATTATTGTGATATGGGGAACTAAATCGATTAATACGGTATATAAAAAACGATATTTATAAAAAGATAAGTGCTGCCGGTTGGATCCTAGAAAGTCGCTGTTCATGTTGGGGGCATTTTTGGAGGCGACTTTCATTGAAAATTTTAAAATTTGTTCTGAGAGGCACTTTTTTCCTAATTTTCTACTTGGAGTTTTAATGTTAAATGTGAAGGTAAAGGCTCATTTCATTGCTTTGAAATTGAATTTGATCCATTACCCCTTCACTTTTCTAAATTCAACTTACTGGTGAGTCCTTGCTGATGATAGTAATGAAGTCGAAGAGTGATGGGTGCCAATACCAGTTGGTATATAAAAACACAAAATTTAGACGCAGTTTCAGTTTTCCCATTTACAATGTCATCAAGAAACAAAAGCGAATCAAAATATGAAAACGCCTGAAAGCACCTAAAAGAATAAAAATCTCACCAATCACATCTCACAGCATTGAACAGACCGCACATATTTAGTTGTGATGAAAGCGAGAAAGGAACTGTACACAGAACGCGTGCGTGTTAATGTTTTCAATAACGTACCCCATCGCATACCTTTATGTGTTATATTTAGTACATGGAAGTATGCGTTGGGGTATATTATTGAAAACATTAATTTGATGCACGATAGTACATACATACTGACATACATACCGACATACCGAAATTCCCCGCGCAACTCGAACAAGACAATTATCTTTAGTAGTGATTGTTGTATGCTGATCAATAAGCGATGTCCCAATTTAGGTGTGGGGAATTCAATTCTAATTTTATTATTCCAAAAATTAAATTTCGCCGATCAAATATATCGTTAGGTTCAAGTTTCTAATGTTTTAACGGGTCTTGGTTATTATGAGTTAGACCGTAATTAATACATACGTGTAAGGCACATTCAAGAACGACACTACTGGGTCTTGTAGTGTAAACATCTTGTCTGTGTGTGCAGTTATTGCTTGGATGGAATAGTGGATATCTGTATTTCGAAGGACATCTAGTGTGTCTGAAGATTTTAAGTGAATTTGATGGCGGGATCCTTGGTAGCATGTAGATATTCATCACTGTATTTAGTGATGTACTGTGTTTAGTGATGAATATCTTCATGGTACGAAGGATCCCGCCATCAAATTCACTTAAAATCTTCAGACACACTAGATGTCCATCGAAATACAGATATCCACTATTGAATCATTGTGATATATGTTTGTGAGAGTTACTAAATGAACGGGCAGAGAGATTCCCCTTCTCAGCAGTGATATGGTTCTTATACATTTTGTTGTAAAAATGTTAAAGACAAAGCAAATGAACCTTTCAATCATAAACAAAGTTTAATAATTAGCAAATTTAGATGTTAATTATGAAATAGATTTGTTGGGTCTTTTGTAGTGGACTACTTTTTTGAAGATATTGTACTATGGCCTAGTAGTGCAGATTTAGTTTGATGGTTTTAATAAATGAAATTGTACGCGAACGGATGACTGAAGTTTATGAAGAGTATCAAAGTCCGATTTATTATAGACTTAAAAAGATAAGGGTAGACAGAGTGTAAAGCACTCTGGAGATACAGAATACACATCACATCGATAGATGTACAAGTACTTTATATCTGATTATTTAGCACGCAGGCTAAAGCTTATATACTAAAGTATATATCTATATAAAGTTCAAATAACAAGCTCTAGTAAACAAAGAGAGGAGCTTATGAACTAGAATAGTTACAAAGCGGAACGTTAACAAGTTAAATGCATTAATACTACAGCTACTTCACCTTTCTGCTCTATTAGATATGAGTACTACAGGTGGTTATGATACTTACATAGTAATTGTAGTACATTCATAGTGGTTGTAGTACATTCTCCGCTATTGATGAGTTAGGGGTTTTTCACTTTTCATCAATATACAAATGCATTTATGGTTTGTTGTTAAAAGACAATTCTTGATTACATTAAATCACTGGTATAATAAATATATTCACATCACATATGGACGATTATCAGTCTCGTCGACTGGACTGATTGCGTCTGTTATGAGAAGAAATTAAACAATTCAACGTTTAAAATGCAACTGATTTTATTTCAGAACCAGTACCTCTATTTATAAATATCATCTTATCCTAAATAAAACTACTATCTAATAATTATGTAAGGTTACTGTTCTCCTTTTACTTTTTAGAATGTAGTTTTGTCATTACCAATTCTGATTACATAATATCATGATACAACACAATTATAATTCTTTATAATCCTCCAACATATATATATAACAATTTATCACGAATAATCTTTGGAGATTTACAATACTAAAATTATTTTACTTACATAAAATAAATAAGTATAACTCATAATTCATATACTATACATTACATATCATATGTCATATAGTATACAATATACAGCCACAGTAGAACGGACGAGATGGAGTTTTTCATTTGTATTTCATGTTATCATTGTGTTGATATGTTTGCATGAGCATATGTGTTTACATGCATATAAGACTTTGAAGATAGAGTTGGATGTCGGCAAATGGAATGCGAAAGGAAAATGAATAGAGATCAGCAATGACTGAAAACTGGTTTTGTACTTAATGCTGAGTGAACATCTCTGTTTCGAGCTACTAAACAACTTTTCTTATCAGATGAATGTGTTGGAAATTGTTAACCCTTACGTTGGCAATAGTACTCATTAGTACCAACATGTATACCTTGTGTGTCTGCCTACACTATACATGGTATATTACAACTGAGTTGTTTTTATGCATGTCTGATGATATTTTGTGTGCGCTATTCTACATACACTTTTTCTTTTACTGTGTGTGATGTCTTACACATACATATTTTCTTTTTACTTCAACTGTCATTATTTCCCTAAATGACTTATAGACATAGATTTTATCGCTTTTAATAGGCGAGTCTACCTATTCATATACATACCTTCACATAAGAATCCCATTATAATTATACTGTCATGTTGCTACTGTAAAGCGATGAGTGAATTACCGTATGTTCATGAACACTACGCGATCAGATATACTTATGTTCCTATATAATGACTCAACTCAATACTTTTGATGACATATCTATATATATAGATTTACATATACCATATTCAATTTTCACATTATTCTTTTCATGGAATAACGGATGATAGCATTATAATGTGATGTCCTAGTCAATTTAAAATCAACGTTTTATGATCATAATGGTCAAAGAACCCCTAATTTTATAAAAATAAACTGACATGTTTGAGTACTGTTTATTAGGCTACAGAGGTTTACTGAACGCCTATAGTATCTCGTCGACTAAACACTATTACGTCTTGTTTGATGAGAGTAAAATAAAGAACTACGCAAGTAGAATATTAGATTACAACTGCTTTATTTTCATTTAAAGTACATATATTTATATTAATTCCCGTAACCTTACTTTATAGTAGTACAAAAGTGAGACTAAACCAAAAGTAAAGTAGGACAATAATTCTTACATAATTGTTTTAGTTACATAATCATTTAGGTACTGAAATCCACTTATTGTTACATAATGTTACGTAAATAATTAATGTTACATAAGTTGATTCCTTTCATTCAGAACGACACGACCTGTTTACCTACTTACCAACATAATTACTTAAGCATGATTACCCATTTAATATTTCATCATACAATAACATATAATCATAGTATGCTGTTTCATTATGGATGATTCTATGAATAATTCTCCATCCTCCCACCCTCGGATACATTTTTCCGAAGATGTTACAAAAATTCCAGCATACGCAACATTTCTGCTGATGAATGATCATACGATACTTCTCTTTCAGCTAAGTCAGCTTTTAGTAAGTACTATATAAACCCGGTGCTTATCTCTTAGTTTGTCCATTTGTCTTTTTAAATCTTCCAGCTCCTTGACTGTGTCGGCTTCTCGTTGAGAGCTGGTAGCCTTTAATTTCCTGTCCTGAATAGCTAATTTCCTCCGTGCTCTTATCAATTCTACAACCATTGACTTCCACGATCGCTAAGCCAGATCGTGAAGTTTGGTGTAGGCGGCTTCATACTCTTCATATGTATTCAACGTTTCAGAGATCTCAGAAGGAGATAATAATGTAAAATCAGGACAAGCTTCATTGGGCGTGAGCCATCCGTTATACCTAGCATCCAAGTGTTTGTTCTCTGGTCCTTCTGGCACATCCCGAAAGACCGCACGACGGATGGGTGGCATAATGAGAAGTTTAAACGAATATAGTATTAAGGAAAACAGGTATGAGATAAAACATGCACTCACTCCACATACACTCCAACAAAACCAGTTTTTTATCACTCCCACGATTCGTCCTCAGCTAAAATAATACTTCCTTGTTCCAGAGGTTGAGTCTGCTCATGCAATTCGTTACGAAGTTGTTGTATGTTTTCGTTGAGTACAACAATTTCTTGATCTCTTAATTCAACAGCACGATTTAACTGTTTTCCTTTCTGTAGCAGTGGAAACTACTTGATGACTGAGATCCCGGTTTTCCCGTCTCACACTCTGTAACTCTGAGAGGATCGATCTCCAACTGTTCTGTACTAACATTTATATTTCTCAGTAAGCCTGGTTAAAATCACTATAGGACCCGGTGCGTCCGTACACTGCACTAGGAGTGTAGAAGTAAATTAAAAACTTAGGTTGAGTTTCTTCCCTCCTTAATAATGTAAAGGGATTAACTGGTGTTGGAGTTGTAATAGTGGGTTCTACTCTGTCTGGCTCTTCTATGGGATAATATTCGTTTACCGACTCAGGAGTCTCTTTTTGTTCTGGAGGAAACATTTATGGTACGTAACTAAGTGTACTCTAAAGTAACAGAATAGGTTATGAAAGTGATCGAGAAAAATTGGTGCAAAGAGAGAGTTTACTTCCTTACTCTATTTCCTTAACTATGACCTAATCACTCTCACTTAAGAGAGAGTGAGGCGTTGGACACCGGCATTTCTAGAGAAGTTTCTTGACCGCAAGTTTCATAGTGGAAATGGCCAAACTTAATGCCAGTAGTCCTACTATGAACACAATAATACCTCTATATATCCATGAAGTCCAACTAATGCCGGTCAGTGATAATAGATTAAACCCAGAAAGGTTGGGACCTGGGTCATACGCAATGGACATTTCGCTTGTCCTTACATCATTATCAGGTAAATATTGCAAATGACCCTGGACGTGAAACTCAACTGTGTTTCTTGCACATTTGAGTTGACACATCATATCCACTTCTAGAGTGTCTAGTTTCACTATCATGTCATACTGTTGAAATTATTGCGTCAAATGGACCGGGATAAAAAGCCCCGCTGAATGACATTCCAGGGTGGCTACATTTTGACCCACGTCAACCTTTAATTCCAGCGATAACAAAGATCCACTCTGGCAAGAATAGCATCCCTCAATCTTAACGAAAGTTCCGTCACAACGCGCCTCCTCTACCTCCTTTACAAGTTGAAGATTCGAGCTGGACAATTGAACTTCTATCAGGGACCATACCGAACTTTCATAGGCAACGGTATTCTTCGTTGGCACTAGAACGCCTCCTTGTAACCTTAGAGGCAGTAAGTTTTCAGCCATAATTTTACTAGGGTCCACTAGGCTAGCCAGGCATTTAATTCCTTCAGAATCCGGAATTACCCGGACCAAATTCTGATTAGCGAAACACGTTTTTGCTACCTGAATCGCTTCAACCCGGTCGCTGCACTGAATCTCAGAACGCCTGGGGCTACTGATCCTCTCTTATTACAAGGGGTCAGAGCGTATTGCCTATTATTTTCTATAATACATTGATCTAAAATAGGAGCTGGCGGTGTGCTTACAGAAATTAGTGTAAAATCTATATCTTTTGTACTAATTATTTCGCCATTCGCATTAAGTGTCGTTACATTCTTCGTAATTTCCTGTCCTAAATGAAGTGTAGTCTGTATTTTTACAGCTGTTGTCCATTCTGGACAAGAGAAGACAGTATACGCTGTGCTGATTTTTGGTTCGAATGCTACTTTATAGAAAATGCAATCGTGAGTTAGCCAAAATGGGCAGGTAGGAATTCTCACGGATTGACAGAAACCAAACCCTAATTGTTTAGACGTATGTAAAAAGGCCCTCACTGTGTCATTCACTCCAAAGTCCCTGCATTTGTATCCATTACACTCAGCTGTAAAATACAAGTTATAACATTGGCTAGATGAATGACAATTGACTGTTGCGAGTGGTACATAGTATAACATTTCCTTATGACAGTGTAAGGAAACACTTTTTGTTTGAATCTCTATCTTTCCTAACAGACGGTTACGAGAATCAGAAATTTTTACAAAACTTGTCTGTGAAATAGGTGATAATGCGAGTTCAGCCTTACAGAACAGGTTCTTTTCTGATCTACTCCATAGTGGCACTCTGTGTTACTGGCACTCATACTAGCATAATTACTACAGGATATAACTGACGTGGTTAATTGCAACATGAGGCCCAGGTTGATTACGTGTGCTCCTTTTGACTTAAACGACAAGTAATTAACTCACATGCCGGAATTCTAGGGCACCTCAATTCCCTTAGGGTCGGTTGGTCATAGTTTTCAAAATATATTTCTACTTCAATTTTTCCTATTCCCGCAGCCATTACCGCAGAAAATATTATTTCTGTTATGGCTGACTCTGGCAGAATAGAAACATAAGCTGGGTTTTTTGATACCTTAATATATTTCGCAATTTTACCAGGTGTGGTTAATCGGAGACCGTTTTTTGTACATTCTATTATACAATTACTACACTCACGACTTCCTCTCGGCGGTGGTCCCACTTCTCGTTTTACTGGAAACGTTAAGTGTCCCCAACAATGTGGTGCGATTGTCGCTATGCCAGTGGAGATGTAATGTTGTACTGCAGTCACATTATACTCACAGCGGCATCCGGTTCCTTCCGTGATATTGACGGCGCAAGGGAAGGAGTTGCAGAAGATGTTGTCTCCAATACACTCTCCCTTTGAGCAATTCCTTCCGGTACATTATCCTGCACAGGTGTACGAGTCCAATTCCTTGTGCATGGCATCCTGTTGAATTTTCAATTCTCGAACTGGGTATAGTTGTCCATTTGCTATTATAACAGGCACTTCTTCAAACGTATTACTGAAGTGGCTGCATTGCCGTGTAGTATATTCTCCAACAGCACATAAGTGAGACTTTATGTTTTTAATCTGTTGGACCACTTCATGGTGACTGGATAGTCCATTCTTCTGACATTGCAAATTACCGACATTAATAGATCTGCCGTATTTTCTGCACTCATTTCCGTAAGTCTGGCACCCTTGGCCATCTCCGGTAACTTGCTTATGGCCACAGTTCTTACTACGTGCGCAAATTTGTCCGTCAGTCTCCAAATGTATCCATGCGGCATATTTATAGCAATTAGGAATTTCCTGAATACTGATCCAATTGTCAGCGCAATTAGGGAAAATTTCTACATAATTCGGACTATCTATATAATTCTTTGCATAGACAACCGGGTTAGTGCCTTGACTTAATACTTGTTCGGAAATCTGAAGTAATAACATTACTTTCGTCACCCAGTTTGGATCATAGTACTTGCTCTGGGAGCGATTCCGAGGTCTATCCTTGGTCTGTTCAGAAATTTCTTCAATGGCTGGTTCCAGAGGTAATTTCGCCAATTTGTTAATAGCCCTTCGTATTATCTTGGAGGTTTTCACCAATTTTCCTTTCTTCTCTTGATAAGTACTGTGGACGTTTATCAATCCCGTCGACTGGATTGATTGCGTCTTTATAATATGAGAAGAAAAATAAACGATGGACTTTAAAGTTTAGAATGCAACTATCTTTATTGTAAACAAGCACTTATATTTATAAACATCATCTTATCCTAAATAAAACTACTATCTATAAATAATTAGGTTGCTGTTCTCCTTTTACTTATTTTAGAATGTAGTTTTGTGTCATTACCAAATCTCATGATACAATAACACAATTATCATCCTTTATATTCCTCCAATCTCCCACCCTTGGTATCTCCCTTTCTAATGGAGAACCAAAATATCCTTGCTAGTTTTTATCCGATTCATAAACTCCTTCCCTTTTTGCTTGATTTTAGTGACCTCGAAACACTTAGATATGTACTAGGCTTCATCTCCCCAAAACTCCAGAGGTCATTCGTCCCTTCCAGAAGGCCGGGGGCATCATAGGAAGTGGCTCCTGAATTGAATTAACTGGATAACTAGTCTTGAATTTACACCAAGCAGTCCTTGTAAATTGATACAAAAATACAAGTCACTGGTGAATGAATAGAATGATAAATTGATGTCATATAACAATATATCAAAATTTGGTTAGCACGCAATTTTTACTGATTCGATTCAGACCCACAATTATTGCACTCATTCTTAATGCTGAGAACAGCGGTTTTTACATAAAATGAGAGGAATAATCGCGTAAGATCTTAAGATGCTGAGTCAGGAGTTACCCTTTTTTGAACCCAGTTTTTCTTCCATGTACTGTAATAATTACATTGATAATATTTTTATTAAAATTATCTTACATTATTTTGTGCGCTACATTCACTTTCAATTAGACAGTTTTCGAGCATATATAAGCTGATTACTGTACTCCATAATTTATCCGGAGTTAAAAACAGTAATCCAGACCTGTCTCTCATACTTTCCCACCTAGGTATGCTGTAATGTACGGAGACCCCCCCTAGCCGACGAAGTCGGCTAGGTACCCCCCTTGGCCTATGAGGTACTGAGACCCTAGACAGGAAAATATGAAGGCCTACCCCTCCTGGCCGACGAAGTCGGCCGGGAGGGGTCAAAAATTACATGTATATATATAAATGATCCGCTGAAAGTGAAAATGCATTATTAATTATCAATGTACAATCATTTTATTACAATTTACAATATAATATATATATATATGTATAAATTGTAGTATGCATTTAATTAATTTATAATTATAATGAAGTTTAGTGAAGGTTTAGAAACGTCCTTCTAAAAAATTCAATAAAAGTCAGTCAGTCAGTCAGTCAGTCAGTCAGTCAGTCTTTGGTGGTGGCAATGGTGCCTTGTCCTTGCCCCTTTCGATATCAGCAGAAGGGTTTGGTGGAGGCTGCCGTCCTCCCAATCCACTTGAGATTATATTGTAGGCTGCCCTCCCAGCCCTAATCGAACCGCCGTAAAATGGTAGCAGCCATTCCATCACAGCAACAACGAATCCTTAATAAATAAATAAACCAAAATATGCAAATTAAAATTAATATTGGCTATTGCTATTATTGACTATGAAAATTTAAAAGAAATGGAGTAAATAATGTTATCACTTACCGAACAGTATCAGCATCACTGTTAAGGCAAACCGCCACCCTTTTAAAGGTGGCTGTATGTTTTGAGGGCCTAACTGGCCCTCGTTAAACATAAGGCGCCCCAGCCTCATTCCAAGCCCGAATTGAGGAAACATTTCCTCGGCCGCCGCCTGCACAAACCCTGCAAATAAATTAAATTAAATTGTAATTTGCAATTTGCCAAGGTCCAAGTTGAAGTGATCGAATCGAAGTGGTATCCTTTTTTGGGGCTGGAATAGTTTAAAAATTATAAAATGTTTTTTACAACTTACCACCGCCACAAATGGCTACTGCCGATCCGACTCCTTGGCCCCAAGATCTATCTAAATTTATTTCGGAAACAGCTTTTAAAATAGGGGAGTGCCATGAAGTGGCATTGTCTGTAGCGGTCATATTGGTGGGTGGATTTGGAGCCCAGAACAAAACAAAAAACCACTAACTCTTAACCGTGTCTCAATTCCACAATTTTGAATGTCCCGCCGCTTATTTTCTCCGCAATGACGCTTGTGGACGTTGTTGATGGTCTTTGTTGCTGTGAAGTGAAGTTAGTGTAGTGATTTGGGCTTCGCAAGGTTTAGGCACAATGCAACTAGACTGGCTTTACTACACAGCAACAACGACCATCAACAACGTCCACAAGTGTCATTGCGGAAGAAATAAGCGGCGGGATATTTAATATTGTTGAATTGATACGGTCAATGGTTTGTTCGTTCAGGTTTTTTGCTTGTTTTGTATTTTACTTTGTGCTCCGTCTTGTCTACCTGCAGATCCACCATCACTAGGAACAAGGGTCAGAGTCCGTGGTGTAAAAGATACTATTAAACATTGACCGTTGACCGTTCGTTAGACTTAAAATCGGAATCGGAGGACGTAGAAATTTTATTTCAAGGTTTTGAAACATGCTGACTTCGAATAAGTTAGTCATTTTAACCAAATTTGAAAACTGGGTGGGGTGACTCCACCCATTTTCTCATATCTACACAATTAAATCATCAAATTCTATTTAAAGGTTTTGAATCATGCTGATTTCGAATAAGTTAGTCATTTTAACCAAATTTGAAAACTGGGTGGGGTGACTCCACCCATTTTCTCATATCTACACAATTAAATCATCAAATTCTATTTAAAGGTTTTGAATCATGCTGATTTCGAATAAGTTAGTCATTTTAACCAAATTTGAAAACTGGGTGGGGTGACTCCACCCATTTTCTCATATCTACACAATTAAATCATCAAATTCTATTTAAAGGTTTTGAATCATGCTGATTTCGAATAAGTTAGTCATTTTAACCAAATTTGAAAACTGGGTGGGGTGACTCCACCCATTTTCTCATATCTACACAATTAAATCATCAAATTCTATTTAAAGGTTTTGAATCATGCTGATTTTGAATAAATTTGTTATTTTAACAATACTATTCAAAATCATGTTTCGAAACCATTCCACAAACGTTAAATGGATAGCTTGTTAGTATAGACGTTAGCGTTAGAACCTGCATGGACTGGCCCACCTAATTTGGCTAAAATGACTAACTTATTCCAATTCAGCATGTCCCAAAACTCAAAACCTCCTCCGATTTTAAGTCGGGTATGGGTATGGTATAATGTATAATCATTTATTGTTACAATATGCAAATAAAATCAGCAAACTGAAGTTAATTAAACAGTTGGCGGTAAGCCAATTCGGCAAAAACATATTTATTCGAAAAGACCACGATATAAAGGGGAGAGTTCTGTCGGTTGTCCAACGCTGTCGGTTGGTTGTCCGTTGTCTTAATATCATTATCTCAACTGAATCTCAAGTATTCCTTATCATTAAGAACTGAACACTGAACATTCAAAAGAAACTCGCAAAAAAGTTTTAAAATCCGTCGGAAAATGTCGCTTTAACAATATAAATTTGATTTTGAGCTTTAAAAGTAAATTTTCATATTCAGGAAAATTTTTATTTCAAGTCATTACGTTTTATGACCATTAATTTTAACTAGGACAACCGGCAGCTGTCCCTCGGTTGTCTGAAAGAAGTTGTTTTAAATAAAATTAATTTTCACCTGCATTGAGAGATTGAGACAGATGTAGTTGGTGAAATTATTCACGTTTATAGCCAAGAACATAAATAAAATCTATAAAAAATTATGAGAAATGCTATAGGTTCATTACAAAAATTACCAAGGTATAATCTCTGACAACCGACAGAACTCTCCCCTATATATATATATATGTAGTAGTGTGGAGGAACTAGGAGCCTGGGAGAGCTATAATATCTATTCTATGTCAAACTATATTCTGGTCTGAGTCTGAGTAGTCTGACATAAACTAGAACTAGACTATATAGCTAGACGTAGACATATAGCTCTCCCACACTACCAAATATATTTGAAAAAATCTGATTTATTCTTTTTAAATATTGTTTTGCCAAACTGACCCAGGACACAAGATATTTATGTTGGTTGCTGCTACATATTTTACTAATACCGATTTTCAATACATATATGCAATACAACTACATTTACTTTACTATCATCGTCAATCCGAGAGTCTAACAATGAGATTGGATTAGAATTAGACATGGAGATGAAGACGTCAAGAGTGAGAAGTCCAGTATTAAATAAATATTGATGATTCCGGGTTTTCATATTCCTCGTTGTCGTCGTAATGGTGTAATAATTCATTTCCTACAAACACACTTCCATCGTCATCCATATCCTGGTCAAGAGAAATCTCGTAAATTTCCCTTTCCCTTTGTTCATGATCAGCTTGCTGTTTGTCTTGAGCATCTACAACTTGGGAAGTTTCAGTAAAAATCCTTTTTTCAGGAACAGTTGAACCACCAGCAGTGTCTTCACCTTCTGCCTTTCTCTTGTGTGAAGGTTGATGACCTCCACCGACATTTTTTGCTTCTCCTGTATCCTGTCCCTTCCAAAGAGTAGCTAGTAACGCAGATGGAAACTCCGTAATATCCCGTGGCCCATTCAAAGTTGTTCGCATCAAGTCCTCGAGCGTTGTTATAAGCAGTCTGCTGCGCCGTGGAGACTTTATATGTTTAGCGGTGCTGAAGCAACGCTCAACATCAGCACTACTTGGAGCAATGACTAGGGCGATCCTAAGCATTTTTCGCAGATTCTCTCCAATGAGAAGTTCTTGCTTGCGTAAAATAGCTTGCCAGAATTTAGGTGGTGACAACGCACGCAACTGATCAAAAGTGGAAAGGTCTGTTATGGAGTACATCAGGTTTTGCCATTCGGTAGTAGTTCGGTCCTTGTCCAATTTAAATCGATCACATATAGAATGTACTTCTGTTATTCCAAACCGTCTTTCCTTCATGGCAGTAACTTCAAAATACCGAGGATGAAGAATATTAAACATTTCATATGTCCCTTCCGGAAAATACTTTTTAATTTGCTGGACTAATGTAGTCACTATTGTGGATCGTATTTCCTCAAAAGTTTTGCTTGCTCCTGCCGCCCCTGATCTTGTTGTTCGACGACTAAGCATGATGGGTTCCCTTTCTTTGTTGTAGTTCCACCTGACACTACAACTTTTATCGACTTTTTTCCAGGTTTTGCATTTAACGAAATTCGATAATACATCGGTTTTGCAATCCAATTGCGGAAGTAGTGTTTTTAAAAATTTATTATCTTGGTGTTGGAAACCCACCAGTGTATTAATTAAATTGAGTCTTGTGTTTTCCTGACCAATTATTACACCATTAGTTCTTTGCAGTAGACCGGAATAGAAAGCCAGTGTGGCCATGATGTCTGACATTAAATGCAGAATCAGCACAAAGTTAATATTAGACGTTGCGTCGTATAAACCTTTTGCCTTTGCTCTGGTATCAGGTGAAAAGGTAGCTTCGTCAGCAGATATAGCAGAGTAGTCAAGAATCAACAGTGGCAAAGTTTGTCTTAAACGGTTTATGCAAAGCGCACCGTTAGTAGCCCACCTCTCATCGAATACATAAGTGATTCTCATTTGTTTTAACAACGTTACTTTTGCCAAATTGGTAAGATGGGCTAAGTTCTTCGAATTTTGAGCGTTGAAGAAGATGGATGTGGCTTTTATATTTCCCTCAAACTCTTGCAATACTGGAACCGCCTCCACTAAATGTCTTCCAGCTAAATGTAGACGATGAGCCTGGCAATGCACCCTATATAGAGTTCTTTTATCCCCCGTCAGTTCTTGCGATAATTTGACGCCTAATCCGTTCTCATTGCCAGAAAATACTGCTACCCCATCCGTAGTAATAGCAATCAGGTTTTTCTTTATATAATTCCAAATATCAATACCATATGTTACTTTGTCCTCTTCAAAGACTTCCTTTAATCTTCTCAGGTAGCCATCCGCAGTTGAATCCACACCCATTTTTACAATGCGATAAAAGTAGACTATTGGATGGTCTAATTCTAGAGCCTGAAGTTGGATTGCCAACATATCGTTACCCAGACTGTCTACCGCAGTATCCAGGAGTATCGACAAAGGTCTATTTTCTTTTGTTAGCTGTTCCAAGAGTGTTTTGTGCATATATGACGAAATGTGCTTTAAAAATCTCTGTGGTGCTGCTTTATGGCGATGAATTTTCCCCATATCCAACCCAAGAAATTCTAATAACTGAATTTGCGTTGGGTGTGAATTGAAAGGAACGAACATGCGCGTCTCGGCGTAAATGGTCATAATCATTTTAGCCGTTTTTCTCTTCTCCAATGAGAGGGTGTCAAAATATTTTGTTTTGGCTGTGTCTAGCGATCCTTTCAATAACTCCATTTCCGCTAACTGCTTCTGTTCAACTAGCCGACTGTGCCAGTCAGAAGATTCGTGCTTTGCTAACACATTTCTCATTTGGGGTATGCCGTTTAAAAGAATGCCTTCTTCTTTTGATAGGTCGTTTATGTATTTAATATTAAGTTTTGCAGGGTTTCCGTTTTTAAGGTTGTTATGGCAGATTGAACAACGAACTTTTGACAGCTGTTTTTCTCGTTCGTTGGGCAAGTGTTCTAACCACTCTATCAGATTGGTTTTATGTCCTTCTATATAACTGATGGGTAGCTTTTCCCTCTGATACTGCTTGATGAAGACCATCATTTTATCCCAAGCACCCAATTTTTGAGGGTCATTAATAGAGGCAGGCTTTTTTGTCGTCAATTGTGATGTTGAACTAGATGCAGATCGTTGTTGAACTTTAAGTAATTTCTCATACACGAAGTCTATTCCTGCTGCAAGATCTCCTTGCAAAGTTGGTGGCAATAATTCATTATAGTCACTATTAGCGTCAGGGTAGTTAATGACTGTGTTTATAGCTGTTTCTGATGTTATTATAGGTATGGGTAATATGTCGCCCATTGGGCTTCCTGAACAGGTGTTTTCGGCAGGTTCATCCAAATTGACTTCCAACGTTGGAAATAACTCTGCTGCGTAGTTCTCCATAACGAATTTCGGTTGCCTGCAGTTGTTTTCAGCATTGGGGGTTGGACGTGATAACTTAAATCCTTCTGGTAAAAAAGCATCCAAAGATGCAGTGCAACGACTTATCGACATCGAAAATCGTGTCCCTGATGATGAACTGGAACTAGATGTAGGCTGGTTATTCCCAGGTGAGCCACGCGTACGACGTTTAGGACTAGTTTGCACACTTGAGGTGGAGGCCGAATTTGTCGAAGACTGAGACTGTCGATTTGAAATTTGAGATGTTCTATCTTCGTTTGTAGTAGCTGAAGCAGATGATGATGACGATGAAATCGATTGACTAGATGTTGCCTGTTCATTTCTATTAGAAGTTGCTGAATCTTCAGACAAAGTGGTAGTTCTCTCACTCTCACCGCAGGATATTTCTGACATGCCACTAATATCAGCAACCTCAATTTCTTCAGCTTCAGTGGTTTCATGAAGCTTTTCGAAATCGAAATCTCGAATGACATACTTCTTTTTTTCTTCGTAAATTGGAACTAATCGGTCAAAAAAGTCACATCTATCTGCAGTAGATTCCCCTCTATAGACAACCATATCTACCATTCGATCTTTAATAACCTTTTCAATTGCTGGTGTTATAGCCAGATCAATTTTACCAGCAGGAATTGTAATGACAGTTAATTCGTTCTTCTGCGTGGCACTCTTTTCCCTATCTTCTGCTAAAATCGCTATGCCGTATGGATAATCCGTTTCAGTAGCTGGTTTAAAAAAATGTTGTATCGACTGAAGGCCCTTTGACTTTGACTGTTTTTTTGCAAGTTCGTGCTTCATTTTTACATTTGAATCATCCCAGCCCAAACTTTTTGGGTTTACATCGCTTCCTATTGCATTGTAGAAGTGGATTACATATTAGCAAAACATGGAATAATATACGCATGCTATACGTACAGTACAGGCTTAGTCATTTAAGACAGTATGACATAGGATATTTATTTTACATGTAATTTAATTTGCAAAATGGGAATTTTCATGAAACGCTTCTGTGGCGCTAAAAATAGATAGTGTCACTTTTTATGATGTAGCCACAAATGTAAAATGAATAATGTGGATTTTCAATGGATGGAAGAGAGACAATTTTTGGAAAATGACATTTTTCCTTTTAGTTTTTAGTCCATTTTAACCTTTAAGCGACTGTAATGAACGACTAAACTAAACCAACCTTATTTTATTACTACATTAATAAAAAGTTTAATCATTCGCTTATCTTACCACCAATGGTGAAAAATCCTACTGCGTTCAAATGGAAATTTTGTAAAGCAATTATGCCAACAATTTTCTTATACGCATTGATAAAGACAATTTTATGGCCGATTAAAGACATTCCATTTGGACTTTTGTTGATGTTGGAACAAAGGCCCTGAAATTTCCAAATTAACTTTGTTTAAAGTTCACATCCAGAAAATAATAATTATAATAATCTATGCGATCTATATCTATGTATTGTACTGTTTGTACTTTTACTTTTTACTATACCTGAATTTCCAGAAACTCGTTGCTTTTAATTTCATCGAAGAAATTTCCCTTTATTTCGGAAATCCTGGTCACACAATCTTGTACTGACGCTGAGGAAGATGATGATGAGGGATTTGGATCCACATTAACGGTGTTTGCAAAATTAGTAAATATTACGCACAAATTTACGAGAAGTAAATTTGATAACCACATCTTGAAAAAACGAACACGAATGAAATGAGAGTATTGAGACTATGAGACCGTGTGATTTTAGCTCCTCAGATGAGATGAGAGTATGAGAGCAAATGGGAAGTGGGTCGAGTCGAGTTCGGTTATTTTTATATGGGATGGGAGAGTCAGAGAGGGATGCGGATTTATTTGGGTCAAGTCAACAGGAAGCGGACGGATCGATAGAAAAGAGTTGAAAAGACGACGATAGACGACTGCTTTAGTATACATGTTTGGAACCAGACTATAGACTAGACTATTCAGTGTCGGCGTGTCGGTTATGATATGATAGGTTCCAATAAAATGTGTTAAAAATTGCCATTTATGCCTAATTTATGTTGCGAATGCAAATACTTCAAACAGAATATAGAGACTTAAGGAAGCGTTTATTTCTCAATAATAAAAATTTTTAAGGTCGTTTTCCTATACTCCTGTACCCCCTTTCAAAAAAAATTTGGCGCGAACCCACGCCCCCCCCCCCCCCCCGCCCCCCGCCCACTTACTGACACCCCCCCTGAAAATCATAGGATTTTCCCAACTATACCCCCCTTGGATTTACACTCGGTGGGAATGTATGCTGTCTCTGTACTATCCAAGAAAATGAAGGTAAGCCCACTAGTATTAATTTAATATAATAATTGCTAAATTATAGAAATATTATTATTATTTTTTAATTCCTTCTTTATATAATCATATTACCAGGGTTGATCTTTTGTCTCCTGCTGGTGACCCCAGCCTGCTCCAGGCACTTTTACGCTCCGTACTTGGTGGAGCGTAGCTGCGAATATTGCCAGATGGACGCAGCTGAGACCCGTTACTTTGTTGTAACATACCGTCATGTGTACTGCCTGAAGCACGCTGCTCTGGCGTACTTATATCAACCGACTTTAGAAGGTACCCGATACTAGATTATGTAATCTTAATGATATAAATTAATCTTAAACTAGATTATTAAATCTAAATTATTAAATATATATATATTTTTTGTTCCAGCACGCGCAGTCATTTGTCCTGAGACTTCTTGCTCTCTACTCTGGACCTTGGACCTATATGCTCCAGTGCTGCATTCCACCCTTATGACGGATCGAGAAGGAAATCTTGTTTTCAATTGCACCCAATTGTAATTTATAAAGCCATATTCCACAACGAATTAACGATTTACTTATGATTGAAATAAAATACAGATAAAGTAATGTTAATTATATTTTGGAATGCTCTCTATTTTCATACCAATTTTTTAATAACCAATTTCATTGTGGAGATAGCCAAAATAAATACAATCAAGAGTAGGGCGGCAATCATACCTCCTCTATATAACCATGAAAACCAACCGATTCCCGTAAGGGATAGAAAATTAAACCCTGATGAGCTTGGTCCAGGTTCATAGGATACGGACATGCTGCTAGATCTTATATCCATATCCGGCAGATAGTGCAAGTGTCCTTGGACATGTAAATCCACGGTATTTTTTGCGCATTTTAGTTGACACCGCATATCCACTTCTGGTGTGTCCAACTTAACTATCAAATCATAATTCTGGAACTCATGAGTAAGATGGATCGGTACAAATAGTCCGGCTGCATTACATTCTAGTGTTGCAACGTTTTGACCTACATCCACCTTACCTTGGATCGATAACACTGAGCCCTGTTCGCAACTATAGCAGCCAACAATCTTCAAGAAAAAACCATCACAAATCGCCTCCTCAACTTCTTTTACAAGTTGCAGGTTAGTGCTAGAAAGCTGAATTTCCATTAATGACCCAACGGAGCTTTCGTAAGATATCGAATTCCGTGTTGGAACTAGTACTCCGTTTTGTAGCTTAAGAGGCAAAAGATTATCACTCATTAGCTTACTTGGATCGATCAGATTAGCTAAGCACTTAATTCCTTCTCAGTCTGGAATTACTCTTACTAGATTTTGATTGGCAAAACAAGTGCTTGCCACCTTCACTGCTTCCAATCGTGTGCTACATTGAATCTCGCCTAAAATGCCTGGAACTACGGATCCTCGTCGGTTACAATTGACTAATGCATATTGGCCATTATTTTCAATAATACATTGGTTTAAAATGGGAGCCGGGGGGTACTAATCGAAATGAGTGTAAAATCTATTCCTTTTATACCAATAGTTTCTTCCGCATGTAGGGTGGACTCGTTGCGTGTTATATTTTGTCCTAAATTTACGGCGGTGGTCCATTCTGGACAAGAAAAGACCGAATAAGCTGTACTTATCCTTGGCTCGAAGGCAACCTTATAAAAAATGCAATCCCGAGTTAACCAAAAGGGGCAAGATGGGATCCTGACTGATTGGCAGAATCCGAAACCTAGTGGTTGGCTGGTTGGCTGTGTGGGCGAAGGTAGAAATAGTGTCGTTAACCCCAAAGTCCCTACACTTGTAACCATTGCATTCGGCTGTAGAATACAAGTTGTAGCACTGACTAGAGGAATGACAATTGACCGTCGCTAATGGAACATAGTAAAGAAGTTGTTTATTACAATGCTGAGACACAGCTCGAGTCTCAATCTCTATAGTCCCTAATAATCCATTTCTTGAATCCGAAATTTTAAGACAAGAGGTTTGGGATATGGCAGACAATGCTAGTCTTAGATTTAGCCTAACTGGACAAGTCCGCTTTTGATCTGCTCCATAATGACATTCCGTATTACTAGCACTAATACTTGCATAATTACTACAGCTCGAGGCTAAAGTGATGAGATAGAACAAGATGCTGATATTGATAATATGAGTCTCGCGCGATCGATGCTTTTTACGAATCCCTTGGGTAGTTGAAGCATACGGTTGAGGCGTTAAGTTCAATAGCTCTTGAGCTTCTTCATCAGAGGGATGTAGTTGCTTTTTCTTATACTTCCGATTGCCCGACAGTCGATGTCTCAAGAGTCTTTTGCAGGGATATAAACACCACCATGATAGCCACTGTAAGAAGTACCACAGACTCCGCATAATTAAGAAGGAAGCGGTTATTCCAAGACCAACGACTACAGCGATTATCCAATGATAATAACTGTAGTAGGTTGGATTCATCCATCTGCCTAAGCAGAAGTGACATGTTATCAACTCACATATTGGTATTGGCACATTAATTCTCTAATGGTGGGTTGGTCAAAGTCTTCAAAATAGATTTCTATTTCTATCTTACCTATCCCTGCGGACATAGCTGGAGTAAAGAATAGCTCTACCGTTGCTGAATCTGGAATTATGGACACATAGGCCGGGTTTTTGGTTGCCTTGACGTACTTTGCCACTATTCCTGGTGTAGAAACCTGAACTCCATGTCTGGTGCATTGTATAACACAATTGGCACACTCCCGAATTCCCCTTAAGGGGGGACTCACCTCTCTTTTGACGGGCAAAGTAAGGTGGCCCCAACATTGGGGGGTTATCGAAGTTGACCCTGTAGTCAGATAATGGTGTACAGCAGTGGTGTTGTACTTGCAATAACATCTTGACCCTATCGTCCCATTTTGTGGACATGGAAATGAATTACAAAACGTATCCATAACATTCCCCTATAGTACAGTTTTTGCCTACACAAAGGTCATTGCATGTATAAGATTCTAACTCTTTATGACCAGCAGCCTGCTGAATTCTTAATTCCTTAACTGGAAACAATTGACCATTGGCAATGATCACGGGGACATCCTCAAAAGTGTTATTGAAATGGTTACAAGGCCTTAAAGTGTAGTCCCCAACAGCACATAGGCGTGACCTTATGTTCTTGATTTGCTGGGTGACTTCATGATGACTGGAGATCTCGTTCTTCTGGCACTTGAGGCTTCCTATACTGATCTTTTTACCGTAAGTCCTACATCCATTTGCATATGTCTGGCACTGCTGGGCGTCTCCGGATACCTGCATATTATCACAATCCCTTTGTCTTGCACAAATTTGACCATCTGGTTCCAAGTGCAACCACGTTCCTTGTTTGTAGCAAGCTGGTATCTCCTGGATGCTAATCCAGTTGTTTGTACAATTTGGAAAGATATCAATATAATTTGGTTTTTCCAAATAATTTTTAGAGTAACTACTTTCCGATCCCATTATCTGTTGGGCTAATTGCAGTATTAGCATAACCTTAGTAGGCCAACCAGGATCGTAATTTTTACTCTTTGATCGTGTGACTGGGGGCTTCTTCAGCGATCGGTTCTATAGGTAGTCTTGCTAACCTATTAATGGCTCTTATTATTTTTGAAGTTTTCTTCAATTTTCCTCCCTCCCTTTTATAGGTGCTATCAGTTTCTACAGTACACACGCGTACTAGCGCGTTCTTGCCTGGCTTTGTATCCACAATTCTGCCTACCTTCCATTTTAAGGGAGGGGTATCTGGTTCCAGAATTAATACCATATCCCCCTGTTCTAGATTAGGTTTTTCCTTGTTCCACTTTTGGGCCTTAATCAAGGACATAATCTTTTTGCCATTGGCCCCAAACGTCTTGCATTCGTCGAGTCATTAACATATATTTGTTCAATGTATTTAATTTCAAATGACCCACGTTAGGTTCAGGTAATGCTAACAGGCTGGAACCGATTAAAAAATGCCCAGGTGTCAAAGGCTCCAAATCGTTTGGATCATTTGACATGGGGCTTAGTGGTCTAGAGTTTAGAATTGATTCAACAAATACAAGAATGGATTCTATTTGTTCCCACGTGTAGTTGTCATCTATTGCCATGCGGTTCAAATAATGTTTCACCTGTTTCACCATGGACTCGAAAATGCCTCCAAAATGTGGAGCTAGAGGTGAGGAAAATTTCCATTTAATTTGGTGTAACTCTAGATGAGGCAATATTTGTTTGCCTGTGTCCGACATGTGTTTACCTAGATATTGATTGATAGTAACGTCTTTCAGGTACTTGTTAGCGGAACAAAATTGGTACCGTTATCACTAAAAATAGTGTTCGGAATTCCCCTACGGGCTATGAATCTGCGTAAACACTAAGAATACATACTAAGACCTGACGCTAATTCTAAATGGACAGCCCTTGTGCCCATACATGTAAAAAGAGAGATGTAGACCTTTTGTGTAGTATTACGAGTAGCCTTAATTACAAAGGGACCTGCGAAATCCAATCCCGTAAAGGTGAACGGTCTGGCAGGCGCAAGACGTTCCGCGGGCAACTGCCCCATTTTTTGCTGGGTCGGAACCGCCTGGAAGTGGAAACAAATTAAACAGCGATGAATAATACTCTTTAAGAACTTGGCTGCATTGGGGATCCAGAAGCGTTGACGCAATTGATTGTGTGTGCTTCGAATTCCATCGTGACCCATGGAGGTATGAGTGTGTAGCATTAGTTGTTGAACCAAGGGATGACTGCCAGGGAGAAGAATCGGGTGCCTGGTGTCTTCCGGAACGTTGCTGTAAAGATTCTCTGGATAGCGTCCTCCCACCCTAATGATGGCATCATTATCTAAAAACACATTAAGGTGGCGAAGGTGATTAGTATCCCGAGATCCCGAATCCTATCCCAGAGAGGGGTAGGATTGACGTTGGATATTCAGAATAATAAAGTGTTCCGCTGATTTCAGAAGAGGCCCATAGGATAGGAATTGACCCGCCGACTTCATAGATTTCCTGCGAAATATGGAGAGTAGTATGGCTACTATCTTTACTGCCCTTATCCAGCTGGAAACGGTGATGATCCGATCCATTACCGTGGATATAGAAGAAGAGGTCGTCAAAACTTGCTTTAATTCCGCGTCGACCGTATCGTTGTGACACGTTACGGGATTGTATTCTGGGATTTGGAAGTCGTGGTCCTGTAACCAGGACGGTCCTTTCCACCATAGAGTAAAATGTTGTAAGGCTGCAGGTTGGAGACCCCTCGATGCACAATCCGCGGGATTTTCTTTTCCAGGGACATGAATCCATTGTGAAGGAGACGACAGTTCAAGAATTTTGGTAATACGATTGGCTACGAACAATTTATGGCGATGTGGTTCTGAATTAATCCAAGAGAGCGTGATGCTAGAATCACTCCAATAAAACATTTGTTGAACATTCAGACACCATAATTTCTTGATGTGGTTCATCAATTTGGCCAAAAGTAAAGCCGCCTGCAATTCTAATCTTGGTATTGTCATGAGTTTTACCGGGGCAACGCGTGTTTTACTTGTGATTACTTGGCAATTCACAGTTGTACCGGTTTGGGTACGTAAATAAATCACCGCTGCGTACGCATTCTCGGAGGCATCACAGAAGCCATGGACCTGCACTAAATTTGTAGGGGGCATGCCTGACCATCTGGGAATCACAATTAGTAGTAGTTCGGTTGCGAACACCTTCCATTGATCCATAACTTGAGCAGGAGGCTCTTCATCCCACTCTGTGCCCGTTTTCCAAATGAGCTGCATTAGAATCTTGGCCGTAATAATAACAGGGGCTAAATTTTGCTAATATCACTTAGATTGGAACGTTTCGTATGCATTTTATCAAGTGACATGTTGACCTTGTAGGAGAAGGTATCCGTAACTGGATTCCAACTCATGCCCAGTGTTTTGACAGTCAAGGGAAATTCGTCCATTACAATCGGTTGTTGCTTCGACCGATCCGATGCCTTCAAAGACGACAGGAACACTTTTGAGTTACTACTCCACTTCCGTATGTTTAAATGCGCCGGTGATAATATCTGATGCATTTCGGAAGTAGTGTTTATTGCCTCATCCGTACTGGGGAACGAGGCTAAAAAGTCATCCACATAAAATGACCGAAGTATCGCTCCCGCCCCTGCGGGATATTTATCTGCTTTCTGTCTAGCGAGATACTGCATACCTTTCACCGCTAAATAAGGTGATGTTTTTGCCCCAAATACCAGGCATTTGATTCGATAATGCTGGATAGGCTGGTCCTGTGAGGGCCGAAACAGGAAGCGTTTTCTCTGCGTCAGCCGCGGTCGCGACTTGGTACATGACAAATAATAAAAGCAAATCAAACAGATCCAGCTGCTGAGATGGACCATTTCCTAGAAGTTGGTTGAGGGATACCCCACTAGAAGTTGCCGATGAAGCGTCAAAGACCGCTCTTACAGGAGTTGTCGTACTATCTGATTTGTACACTGCATGATGAGCAATGTAGTACGCTGGGTTTAACATTTCATGATGAGGCACCAACTCCATATGACCGTGCTCTAAATAACTAAGTATTTGTTTGTGATAGACTTCCTTTAATTGAGGATTAGTCGCCAACCTCCTCTCGAGAGAGTACCAACGTCGCAAGGCACATGGAAGGGAGTCACCCAATTCATTTGGGGATCGTAAGAAGGGTAGAGATACCTCCACCCGTCCATTATCCAGGATGCGGACTGTTTTCATAAAATGCTCTTCACATATCTGCTCTTCTTGGAATAGCATAGATTCTTCTGGGATTTCTTCCGTTTTCCAGAACCGTTCCAAATCGTAGTTTGTCGAGACTGGAGTTTCGATTTCCTTATCAGCTTGTGCATGGAGAATCTTGGAGCAATGAAGAGATCCGGATATAATGTAACCTAACTCTGACAAGGTAGCACTAGGTAACCCATGTGCCCGAATTTTTTGTTCCTTCATTATCCAATCATACACGGACGTAGATAGTAGTACATCTATAGTTCCAGGAATATTAAAAGTCGGATCTGCCAGCGGAAGGCCCCTAATATGTTCCCATTTGTCCACAGAAAATGCCTGATTGGGAACTTGTGTAGTTATTTCGTCCAAAATATAAGCGTTCACCTTATACTTTTTTCTCGGATCGAAAAAGGATATCAAGGCGAACTGCGTCATCCCAGGAGACGGTAGTTTCGCTGTTCCTGCGACTGAAAATGTCTTTTTGTGAGGGACGACCTCCAACTGTAGCTTATCTACTAGTCGTTGTGTCACAAAACTCGTCTGGGATCCTTGGTCCAGAAGACATCTTATCTCTCGTTTGGATACACCGTGCGGTGTGGAAATTTTGACGACTGCGGCGAACGAGTATATAAGGTCGCAGGGGGCTGATCAAGACGTAAAGTTGTGTGATGTCTTTTATTGCACACTTGACAGTTGAATTTAAAAAAAAACAGTCTCGCGTGGTGTGCTTGGGGTTAAGACACAATTTACATCTATGTGTGTCACCTGCCCACTGATTCCTTTGGATAGGTGACATCCGGAAATAATAAGGACACCGGCGTAACCAATGATCGTCTTCCTTATCACAGTACCAACAAAATGGCGTCTTCCCTTTTTTCTTGTAGTTTGGGGGGGAGGACTTTTCCTTGGCCATGTTAGTTGGAGCCGAATTGCCTTGGGAACCAGACTGATTGGTTTGTGACCCTGGAGTTTGGTTAAGGGCTCCAGTGCCCTTCTTATTCCTTTTCTTCTTTGATTTTGCCCCTTGTCCAGAATTTTGGACCGCTAGCGTTTGTGTTCCGCTTTGGCTTTGGGACTGAAGCCTTTGAGGTGGACGCCTCGGACTGAAATTGTTGAGTTAAACTAATGGTACTTGCATCCTTAGTTAAATAGTCCAAAGAGTCCTTTAAGGACGGCAAACCTGTTGCCGGAAGCTGCTTGTTGAAATTCTCCAACGTTTCCTTGTCCAGCATGGACAGTCCAAAATGAAGGAACACGACCTCGTCTAAGGAGACGCCCCCTAAATTCACTAACTGTAGTTGTTGGCGGACTGTTTTGATGGTGTTGACTATTTGTAAGATACCTGCTTCTGTTCGTTGCTTCATTTTTAATTGCGTGTACGAATGAAACATCGGTGCTATGGTGGCGTGACAAATAGCATGCGGAGAATCATAACGGGCTAGCAGCCTGTCCCATCCTATCCTGAAATTGACGCTTGTAATCTCTAAATCCGAAATTGTTCCCAGAGCATCTTTTAATGTCGGGTTTTTCTTTAGATTGTCGTCCGTTGGGGTTAATGCTTGAATTAACAGCCTCATTCTATCGACATCAGAATACTTGTCGCATTTGTTAACAAGCGAATCAAAGGAATTTTTAAACGTTACCCATTTTGTGCGGTCTCCATAATAAGTGGGTAACTCAATTTTCGGAGGTTTCAACCCTTGCCCACTGGATGGTTCCAGTGCCTTTTTCAAGTTCAACAACGTAACCTTGGATGCGATGAAATTATTGTGTAACGCATCATATGCCGTAATTGCAGCCATTAATGTAGGCGTAGTGGTGGCTGATAATCGTAGGTACATATTTGAACCATGGCTAGTTAAGTCATTTTGGAGTAATTTCATACCTTCCAAAATGACGTCGATTTCTGTAGCGGTAAAAGGTCTCGGAGGAGTTGCTGTATGTGCTGTTATCCTTCTCGTGATGGTGTTACAACGTGCTGTTAAACTGGCCTCCGAGCCAATGTGTGCTGCCACATCCGTCATGGTAGTAGTAATGATTGTGACGGTTGGTATTATTACAGTAGTCCCAAGTATAGACTGGAATAACCAGGAAAACCCCAAAAATTCGTCACTGTCCTCACTATCTGATATTACTGGAGACGCTGGTTGTTGTTCTGTGGAATGATATTCGGAGTCACTGGACACCTCTGGGGGAATTTCACTCTCACTTTTAATTTCTTTTTCCGTAGAATCAAAAAATGTTTCTGTTGCCGGAGAGATTATAGTTGTCTGGTCCGCAACTCTCTCGGATTGCCCTACTTCAACAGTCTCTGGTGTAACGATTATAACTTGGTCAGTAGCACTTGTAGATTGCCCTGATGCAATAATCTCTTTTTGCCTTTTAAGTTGCTCTTTCGCAGCTTGCTCAGGATTTCTTCCTATATCGGAGAAACGCAAATCTGGTGCCTTGCCTTTAGAACGAGTTTGTCGTGTTGAGTTTTCACTATCACTCATCACTTATTCACTGAGACGATGCATTAGTCAGATAGCAATGTAGCAGCCATCCAAACACGTTTGTTATGTATAATCATGTATGAAGTAGCACACAAAACTGTTTATGTCTGATACTTATCCGAGGTCTGATTGACTGGATTTAAAATGCTAATTTCTAACGATTTTTATAATTTTGCTATTTTACGGGATTAAAAGTACATACCGAAAAATTGTTAGAAAAATTCTGGGTGGTCCAGTGTAGGCGTAAAAACCAGATAAATTTCCAAAAAGGTGCCTAGTTTAGACCTCCCTGGGGTCGTTATATAGCACTTATGAAAATCTAATTAGTACAGGTCCAACAGCCTTAATCTGTATTATTAGGGTACCACTTTTCCACTGATTTCTTTCATTCTTTTATCCATAATTCCGAAATGAAGTTCTCGAAATCGTGTCCTTTGGAACTTTAAAAAGTACAAATGTTGGTGCAGAGCAGAACAAGAAGATAATATTTATCTCTCTTCTGTTCTCTTCTGGCTCTCCTCAGTGATGCCAGATGAATCTTGTCACTCAAGTTTCACTGCACTTGTACTTGCTGTTGAAGCTAACCTTACACAACACAAAAAACTGGTCTATGTTGTAGTTAGCCTAGTCTTCCACATGAATAATATTATACTTTGTGGAAGGGCGAGTAAATACTTTGTGCACTTATTTGTATTCACTGTGTGAGTGTATAAACTCATGTATTTTGTATGTTCGAATAGTCACAAAATACCGTTAGGTTCCTCGTCGTAGTAACAGCTGAGTATACTACGGTTCACCAGGCCCGAAAAAAAGAAACGGACCCCAGGAGAACGATTAAGCAGGGGAGCCAATTGGACGTTTATCAATCCCGTCGATTGGATTGATTGCGTCTTTATAATATGAGAAGAAAAATAAACGATGGACTTCAAAGTTTAGAATGCAACTATCTTTATTGTAAACAAGCACTTATATTTATAAACATCATCTTATCCTAAATAAAACTACTATCTAATAATAATTAGGTTGCTGTTCTCCTTTTACTTATTTTAGAATGTAGTTTTGTGTCATTACCAAATCTCATGATACAATAACACAAATATCATCCTTTATATTCCTCCATACTGTCCGTTTCTACGGTACATACTCGTACAAGAGTATGTTGACCTGGCTTTGTTTCCACGACTCGTCCCACCTTCCAGGTTAACGGGGGGGAGTCTGGTTCCAGTAACAATACCATGTCTCCTTGTTTCAGATTTTGAGTCTCCTTGTTCCATTTTTGTGCCTTTATTAGATTATGCACATAGTCCTGTTTCCATTGGTTCCATATTTCCTGCATCCTTCTAGTGATCAATTGATACTTATTTAGTGTATTCAATTTTAGATGGCCTAAATCTGGTTCAGGTAATGCTTGGAGACTTGATCCAATTAAGAAGTGTCCTGGAGTTAATGGTTCCAAATCGTTTGGGTCATTGGAAATTGGACTTATTGGCCAGTAGTTCAAGATGGATTCAACGAAGATTATAATGGATTCCAATTGTTCCCAAGTATAACTATCGTCGACCGCCATCCGCTTCAGGTAGTGGTTAATCTGCTTGACAATTGTCTCAAAGATCCCTCCGAAATGTGGAGCTAATGGAGGGGAAAATTTCCATGTAATTTCCATGTAATTCCAAATCTGGAATCAATGTTTTCCCTGTCTCCGACACATGTTTTCCCAGGTATTGATTAATCGTAACGTCCTTGAGGTATTTTTGTGCGGCGACAAAATTCGTTCCATTATCACTGAATATCGTATATGGAATTCCTCTTCGTGCGATGAACCGTCGTAAGCATAGTAGAAAAGAGCTCATGTTGAGACTCGATGCTAGTTCCAAGTGCACGGCTCTCGTTGCCATACAAGTGAAGAGAGCTATGTAAACTTTTTGGGAAGTAGTGCGGCCAGTTTTGACATGAAAAGGTCCCGCAAAATCCAAACTGGTGGCTGTAAATGGCCTGGCCGGTGTCACTCGTTCTGCTGGTAGCTGTCCCATTTTCTGAGTCGGTGATGCTTGGAACCGATAGCAAATCAGGCAATGATGAATAATGGTTTTCAAATATTTAGCCGCATTTGGAATCCAAAATCGTTGTCGTAGCTGATTATGCGTACTTTTAATTCCCGCATGGCCCATGGTTTGATGGGTGTGCAGCATCAATTGTTTGACGAGGGGGTGGCTTCCGGCGAGAAGAATTGGATGCTGGGTATCCTGGGAAATGTTGCTATGTGGCATAGCCGGGTAGCGTCCTCCCACCCTAATGATCCCATCATTATCTCGGAACAAACTCAATTTCTTGAGTCGATACTGATCATTATCTTGAGGCTCCGGGACAGAGGGTCGGTGAGCAGGCCGGAGCGCAGGCAGCCGTGGAAGCGTCGGGGAAGGCCGGAACCGGAAGACAGCGTCGCAGAAGCTCCGATCTTGACTGGACTGGGTCGCCACTGCTATGTCTGTACCCGGTTTGGAGTTAATAACCGGATAAGACATGCAAACGGATAACGTCTTGAGTAAATGAACACGTACAGCTGGTATTTGGGTTCAGTCTTGTTTATTGTACTTTTGTTTGTCAGTCTTGAAAGGGCCGTGCAACTTTACAAGTGTAGTTGCCGGCTGTGTGCTTATACTAAACCAGTCGGGCTTTACAATCACTAGACCGAACTGGGTGATGTACTTATGTAACTAAGACTCAACACTCAGCTTATTAACAATCACTATCAAGTAATCAACTATCTAAACCAGTCTGTCTATATGTCGGAGGGGACTGGCCTGACGAGTTCTGTAGACGGTGCATTCGACCCTGTACTCATTATCCGAATTCGGACAATTTTCCTATGTCTACTATCCGTTGGCAGAATCTCTTCAGTCTAAGGTACTGTACTAGTACTACTCGTACTGCTTGTCTTTAGTGAGAATTGTCTCACCTTTTATACCAAATTTGGGACATAAAAACCGATCTAAAAACTAATCTATTTTTAGAGATAGCTGATGCAATATCCGGTGGACTTTTCATCAGGATAAAACGGCTGATGCAATATCCGGTGGATATTACATTCCGAATTATTCTAGAATATTCTTTTTACATCTAGATCCACAAAGAATATTCGGTTAATTAAGAATACTTCTTTTACATCGAGATTCTTAAGAAGTATTGTTATCCTAGATCTGGGTGTGTCATCTTAACTAAATGATGAAATACATTCTCAGCATCACATTATGTCGCGTTATCTTATTTGACATCTATTATTCCGCAATAGTTCTATTTTTAGAACTTTACGGAATAGTTCCGTTTTTACTCTTAATGTATTGCTCACACACTTCTCTTTAATAAGAAGTAGTCGGCCTTGAGAAAGATTGCTATCTTTCTCAATGCACTGCAACACATTATTCTGCACTCCTGTTCACACATAGGAGTGTGGATATACAAGTGTCCATGTGCGTGGAACTCCGCAATAATTAGGTATCACTGACCTAGCTTACACTCAGTGATAACTGGTTCTGTTATGCTCTGTTGCACACGCATGTAGGCACTTAACAGCGGTTGTCGGTAACATACAGAGAGTAAAAAGATGAGAAGAGAATTCTCTCATTTAGGTAGGTACATATTGGATGCTAAATAGTTGACATTCAGAGATAAAAACTCATGTATGATATTTTCATGGATTATAATACTATCGGATATGCTGATCCTGAATAGCGATGTTTTAGAGTTTGCTCAGTGCTCTAAGTCGGTCAAATGCATGTCCAAAATGGACATGACAATATGCTTTTGTATTATTTTAATGCTCTAAATGCTCGTTAAGTTTCTTAAATGTTTTTTATATTTCTTGGATCCGAATGCTCATAAATTTGAAGAAATGTAACACTGATAAATGACATAGTGTGGGGTTTAGTGTCTTAAGACCCGAATGGAACAGAAATTATGTGGAAAAGGCAAAGAGTTATAGCTTAAAAGAATGTTTATTTACTAAAGCTTTGGGTGGACGGTGTATTACAGTTAGTTTGCTTGGTCGGTGTTATGTGGTGGCATAATAATATGCTTTTATACCTACTTAAAATATAATACTCGACTTTACGAAAGGGAATTTATTACTGCTTAGGCATTTGCCCAAAACTGAATGATATTGTGCCTCACGCGTCTACTTGGTCATCAAGCCTTCATACAAGTTTATTTATGATATGGTAATGAACGATATTGTATGAAGAAGTGTGTATTTGTTGGTCATATTAATTAAAATATGGGTTATAAAACTATATTAAAGAGCTTCATTAATCACGTATACATCTATGAGATTTGTTTTCTGATGAAGTGAAAGGTGTTAATTGGTGAATAGTGATAATTTGTTCGGCTGATGATGTTTTGTAGCAATGATGTTAATGGAGTTTACTTAATATTAATATGTAAAAAAGTACTGGATAATAAAAATTGATAAAAATAAAATAGAAAGTGCAATTTTAATCGAAAACCATCATTTCGAACCATCGAAAACCAGAAAATTTAATCGAAATAGTGCCATCATTCCACCCACCCAAGTATCCAGAGGGGGGCCCGGCCCCTCTAAATTTCCATAAAAAGGCAATTTATTGTTAAAAATGGTTAAAAATGAAAACCATATTCGCGCTCCGCGCGAATAGTTTTGACCTGTGACTCAAGGATTTCAGAATCAGAAGAATAAGGCGAAACAATACATGCTCAATTAACTGACAGGCTTGATTAGCGAAGAAATTCGATGCTTAAGGTCTCCTCGGTTCTCCATTCCTTGTTCAAAGGCTTCTACTGGAATTTGACATGGGCTCGATCAATTTACATTAAGTTGAGTACAAAATTTCAAATATTTTTTTCAGGAAGTCAAAGGAATCCTGGAGGGTCACAAGTCTCCCTTTCCTAATAAAAAGTTTCACAAAAAATACCAGAATCCCCCCAGCTCAATATTTTTTCTTTTCTTAAGAATAAGCATTAAGACCTTCATAGGTCGAAACGCCCCTTTTGGTCAACACTAAATCGTCAACAGAACAAAAAATATTGAAAACCCTTTTCGTCAACATCACTTTCCATTTTTGTCAACAGCAACTTCCTTTTTGTCAACAGCAACTTCCTTTTTGTCAACAGCAACTTCCTTTTTGTCAACAGCAACTTCCTTTTTGTCAACAGCAACTTCCTTTTTGCAACAGCAACTTCCTTTTTGTCAATAGCAATTTCCTTTTTGTCAATAGCAACTTCCTTTTTGTCAATAGCAACTTCCTTTTTGTCAATAGCAACTTCCTTTTTGTCAATAGCAACTTCCTTTTTGTCAATAGCATCTTCCTTTTTGTCAACACCAGTTTTATTTCTTTATGGTGCAACTAAGTGGTAGTAGAACTAACTTATTATATATGAACTGAAACTGGGATATTCTTTCTTCATGTTATATCTTCGCTTTTAGCATTAATTTGCCTGCCTTAGTGACAATAAATTATTATCTATCTCGTATCATTCCCACATTGTGCAAATTGCCGAAATCATTGCTCACATGGTTCTTTGAATTCTATTTTGTTCTACATTAATATGTCACCGCACAAAGATCCCTATATACGGGTATAAAGTACAAGCTTTTGTACTACTACGTTCCTTACATCTTTCAGTGTGTAATGTGGAAAGCTAGATAGCATTTGAGTTTAATCTAGTGATAGAAAGGACTAAGGAGCACATGCAGAGGGATATGGCAAGTAGAGAGTTGCACGGCCCGCCCGTACGGGCAGCTGCCCGACCCGTTGGATAGTACAGTAGGTTATAGTTGGATCTTAAGAGTTTTAGCTTCATTTCCTATAATAAACATTGGAGTAAAGTACTTGCACATCCGTTCTGTTTGTAAGAAATGAGTATTTTATGCCATCGGGTGTATTAAGTAAAGATAAAAAATTATTTGATGGTTCATTCAGGAATCGAACCTGAGTACTTTTGATATCCGGTCTACTCATATCACCAAGTCGCCATCCGACCACACTAATGTATGATCTATTTTTTACTTTACTTAAGTAACTCTGTTGGTTACTATGATAAACTAGCTGTGGCTGGGCTTTACACTCTAAAAAAATTTCAGTCAAATTTGAGTAATCTGAACTCAACGACTGAGTCAAAAATGCGCCGACTGACAAACCGAGTGAAATTTACTCATTCCCAAGACTAAGTCAATTGATCAATATTGAATATAGTAGTAATGCTGTGTTGAATGGTTATTACTCAACTACCCGATAGCACAGGCACTACTATTGTATGCTACTTACTCAACCATAGTATGATACTTACTCAACCATAGTATGATACTTACTCAACCATAGTTTGAAACTTACTCAACCATAGTATGCTACTTACTAAACCATAGTATGCTACTTACTCAACCATAGTATGCTACTTACTCAAACATAGTATGCTACTTACTCAACCATCGTGTGTTACTTACTCAACCATTGTATGCTACTTACTCAACCATAGTATGCTACTTACCCAACTATAGTATGCCATTCACTAAACTAAAGTATGAGAATTACTCTAATATTGTGTGCCAGTTATTCAACTATTGTATGCATTTTACCCCAGTAGTAATTTAAATAATACAAGCCCATTAATTGATAAGGTGTTTAGCCCTAAAACCCTTACACATTTTATTAATTATAATTAAAATGACAAAAATATTTCGTTTGAAGACTTATTTCTATTTCAAAGAATAAACTAATCAAACATTTACAAACTACAAAACAATTGAATTAAGAAATTGCATTTGTATTTCTGCACTATTTTTATAACTAATCGTCTATTTTGGAACCATTTGACCACAAAGCACTTTATTTTGTGTACGAAATAGTTTTTGCAATTTGGTTTTCTATACATGAAATAAGATTTTTTTTGATGAATTGAAGCTATTTTGTTAACAAAACAATTAATACATTGACTCTATTTCGTATGCAAAACCAAAAAGGGCATTTAAGGCTAAGTGATTTTAAGAGACAACATTTATATATTCATAAAACACACATTTAATTGGATCTAAATACAATTAACATTAGGAATAAAGCTATTAATTAGCTGATATTGCACCGAGCATTAATGCAACAGTGGGCACTTTAATTTCTTCTGACATTTTATAAATACAACGGTGAAAAAAGGCCCAGACTCCATAACACTCAGAAGGATACTCTAAACCTAACACTTGATACAGCTTGAAACATAAATCAACAGCAGTCAACAATGACGGAGTTTTCAAAAGTTCTCTTTCCACCATCACATATACTTCAACAGGTGACAGGTCCTTCAAATTCCCAACACATACAACAAAAGGTTGCTTTCTGGCTTGTTCATTTTTTCGTAAAGACTCCAAGTCACTGCCAACCTAAAGTTAATGAAGAAAGAAGTTATTAAATAACCATAACATCAAAAACTGCTGAATATTTTTAAAAGGGCCAATTTTTGCATATATTACCTGGATAAACGTAATAAAATAGTTCAGAGCTTCTGAAATGGTGATGCGCCGTCGCTTTGCGATTCGAGATTTCTTACCAGTGTTTTGCAAAATTACTGGAAGTATTAAGAATGCAAACGTTCCAGTTTGTTCTATATATAAATGTCAAAATAAATATTAGAACACTTGTAGCAATAAAATTATGTTTATTCTCCCTTGCTCACAAAACAGAAACTATTACCTGATGTGATATCTTGAATTTCGAATGAACATCCTTCCAAATCTATTTTTGATATTCCGGTTTCTTTACCATATGCAACAATTTTTGGAGCAATTGTATACCAGATATTGATGAGGCCATCACCATTATCTGGGAATTGCATATCAAAATCCATTTCAACCTGTAACAGACAAATTTTAGCAATTTGTGAATTCAAATTTATCATGTACATTTATGTAGTTTTTATAAAACATACCATTCCGGGGTAATCCAAAGTCTTGGCCATTGAGATAGAATCAAAGACAAATTTTCCGCCTTACGAAGTTCGGTTCTCCGTAAATGAAAGGATTTTTTCATGAGATCGACAATTTTGTCATGTGGTCCTCTAATGTGCATTAGCGTCAACTTGATTTGTTGCGAATCAATAGGTAGAGAAGGTTCTTTAAAATTAAAAAAATTTAAATTAGTGATTAATGTTTTGAAGTGAGCAAACTGAATGTTGATATGACGAGGACTTAATATGCCCATTTCATATATTGTGTAAGCTACACAAGCTATTACCATCTTCAGTTTCACGTGAGGATTTCTTTGTACGTTGTTGGATCCCTTTCTTTTACGTAGTGCCTTTAAATAGTCCTCTATTAATCCCGATGCAGGAATACGCAATTCCTTTGTCTTTGTAAGCTGACTCGCTGCAAATCGTGATTTCTTTGATATCAAAGTTGATGGGGTATAAAAACATTTCTATAAGATAAAATTCATTCATATGTGAAAGTTACTGAAGGCTCTGCTGTGCAAATTATTTAAAAAATTATTAATGTGACAAAAAATTTTAATTACCTTCATTTCCAACTGTTGCTCGGGTTTAAGAGTAGAAAACAATTGCGTTGCAATACATGTAGCTAGGTTCGCTTTGATATCTCTAGAGGGGCTAACGAAAAAATATTTGAGTTGTTCATTCTAATATGTTAAATGAATAATGTCGAAAATTTACTTACTAATACGACCCTGTTGTTTGTACCATATGTTTAACTAGTCGAGATTTAATGAGTTTTTTGCTTTTAAAATCCAAAGCCGTTTTACCGCAATTTAATTTTTCCAAGAAAGCTGTAGCCTTTGTTGTGTGTTTGTCCTTGTCAGACTCCAAAAGAGCCTTCTTGACATCCTGATTATAAATACAATCAAAATACATTTTTATTAATTTCAGTCACGCAATAATTACTTAAAAAATTCCTAGAATATGGATTAGGCAATATTAATGAACTTACAAAAAGAGCAAAGCTAACCCAAACGTTAGGGTTGCTATTTGCGACAATTTCAATTTCAACTTGGGAATCATGTTCTGTTGGATGGCTCTCGTAAACTGCCTGAGCAAACAATAATGTAAACAATTAAGGTTTTCATAACTTAAGGAATAAAAAACAAGTTAATAAACATGTTATAAATATGTTAAGTTACAGGTATTACTTGATTTAAATCAGATTGCAAATCTTGACTCTGGTCCAATTTGAAAAGTATATCCTCTCCCATGTAAAATAAAAATAATACAATTAATTTTCAACTTATAAAGTACAATATTTGGGAGTTAAAGGTATTCAAATGGTATTACTAGATAAAACGCATTCTCGGCTGTATCAAAACGTTTACATGCAGGTATAGGAAATTGGAGTACAATATCTTCACAAGATATAATTTTAGAGGCTGAGGAACCAACTATTTTAAATATGTAAGATGAGCTATCTGCTTCGCATTCTATAACATCGATTAAAATATTAACCTGGTCATTAACACTATAACAAACTACAACTTTACAAAATACAGGACCTTCTTCATTAAATTCAAGCACAAAATATGTTCCACTATCAAAAGAAATTCCCTTTAAAATTTAAATTATTTAAAAAAACAATTTCAGTTTCTTCAGCAACAAAATTTTTTAGCTGATCGTAGTGAATACTTTTATCAATGAAAGATTTTTCCGCTCCAGTGTAATTTAAGTTGACATCAAACAATTTTTCGGAATTCAAAATGAAAGCCAAATGAATAGATAGCCTATTGCATACAGATTTCGATATATTTCTAAAGTTGTAAGAATTTTTTCCCACAAGCTTTGCAAATCTATGTTTGGCTTCAAATCTCATGCACCAAAATGGTTTCAGCGGTCCGAGTTGCTCAATAGCAGTAGGGTAATGAAGCAAATGATGATGATGTTTAGGCTTTAGATGGGAATTTGTGGCCTTTAAAAACAATTCATGGTGTTCTTGTATCACTTGTTTCAAAATTGTAACTCCCGCTTTTGAAATTAGAGGTGAAAATAAAATTCTTATTATTTTTCTGAGTCGCATCATGACTAACCAAAATTGATTTTTAGGGTGAATTTTATCAATGAGAATAATAGGTAGAAATAAAATACATGCATGCATTTGTGATGCTGTTAATCCACTATGAGAATCTGAATTAATATAGTTTAGAGTAAATTTAGGGGGACGACTGGTCTTATATAACTTTCCCAAATCTATCGTTTGAAATCTGTAATTAATCTCTTCTAAAGTGAAAATTTTTTGGGAAAGCACATCTCTCAGAAGGTATTTTAGTTCATCATGACATATTCCATCAAATATATCATGCATAATATCTGGGGCAAAATTCGTCGTTACATGAAAATTAGGAACTGAGTTTAGTATGCTATCAAACTTTATGCCGGTTAAACTCATATCGGAAATAGATAAATCTGTGTTGTAATTGTCAATATTTCTATTCATCTGAATATTTTCCTCCGTCATGTTCCAGCACACTAATCTTTCTGTTCGGCAAAATCGGCAAGGATAATTAGCAGTAAATCCTTCGGGGAAACCTAGTGCTGTGTGAAGCCCTAAGTTATCCCCGCAAAATTGTAATAATTGAATCTGATAACGTTTGCCTTCTATCTCAATATCGCTACAGTGCTTAAACTCATTAACAATTGGTTCCAAAATTTTATTAATGCCGTACTGCTTAATGAAGCTACTTTTTACTACCAATAATGGATAGATGTAATCAAGTTGGCTCTGAAAGTGATTTGGAAAATTAGCTACGATAAAGTAAAACATTGCAAGTTTATTAATGTTTGCTTTGGAACCAAGGGGGATTACAAAGCTCTATTTCGTCGTAATATAGCTGAATAAAAATAGTCCCCTCCCTACAATTTTGGAATAAGTTTCCGTCAACAAAACTACAGTAGACGCCTGCCTGTCGCTTTCTATCTGTATCTATATAACCTAACGCTTTTTTGATTCTTAGTAACTTTAACAATATATTTTTGATTCCAAAATAATAAAGATGGTCAAAAACTTTTTCTGTTGCTTTTGTTGTGGGATTTGTTTTAAAGTGGTAGTTTATAGGAATTTCATCAGCTGATAAATAAAGCCCACTGTCTTTCAATACATTTTCTAAACGATGTTGAGACGAATACTCATTCCCAAAAGGGTTTCTTTTTTCATTGATTTTAGTAAATATTGAAGTATATTCAATCTCCGATAATTGTAATGGAAGTTTTAATATTTCTAGCTTAACGTCATCTAGCACATCGTTAATTAAATTATTTGTCAACTGCATTACTTGCCATGATTTTGCTAGTGAAATTGAGGGCGCATTTTGTAATGTCAAAGCAAACAAAACTTGGTTTTCTAGACCAGGATATTTAGGCGTGGAACTATGAACAATTTTATCGTTATTAACTTGTTCTTCCTGGAAATCTAGGGACTCTACAGGGTTAGTAACTGACTGTGGTAAAATGGATTTTGGTAGACATATTGTAGATTTTTTAAGTCTGTGAATCTCATTGAACAAACGGGACAGCTGATTCTTGCCGCACTTCCTCTAAGTTCATGAAAGTTTTTAATATGTTCCCAATATAGTTTTAATAATTTAAATTTTTGATAACAAATGCTACAAACAAAAGAGTGACTTACGTTGTCAATCGTAGTCGCAGTTGTAGTGGCAGGCGCAATAGGCGGTGTAGAAGGTGGTGTGTCCAAGCTTGCTAATGACCGAAATGCCTGAATGATTTTGAATCTATGTCCTACAGAAGGAACCAGGTCTGCAAAAAGTTTGCTCTCCAATGAGTTTTCATTGACATTCAACAGTGAAGTCAACATTTCATCTTCGATGTCATTATCTGTGTTAAAAAATCAGTTAGGTAAATCCATAAGTTTATTTTCACATTAGTCTATAACAGTAATAAGCTTAATTTCTTGGACGAGCTATAATTTTAAAATTATTACCTTGAAATATTTGATGATAATGCAATAAATTGCATTTCTCCAGAACTTTTGAAATAGTTGACATTTTTAAGTTGCCTGTCAGAACAGAACAACACAAGGAAACACCAAAGGACAAATCTTGAGTTCGGATCTTGTCGCTTTAACCGACGCAGTGATTGTTATGCGTTGAGTGTTAAGTAGTCAATGGTTGGATAATTGAAAGCCAATGGTTGGATAATTGAAAGCCAATGGTTAGATAATTCAAAATCAATGGTTGGATAATTCGAAGTCAATCGGTGGATAGTTCAAAGTCAATGGTTAGATAATTCAAAGTCAATGGTTGAATAATTCAAAGTCAAGGGTTGAATAATGCAAAAACAATGGTTGTATAAAGATTGCTCAATGTTGTGTAAAAGTCGCTTTGTTAATGAGCAAAGTACAAATAACTCACTATTTGTACTATTCCACTCAAACTTGAATTCCATTTCTACAACACCAATACAGATCAAGCGGTTGGGCTAAAAATATTCTGGTCTTGTTCACGATTTATTCAACGTTGCCTATAATTGCATATACTCAACCGCTTGAGCTCAAATTTTTTTAGAGTGTAGCATTAATTGCCATTATCATAGTAAACAACAGAGTTACTTAAGTAAGGTAAAAAATAAATCATACATTAGTATGGTCGGATGGCGACTTGGTGATATGAGTAGACCGAATATCAAAAGTACTCAGGTTTGATTCCTGAATTGACCTTCAAATAATTTATTATCTTTACTAAATACACCCGATGGCTTAAAATACTTATTTCTTACAATAAACATTGTCAAATGCATGTAAGAAAGTAATGGAGACTGGAGTTTGACGCTTTGCGTTACCTCAAACTGTTCTTGAGTTAGCATGCTTACAGGCAAATCGAGATCGAGCATCACTATAAAGCAGCTCCGATACTTAATAAAAGCAGGAACTATGTAATATTATTATGCCTTACGAAATATGAATATTCCGGTGCGGTGTCTTCAACTACTCTGCTCTATATTTCTGAAAAATCATGTTTTATGAAGGAATTTTAGCAGCCAAGTAGTATGACCAAGCACGTATGCAGAACTGAGTTTTGGAGGGGGCTAGATTTCCAATAGATATTTTAAGTATATATATTCGCGCTTAGCGCGAAAATTTTTGGCATTTTTTGAAGGAATTGAGTCAAAAATGGGCTAAAATGGCAAATAATCGCGCGGAGCGCGAAATTTTTTGCTATTTTGAGAAAAAAATTCCCTTTTTCTTGGAATTTGGGGGGGTGGGCTTCAGCCCGTAAAGCCCATCCCTAAATACGTCCTTGAGTATGACCCCGAAATTCGAAAATGACATATGGATACTCTGCAGTTACCAAAATAAAGGTATATTCCAACGTATTAGTGTTTCAACGTATTAATACGCGCCTGTACTGACCTCCATAGATAGACTTTTGTGCTTTAAAATATGAATTTTTGAATTTATTTAGTATTTATGGGATGAAAACTGCAATAAATTAAAGAAAGAGCGTTGTGATAAAACCTCCCTTAGAGTAAGTTTTATTATTCACAGATAAAATCATGTGGTTTATAAGAAGTTTACCCGTCAATACATGAGCCTTAAACTTCTTAAACTTTCAAAACATTAAAAGTTTTTGGCTCGGATTTTGAAAGGCTTTGCACAAACAGTTTTACTGGTAAGGTGGTAAAGGGTTTGGGCTCTACTGCCGCCTAATCTTTTCTTAATCTCCTACTCGAGATTGGTAATCCGGAAAAAGGTGAGGGTAGGGACGGCGAAGGTTCAGGTAGCGGTTCAGGAAGGCCCAGGGTAGTGAGACTTTTCCACCCCCCCCCCTAAAAATTGTAAGCACAGGTAAAGGACTGAGAGTACTTATAAGTAAGTGTTCACGTTTACCTAATATGCTATACTGCTACTAGCCGATGCTGCACGCTGGCTGGCTTGATTCATGGTTCTACTCTACAGTACATCTTCTGTGCATTGCTTGCTTTACATTACTGCTACTTTACATTTACGCTATTGTACTAGTAACTATAATAAACTTCTACCATTGCCCCATAATCAATGATATCCATAAATATGTATTATATGTAAATCTGAAACTAAACTCGCACAAAAACCAATGCTATTTTGTTTTTTAATTATGGCTTATTTGTGATTGCCATTAATATTGCTTGAATTTTTACTCATTATATTTATGAAAGACAATAATATACTCTAGTAATGTCCATGTCATTTTAGGCAGTATACAAAAAAATTTCGATGCTGGAAGTAAACTTACGTTTGCAACTTCTAACAACGCCGAACTACAATAAGTTTTTTCAACTTTATTTTAAAGTAGTATAAAATAATAAAATATACAACACATTTAATTTAATTAAATATAATAATACCCAAACTATCAAATACTGGAATTGACAAGCTGGTGATATATTCGTTCAAATAATACTACAATTTAAGCCATAAGTACTTATCATCATTCTTGGTTGTCTTATAGACTAACCATTTTTAATTATTTAATTTTTTCATGATTGCAACATTATGCATTAGTTAAACCGTGTAATTGTATTGTAGTATTCGTTGGGCGTTGCTACAAGTTGCAACCAGTAAGCTTGTCACTTCTCGTATCAAAAAAGCTTTAACTTTACTAAATTACTATATTATTGTCTTTCATAAATATAATAAGTGAAAATTTAGGCAATATTAATGGCAATCACAAATAAGCCATAATTAAAAAACTAAACAGCATTGCTTTGTGCGAGTTTAGTTTTAGATTTACATATAATACATATTTATGGATATCATTGACTATGGGGCAATGGTAGAAATTTATTATTACTAGTGTAATAGTGTAAATATAAAGCAAACAATGCACAGAAGATATACTGTAGAGTAGAACCATGAATCAAGCCAGCCAGCGTGCAGCATCGGCTAGCAACAGTATAGTATTAGGTAAACGTGAACACTTAATTATAAGTACTCCCATTCCTTTACCTGTGCTTACAATTTTTGGGTATGCTGGAAAAGTCTTACTACCCTGGACCTTTCGTTTGCTACCTGAGCCGCTACCTGAACCTTCGCCGTCCCTACCCTCACCTTTTCCGGATTACCAATCTCGAGTAAGAGATTAAGAAAAGAATAGGCGGCAGTAGAGCCCAAACCCGAGTAGAATATAGCCCGTATTTATTTGCCTTTAAAAGGAAACTTTAAGTCTTTAAAATTTCCAGAAAGTGGCGGAAGGTGATTAGCTCGGCCTTGTGACTCCGAAATATTAACAAAATGTAAAACACTTTTGAATTATAGCGCTCGCGGAAAAACGTTATTTCCCGCCAAGGCTATAATTCAAAATTTATTTCAAATTTCCATTTTTAGCCACAAGTTCGAAGTGTTCACCCTCAGCCACTTTTGGAAATTTAGAAGACTTTTGGTGAAAAATAATGGCTAAATTCTAATCCCGCTATTAACCACCCTTAATTACAAGAAGGCACAACGTGTGTTCCCTCACCCAAAGCTCCTGACACTCCAGCATAGTTGAATTTAGACAGCAGTTACCTCGTTACCGGTGTTGCAGCTACCGTTTTAGTTATGTTAGGTATTAGGTCAGAAAAGAAACAAAAACAGTGACCGGCAACTCCAAGGCACCGTTGCCTAAATTCAGCCCTCCAGCTTCAAGCGCTTGCCAGGTTTTTCATGACGGGCACGTCAGGCACGTGACATTTCATAGTTTCGGTCCATGTCTTTGATCACGTGTCTGCTGATGATAACGATAAATGTGTCAACTTCTTGCCGCTGACAGTGACAATGTCAGGAGCTTTGCGTCGGCCTGCCTGTAGCGTTAGTAGTATTGTCAATTTTTTTAGCAAACATTATAAACATGTGTAACAGGAATTTGTAACATTTTAGCATTATTGTAGACATATTATGATAAGACTGCCTACAGCGTAAGAAACCACAAGAACTTTGCAACACGGCTGTTGTATGTTTGGTCCATTAAATATTTCCGTAACAAGATGATACTTACCGAAGAGATCACAATTGTTGCACCAATCAAGCTATCAATATACAAGAATTAGATGAACAACAACCGTAAGGCTTTTTATGATGTTGATTACTACGCGTTTCCAATGGTTGAACTTCCTATTATAAGTCTGGATTTGGTCCTTACTAAAGGTGAGCATTAGCAAGGACATATTTAGGGGGGGTGCTAGGGTGCTTAAGCACCCCCTAAATTTCCCAAAATCACACTAGATATTATCTAGTAGATAATTCTCAAAATTTGAAAGAAAGTAGTTTTATACATAAGAAAAATCTGCTCTTATGTTTAAGCACCCCCTTAATTTGATTTCTAGATACGCCCTTGCATTAGGTATAACTGTGTTAGATAGATGGTGCAATAAAGTGTATGTGAATTAAATAACAAATAATCTGTTTTCAGTGTGCAGTATACATAATACTTTATTGCAGCATCTACTGAGCACAATACCACACATGCTAGTTTAGGTCAGCGAGCCGAGCCGAGCCGAGTCACTGACCTCCAACAACATTGAGCGAGCCGAGCCGAGCCGAGCCAGCAATTAAAAAAAATTTCGGCGAGCCGAGCCGAGCCAGGTTATTAAAAAAATTTCGACCGAGCCGAGCCGAGCCGGGTCCATGGCTCGGCTCGGCTCGGCTCGGCTCGCCGAAAAATCGAGCCACTAATGGTTAAGAAGCCTGTAGGTTTAAAATAAAAATGGCGGGAAAATTTTAGAGCGAGCCGAGCCACATCATCCAATAGGGCGAGCCGAGCCAGGTCTATAAAAAAAATTTCAGCGAGCCGAGCCGAGCCAGGTCTATAAAAAAATTTCAGCGAGCCGAGCCGAGCCAGGTCTATAAAAAAATTTCGGCCGAGCCGCGCTCGGCTCGCTGAAAAATCGAACCAGCCTGGCTCGCCGAGCCAGAAACTAGCATGTGTGCACAATACTACCTAATGCTCACCTTTAGTGAGGGCCAAATCCAATAGAAGACTTATAATTCCTTAATTATTACTACTAAAATTATTATAACTATATGCTACTATATAAAAAATTATGACTACTTTAATTATACTATAATTATTTATAGTACCTTAGAGCATCAGGAAAATGGTGGATAGTGCACTGCCAAGCAAAAGAGAAAATCACATCGAAAGTTCGTGTTGCCGATACAGGACCAGCTTCTTCATATCTTAAGGAAAGTGTTAAGAGCATTTGAGCGGCGAATGATGAAGATGCTAAGGAAAATAATAAGAAAAAATCCCACAATTCAAATCCAGCATCAGGCCATTTCCATTCATGTGTTAACTGTGTCTCAGCGATTCCCCAAATGATACCAATTCCACCGAAAACAACACCAATGACGGAGAAATGGACATGGCGTAGAAAACGGAGTGAGATAAATACAAGGGCGTTGCAAACCATGCTTCCTGTGGCCAGTCCAACTCCATACTATGGAATCAAAAATTATTGACTTACCGATGTGTCATATTTACCTGTTTACAAGTATTTAACATTACGAATTACATTCACTAGTTTAGTTATTTTGGAGTGTCAAAACAAAACCATTGATAAAATATATCAGCATCTTCCGCATAGTGCTTACAAATATAAATGAAGAACGCTTATTACGTATTACGCTTAGAACATATTATTATCTTATGCATACGATAGCACCTTCCATTATTATTATTAAGAAATAAAGTTATTGATCAAAGTTTTTTTGGCATGTTTTTGAAAAATGAAACTGATAATTTGATTTTAGAATTTTTTATTGTCCAGCAGGAAATGGTATTCACTTAGTAAGGTAGTAATGTATTATTTAATTATTATTTCGTGACTTAATTTGAATCTCAATAACTCACCATTCGCTCATGATTCATCGGCGAGTCGTCCCATAGGAAAGTTGGTTTTGAGATTATAGCCACACCAATTGCAGTAAGCACCGAAACAATAATTGGCACACATCCTAACGGTTCTTTGAGAAATCCCCAAGCAATTAAAGTTACGACAACAGGATTGCTAAATACAATAGTAGCGGAATCCCCAATTTCAATGTACTTAAGAGACAAGTAGTGAAGAACGACACTGGCTATTCCCATCAGCACACGGAGCTATTGAATTCATTCAAAAGATTTCAAGTAATTAAAACAATCTCAGCAGTAAAGGGTAACAACCTAATGTAAATGCAAAACATAAAAGCAGAAGCACAAAATGAAAGCATAAAAATAACAACGCACAATAAATATATTAAAATAATGGAAGATTTCTTACAATTAATACCACACAAGTAGTAGATTTATACTTTGTATCTAACGGCCATATGGACTCTAAGACAGGATCCTTCTTGATAGTTGAGTAGTAGAAATGAATGCCTATACCAGGAACAATGACCCCCAAAAATCTCCAAAAGAAGCAATAACTTGCTCCGTAATTTCTGGTGGTAATTAATTGCGAAACAATGAAGCATGACAGGGAGTAGAAAACGCTACAAAGTATAGCGCACAAAATCCCCAAATATCTGATGATAAATGGCTGGCTACATTTTTCCACATCCTTTTCCTTTGATTGGGTTGCATCTGATGACTTAAACGGTATACCCGAAATGCTGTCAACTGCATCTTCAGCGGCAGTAGTTGCTGGAACTTGTACTGAAGTCGAGGTGGGTAAAATCGCCAAACTACTGACGTCGCCCTTGTTAGTTTTATTGATATGATTTCCGTCAATTGCATTAGAAATGCTTTCTGAAATTATAATGCCATTGTTGTTTTGATTTTTTAAATTTTCTTTCGCTTCGAAATTTTCTTCTCTTTGTTTCTCTAAGTCAAGTTTATAGATTTCCTTTTTCTTGCAGATTTTGCAAACTTCAGCCACGAAGCCATCCTTTGCCAATTCTTTGTTTTGCAGAACATTATTAATATTTCTTAGTTTACATTCCTCAGCTTCATTGATAACAACTTTATCTTGGTTCGATATTGGGTTGGGTTTAAATATTATACAACTCGTGATTGAAAACTCAGCGTCTTTTTCAGAAATAGATGAATTTTCTTCTTCCATATTTTTAAAACTTATTTTTGCTGTTGTAGAATATCTTTGATCAGCAAGAAGTGAATTCTAAAAGTGGAGTAAAGATTTTCCATTTTCATCAATGAACTATAGGCAAGGGAGACAATGATATCAATTACGATATGCTATTATAGGTGTGTACATCTAATAGGTGACAATAAAATCTACCATTAAGTATCCCATGAAAAACAACAATCATTGAACTCTTAGGTTCATGAAATATTTTCCTCCTTCTCTGATTAGCGTAAACTTTAGTGTTCATGATTAAAAATAGAAACAATGGAGAATAAAAATTCCTGTATATTGTCATTTTATACAGGCCCATAGCCATCGATGATACTTGCCGTCTCATTTCTACAGCTATACTACTATATACTGTGTCATTGGCATTTACACACAAGTTGATGAGCTTATAATTTAGAAATGCAGACAACTTAATGAATTACACTTAAGCATAAGAAATAAATCACGATTTAGTCTGCTAGATATTGCTTACATCATGTGAACAAATACCATATAGGTGTTAATTTTATCTACAAGAATTTCCGATTCTTTAAAAAATAGTTTTTAATAGTTTTCATTGTCCCTATCCGTTAATATGTAATATACATATTATGCTTGCAGGACGTATTGTCATTTTTTATTCATTCAACTTTGTTCAAAAATAGTACGTGCGTAATACAACTCTTAATCGGTGTCTACGAATTGATAATGGAAATCTGTTACTGTTTCCTAAGAAGAAGTTTTTCCTAGCCACCCATTTTTTCCAGATGTGTCACACTTGCAGAAATTCAGTTTTGATTGGACTATGCACCGTCATGAAATTGTGACACTAATAATCCCGTCCCCACAACTAATAAAACACTAATTAATGTACCAGGATAATAAATTTTACCTACCACTACTACTACGACGCCAAATTAAGCTATCAAAACGTGTTAATGCTTCAATTTAATGGTTATAGGAAAACCTTACTACTATTTCGCACATTAAATATGTAATTCGCAGTGCCCACGTAGACATCACGATTATTGATTACATATACAACAATAAGAACTTTATTTATTTTCCTGGTTCAAGGACTTTTATGTACACATTTAACTTTTATGAAGTCTTATATGAAAAGTTAGAGAAAGTCAGTAACGCATGTGTAAGTAGATATTATGTTAGCACATCGAAATTTGACAGTTGCACACAAAATAAAAATAAATTATAGCCTCACGATAATCAAATTAAAGAATTACAAAGCAAAACAATTTTTCTCTACTTTAAGAATAAATTCATACAGAGTATGAACACAGTATGAAGTAATAATCATGGTTGAACTTGATTTACGCATCGTCGCCATTGTCCACTGCAGGGAGTAATAATGCAGTTGAATAAAGTACCGTCATTATGATTGAAGTCGGTATGGCCATGAGACCGACACTGATGAGACTTAAAGGAAGTATTATATAGTAAATGAAATAATATTCATAATCGTCGCCATCAACACCGATGAGGGACAGGAAATCTGATTTGGATGGAGGAGCAACAGCCACAGTCTCAGTTACATTTCTGTCGATAATGGGAGTTTTTACTAAAAGAAAGCTAGCACTTGTAAATTTTAATAGACAATGACATACAACACAAAACAGAACGACGCACCATTCCGTTTTTCCCATTTTATCAGTTATTTTAGATTATCTAGCTATACAAAATCTTCTGCGAGGTTATAATTTATTTCACTTGTTTCTGATCCAATTTGCAAATGACACTACCAGTGATCTGCAAAAGAAAAATACAGATTATATGTAGGTTTTTAAGGAATAAAGAAAACCAACGACCAATTTATAGTTTATTACTTGTATATTACATAAAAATGTATTGCTGGTTGCAGAAAGAAGATCCTTGCGAATGTTGGGTAAGCTAATCGGGCTAAAATGATCCGTTTTTCATGTTCATTTCAAAAAATCAAATTGCTTGCGTCAATATTCTGGTATGTAAAATGCGTAAGCTGAATTGAAAATTTAAACGACATTTGTGAATTTTAAAATACGAAATATAAAAGTAAATATTACTTGTTAGCTGAATCTTTACAGACTATATAAAAAATTGTTTATTGGTGTAATGAGACAACTGTAGATCTTTCAGTTTTCAAAATATAAATAAATGCTGCTACATGCATGATGGGGTTAAAATAAATAAAATTACAAACTATATGTGCTAAACATTTACCAGTTATTTCAACAGGTACTTACAAAAGTTCTGATTGGCCTTGTTTCATACATGCATAATTATTTTAAACTGTTAATTTTCATGATTCCTTCTCAGCTAACATTACATAGCTTCCGATTCCGTTAGGTGATAACTATAGAGTATTTAGAATGGATGTAAATAATAAATGCGGAGTTTGCGATTTATTATGTGTGTTTACCAAACGAATAAGCTCAAGATGTTTTTATATACCTTACTATTGTATTATTGCATAAAATGGTTAATGCAGGAATCCATAATACTTAATACTATTACTCATAAAACCCATAATACCTATGTGTAATAGTACTATTAAAGCGCATATTAGTACAGCATAAATTTCTTATGACCAAATTACTTACGTTTCATTACACTACAGCACATCTTGTTGTTAATGATAAACTATCTAAAATTATTCCTTTAAGATCCTTTTAAAAATCAGTCCAGATATGAATTTAATAAATATCAAATTCTCAAAAACTAAAATCATCAATATCACATTATAAAATTGTTTTTTACAAGTCCGTTGCCCGTTGAAGCTCTTAAGCCATGGTTTAATGACCTCGACTATGTTTACTGTTATGTTACCTACAATCATTTGTGGACATATTAAATAGGATATAATATAGGAATATGGATAATATTATTGTATACACATGTTCTATATATGCTTTGGTTAATATCTGTACCTTGTGCTAGACTAGCTGAAACTTAACAGCGTAGTAGTAGTGTTCCAGAAAAATGTTGAACTAGCTGTTGAAACAAAGAAGTAGACGCATGAGTCGGATCCGGAATTTCAATAACGGTTTTATATAGAGGATTAGGCCGCCGGTGCTGCTATTGAATTTTAAAAAATTTACGTCCCAACAATTGGTTTAATTTAGAAATATGTTGATACTAGTGAACCCAGCTAAGGAGCAAATCTTCCACTCAAGAGTTCAACAGGCCACGCATCACAGTAATAAAAACAATTTGGAAATTCGAAAACACCCCATTAGGTTATTATGTTAACTTGTAACTACAAAGTATATTTAAATTAATATACTTTTATTTTCTACAGTGGTAGGCAAAATTAGCTGCAGCCCCAAATTCCTGATAAAAAGGAATTTCCTACACCAAAATAATAACTGTAGATTGTAGCATCAAATACAGAGAACATAAAAAGACTCTATTTTCGAAAAAGCTCCCACAAAGTTACCGAAAAGCTCCCTTTGAAAATCAAAAAAATTCGATACCCCGTGGGATTTTGGAAAAACATACAAAATCCATGAGTACAACTTACGAATAAAATATTTTTAAAGAATAAATAGTGGTACCCAGTGCTGTTATTTAATTCTACAAAAAGATGACGCAACTGGCACAAAGGAATCAAGAGGGTAGTAAAAAGTAAACCCAGCTCTACTAAATAATTTTGAATAAGTTTGTCGATGTAGCAGAACCAATTTGGATTAGAAGTTTTGAAATGCTATTTAATACGCACATTACTATCATTACGAAATGTTCCCTTTCGCTAATCATTTCCATCGATCACCCCTCACAATTCAACCTATGTTTTCTATTATTATTTTCGACTCATTTCGGTGGTTTAGAGGAATTGGGCTTGCGCATTTTGCTTTTTTGCTTTTAAGGAGTCTGCATATATTACGTGTGCAGTTGATGGGAGGAGGAGGTACTCAAAAGTGTTGCAGTCAGCACTTGCGTTACAAATGTGGGAGTGGGTTTTGCGTTACGTAATATATGCAGGCTCCCTAGGCTCTCACTACCACACGTACATACATATATATTATGAGGAGTCTGGGTCACCAGATAGCTGATTAGACTGAATTGTAGGACAAACACCCCTTTATCTACCCATGATTCGTACTCAGTTCACCTTTAATGCCAGGATTTATGATCGGAATGTGAGGAAATGACTGCACGAGAGAACAATAGGATTTGGACACAGGCAAATGTATAAGTTTATTGTGACTGAAATATGACTCGATCCGATTTACTCTAAGTTCCCAGACACAGAATATTCCCGACCAGGACTAACTGAAGTCGCACCGTGATCCACACAGCAACACGACCAAGACCTTCCAACAGCTCGACAAAGACTGGTGAACACCCAGACTCAGACTGGCTGTAGTATGACAGATTCCCAGAGTAACACTGTGGGCGTTGGGAGGTGAATTAAAATATTAGTGATATGATAATGACGTGGGTGGTGATGGGCCGATGAGGATGGCACTCCTCATAATATATAGACAGGTAAATTTATTGCTTTATCAAGTCTACGATTATATGTTGGTATTAACGTATTAACCCACAGTGTATAATTCATTGTCGTTTATATAAAATCAATTGCATAAGCGATTGCGCATTTTTGGCTAACCGTATACCACACTTACAGACTTACAGATAGATAGAAAGGTAGGTAAATTTATTGCTTTATCTAAGACGATCGTTAAAATATATAGGGATTGAATAAATACATGTTCTTTGCTAGTATAACATATTGACTACTACGAATAAGAAATTAGGAATTTGTAATGGTAGACTATTTTTCAAACCAGTTTTATGTACTTTATTTTTGTCAACATTAGTAAATAACAGTAACAAGTAATAATTCGGCGTTAGTGTTTCTATTAGCATTAACATGACATGGTAAACGACGTAGTAAAAGTATTCATTATGTGAACGATTTATTTTGCTGCAGTGTACAATTGCATGTTGATGACATCTGAAATTGCATCATCACCAAGACATACGTAAGCACAGCACTTATTGTCTGCAAAACATAACACCTTCAATTAATAGATTGATTTGATTAATTCATAAATATTAGAACACTTAAAACGGCGATGGCTAACGATATTGGTAATTCTAATTCTCCATTTATTAAATAGTTTCGTAAAGTGGGTAAATCAAAGCGCAATTCTTTTTACCACAGTTACCCTTATGCATAACAATTATTATATGTAAGCCTTTTTCCCGAATTATTTCATTTATATTACAGGGTACCGTATAATTCGATTTAATTCGGACATTTTTCTTAAATTATCTTCCCAACAAGTTTTGTAAGTCAACATACCAGCAGATAAAAATGTGGAGGGGTGTTGAAAGGAATTTCCGAACTAAAGAAGACTGTTGGTAAAATATAGTAGTGGTTACAGAAGGAAATGATGATGTGTGTTACTGTTGATATTGGGAATTGATCTAGTTAAATCATAGTACTCCTTTTAGCACGCTATGATTTAGTTATTATAATTAATATATTAATATAGTATAATATGATAACTATAAAAGCGACAAAATTATTTTAAAAGAGAGTGGATCAAATATTTTTTTGTTCTTGAGAAAATGAGGGTCGATTGAGCAGAAGTTGAAGCGAAGAAATGACAATTTGTTGATTCAGCTATAATCATAATTAAGTTATGCGGTAGTAAGTATGCGTTATTCGACTGTTTTTGGAACACCCAGGGGTACCTTTTACATGATTATACATGAAATATATGAAATAATTTATTTACAGCTCCTATGAAAGGGTAAGTAGTGATGAAAAATGGTCCTCCTCTTAAGCCTATTTTCTGGTGTTCTAATTGCCAAACAACATTTGTTGTATTAAAATAATGATTTCCTTGTTGTTTTTCGTCCTTAAAATAAAGATCCAACATTAATTGCTTGCACGTACGACTCTGAGAAAATAAAATTCGATTGTGAATGTATCAATACCTTTACAATAATGAAATAATTTATATAGGCATATAAGAATTGAAATTGGGTACCATGTCGTAGGCTTCCGCAGCACAACATAACATGAACACGTAGTACACCACTGCAATAAAAATGAATACTCGTGCACCGGTATCATTTGAATTAAATATTAGTATTAGATTTGAGGACATGTAAGTAATAATGTTTGCAAATGTCCAAACATATATAGGGGAGTGGAACCCGTCAATTGTCTTCGCAAATAACACGGAGGTGTTAAAACATTTTAGAATATTCTGAAAAATACAATTCAAATTATTTGAATGGGCAATGATTGGGCCGTTTCAATTCTGTCAAGGGCAATTTAAAATATTCCTTGCACCTGATCCCACTTTGTTGATGAAAGCAGAAATGCTCTGAACCTTGACATGATTTCATGGACTGCCAAAGCAGCAAGTAGAGATATGGCTTCAGCATATATTGTGAAAACAACCGAAAATGTCTCCAATATCGACGCTACAATAGTGAAAGCATAAACTTCCGTTTTCATATCTGCCTGAGACAACGTTTTATTTTGGAAAAAGTATTTTCCGTAGTACTTTCCAGCGACCTTCCGAAATTGCTCTTCCTTTGTAACTTGGCCCAGTAAAAGTTGTTGATTATACACACCAAAACAAAAAGAAACTGCAGACAGAGTTACGGCAGCAAAGTACACCTATTTGAGATTTTTGTGAAATTAGAATGTGTAGAATCAAGTTAAACTCGAATTTTTCTAATGATGTTACCTTTCTACTTGGAAGTCTTCTAGGTATGTTAGCAATTGCTAATAGTTCATTCATTTTTCTCCAAAATGAGTTAAGACTAACTATGGATTGGATTGAAAATGTTATATGTGATGCTATGTAAAATATATCCGCAGGTTTGGTCATATTACTGGTAAAGATTCGGATGAGGTCACAAAGGTGGTATATTGAGATACAGAAATAGACGCAGCCACATACAACCTTAAGAATAAAATGAAAATTTATGCATTTATTTTTCAATAATAATCAAGCGGGAAAACACATTTTTTAATTTATTAACCCTTTTATCGGCTAAAATATATGAGAAATATTTTTTGCAATTCAATATTGAAATACTGAAGAATTTAGAATAAGGATCTATGCCTAATTGGAACCATGATTGTATATCAATTTATTGAACTTAATTTTTGCTTAACTTGCATTTTCTTGATAAACTCATATATTCACAATCCTTGATCTCAACAGCCTGAGAAATAGATTTTCTAAAAATGGCCATGGAATTTCTGGTAGTATTATATTGTGCAACCACATCATACAGTTGGCAGTTTGCAAACGTGACAGCACTTGAATAAAATTTTAGCTTAATAAAGATTTTTTAATAGAAGAATTGTAGTTGTACTTCTCCATATACCAAAAATATCAGGTTCAGAAATTAGATATTGTTTAAGTATTATGTAAAAGTGGACCAATCATTTAACATTTTCTGTCGCCCAATTCTTATTGGCAAGAATATTTTGAACTGAATCTTATAATCCATTCTATATTAATTCTAATATTTGAATAGTACGTATGCAATACCATCTTCAGACGGTTCTCCCAAATCCCTGACACATAATAGTAGTGATAAGAAAAGTATTCACAAAAAATTGCCTACTTGCGTCGTCCTTTTAGATAATATCCTACCAGACATACATATACAGTTACATAGGTAGATAGGTTAGTAATTTTTTTCAAGTCTACGATTATCTGAAATTGACCTAATTTGTATGTTTACAGTGACGAATAGTACACAAGAGCTGCTCCAAAAAGACGAAAAGTAAACTGCAATCGATCAATATTCTTGACATTGTACATAAATGTAGAAACAACCAATTATACATCTATCTACCTGGTCAACACTTATTTTCCAAAATTATTTTTTCCAATTTTTTAATTACATTGTAACAGTTGGTTAAATCTTTCATTTTCAAATACACCAAGAGCTATAAAGCTTATTCTTGCCTAAAACACCAAAATAAATCCAAAAACAATACATTTATACCATACTTTTACAGCATTGCTGAGCCAATTTTCAACTTCATAAGTTTCAAAACAAGTAGAAAATTAACAAATTTTCAGGTTTTTGACTTTTCATGTCAATGACATTTTGTGGATTTTTTCAGTATAAAATTCTTTTGAAAGGATTTGAAAATTTGGAGGTTGAAACTAGACTATAGTGTTTTATTTTTGCCAGCCTTTTTACATTTTAGCCAGCCACCTGGCGTTTAATGGCCTAAAATGGTATAAAATGGCCTGGTGGCCAAAATGTCCTACACCATTGGTAATAATCCTCCCAAAAAATGATCCCTAATTACCATTGAGTTTTTAAATTTTTTTAGCGAATTGAAAATGGATTAAAATTTTATCTCTTCCTTCTTTTCGGTTTTTTTATATCCTGACTTCTAGGGGCGTAGCATTTGTACAGATATGGTATTAAAACCCATAGATATGTACTTAAATTTTAATGTCCAAAAACCAATTTCCTCATTTGCAGATGAGGAAAGATACATCTACAACCCATTCAAGAACGATAGCCTTGGATCAACGATGACAATTTATATTGAACAGGAAATAAATAACCAATTATTAGAATGTCTTAGCAAAATACCTACTACAAATCATTTCATCACTCAAATATATTTTTATGATTTTCTTCTCATACTATATGGTATGGTAAAATATTTCAAGTCAACAATATTCAGAATAAAATTACTGTGACCAGAGTTATTATTTTCAATCGAAAATAAAAATGATAATGGATGACTCATTCTCTGGTTTTGCATTAATTGCCAAAAATACGTCAATTGTTGATTGTATTTATGGAAGTTGTCTAGAAAATACATTTTGTAAAGTTTAGTTTGAATAGCGTTGTAATAGTTTTCAGAGTGTTTGATTAACATGCAGATAAGTTGACTGCAATTAATTCATTTTAAAATAAGACGCAAGTTTAGGAAAATCCAAATTCTAATTGAACTTAAACCACTCATACTACAGAAAATACGCGGAACTTTTGTACATGAAAATTGGTATTAACTTAAGAGTTGGGAATTTTGGCTTACCTTGTGAAGCAAACTTGTCTTAATTACATAGCAATGGCCATCAAAAGATATTTGGTACGGTACAAGAAAGAGAAAATACCCAATGTTTATGTACAACTTTAATTGAGTTGGGAAATTAAAGGTGAATATTTCCTTGTGCTCTGCACAGAAAGCTTCTTCAAAATTATAATTCGATAAAAATATTTCTCTTTGTTGTGGTATTGTCCGTGGTTTTCCAAAGTGCAACGTTTCCACTTCGACATTTGAATTGAACTCCTCCATTGAACAACCATTTACTAATAAAACAACATAAAAAGTAAAAGTGAAAATGAAGAATTTGAACAAATTAATCAAACAATAATAGAAAGGTGGGTAAATATTTACAATCTTGCATCAGCTTCTTTACTTGTTTTCAGTATTTACAGGTTAGAAGCAACTCTAACACGTGGAATGTCTTACCTTGACGCCTTGTAAAGATATTTAGACGAATTAGTTGTTTATATGAAATTTCTTTAAAGTAAAATTCTATTATTGAAGAAAATTATTTCACTGATACTGTCTGGAGATTCGTACATAAAATTTTTTGTTGGGCTGTATATGTATAATAAAAAGTTTATTCAAAACATGATGATATACACTATGTATACCGACATTAAATTGTAAACTGAGTTTCAATGCCATATTATTATCATATTACATGTTAAATAAAAATCAGTTTTAGAAAAAAGTACAATACTCGTCTTAAGCAAGAATTAATTTATATTTTCAGTGCTCGACTTGATTAATAAAAATTCGAAAAAATTAATTAGCCTTAACTTATCCGATGAATAGAAATGACAAACTTCAAAAAACATTTTTCCTTCTTCCCTATTGTAGCTTATGCGGATGAACATTTATTATACATTTATAAATATTGTAGTATTACATGAATGTAAAAAATGTACTTCAATGGCTTAGACGAGAAAATTCGCTAATTAACATAATAAATTAATTAATATAAACTGCCTTATGTTGAGATGGATGAATGAATTTAGTCCCAGATTGTTGAGAAAATTATTGTATGAAGCTGCAGTTACAATATTGTCTGCAAAATGTACGTGCATATGTGGCAGGCTCAAATTAGGTACCGTGTCATGAAATTGACATGACCTTTTAATGCGTCTGCCTGCTGTAATACACAGAAACTGCTAAAACCATTCCTATGTGGTAAATAGATTAATTTTGAGATCAATACAGAAGAAGTGAGACACTTTTAAATAAAACTCTGTAAAATATTTTGAAGTTCTATTAATGTTCGGTTTTATAACTCAGTATCGTCCTTTTGTACGGGTTTAAACTAAAATATTGTCACTGAGAAATTCTAAATACGTAATATTCAAAAAGTGACCAACGAATTTCTCCGAGAGAATGCGGCACTTCTCTGAAAGGTAAAAATTTCTCTACAAGTAATTGTACTTTGTACTGCTTCACGTGCACGAAACATCTGCCGACATGACCACCTTTCACTAGGAAAATTAATTCAATTGATGAAATTAGTATTTGCAAGCAAATTTGACATCTACTCTAGTTCTGTCAATTGACAGAAAATTTGCATTCTGTCAGTAGATGCTAAAATAGTGTATCCAACAGAGCAATTCTTGGTTTCTATCAAAGTCCTACTCTGACTATGCTCAACGAATGGAAAAAGGAAAGACTCCATGCAAATGCACGAACGGTGCTGCTCCACAATAAGAAACATATCGCAGTAGTATAACTCGGAGATTTATTGGTGTATCTAAATCCATCTGATATAATTATCAGGTAGAATAGACCTTTTGTGTACCCAATTTGGAGAACACTTTCCTCTGCATATGTCTTCAAAGAGTGAATTAGGTCTCGGGAATATACAACAAACATGTAAATGCTACAATACAAACAAAACCTCGTTAAAAACCTACATAATAATATTCTATATATTCTAAGGTGTTTAGCTAGATAAATCTATGTATCTATTAGTATATGTCTTAGACCCATCACCATTTCAGGTTAGACCGCAAATAGATTTTGTGGCAATGTCTTTTATAATAACATATAGTTATTTATGCTGTACACCCATAATGTGTTCCTTTCGCAATTAATAAATATTATTATGATAGCCATAATATTATATTGATGTTTTTATTGATTAATTTTCTTCTAATTCATGAAATTAATTAATAACTTTCCATAAATTGATGCTGAAGCTTGTTTTTATTTTTGATGATAGTCTATAACCCATAACACCAATGACCTAAAATGACATTTCCTGTTATTTGAAAGCATGATTCATACACAGCGAGAACATTCGCCACTTATCAATACGAAATTCGTATTACTTTAAGCAATAAATTATTTTTGGTACTTGTTGACGCTCAGCTACAATACAGAGTTGGGTGGGTGATCATACTAAAATTCTCTGGATGTTTATCTATAAAGTCGACAAATCTGGGAGGCTTGTACTTAGATAATCCTCCTAGACCAAATCAAATTATTAAAAAGTCTAAATAACCCCAAACAATTTGACGATTTCGACCAAAAATTATCAAACGATAAAACAAAAATATAATAACATCATAGCCATTACGTTTTTGATTATTTTGAAATTATTATATCATAATTTAAAAAAGGTAATCACTTTTATTATAATTGTGTTCGTTATTAATTTTAGTAGATAACAATGCAATGACTTCGTATTATTTCTGCCATTTATTCCCATCTCCATCCCATTGCAATATATGTCATCATATCTTTATAAGCTGTACATGAACATATATACTTACTTAAGTATGTATTCAATCATGACACACAGAAGAAGATGGATATCAATACAACAAGTCGAACCGTACTGAATCAAACTACTATCTACTTAAAATTCATAATTACTAGTCAAAACAAAAGTCAAGTTTATCATTATCAGGATTGTAAGCTTGCAATGTAAATGTAGCATGTAAATGCCAGGCGTTGAGACTTGAGATAATCAAACATCAGCATTTTTTCCAGACTTACTGAGTACTGAGTGCTACTTGACTAATGAATTGTTTAGAAAAGAACTGTAATCAGCGAATGTCCTGCTTCGGAATCGTAAGAAAGAGCACGTCCTGATAATTACATTATAAAACGTTGAAGTTTCTGTTGTTTTAATGCCTACCAATCGGGAGTTATTTTTCTTGTTCACCATTTTGAAATCTTGGGTATTGACTTGCATCAGATATGAATGGCAGTTGTAGCATTGTAGTAGTTTGGATTGTAGAATACAGCCTAGTATGTATCTGCAGTCACATCGCCCGTCTTGATAATTTCTACCGAGCATTGCGATTTTAGGAACCTACCAGGAAGTCGGCGAATGACTCTACAAGGTTATTTGTTTCTAGAACAGACATTATTGAATCTGACGACCTTGGGATTGGTAAAGCACTGACACTATTGCTGTCACTTCGGGTATGACACGCAAGCATTCCTATTTATCTGTTGATGCTGACTGACTTCAGATTCTTTTGATTCTTCATATCTTGTATGCAGATCCAAATAGTTATTAGACGGTGTTTCGTAATCTGGTGAACTACAACAGTTGGAAGAACTAAGTTTTGCACCTAGTAACTTCGTTTCCAGCATCCAGTTGGTGTAATTTTTCCTCACGAAGGATTCTCTCAATCTCAAACAGGTACAAATATTTAATATTTTTGTTTTCTAAATTTTGATGTGGATAATCCCACCCCCATTCCTTGATTTCATGATGGTTTATTTTGAAAATCTGACACAAGTTATCAGTCAATCTTAAAACTAGAAAGTCCATAAGTATTTAAGCCAGTCTACCCCGTGTTGAAATCCGATGTCAAATGTCGCCTAGCTACAATGTTGGTCGGCGACATATATATGTCGTAGGCCATGAGAGGACATGGGCTGTCACCGTGACAGCCTAGGCTGCGAGAGGTTCCTCTCAAAGCCTAGGTTTTGAGAGGACGGCATGGCAGGCTCTGAGAGGACGGTCAGTTTGGATAAGAATGAGACAATATGGAACATTTTTGGTGTGTAACTTGCAACTGTAACTTGAAATAACTTATTTTTACTAGTCAAAGCGAAGTTATCATTATTAACAGGTCAGGTTATTGCTCGATATTCCGATTATATCATTAAAATTGACATTAGTTAAGACTTTGAACGCATTATTTCAGTGTATTTCAAGGCAAATATATTCAATCACCAATTAGTCGTTATTTTTACAGGATATACGCATGTGACAATTTATTCCACATAGAACATTCGATAGGACAGATTAACACTGGCTCATTACATTACATATTATACCTCAGGTTCACCATGTGGGTATACAAAATACACCCACATGATATGTAGAAAACATATCTTGCGGGTGTATTCTGTAAAAATAACGACTAATAAGTGCTTGAATATTTTTGCCTTGCCATTTCTTTCTATTGGAATACTGAAACTGAAACAAAGAATGAACTGAACAAGGTATTACACTATTTTTTGGGATGAATAAAATGGAATTTGCCTCAATTTTTGGTTGTTACCCACTATTCCTGTTATGGTATGACTGTAACCCACATAATAGTGTTCTCTAAATCTCTCCGAATGTCAAAGTAGGTATTACACGACTTTGTACGACGCACAAAACGAAAGTTACGTCAAATTTTAATTTTTTAATCCCTCTCCTAGTCAGGAGTTGTGGCCAATTTTGCCCATTCACCAACTCGATCTGTTTTTTGACACCTAGATTGCGTGAAAAATGTTTAAACGTATTATGTCATTCCGTTCGAAAGTTATCGTACTTACTGATAGACAGACAGATTGGTCATTCGTATAAAGCAGCTGCCGCCACTTAATAACCTGACCTGTTAATAATGATAATTTCGCTTTGACTAGTAAAAATAAGTTATTTTAAGTTGCAGTTACAAGTTACACACCAAAAATGTTCCATGTTGTCTCATTCTTATCCAAACTGACCGTCCTCTCAAAGCCTGCCATGCCGTCCTCTCAAAACCTAGGCTTTGAGAGGAACCTCTCGCAGCCTAGGCTGTCACGGTGACAGCCCATGTCCTCTCATGGCCTACGACATATATACTATCAACTATATCATATGCATTTCTCCGTTCGTCTACAGACATGCAATTATTTCAGATTTTAGATGACCATGTGAAAAACAGTCTTTTGAGTATATTATACGAAGTGCAACTGTAATAACATAAGCATTATAGTTATAGATATATATACTGTAAACAGTTTCAACTGACAGTATCGGATTTTTGTCTTTATTGAACATACTTCTAATAACCTAAATACCAATACAGTCTTTCGCATATTTTATAAGATAGACCCATCTGCACTATTTCTGACCTGGCAGAAAAAGTAGACAGGTGCTATGCAAAGAAGCACAAGCTCAACGTAAACACCTTTATATAATATAATTGTATTCGTAATTGTGCTGCTTTGAATTGCACATTTTTAGAATAATAGTTATTCGCATAATATGAAATTACGGCGTAAAAATACGGAACAGTTTTAAAATATTGTTGGCTGATATAGGGAGTCTTCTTGAGTCCTGAGTACCTACGTACAACAATATTTCATGGTCATGATACATTTAAGTTAACGCAAAGCAAAGTAAATAAACGGAAATATTATTAATTGGAGATAAGCTCATGATATTTTTAAGTTTTTCATCCTGTCAGCATGTCAGTTTTCGATATTATAGCCATTAAATGACTTTTTACGATGAATGTGGCAGAAAGTTACATTGATTTTCAGTTATTTTTAAGCATTGAACCCCTGCATGTCCAAGGGCCATGGATACTACTAAATACAGTATTCCCTTGAGGGGGAAGTGGGTGTAAAACTTAAAAATATGGAATTTTCTGCAATTATATAGACTGACTATAGGCAAGTAACGAAATAATAACCCGTAGTAGCAAAACAACTAGATACAGGGTAGCGTAATTCAATTATCGCATGCAGTTTTCCTAGATTCCGGCTGACTGGCAAAAATAATTTTTATCAGGCTAAAATGGAACACTGCATAGTACTACTACTGCCCTGTATCTAGGAAAACTGCAGGACAAAATTATTTAGTGTTGGCTAGCTTTTTAGTATTTTGGGCATTACTGGTATTATTATAACTGTAGCCGTGTAGCCCCCGACATGCATGACTCAGTTTCGAAAGGTAGGCGTATTGGATATTAAATTTCAAAAAATTTACTATAATACGCTAATCAATATACTAACCCAGAGTGTATGGTTATTTTTTATGTCAAGTCAAGTCTGTGTTTATAATTTAGAGATAGTTAGACTAATTTACATTAAGGTGTTCAAATGGTGTGTTAGAGTACCTATAATTGCATGTTAAATTATGTTCTTTTCCAATTAATTAAATACGTCAAATGTAATGCTTCTTTGCAGAAAACGAGAAATCGAACTGATTAGAGAGTATAAATGGAAGGCACTAAACAGAAGGAAGTTAAAGATCAAGGGTTTGTAGATGTAGCAAACCATACAACCCGGCAGGAAAAAAGGGCCAAAGGCAATGCTGCACCTTTCAATTTTGACTGCATCCAAGCTCAAGAACCACGAAAGTCGTATGTTATTGGTCGTAACTATCCCGTGCAAATCGGAGAAATTCTCAAAGGTGAACGTTATGAAGTCGTACGAAAAATAGGATGGGGGCACTTTTCTACTGTTTGGCTATGCATGGACCATCAAGCAGGAAATCTTGTTGCAATTAAAATAATGCAAAATGTCTTCCCTGATTATGCATTCGACGAGATTGAAATGCTGACTCGAGTGAAAAATTTATCTGTTGCAAGCGGGAATGAAGATAAAGTAATTCAACTCATAGACCACTTCAAGATTCAAGGAAAGCACGGGCAACATGTCTGCATTGTTTTTGAAGCTATGGAGTTGAGCCTTTTAACAATTTTGCTGCAATGCAATTGCAATGGTCTTCCTCTGCATTCTGTGAAAATAATAATGCGAAAAATATTAGAAGGATTGGAATTTCTGCACTCCTACAACATTGTACACTCGGATATTAAGCCACACAATATCTTTGTGACTATGAACGCCGATAATCTATTCGACGTTGCAGAAGAAATAAAGGACATGGTTCGTTTGGGGTATGCACTTCCTAAATCGGCTGTAATCAACGCACCCCCAGAGTTTCCAATACTTGTCGAAAATCCATTCTTTTTGAAACAGAAGAAACCGAGAAATTGCTTACAATCTAATACACCCTGTGTCCGAGGTCAACAACCATCTTCTTCCATTTCTTCAACTTTGACGACTGTGGCTGAAAACTCTATCGGGGCTGATTCTAATTCTGATTCCCAGAATCTAGAAAATTTGGCATGTAACTCGGTTGCAGACAAAGAGGAGTTTGTCTACAAAATAATCAAACTTGGAGACCTGGGCAACTCCTTTTTCGCCAATTACCCTCATCGCGGGGCGATTCAGAGTCTTCCATATAGATGCCCAGAATCCATTTTAGGATTAGAATATAGCACTGCCGTGGATATTTGGAGCGCTGCTGTTATGACGTTTGAGTTGCTCACTGGGGAATACCTCTTCGATGAAGAAAAGGACCAAGATATGTCCTCAGAAGATATTCATGTGTCACTTATGATTGACACATTGGGTCCGATACCCCGCGAGTTATTTGCAGAAGGACAGAACGGCATTTTCTACAGTAACATTCATTCTTTGCGCCGCAGTCCGATCAAGAAAACTCTGATTGAAAACTATGATTGGGAAGAAAAAGATGCTGAGGATTTGGAGAACTTTCTTCTGCCAATGCTACGGTACCACGCCAGAGACCGACCAACTGCAGCTGAGTGTCTTCAGCATCCCTGGCTCAAAATTGCCTAATCTCATGTTATGGTTTGCTCATACTTTTATGTTTTGGTTTAGGTTTTCCATTTTGTTGTATTTTTTGATTTTTGTGAGGAGTGTTCTTAGACTTTTTATTGTTACTGTATTGTGTCAAATGACTAAACACAAATGTAGTAAGTTAATTGTGTTTAGGTTGAATAGTTTTGTTTTTTGATGATTTATGCCTACTAATAATGATATCAATAAATGCTTAGCTTTAGTTGCAATACAAACAGTGTAAACGAAGTGTAACTAACTTTCAGTTGTCATTTTATCTACCCCCGGTCACCGTCCCCTATCTAGTATCTTGTAAACTGAATAGTGCATTAGTATGAGCATGTTCAGGAGCCAGCGCAGACCAGTACGAGATGTCATAATACTTAAGTTTGCATGTTCTCTGTAGAGTAGAACTCAAATTGTACTTCCAACTTGCGTATACCTTCAGTCTATATAATGTAAAAGTACGTCTTCAAACGAACTTATAGTTTTAGACAACATCATCCTCTAATGCAATTGAACGTACCATAGAAATAGTTCTATTCTGTACAAATGTACAAGTTGGTCGTCTGCCTCATCTGTGCTACTTTTGCATTTAGATTTCATCTCTCAGCAGTCAGTCACTAGCATACTTACATGATAAGTGTGACTTTTAGTATTTCTGAAAAGGAGTTTTCTGTTGTTTTTCATTTTTACTTTCACCTTTGTCGGATACGTTAATACTCTACGTTTAGAAAATCAAAATTACTGATGGTGGCATAAACAGCTGACTGAACTCGGAGCGAATCAAGGCATTTTGACATCAGGGGTCGGTTTTGCAGTCTTTGACAATTGGTATGTAAATTTTAATTAACTACTTTGTATTATTATCATTTTTGTACTATTCTTTCAGTAAATAAAACTGTACAATATATAATTTGTTAGCAAAAAACTTGTTTTAGGTGTAAATTGTGTACGCATAGTAGCTGCAATAGTTAGATGCAAAATATTCAATATTATTGTAACTAAATGCATAATACACATAATATTTACGTCTGTGATAACTTCATATTTAGGGAAAATCTGTATTTTTAGTTCATAGTTTTATCTGAGTGCCACTGTACTTCTATTCCTGCTGTATGGCCCTTGGAAAACCTTTCAGAGTCCTTTCACTTGCTGGGCAAGAAAAATTCAATGTTCTACTCAAACACCGAAACAAGGATACTGCTCTTCTATTTGAGTCCAATGCCGTCGCCCAAATCTGTAAGTAATCTGTAGACTTTTAAATCTGAAATTGGGATGGTATTAAGTATCAAGTGCTAGGAATAAATTAAGTGTCAATTTTCCTTTAGCGGCGGCGGAAGTACAAGTTATTCGGAAAAATTATGCCCCCAGCACAGAGTCATACTATGGCTGCCTTGGAGTACTTCAATTCTACCCAGGTAATATTACCAATGTCATTGACACAGTATCAATTCATAAGACAAAGTAGTTAGTAATGTAGGTGAATCAAATTCCAAATTTATCAAAAGCGTTAGGGGATAGAATAGAAATTAAGACCATTTGTAATTCGCAAATTGGGAATAGTAGAAAGTAGAACTTTAAGTGAGGAATATATAATCCTAAGATTATTAATACTTAAAAATAGGGAAAATAATTTCCATGGAGTAATTGTAGTCGTCTTATAAACTTTATGTATGAGAAATGTGGTATCGGATATAAAATATGGCTTTGATTGTATAAAAAATGTTTAATGCTGCTTCCAGGACCAAATTCTAAAGGTAAAAAGTTTTATAAAGCAATCTGGTGTTGTGTTAATTTATTATGTACCCGCTGTACTGTTGTACTTTCTGCAATGCATGAAATGCTATGATGTGTGTAATCTCCTCGTAAAACCAAACATAACTTGTGGTTGTTAGTTCGGTGTTTAGAGTATATTGATATATGTAGGTCACCCTAGTGTGGGCGTATCAGCTCAGGATTAAGTTCCAATGTGTCATTTAATGATGCAATTTATTTTAATCCATTTTCAGAGGATGACCAGTTGATTTTTCTGGTAATGGTCAGTGGTTGTCTATCTGTTGGGAAAATATGTGACTCCGAGCTCTTTAGAATTACGCAGACGACTTTTGTCAACTTAAAAGGTCACGCCCCAGAGGATGAGAAAATTACAGAAGTATATAAATAAATCATATTCTCCTTTGTCCAATCTCGAATTTGTTGGTTGATGCGATATTAATATATGCTTGCATTTTTCTTGATGTTATTTTGTAGATCAAGAAAGTTCTGAACTCGGGTACCTTTTATTTTGCTTGGTCTGGAGCAAATGACCCAATTGATCTTACTCTTTGCGAACAGAAGCGTCATTACACAAAACAGACTGACAACAGATTCTTCTGGTAAGAAAATGTACATAATATATTTGGTTCAATAAATACTAAATAGTAATAAAATATTCAAAATGGCATAAATGTAGAGCTGTTTATTAATTTCCTTTAGTTTCAAAGGTGAGAAATATAAAAGTTTTGATTTGGTGCTCTCTCTTAGGAATCGTACCCTCCATTTACATCTCTTGAGATATGGGATCGACTGTAATGAATGGCTCCTAAAAATTACCTGTGGGTCTGTTGAAATGAAAACCGTGTATGCTGGTGTTAAAAATGTCAAAACGGCAGTTATTTCTAGGCTTAGCTGCGAAAGAGCTGGAACGAGGTGATTAATTTTAAACTAAATATATGGTTTAGGAATCAGACGATGCATAATATTTGGGATTCCTAGATTCAATGTCCGTGGAACAAATGATGATGGACATGTGGCAAATTTTGTTGAAACTGAGCAAATCCTATCTACCGAGTCGGACATTTCTTCATTTCTACAGACCCGAGGATCAGTTCCTCTCTTTTGGGAACAACCTGGAGTTCAAGTAAAAAAAGTTCATTAGCTATTATTCTAAATTTCTTTATCAAGTGGATAAAATTTTTAATAAATTTTAATTCCAGGTTGGCTCCCACAAAGTCAGGTTGTCTCGCGGACCTGAAGCAGCTTGTTCTGCTTTGCCTAAGCATCTGCAAATTCTCAAAGAGCGCTATGGCAAGCAAGTAATAGTCAATTTGCTGGGGTCTAGTCTTGTAGGAGCCAAAGAAGGCGAGGCAATGTTATCGTCCTTATTTCATGTAAGCCAGCTTACTCGTTTGCGTTTAATTACAGCAGTTTTTGCTAATTGAGCCATGGCAATTGTGAGAGATAATGTCGTCTAAAAACAATGGGAGTAATTTATGCTGTGAACATTTTGGAAATTTGCTTTATTTGGCCTTCGTAGACTCAGCATACAACGCATCCTGAACATTCTGATATGCCGCATGTTTTGTTCGACTACCATCAAGAAGTACGTGGCAGTCGGGGATTAGATAAATTAGAGCATCAGATTGAGAAGTACTTGTGCGAATTTAGTTTCTTCTACAGCAAAGAAGGAAGCATTCAAAGGTATCCGCCCACAATGTACTGTACTGAATTATGCAATTATTTTTTGTGCATTGAAACCCATTAATAAACAAATTAACTATAGTTAGGTTTTATTATCTAGACCTAATTTGTAAAAATGTGAATTTTAGAAAGCAAAGTGGAACAGTTCGTACCAATTGTTTGGATTGTTTGGATCGTACTAATTGCGTCCAAACATTTATTGGTCTTAAGGTAATGTGTGTAATTATCTGAGTCAGTAGATGCATAAATTCTGCATTCGTATTTTAATGTTATTGCAAACTTAAATTACACATGCACTCTCGTATAGATACTTGAAAGCCAGCTAAGAGCTATGGAGCTTTTGGACAAACCCCAAAACTACACTCGTTTCGAAGAAGTCTTTAGACAAATGTGGGTGAACAATGGGAATGAAGTTTCCAAAATCTACGCTGGAACTGGTGCTATTCAAGGTGGATCTAAGGTTTGTTATACACTTACTCATTACATTATCTACACTTTATCAGTTTATCTCTTTCATGCCCTTGCACAGCCGTCTATTTATTCTGCTAGCAAACATGTTTCTACTTACTTAATTTCAATTTTGCAGTTAATGGACGGTGCCCGCTCTGCCGCACGTACCATACAGAATAATCTTTTAGACCAAAGTAAACAAGAAGCTATTGACGTTCTGCTTTTGGGACACACCTTTAACACTGAATTGACTAGTTACTCACGTTCGCTATTACCGCCGCATTACCTTCATGGTAAGTTTTGCATCGTAAATATGACACCCATTAGTAAGGTTGTAATTGTTAACTGGAAAGCCTAGTAGCCGTTGAGAAAATAATGGTGCATGGTAATTAATTGCTAGTTGCAAAATTAGTGATAAGGATTTGGTTCTTTTGGAGAGCCTTTCCTTTTCAAACTTAGCATAACCAAAGGATTGTACTCTGACCATTACCATTAAATTATATTTAATTAGAATTTCCATGAAATGAGCAAAGAAAAAGTTACATTATATAGTTCAATGCTATTATTAATTAAGAATCCAAAGTCAGAATGCTAAGCCTTTTTTCATAATATTCTTCTCAATTGTCTGAAGCATTTTCCCAAATGCATATGAACGGTACGATGTAAAACATAATTTGGTATTTTATGTACAGCTCCTCCAAATATACTGCGGGCAATGGTGAAACGCTGGGAAGACTACACTACACCAAAACATTTGCGGGTTATTGTGGGCACTTATAACGTAAATGGAGGCAAACATTTTCGATCAGTGGTTTACAAAGATTTGTCCCTTTCTGACTGGCTGCTTGACGCCGCTAAAATTGCCCGTTCATCATGTAATGTTTTAATATCCGGTAGTAAAAAAATTGACATTCATTTTCCTAACTTTTAAATTTTGGAAAATAGCTTTGGTTTCGCTCGATGAAGAGGAAGGATCAGAGACTCCAGCTGATATATATGCTGTTGGATTTCAAGAAATCGTTGATCTCAACGCCAGCAACATCATGGCTGCTAGGTAAATTATTGTTAACGTAGTTACTACTAAATAGAATCTTACTTAAGCTTAAGTTGAGCTTTTAAATATCTATTTAATTGTTTGAATATATTCATCATTTCAGTTCAGAAAATAAAAAGGCATGGGCTGAAGAATTAGGAAAAATTCTCAATCGAGATAGGGGCTACTATCTACTGACGTCTCTGCAATTAGTAGGGGTTTGTCTGTACGTTTTTGTCCGCCCGGAGTTGATACCTCACATACGTGACGTTGCTACGGATTCAGTCAAAACCGGTCTCGGCGGAGCTGCCGGTTCGAAATTACCTTTTTTAAAATCATTATATACTAATTTCGCAAATTATATTAAATATATAGTAATAGTTGTATTGACTTTATCTTTTAGGTAATAAGGGTGGAGTTGCTATTCGATTTGTCGTCCATAGTACATCAATTTGCTTTGTGTGCTCCCATTTTGCTGCCGGTCAGTCTCAAAGTAAAGAAAGATGTGATGACTATGCTGAAATAACCAAAAGGATATTATTTCCTATGGTATGTAAGATTGAAACAAAATATTGGGCAGCGGTATTTTCTAAATTCCAAATTGCCTGAAGATTTTCATTTTAGTCAATTTGTTTTGCATTCTTTTATTATTTGGATTGCAAAATTTATATTTTTTTCAGGGCCGAACTTTGGAATCCCATGATTATATTTTCTGGTGTGGGGACTTCAACTTTCGACTAGATATGGACAGGGAAGAAGTAAAAGAATTAGTTAGTCGACAAGATTGGCCGTTGCTATTGAAAAAGGATCAGCTAATTACTGAGAAGGAAAAGGGCAATGTATTCGAAGACTATGAGGAAGGCGAAATTAACTTTGCACCGACGTACAAGTACGATTTGTTCTCGGAGGATTATGATACTAGCGAAAAATGCCGTATTCCTGCTTGGACAGATAGAGTTTTGTGGAAACGAAAAATGCCTCTGTCGGAAATGAGTTAGTATTACTATGTTTATTTAGCAATTTGCAAATTTGTATACCTTTGTATACCTACTACTTTATTTCTTTACCATGAAATGGCACTTGTTTTCAGGTGTTCCTCCGGATTGGAATGTGGGGCGTTGTTTGCATTATGGACGAGCGGAACTAAAACAAAGTGACCATAGGCCTGTTGTTTCAGTTATTGAAATTGAAGCATTTGCAGTTGAAGAAAAGAAGCGCGATAAAGTATTTGCTGAAGTAGTGCGCCAGTTGGGACCTGCCGATGCTACAATTCTGTTGAAGCCTAATGATCCCACGTGTTTTCAAGAAGACGGGAACGACGAAGTTGCTTTGCTCCAACTCATGGGCTGTGGCACTGTTATTCTAGTTCGTCATATTGGGGATGATGTTATGGTCACTTTTAATGATGGGCTCTCCGCACTGGCAGCATGTCAATTGCAAACAATACAAGTAATTTTTGACCTTTTCTATTTTCATTACTATTTATTCTAAAAAATTTAACGTGTAGATTTATTCCTATTTCTATTAAAATATAAATGTAGTTATAACATACAATAAAAATATTACTCCAGGTTGGCAATCACATTGTTCATATCAAACTGAAGACCAAAGACTGGGAGGGTCATCTCGACAAAGAAATGGCCATGTGTATAAATAATACTATTCCTTTGCTTCCTAGTGGCGACAACAACAACATAGACAAGTCTAGTATTACAAAACAATTTGTACACGGTAATTCTTTAAATGATTATATCAAGTGCTATTAAATGAAATATTCATAAAATTAATTAACAAATAATAAGGTATGTTTTCGGTAGTAATTATTACTGGGCCATTAGTTATGCTATGTTAAGTGCTAGCTAACCTCCGAAGAAAATCAAAGCCATGAATTCTATATTTTCCAAGTAACTCTTTCTTTTTAATTGACAATTTCATGTTTTTGGTCTATCTAATAACCTACAATGGTTGTTCCCAAATTAGTGTCAGATGTTTCTCCATTCATTAATTATTTTACTCCTGTTATTTAAATCCCCTGTTGTTACTACGAATGTACTTCCAATGTTCCAATAGTTTAGATAATAAAAAAATTATATTTATTTCTTAATACAGAAGAAGTACAAAGGAGTTACACTGAAGCAACCTTAGGTGAAGGTCTTAGGAAACAGCCAGCAAGACCTGGACCTCCAACGAGACCTCCCCCACCAAAATCACCAGCTTCTGAAAGAAAGTTTCCCAACTCTGTAAGTGGCTGTTACATTTTATGTGCTTCAATAATGCAGTCATTCCTAATTAATTCTCTTGATACCGTTAACATTATTTATTTTACCGTTATTAGATTATTTTACTTAAGTTTTTTACTTAAAATTTTGCTCAATATTGGACACTGAGAAAACTGTCAATAATAGATAAATAACGCCATTACAAATTGTTGAATGATGTCAATTTTTGATTTTTCAGCAGGATGTATCGCCTTGGGATTCGCCAAAGAACTCTCCAAGAGACTCGCCGAAACGGGAAGCAATGACGATGCAATTCACAAATCAACCTCCCGCGCCTCCAAGTCGGATGTCTCCGAAAGATTCTCCGAAACAGGAAACTCAACCTGTTCCACCCCCAGTTCCAGCAAGAATCTCACCTGTAGACTCTCCGAAAAAGGAGAAGCAATTTCCTGGTGAAATTTCCAGTCATCCATCTTCACACTCTGGAAGTCAAAAAGGATCACCAAAAGATTCTCCACAGCAAGAGATAAATAAATTTTCTAATCAAGTATCAAGGGCTCCTCCTCAAGGAGCTGCAAATCTTCCTCCAGTTCCACCACGACAGGTAGGGTCTAAAAGAGAAGGAGATCTCCCTCCTATTCCAGCTAGAGCAAACCAGCCCAATGTTCCACCAATTCCTGCGAGAACCCCTGCTATTCCACCTAGAAAATAACTACTATTCGATTGTTTTAATTTGAGATTCATAGTAATGGAAAGGAAATGTATTTGCTAAGAATTGGCAAGCTACTAGATGGTGTCCAATAATAGTAACCAAGACAAAAATAGAGAACAAAGCTATAGAAACGTAGAATGCAAAAGTCAAAATAAAATTTTGTCTAATGATTCCCTCTGCAACTACCAGTCTTGTGATAAGGTAGTGAAGAAAGTAATTTTTGCCCCCTGTTAATTAATTAATGGTATTACTTCATTGAATTTTACTTGACTTTTGCATTCCACGTTGGCTTTAAAAATTGGAAAAGTGAATTCATAAGTTTTGTCCACATAATTTTACTTCCTGTTACTGTTTAAATTGTTGATGCAGTTTATTTGTTCATTAATACTTATTGGTACAATTTATTGATATTATGACAGATATGATATGAATGTCTCATGATATTAATGTAGCTTATTATGCGTACAAATAGTGCGGTGCTAAGCTGAATTTCATTTGTCTGCTTTGTTCAAACAAAATAACTAATTAGCTCCTTTGTATAAATGGCAACTGAAATTTATTAGTCTTTCGTACACCTATTTTGATTACCTCCATTCCTTACAAATGAGCAAACGTTAACACTTTTGCCCTCTATCTTAGAAAAATCAAATGTATTGCACACAGGGAATCAGATTAAAATTGTTTCTTGTAGAGATAATATTTTCATTTGCACTCGAAAAATAGAATTTCTGTAGTAGACTATTTTTCAACGCCATAACAAAGGATTTTTGTAGAAAAAAGTATCCCTACAACGAAAACCAAATGCAAGAAGCGTTTTAGATTGTTAAATCTATTATGTAAATAGGGTAGTATGCTGACAAAGTATTGTTTGACTCCGCTCAATGCAATTGGAAAATTTTCTACTTGTGCAACTTGGTATCGTTTTTGGAGTGTATCTTCTAATAATTTAATCACTACTTACATAAGTAGAGAATTGTATATACTTTATTTTTATTGAGTAGGCCATGGAATTGAGTCAGTTGTCCGTGATACATGCAAAATGTATACTTACAATATATAGTAAGTAGATTGCGAAGAAAAAGCAAGTTTTACTTATTTACTTGTCATAATCATAGTCATTCTAGGATGTTCAATCATAGCAAATAATTGCGAACTCATTGTTTGCTATTGCGGAGCTTGCAATTGAGTTGGAAATGGACAATTCCGCCTTGCGAAACAGTAGTGCATTTTAAAGAAATGACATTTTTGTGTAGCACTGGCGTGACTTTTATTTTTTCAAAAATAAATCCCAAGCATTCATTAAAAGAAGTACGATTATGAGAAATAGTTCAACGAAATATAAAAGCTACTGCTGAACGAGCGAAGTTAATTTTTTCGCTTGTCTTTATGACAAATCGATAAATTGTAGAAACACGAATTGTTTATTTTGAAACGAGCCATTAAGCAAAAAAGGTTTGTCTCTACAGTGAGTAAACATTGTATGTGTCATCTTATCCGTTTCCAGAACCAAATCATACATGTGGAACTATTATTGATGCGTAGGTTACTCTGTATTGAAACTCTGGAAACAAGTCACGAGATGAAACACTAAAAACTTACAAATAAATACAGTCGATTAACTCGAAATGGTAGTACTTAAGTAGTTGGTAAAGGAGTCTTCTGACTCGATTCGATATAAATTTTGATGTCGCGAGATAAATTGAATTTAATGAGAGTGCATAGCATGCAATTCCAATTGCAGTGTCTCTCTAGTACAGAAAAGCTACTGAGATGTCAGAAATTTATTTAGTTTTGTCGCCCACTGTCCCCTAAATGTATTGTAGGTGTCTATATATTATATTAAAGATTCAGGCATTTCATTTATTGTAACAATTGATTTAAAGCATTGTTAATGTCATTTTATAGATATACTATGCTATAAATCAATTGTACAGTAATGATAATATTGTTGATGTAATTGAACGGTTTATCGCCTATATAAGGGACTCTGATGTGGGGAGAAATTTAACAGACTGTAGATACCAGACTTAATTGACAATTAAACCATTCCGTAAAATATTATTCCAGTATAAGATTATACAGGCTTCCCTGTTGTTATTGCAATCTTTTGAATAGCTTCGATATCTATCGAAGATGGTAGTAGAAATCAATTTTTTGAATGGATTTGAATGTATGTCTTAGCTCTTATGATTTTAATGAATGTCATTAGAAAGTTAGTTGGTCGTTGTACCCAAACCTTCAAGGAGCTGCTCGATATGATGCTAAGTACTTCTTGACTAATATTAATCCTTAAGAATTGCTTTAATTTTGTGCATTTAGTATAAAATAAATATCAATTTTATACTATTTATTTAAAGGACGTCACTCTTTAAATAAATAGTATAAAATTGATATTTATAATGTATTAATTACTTGTCAACCTTTGCAACCTTAGTAGCATGAGTATTATTTCTAGTTTCCTATTTCTTTACTAGTTAGATTTAAACCAAATCTATTATTAAAAATGTGATAAAGAAATGCTAGATTCCTAATTTGCTTTAAACTTGCAGGCGAGTGTAAGTTGTTTCTTTAGTATTGAAAAGTACTTTCCTAGAACATGGCAGAACATGTTATTATGTATTTACATAAATGCTGATTTATTTAATTAGATGTCTAAAATTAATTACATAGTTTTACAACAGTATTGTTATTAGTATGTGAACCTGCTCAGTCAGTGTATCAATTCCTTATACTATTAGTAGTATATTACTAGCTTATCCCTTAATTAATCTGCTACTTACTCATATGTTAATATAAATTATTTTATAAATAATTATGTCATAGTTCATCTTCTTCAGTAACTATTGTAGCTGTGTTATATTCTATATATATACTAAATACAGATTTAATGATTGTTAATTAATTGTATTTAAATCAAAAATATAGTATACTAAACGTGGGAATTTTGTTTGAAAATTATGTAAGTAACCTGTGAAGTAATAATTTTTTGTTCAAAATCCAACGGTGAAATTCAAGTTAGTAGAAGACATTAATTCGACAAACATAGTTTTAGATAAATACAAATTCCTGTAAAATGCTGTTCCCTCCACCATTATGCAGCACTGCAAACGTCATTGTCGTAGTAATCAAATGCAGATTTATTGAATAAAAGTATTATTACAATAAAATGTATGCGTAGTGCATATTTTATTTGTATATCATGTATTGATTTTTGATAGTTTTTACTGCATCAAATAAAGATTTGCTAATATACCAATAAAAAGCCCTAAATTCTCCCCTATATTCTGTCTAAGTATTATATGTACTAATATGTACTTATCTTAGCTGTTAAATCAGCATTTATGTGCCCACTTTTGCATAAAATCTTGGCGAAGGGGGATTGGCATAAACTTTTTTGAATAATGAAACAAAATTTTTAATTACCAATATTATATTTCATTTTCAAAGCATTGTCTTGCTGATTAAAAATTATTGATAAGCTAACTTTTTTATCTATCCATTTTTTGTTTCACAAGATATTAGCATTAATTAGTTAATAAGCATATTATCTCTCTCAATGCAATCTGGCTTCCATCCTCTCATTACTAGAACAAATACAAAGTACAGTCTCTCATATATGGAACTAATTAATTTTCTTGTAATGTCAATACAATTACTACATTATGTTTGCATAGGGAGAAAGCCTGAGAATATGAGACCTTTCACTAGTTCGATTCTATCCCCGCTTTCTCTTTTTGGACTAGACAAAAACCGTTATACTGTACTTACGGCTTTGTTCAGGAGGGAGACGCAATATGCTACTGTAGCTTTACTGCCAGGTCCAGTACCGGCTGCTTTCTCGTCTACATGGATTTCTTCAAACTTCGGTTAGTTGCTTTTCTGCAGCCAAAGTAACAGCACATGGAATTCAGCTCTTTCTTATCGTTCCATTACTTCACAAGGCATATTATCCTTGACTTCACGTGTAGTGTTTGCTCACTATAATTAATAGGCAACGCGAGTTTAGATTAAACTAGTAAATTATAGGGATTTGTTATATTTCGTTAAAATTGAAACGTAGGTACACAATTTATATACATTTACTATAAAATCTCAAATTCTTGCCGTTTAGCAAAGGTTTTAAAAGTAAACGGATTCTGAGAATGGACTCAATAAATAAAGTGTTCGGCATAAAACTATTTATGGAAAGTCTTGTGGTGACAAATGTCGAAAGCAAATTGGGGAAAAGTTTATAGTGCAATTGGTTCGGAAGAAGGAAATGGATTTAGAAAACTGTGTGAAGTTGATACCGAAACGGATCAGTAAAGTAGAGAGTTTTCTGCGGAAAAACCTTCCGCAGGTCGATTCTACTTGTGCCAGGTTAGCAACGTCCCAATTTCTTTCCCATTTAGATATCCTGAGATACGATGCGGAATGAACAAAGAGTATAAGTATATCACTGCAACTTTAGCCATAATCTCATTATAAGTTGCTATACAATATTATATATGCATACTAAACTCCCAATTTCCTTATAATTAATATTGACTGTATAAATTAAACCCAGATTCTTACCTACTGCAATCCTATAATTGAGTAAACTCTAGAATCTAGAATACAATACTTGCTAAGTAATAGGATCAATGCTATTATATTACATACGGCTAGTACAGCTCCTGAAAAATATGATTTTGCTCAAAAATATCATACTGTAAGTATAGGAAGTTGCAAGTCTTAAATTCTCCCCAAAGAGAATATTATAAGTTTAAAAATATTTTTTTCTTCCAATGGATTTTATATTAGAAAAGACATTTTCCAATTCCAAATTTAGAAAAGAATCAGGAGGTAATGCACCTTGGAGTTTTAAAGCATTATCAAAATGAAAAGTTCATTGGCTTTTTATTATATTTCTTACAGTTTTCATATCAAGATTGCAGCATCTAGAATAGGCATAGCTGCGCTAGCCACCTAATAAAATTTTTATTTCTCTGACTAAGCTACGTCTGGCTGTCACTGGCAGTTGTTCTTTTAATACATTTGCACAATATTGTAGGTAAACTTTTGGTTCGTGTACGTACACACTACACACAATATGAATAAATAAGAAAGTCAGTCGTTAATATTATTACCGCAGATTTGCTAAGGATATTAGATTGGGAGCTAACACGTTCTATAATAGAGAAAATGGCTTTCCATGCACTTCAATACTCTGTAGACTGTCGTAACTAACAACTACATAGCGATAAGATGCAAATCTTTACTTACCCCATAACTGCAATTGGACCATAACATGAATGAAGTACACGACACATACCGATATAATGCTTGTCATAAATATGAAAACAATTAGTATTATAAATGGGAAACAGTTTTGCTGGAAACTTGGGACCTTGAGAGTTGGAAATAATGTAAATGACGATTTGCAGGTATTATGAAGTCTGTGTGGTGGAGAATAAAGGGGCTTTGCTGCTTCGTTACGTTGTTCTCACTGATGAGTCGATTATCATCACTCAAAATCCTCCCAAATCAATCATCCTGATGGTTAAACTCTCTCAAGTTGAGGACATTGCTCTGGTGAGATTATTAATTAAAGCTCTTATCTAGGTACCTGATGGAATATCATGATTTACTGTACTTATTTACTTCCCCATTTAGCTATAGACATTGAAATGGGCTCTATGTCTAAGTTTACAAATATTTACCTAATTTATTCAAATAGGCACCGTACAATAGAATCATAAAGGTAATAAATGTAAAGAAATAGCTTTTCCATTGTATAATGGTCAGGTCAGACGGAAAAAGCTATCATTATCAGTTTTCTTTATTCCTGTTCGATTTCCCACTTCCCACGCCTAAACGTGGTCGTAGTGGAGAGTAGGTACTGCATTTCTCCTTGAGAAAAGCATTTGTAAGAATCAATGTTAATGTCAATGCAGTAACTACTATTGCCATACATATTATATTACCTGAATGGTATAAGTAGAAAGAAGCACTATAGGAGAAAGGTAGAACAGGTAGGAGACATTGATTACGAGTACACTGATAAATCTATAAATATACACATAGAAGTGTTCTACATATTTTTATCCCTATAGATATAGGAGTATTCGTTAATAATTCAAAGACTGTGATAGGCAATAACGATGAAGTTATTGTCTATTGAGATTATTCTAACAGACAAATTAACTAGTGCTGCCCTTTGGCAATAATTGATTACCTAAATGTCAGTCCACAAAATCCTCAACCACACTCCTTTATTCTAAATACATTCCTGCCACTAAAATTTCGTCAACACTACTCTACTGTTCAGATTTTGCATGTAGATAGATTGCAAAAATACTTTCCAATTAATTTTCCCTCAATAAATTACTCTCAATGAAAATAATCTACATTGCAATAATTACACAGATATGTACCATAGTTTCAAATACGTGAAGTATCTATAATTAGTATAAGATTAAGCTAGCTAACCCCTTGAGAGTCTTACCACCCGCAATCGAAATTCAAAGAAAATAAGGTTTATTTTAGTCTAAATGCGTAGTACTGAATAAAGGGATGCATGGGACATGTTTTCCGTTTTTCCCATCTAGAATAAAAAAGCGTTTTGTCTATTTTAGTCAATAAGCTCCTTCAACAACCTGTCCCCGTATGCGTCACTTTATTTTGGTTCATTTAGCTCTGTTTTTCAATGAGATTTGGACGTACTTATTTTGTAATATATCAGAAGTGCAGAAAATTATATGAATAACGCCTAAAAAATGAGATCACTAGGTAGAAACCGCACTAATCTTCCCGGTTTGAGGATATTACGAAAACAGAAATTTTCAAAGTATAAAGCTATTTATCTCAAATTTTTTTCTTTAAAGATTTTCCATTACTTCATTTTTGTAAGTTAGTTTGCCTTAAACATACCCTTTTATATTATTACTAGTTGAATTCTAGCACACAAAGTGTGCTAGAAAATGTTGCAATCAGTTTTCTAGCGACTGCGCATTGGCCCGAATTTCATAGACCATTGATTGGACTCAGTAGTCTAGGCTTTGCTCATTAATTACAAAATATTACCCTTGCTCATTAGTTACAAAATATTACCCTTGCTCATTAGTTACAAAATATTACCCTTACTCATTAGTTACAAAATATTACGGACATATATAAAAACATTTATTCAAGAATAGTGAAAGAATCCCATGCGCATGCCCCAGTTTATGTTTATGTAGAGTAAAGATGAAACATACCCTGAATTTATAAATAGCACGTCGAGCCGTGTATAATATGCCATGTAAAGCAATTTTTAAATAACCTATACTAGGATAAGTAAACTTAGAGTTGGAAATAATTAAAAACTTGGTGAATGGTTCCCGAATTTTGGGAAATGTCATTGAGCGTTAAAGTGGGAATTGAGCAATCCAAACAGTAAATAACCTCTTAATTTTTTTCAAGTGCTTATTCTGTTTATCTCATTAAATGCAACATCATTATTTACCTTTCCGTTAATTAGTGACTTTGAAAATGGTTTTTTGATAAATTATATGCAAAAGACATATCAAATGGTTTAAAGCCTCTATTCACAATGTCAGCTACTTTATATTCATCATTACAAATATACCGAGAGAGCCAATCATATTTTAGATGGATTCAAAGAGTTTTCAAGGGTATGAAAGCCAACAATACATTAAACTTGTTATCGTTTCACACTATGAATTTCCTGAAGGCATGATCGGAACAAAATTGTAAACATCATAATGTCATAAATATTTGGTACTACAATATATTACTACTATGCTCGTAATTATATATATTTGTGTGTAACGTTTTACTATGTAAATATGCATGACTGTTGGCAATTTTTATTGCAAGAACATTTATCTAAAATGCGTTCATTCATTCTCATCCTTTATATCCATCATACAGACAAAGATAGCTACAAACTACATGCAAGAATATTTTTTACACGTAACACTAACGTTGTTAAGTTACCTTGTGTAGATACAATAAACTCTTAAGGAGTGACAATAACAATATCATTGCCACTGCATTGGACTTCGGTAATGCATATCAATAATGGGATATACCCAGCAATTTTGATGAAGATTGCTGTCAACTGTCAAAGCTGATAATTAAAACCGTCATAGTCAATAACTCATGAATTGCAGGCTCTAGTTTATGCTACTCATAGTAAGCAATTAATACCCGTATGCCAAATGGTTGTAACTACCGCAATAGGAAACGTTAACATTAATACGCAGAACAAATAAGTAAGAGAACAAAGAGTGTTATGCAACTGTAGCAATACGGCAAAATGTAATACCAAAATCTGACCTCAAATCCGGCGGTAACTGTCAGTAGGTCAGTACAGTAATGCTGTGAGTGCTCTGTACAGTCGAGTAGTAAGACCTTGGTGTTACAACAATTTATTTGGTTTAAGCTGATGACTAAAGAGGAAAACCGGCAATTCTAGTGAAGTAATAATTGTGGATTAATTGCATAATACTAGACTGTGGTTGGGTTTTGCACTTATACGCAACGATGAGACAAGAAAGTCAGGTGCATTAGCGCTTTAAGTCCTTTTACCCAGGTATTACTGCTAATTGACTTTAGGTAGGGAATTAAAATAAAAACCTCAAATAGCGTATATTATGTAATTTACTAATCAATAATATAATTGTTTACAACCAGCTTCAGTTTCACCAAATGCTTTCTTTTCACTGAGGAGAGTAATTAGAGTCACTAATTAATAGAAATTATGTGTACACCCAATTTCAGTTAAGAGAAGTAAAGTGCACTGTCATTGAGGTACTACAGAAATATTTGCTTAAATACATTTAATTTCCTTAAATACACTTAATTTCCTTAAATACATTTATTTTCCTTAAATATATTTAATTTCCTTAAATACATTTAATTTCTTTAAATACATTTAATTTCTTTAAATACATTTAATTTCCTTAAATATATATTTAATTATATAAATACATTTAATTTCCTCAAAAAGGTATTTACTAATAATAAATGAAACTTCAAGTTATGAATCAAATTGTGGGGTGTAGCCGATAAATGTAACTATAACTCGTTATTGAGTTATGATCTTATGGCCATTGTATTTGTAGAGTATTTGGTGTTAATATATTTGGCATATATCGTATCCCAATGTTATGTCGAGTTATTATATGCGGATACCAAAAAATGAGATTCTGAATAATTTTTTGTTGCGTGCAGCAACGTTTTCATGTTTCAAGTCAATCCAATGTTTGCGTTTTCAACGGATATTAAATGGTATTTCTGTAGTATCCAAAATATGGTGCAATAGAGAGAATAGTTTGGTGGACAATTTTATAGTCTGAAATGTTTTATGCCATGTATGTGAGATGTACGGACCATGTACGCTCAGAATGGCGCTGTTTAGGTAAAGTTACCTGTTCTGTTTACAATTACTACTTATAGCCGTCCGTTGTTACTCACCTAGCCCCAGATATAGGCACCGCCGATAAAATATTTACCCTAGTAGTATTAGAGGAAATGCGAGTACGAATAAGAGGATATCTAACCTTGAATGTAAGTTGCCTACCTACCTAAACAAAGTACCTAGCTCATTGTAGTGACAAGTTGATATTTTTATGCTGCCTGCCTATCCAAAACTTACAACATGCAAATAGAAAGTACCTGAGATATTCTTCATATCCAATTTGAGATATCGTATTACATACATTACAGCATTTTACTAACATGAGACTTGAGCACGTGTAATTGTAAAAGCTATCCATTAAATGCCTTATTAATCCTAAACTGCTCTAGCTCTTGGTTAACCTTACATCGATTGATTATTTATAGCTCACCGCAAGACAACACGAGTTCTAATTGCAATACCATCCATGCCACTATGGAATATTTCATTAAGTATCTAACCTAGCCCAACTTGCCAAAAGTTTAAATATTGTAGGAAACTAAGGAATCTACTTGTAGTCTACATTTAAGTTTTAGTAGCCGTAGAAATTTCATATTCTGGATCGAAAAACTTACTCAGTTTTCGAAGAAATTAATATGACCATCTTTTTATTGGAAATATACTTCAATTGTATTTAATTGAATTGCTTCATAATAAATGGAATAAACTTGAAAAAGTGGTTTGTTGAACTTTACCTTCACAGTCAGATAGCTAGTGTGTAAGAAAAAGACATGAATTTTTTATAATATAATTCTGGGTATTGGTCGTTAAGCTAGGTCCGCGCAAAACATGTTGTTCATTTTCTTTGATACAATAATTTCCTCGACTTACTATATATTCAATTTTGTTTTCAATTTTTCTACTGAGACCGGAATGGGCTTCTGTAGGAGGCGAATTTACAAATTTTGCATATTTATTCATGGAATATTTACTAATTACAGTTGTTATTTCCTTCAGCCAGGTTTTAAGATTCGTATTAAAATTTAATATCTTAACGTTCTTAACTATTTAATTACGATAGGGTTTCGATTGGTGTACATGTACATTACAGCACTTCAAGTATGCTAAATATTTCTACATGTTTCCAAACGAAATTTTAATTATCATAATTGATAACATAGCAGGTGGTATTATTAGGTAATACATTATACAGAAATAGGTACGTCTGTAATCTTTAAGGAAGGAAAATCTTGTGTAATGTATGGAGTAATTGCAGTATAGGGTGGTTTGAGTTTACCGTCACGAGATAAAAGAAATTGAACAAAGGTGTCCGAATGGCATGAAACTTTCCTATTGTCTTTAAAATATGAGTGGAAATACCTGACATTTGCTCACCTATGTCAGTCGTTTTATGGTTTAATAATACATTGTTCTTGTGACTGCCAGTGGAGTGCAAAGGTTATAATTTAAGTAAGTCTATTGAATACAGAAACGTCAAACATAAATAATAGCATAAAGCCAGGCCAATGAAATGAGCAGACACAGTAAGAATAGGTGTGTTATTATAATTGAATTTCAATGTCGACGTCATGTATGGAAGTCAATACTGGCTATTATGCTTTGTTCTATCTTCGAATCCAAGAATTCTGGGAATCAGACAGGGAGTTTTGCAGGAGTTCCTGTCTAATATTTCAAGTGCACTGTAGTGTCGCCCAAATACCTGCAGTAGCCAAGCAAACAATGATTTAAGGAAATTTTCGTGAGTAGGAGCCGAGTGACAAATCCAACGATTACAAGTGCATATTTTATTCATCAACTTCTCATGGTCAGGGTGACATGACATTGCCTCGCAACTCTGCTCGTGCCATTCGTTCGCATAAGCATTTTCTGCAGACAGTCAAAGTCAGCGTTCATATTCAATGTCTATATGTATGTACATTACCCATATTATAATCTTCCAAACCGCAAACAACATTTAAGTATAGAAAGCAGTTCGTAGGAAGCTTCCACTTTCCTGTCTTCTATTATTACGCCTGCAAACCAGGCTTTTTTGCCTATTTATATGTACTTAACGTCGATAGTCCATAGCTCTTGAAAAAGTCTTTTGCATTAATTATTATTTTATTGCCTATACACCGAAGGTGAGCAAAGAGGCATTCAAATTTCTTTACATTTGTTTAGACTAGTACATATACTAAGTATATAATCCTTTTAGACATATTAAAAGGCTATCTCTCTCTATCCTACGATATTATATGATTCTATGATAAATTCATCAATGTAGTTAGCAGACCCTTCCTCCCCTTCCACAGGAAACCTAAATATTTCCGATGGAATGACCGAAACAATTATTTCGTGTCTAATGTCCAGAGTATATAGCATATAGATATTGCATTCGTCTATCCTGTATCTATAACATTTTCGCTATGACAGAACTTTTGTGCTTTACTTCAGCTTGTTGTTTTCCATGTTGCAAAGACCATAGAGCAGTGAACTCCACAAATAATCCGTGCCGATAATTTTCCTGAGAAAACACCCAATTATTTTAAACTTTGATATCGATATTAGATAATTGAATTAAATCCAATTGAGTTTAACTCTAATACTTGCATGTTTACATTCCGAAATCATCCTGGATAATTTCAATTATAATTCATTTGATGTGCTCGTTTTAAGTTTTACTGTCGAATAGGCGATGGAGGTTGCGATGTGATAGGAACATTTATATGAAGAATACATTTACTGGTCTATTGGACATATTGTAGCCAGACGTCGGTACTGTACGTTTATTATGTATGAGGAAAACTTAGCTAAGTAAGCATCGCCTAATTAATAATTCCGTAGTGACAATATACTTTAGCACTCACAGCTTAGCTTTACTACCTCGAAGTAGCATTGAAAACGCATAGGTAGACGAATGGTTATGGGAGGACATGACATTTTACATGAGCAAGCAACAGCGCAGTTTCTCTCAGAGCATATCGTATTCGCTGACAGTTTCCGTGTAACTCATTGTGATAGTAGAGGAAAGGAATTCATTATTATTATGTTAACCGTAGTACTCTTTTGCATTTTAAAGGGATGAAAGTCTTCCCCGCCTTCGAGAAATTAAAATATTATAAATCTATGGCGTCCTGATTAGTATTTTAATTTGCTATAATAATAATTTGCTATTAGGTTTATGCAAATGTAACTATTAACTATGTACTCCATTAACATCGTTCTAAATTAAACCAAATGTTGATGCCCAAGCTTTGAGAAATTAAAAAGCAGCATTGGTGACATATAAATAGTAGTATAAAAGCGCAATCAAATAATTTCAAAATATGTAAAAACGCAACGATTTCATCCGATCAAATATTATACCTACATTAAACTAGAGCGATTGCGCGAGTTCATTCTGAAGATTATTACAGACTATTCACTTCCACGACTTCCACCTAAGCTGGTATTTATCACAATGATTGGTGAATAATCCATTATATATAGCATTTAGTGCCCGCATACATTTACGCAGTTATGAAAAGTAAATAAAGAGTATTAGTATTGAATGTTGGTACATATGGCTTGGACAATTTAGTCAAAATGGTTTTATGACTTGGACTTGGACATTAAAAGCAAACATTTGCTTGGCTTATATTTCAGACGATATATATTACGTTGTATTTTCTCTTACTGCTCTTTGAAGGTACCGATTGTACAGGTGATATTAATTATATGAACTCATGCAGACGGTACGAGTTATTTATTTTATTTTGTTGTCGACGCGTATATGCATATAATATATGTAACGAAGGGGTTATAAAAATGCTTCATTATGGCGAATCAAGTGCAATGCAGGTCAAGGATAATGCAAATTGTAAAAGTCGTAAGTGTCGCAGGAACAAGTAATAACGTTGTTTTGCGTAAATGCAAGTACTTATGTCACCAGAATAAATTATATTGCATAATAAAATAAGTCTACATAAACTTGTATAGACTTAGTCACAGTTGACTAGTGAAGTGGATGAATGTATGCACAAGTTTAATCCAATCTTTCGTGCGTGTATTTAGTTAATGTATTTGGCAAGTAATGCTGTTGAATTTCTGCAAGGTTTCTCTTTTGTCACCTACGTATGTAGATACCATACCCACACAATACGATCGAAGGTATAGCCCTATGCAGTGCAAATGACATTAGAAATTAAATAACAACAAAATAATTTAGTTGGCCGTAGTGCCCCACTTGATTCAGCATGGCCCAATTTCGACAAAATATAAATTTGGTTATAAAAAGCTAATAAGCATTACATTTCGTCTGAGTCATTATTATTGAATAGTTTGTAGAGTTGGTCAACTTAGAAAATACGTGAGAAAATTAGGAAAATGTAGCAGAGAAAGTCAAATGAAAGTAGTTGGCCTAGCCAGACGCTTGACTATTGCTTGAAAGTGTATTTCCCAGGAATTTGATTGTCGACAGAGTAAAAGCTGCATTGGGTTTGCTTATTGTAACAATAATTGTAGGGTTTCCTTTGGAACATTCTGTGCTAGGTGTTTATGGTTAGAGGTGAAAGAAGGGCAGGAAAAGGAAGAGCGTATTTCTGCATGAGGTACTCACAATATTGCATATAGCTGTGAGATCCAACATTGTAATAGGATTGTACATTAATGAGTATAGAGGGGAGAATAAAGTATAGCATTCTGAAGTAAATAAATATATTTATAGACTCGTTGGTTAGGGCGCATTGAAAATAATATTATTTATTGTGCTTTAAATTTTCTTCTCGGTATTTCCTTCGATTCGGGATAAGTTAGAATGGGGAGTCCTCCTGTGGCCGTTGTGGGGAGAGTTTTTGTGCAGATGTCTCATTAACCTAGACCCAACAGGGCCACAGCAACTCGCCTTACCTTAATTGAAGATTGGCGTGATTCCCTCTTTACTACTTATCACAGCTTTGATCTGGATTGATTTAAAGTAGAGAAACAGGGGAAACTTTCTTTTCCTTATATTCTTACTTATGTAATATTAGAAACGTGTCGACCGCTTTCTCCTTTCCTATCCACTCTCAACTTATCACGAGTTTCCTTTCTTCGTGTACACTTTTTATGTCATTTAGCTATATATCGACTGTACTAGTGTACTAATGCTGCATTTACATGTCTGCTCTGGTTTGAAAAAGATATACTCTACGACGACGACATTTTGTGATATAGAGTACATAAATAACAAGCATTGTGCTCCGTTATTCATTATATATGTATCAATACAACAATGGTGTATGTTTTCATTTCAGTACCCGTCAGTCTGCTTGAATATGGCCAAAAGAGCAGGCTACTGCCTTACTTAATTGGTAGTAAAATAAAGTGACTATTTATTCCCTATATAAATGACATGGATTTGGCTGAGTGTATTTGATATCCATAAGGAACTGCGTATGTTCTGCAGAGTCAAGTCCAAAGCAAAATAGCGGTGTGTGTGTATCCTTTCGTAGAGGATATCCGGACGTCATTTCAATTACTAAGCTCCTGTTTATTCTTTATCTGACAAACAAAAGCTTTTCTTTGACTCCCTCTTATGCATTTTTATTTTCATATTACATAAACACCTGGCTGTTACCTTTGAACTGCAACGTGAGGGAAAGTTTTATTTATTATTATTAAGAAGACCGCAGTGCCTACAGCCTACCCAATATGTGTACTGTTATGGCAGTTATTACTACTGTGTAGTTGTTTAATTGCTAGCTACGCCACTCATAATCGCTTTTCTATCTGTCTTAAAGTTGATGACCATAATATGAAGTGAAAGGTTAAGAACTGCCTTTCTCATGTATATTTCTACCTTACTAAATAATACCTATTAAGAATATTCAACCATTTCTAAAGTAACCATGGATTTAAACATGAAGGTAAATGCATTTTGTTAAGGTTAAATCCAATGTTGTTGTAATTTTGCTACATTAGCAGCAACTCTAACTAAATTCGATTGTGCAGAGTGTCTAGTAGGTAATGCTTGGGCCTATATACTACGAAAAATAATTATAGTGTAGAAACGTGGTAAACTATGAGAGCCTATGGAGAATTATCTTTGATGAATGTTTTCCTATTCCTTAATCTTTCGTATAGGCATTACTAAAAATAGGTATCCATAAAAATGGGAAATAATTTTTCTGATAGTTTCAGCTGGATTAAGAGCTATTGTGTAATGATCTGATTGTTTTGCTATAGGTGGCCGACCGTGGGACCTTGATCAAAGGAGGAAACAACAATTCTTACATTTGCCAGCATGTTCGGGTTGTGTATGAGGAGATCGGAAATCTATCCGTAGTAGAAACTGGTAAAAATGGTATTGGAGGAGGAAGTATTGGGACAAAGAGTGACACGACGAGTGGGGATTTTGAGAGTAATGGAAGAGACTCAATTTCGTCCAGACTTAGCTCCGTCGCTGAAACGTCCTTGTCTGGTTCCATTTCAATATCAACGGAGAATAAGAGCATAATCACACTGCTACCCAGCAATCCAACATCGGATTATGATTACCCCTTTGTCCCTACAGCCATTCGGAGAAAATACGAACCTCAATTGTTTATTAAGTTGGACACTGAGAATTCGTCAAGAGCTCCTTCTACAACGGGGTTTCTGGATGTCAGTTTTAATCATTCGGATGATTCGGGGTTATCGTCAGGGTCCATAACTTCAGATCCGCAGCACCACAAAAGAGTTGACCCGGAGAAACGAGGATCTCGGAAAAATGACCAGGAAACGAAAAGTAAAGACAACGGCCGTGTAAGAAGGAACAAGCGAAATCATCGCATCCCTAAAAACAAAGACAAAGATGCAGAAGAGTCCTACTCCAATTTTGACTCTTCCAGCGGCAGCATTAGTATTGGAGATCATCCCAAAGAGAACGACGATTCCCTAGCTCATCGTGCCAACTCTGCTCTGGAGCAACGACCGTTGTCTTGGATAGAGAATGACAGGGACACTGATGAAGACAGTGAGACGAAGAGAAGAACCCGCTCAATTGACAACAGCCAACTGTCAACCTTCCGAAAAAAATTATTCGGCAAGCATTTGAGCAGTGGGAACAATGGGAAAAGCAATAGTCATAACAATATCAATAACTCAAAGGTTTTTGCTCCACAAAAGGAAAAAGAAGAGGATAAACAAAAAGAACACGCAAGAAAAGTAGCAGAGCTTAATATCTATTTGTATCGGCCCGATTCCCTTATTTTGAATGAACTGTTCCTATTGTGGAATCGCCATACTTTGGTAATCTAAATACTTTTCCTACTACGTCGATATAATTGCTTAAAAGCCTTCCTGTTTCGTTTTTATGCATATGAACTACATTGCCCCATAACATTGCAATATTTATTATTCCCATTAGTAAATCTCACTCTCAAAATAATGGCTCTACACACATTCGTAAAAAATCTTAAATATATTTTTAGGATAATTAATTATCCTTATCAGTGAAATATAAAAAATTAAGCGCGATTTTTGAATCTCCTTTCACAATATTAGTAGTTGGAAAAAAAATTCCCTTCCGTTTATGAGCATGATACTTTTTACATTATGATAATAAAAATAGACCAGTTTATCCTCTTGGCATTTGTGTATTGCACTGTACTGGTATTTAATAGAAACCTGTAAAAGATTAGTTGCCATGAAACTTTTGGCCACCTATAATGTGTAAATGTCCTTTTTTCATCCAACTGCTTCAGAAGCTTTCACATGGAGAAAGTTGATGATGTTTTTACATGATGAGACAACTTACTACTACGGTATATGGATATGATATAAATGTAATGTATCCTGGACTATGACCTTAACTTAACAGCGCGCACTAGCAGTGAAGGTATTTAAAATGTAATTGTGAATGTCAATCATGGCTAAATTGGAACTTTGGATTGATAATTAGGCACGATGATTGGAGGTCTCATTTAAGCGGTAGAAGTGCAATTTCAGGTTTCACTGTATAGTTCATTTATTTTCTGAGGCTTTCATGCAATTTCCTTTTCTACTTACTAATAAATGTTCCTTTTAATTGAGTTATAAACATAAAAAATCTCTGATGGAAAATGAGGAATTGGTAATGCAATAACATGAGGGCATGTTTATGGCATGGCAATAAGAGCAGGAATGCTAGTCAGCAGAATCAATGGTAATTACACGAGTCACAGTCATAATAGAAATACATAACTAAACCAATATGAATGAATTGATAATCCTTCTTCGATTTTTAGAAAAACGTCCTAGTATACTAAACATTGTCCAAATCATGAAAATATACTAGGATATCCATTTTCTGTGCCATGTGGTAGCACCGTAAATTAAAATTGAGCCGGGCAGGGTGCGAAATCCTGTTTTTTGTTAACTGTAACTGGTTCAATCAAAACTGGCCCATCAGATAAAACTAAAATGGTCTTTCAATTAAAAACTAGTTCTCCCTAGCTGGAAAGGAATACCATTAACATATTAGACTTTCTATTTCTTGTGCTGTATTTCGAAACTATTTTCAGGAATACTAAATCTCGTTTGTACATGGTTGTACAATTTATAATATGCTAAAATCTATTTCGGATTTAGAAAATTACAACAGGGGTTTCTGAACCCAAAGTATCCCGTTCAGCCGTTCAATACAGCTTTAATCCCAGCATCACAATTATGAAAATTTTGCAATTGAATTAGAGACGAAGTAAATTTGTAGGAAATATGTATGTACCTTTTATTCCATTTCCCGGATATTTATTTCCATTCTCAAAATTTCCTTTCCCTTACATTAGTCAACAACACAAATAAAAATAGCATAATATCGAAAAAACTAATATTCAAACTTTGCAAATTAAATATGAAACGTTAGTCACTCATTAGTTTTACTAATTTGAAAATTTTGACAGACAATGTTAGTGAATTAATGCGGGTAAACACTTTCACTCTATCTTCATAAAATAAAACTTTGTACTGATTTTACATTCTTATCTGCAGAAATGCTGTTTGGAAATGGATGAGAGTAGTTCGGGAGGATTGGAACAACAGCCAAATTTTAGTTTGCGTGCCGCGGAAAAGATACTGACGAAAGCAAACGTTCGTGATGGAATTTCTTTGCTCTCTACAGCCAAAACTTCATTTAGAAAATTTTCTGTTTTATTGCATCCGCTTTGGACTCTTCATAAAACCCTGCTCCGATATCAACACTTGAAGCTTATTTGTTGGAAGGTAAAACTTAGCTCTCATTATTATGACCGTTTTTCTACGGCTTGTGAATTCTACACGCAAATGCAAAGCAATTGCAGTACGATATCCAATTTGTGCATATCGCTTTAATTTGTACGAATATTGTAAACACAAATGTTTCTCTTTATCTTCAATGTTTTTCAAATTATGCAATGAGTATGATTGCTTTATGACTTAATTGTAGAATATTTACCAAAATAAGTACCATAGGTCATTATATATAACTGCTCATGCTAGTCTTTTACTTATATGATTACCTATTCCCCCGGCACAAAACAATTGCTATTTATATAATCAAATTGCAACTTACATGCAATTGTAATTTGCAATTGTGAATGGCTTATCATATTATATCCTGTTGACTCTAGAATATATTCCATGCCATATATGACATTGACTATTATTATAAACTTGTATCAGCACAGCGGTATGAATTATTATTTTACAAAAATCTGGAAAAATGGCTCTATTTATTCGTATACGATTTAATATTTTGCACTCATTAGCCATATTAATCATAATCGCGACATTTAAGCTCGTATTAAGACTAGAGACTAATATAGAAACAACTTAACCTTATGGCATGGCATCATTAATTAAAACCAACTAGGCTTTTTGTGATTGCCAGTTTTTAGTATATTTTAACTGCAGACAATGGTTACTATCAGAGTACCATAAATTCAGTATATTATAAATTTCTGCAACTGCTTGCCTGTCTTTATTTACTCATGTCGTAAGTGCCGGAAATTATTTTCGTGTCATTTACTTAACTGCTGGAAACATCTCCACTTATTTTATGGCATGTAGGATTTATGAAATGCATATGCTGTTAAAATTACGGCTTGCCGACTTTGTAATCTGGTGACTGTTTCCGATATTCACGTGAAAATCACGTGCATAAGCAATATAAAAGGCTTAATTTAGGTTATCTACACAATTACACTAGTAAGGATTTCGATAATCGCAAAATGATACTTAAAGTAGTCTAATGTCTAGTTTTTGCAGATATTTTAGCAGAATGCATTTTGAATTGCAGAAGTGCATGCAGGGATATTTATTCTTGTAATGACTCTACTGTTTTAATAGAATTTGAATCTGATCGGAGGACTGCTGGATATCTTGAAGTACTGCACAACGACGGGTAGTGATGGGACGAGTGACCATGCAGCGATTGATGAGGAAACACCGTCTAGATTTCTGGAGAAACTGTCAGCCTTTGCAATTACGATGGATATCTTTCGTTTACTGTACCAGTCGTGCAGCACGTCTTTCCTCGTTCAGTCTACCAACAACAATTTCCTCATTTCACTTAATCGGGGAAAGGAGTCTCCCAAGGAAATTGCTAATACTTCTCTGTTGATGGCCGTTGCAAAAAAACTTCTTGACACGACATTTTCATTCTCTTCGTTGTTTGCGCAGAGTAGGCCGAAAGTAATTGACAAGATAGAATGCGTTATATTTGATCCTCAAAACTTTGCAAAGGGACATTGGCTCAACTCTTCTGAATCAAAGGTACACATCCAAAAATAAAGATGACCTGATGGTCTAGCAAAACTTAATAGTTAAGCAGAGACAAGTTTAAGTGCTTAAGTTGTAAAGCATGTTTTCCTTTATGAATGTCTAGGCGATCAAACTCATCACAATAGCCCATAATGCTTCTGTGTCAACTTTGTTCGAGATCATTTCAATCCTTCATTTTTCACCCAGGGACAATGACAAAACCTCTTTCATGTCTTACATTCAAACTTTCCCGACGGTAAGGACGTTTATTTCAACTTTCTCCTATATTACAAATGAACCCACACGAAATTACAAAACCAAGTGTGATATTAGGTTACCTCAATTCTTTTGCATTGTAAAGTGGGTCTTAGTAAGAAGACAGCCTACATTCTTTTAACACAATCTACCTTTAGACGTGTAAACACTTGCATGCACATTTCTTAGACATTCTCCACCTGAACTCTCTCCACGTCTTTGCAGTAATTGACAAGGAAAGACACTAAGCACACAATTATTAGCGCGCGGCTGCTATTGACGTTGACACGAAACTCTTTTATTGTGTTCCTACCTTTGTATTCTTTTGTGCTATGAACTCTGTAATTGCTAAATATATACGCGAGATATATTTACAGCAATATAGCACACAGAATTCATTTATCATTAATAAAGCACCTTATCTTAAGGCAAGATAAAATCTTTCAGACTTTCTATCTGTCGATTTGTTTGTCTTGTTTTTGCTACGGAACCCAGAACCAGAAGGTTACCTTTACTTATCTATATTTCGACCGAATACAGACAAAGTGACATTCATCACTTTGAATTCCATTACTAAGCAGAGCTGCGCAGAGAATTTGCACCGGTTCTTCTGCATTGCATTCGCATTGTTTTGATAAAATGTCTCTGCAAAAATATGAGCACATTTTCTAATCGCTATGCATACCTGTGAGAACGGGCATACAAATATTTTTTATCTAACGCTATTGTACCACAGAAAACACTACCGCCTCATAACTTCTACTGTATAAATGTTATTGTTATTAATGATTAGATTCTGGAGAGATAGTCAAAAATTGCTCATGAAGGAAATAAATTGGGTTGGTTGGTATTAATATTTCGGTTACTGATTTACTGAATAAAGCCTTACTCTACCACATATTTTTGTTGCTATGTTATTGGTCCCTCTCAGTACTTGATTTGAGAAAACCAGGTCAATAATTTTTATTTATATGCTACTTCACCAACGAGATTTAAATTTTAATTACAGCTCATCCTCAAGATTGGATAAGTTAGATTTATGGGTTTTCCAAAGCAATTGAAAACTAAGATACAAATATGCTTTAAAACATTTAGACACAATAATATATGATTTTACTATTGAGGATTTTTGTTTCAGTCTTGGAAAACCGTATATCAAGTAGTCCTTTTTGATTTTAAAAACAGAATGAAATAATCTGATGATTCTTGAGACAGGCAAACCTGTCATTGTTATTGCTGATGGTTTGAGAAAAAAATTGCAACTTCCCTTATATAATTAGCATTAATCAAAGCTTCTCAAATGACAAATGTGGACCCAAAACGTCCAATCAGAATTTTAAATGTTTATTTGGGTTATGGACGTCATTAAGTAACTAAGTAACTTGCTGACTACAGTGGGGAGACATGAGAGAGTCATAGCTTTATCAGCATTTTAACAGGTACTCTTGCTGTATCTCCTTTGACATAGCAAGTTCATGTTGCATGTTGTACGCCAACATAAAAAATATCACTTAGTTATAAAAACTTGGATTCCCATAGGACTACCCTTGATAAATGCTAAAAATAAAGCTTCAAAACTGAATAGAATAGCATAGATTACCAAATAAGGTAAGTGGGTTTTAGAATGAAAGTAAAGTACTGGATGAATATAAATATATATCTTTGATTGGATTTTCAGGATTCATATCTGAGACAAAGTGTTACTCAGGTAATCAATCTTCTTAGCTCAAACCGACCGCCAATGAAAAGCGCCCAGTGTGTGCTGCTGTACCAACACGTATCCATTTTAAAGACGTTGCTGGACAACCTTGACAATGTCAAGAGCTTTCTCCGCATCACTTTCTGTGAAGAGTTTCAGTGAGTAGACAAAATAAATGAATAAAATGTAGATTTATGTTCACTGCAGTAAATTAAGACTGGCACAATCACTCCACGTTCTTTTGTTCCCTTTTTCATTTTTTTCTCTTTGTTCACCTCAAGAAAGAACTCAATTTCCATCTAAGTTTACACATGCAGTATGCTGTATGCATTGCAATAATAGTCCTATACTTTGCAAGCTAAGGGGTACTATAATATTTACTAGTTTACCTATGTGTGTGGTAGGTAGTTACAAACTGAGTTACACGAAATGGCACATTTATGATGAACATAATCTACTGGTAACTACATGTATAAAATAAAAAAAGAATTTCCATCCAAAAATAATTGGAGCAAGTAGTACACTTTCTTTTCGTTTCACATTTATCGTGGAAGTCAAGGTTTTTTTGCAGGTAGTAATCAAAATATGGACGGATAATTTTTTATAATATTTTATTACTGCCCATTTTAGTACCTTTACCAATTTACTACTTTATATATGCTAGTTTTAGAAACTACTAAATATATTATAAATCAAGGAGCGGATGAACTTGAGGTAGGAAGAAATAAAATTATGTATTTTTCCCAATTATATTTTCTCAGCACTAATAGTATGTATAGTAGACATGAATTCAATTATCATATTCTCCACACAACCCTGTTCAATTAATTTGCCATTTAATAAAGAGATTAGATAGGTATACTTAAATATAACTTGAACATGTTTTGACTCATGACTTACTCATTGTTTTTATAGGTACTTTGTTCATGGAAGAGCTGCGAGTGTGAAAATCCCGGATCGATATCCCATCAAACCGAAACTTTTGCTCATATGCATTGAACTTCGCAATGAAATCGTCCATAAAGTCCCAACATAAGAAAGCAATTTACTTTTACTGGTATACTACAGAACAAATCATTTTTGAGAGCTACTATATATTCAAGAAATATTGAAATAGAAACCTCATCCCATTAAATTGGGAAAACATCAAAATATATTTATACTTATAATACTTATATTATGAATGGTTTTCTAAGCCAAATAATACTATTTATTTATGGTGTCACAATAGTAGTAATTATAAGTATAGTATACTATTTATTATTCTGATATCCCTATTTAAATACAATCACATACATTACATAGTTGTAACATAATTTTACATTTTAAACTGAATACAAATAGTGTTGCTATACGGTATTTATTTGTCGCTGCGTTACTAAATAATATTTATTAAGATATGATTTATGTACTTATGCTAATATTGAACATTTATATATTCTATATCATCAAAACACCATTCGTACTAAATATGCTTACAATACAATTGAATAGTAACGTTATTCTATGGCTTGGAATGGAACGAAAGTGTAATTTGGAACTACTATCTTATTATATATACAAAAATGGTTAGATAATAATAATATTCTTTATAAATCAAATTGAAAATTACTGAAATACGACTTAACAAGTGTGAGAAGAATGACTGTGTAATAAATGTACCTGCGTGATATAATACGATGACTAATAATATTTAGTAATACTATATATGGTACCTACTACAGTAGATACCCATATAATATATTGTGCATAAGGACTAATTTAAGTTAAGGCTGATGTTATGTAGTAAATTTGCTTTGCTAATAATATTAAGTACAGTTTACATTTTCATGAAAATTATGCAACAAAATTTTTTGTAGCTTTTAGGAATTGCACTTTAATGAAAATTTAAAAAAGACTTGGCCTTGGTTTGAAAAATTAAAACATTTTTATACTAATTTGGGTTGGTTGTATTTACTGACTTGAATAGAATTTGTAGTATACCTGTGATTTGATTATAAATGAAAAAAAATTCTTTATATCGTAACGCGTTTTATACAAAATATTATTTCTACTAATTTGCAACAACGAATTAATTTATCTAGTGATATTGATATTTTCTACATTTTCAAGTTGGTATGTGTGTTGTTATTAATCATGGACAATTGTACATTGTTTTCTTGGATGGGAATGTGGCTACTTACTGTTGTTTATAATGATGATAAATAAACTGTGATCAATTTGAAAAGGTTTATAGTGTATCAATTTACAGAAGTTATTTAACAAATCAAATATATGAAAATTTTATATTATTGCTCTCCGTATTAATTTTGCGTAGATTCAATAGAACGTAAAGCAACCACTAAGAATACTTGAACAATTCTTTATACAAATTATAGATACATAATACGGTTACAAAATTACAATGTATCTATACTAAAAAATAAGACAAAATAATATAAACTTTTTGAAATAGCATATGCAAGCTCTTTTTTACGCTTACAATATTTCTCGAAGACAGCAAGCATGTTAAAGAGACAAGTTAGACCAAAAAATCATAACTATCATTTTCATAATTATTTATTGTGTACTCAGTATGTAAATAACATGCACAAAAGTGGCACAACGTTGAAAACAAATATTTATCGATTGAATAATTGTACGATTTTTAATTAGAAATTGTATCCAAAGCTCGCGTTATCAAATAATGACCTAGTTTAAAAACTCACAACTAATTATATAATTATAATCAGCAAGAACAAGAACTGCTCGTAGGGACTGCAGCTTTAAGACACAATGCATCGGAACCATTCGAGAGTCCATTCATACCACTTTGACGTAGCATGACTTCAACTATAAATCTGAAATAAAAAGTTACATAATAATAAAGCTTAAAAGATTTTTATTATTTTCATAATAATATTATTATATTAAAACTTTTGTAATTTCATTATTCCGTTTCGAAAAAGACAAAAATCGCAATTTAAAAATCTTTATTATTAGTTTTAATCATAGGTATTAGTAAAATATTTATACAAATTTTTAAATAAAGCTATTAATACTCATTTTTAATACAAATGAGTTTATAACTTCAAAATGAAAAACGGGATTCCGTGCTGCCCATGTAAAATTGTTTTTTTAAGTTAGACAAGGGTAATATTTATTTAAATAGGTGGCACCTTTACATTTTCTTCATTCGATTGCTTATTTTCAACAGGTCGATTACTACTTTTACTGATGAATGGGGTTCAAGTATTGGAAATTAAACTTGATGGTAAATGGTTGCAGATTTTTTGGCAATAGGGACGAGAAAATTACAAATAACCTATCTAATATAAAAGTCGTTCTCATCAATTGCACAAACCTCATAGAATCGCTGACCATTAGTCCCTCCTTAGCAGATGTTTCAGTCCATCCAATAAAGTTGTTCTCCTTATAGAAAGTTTCGATTTCCATTTGATCAACTTGTCGCTCTGCGAGGTCACACTATTGACAAAATATTAACAATTTCAGTAGAGAACTTGCAACTTTCAGACCTATTAAAGTGTATAATTTTTTTGAACATAATGGCCCTGTCAAGTATTCTCAAATTGCAAAACATTGTTTTCATGAAACAAGATCAAAGTAAAATATACACTGTTGCATCTTGCTCCAGAAATATATAACATATTATATTGGTATGTACAAAACAAACATTGCAACTGAAATTAAAAGATTACTTTTAGCTGATATATACTAATGGTGTACTACATGTTTAACTGGAGGCTGGCAAATAATTTATTGACAAGTATAAAAGTGTATAAAATGTACCTCCATTTATGGGCACAATTAATCGTAGATACTGTATAGAGATTAGTAGATTGCTGTTTTTCATGATTGTCAACTCAATCGAAAGTTTGAAATGAATCTATTTACGTGTAGTTTCTATAATGGCATCTTTGATAATGTTTCTAAGATCCTAGTAAATTAGTTAGAAAGTTGCTGACACTTAATACTTGATCATAAAATTGAAAGATACATATTTATAGTATTTTATGTGTATTCGAAATACTAAATGGTAATTATGAATGAATTATTGTTAATATTAACTGAATAATTTTTATTAAATTAAGCAATAAAAAATGACTTTGTTGGCGAGGAGCATACAAGGGATGGGACTTCCATCAGGAAGCATACATTTTGAGTCAACATCTTTCTTCCATTTCAGCGTATTTTGGAAGGAGTTTTTGTTGGTTAAGTCAAACATAATAATGCAGCCGTGAGCATCTTTAAAATAAACTCTCGTCATCCACGTAAATCTCTCCTGACCTAAAAGTTAAACAAAATGATATTATTCCTTGTTATCGAATTTTATTTAAGAACGGTTCAACTGTTATCGATAATGCAGTTTGTATGGTTTATAAGCCGATACAACTATTAGATAATGAAAAGAATTTTTTATATGTAACAAAAACAAATAGTCAAAGAAAATCAAGAAAATTTGCTAAAGTCGTCCTCTACCATCAAATATCAATTGTTAAGAAACTATTTTGGATATGTACATTGGATATACAGACATAATAATATGGAAGCTATATGAACAAAGCTTGATTTCTTTGTCTAGTAAGTGAGTAGAAGTACAGTAGAAAAGGTAGGTAACTGAATTAATAAGAAGTGAGTTTTTTAAGCACAGGATTTTGTCAAATTTGCTGAACAGCTTTATTCGAGCTTTAAAATCATGTTAAGGAATGGAAATCAAGGGCAACAAGACACGTTTCATATTGTAGTATTACTCAACCCACCTGCAATGTCCCATAGTTGCAGCTTAACAGTTTGATTTTCGGACCACTTGATAATTTTTAAAGCAAAATCCACACCAACCGTTCCTTTGTAGTCGCGTTTGAAACTATCTTGAACATATCTTTGAACAAAGGAGGTTTTTCCGACTGTAGGATCTCCAATTATGATCACTTTAAACAATTTCTCACTCATTATGATAGCACACTCTTCTCTTTCTGTAAATCAACAATACTAATCACAATCCCACACAGGACAACAAAATAGATTTTTAAATCACAGACCACCGAACTATAAGACGCTCCAGTTAGTCAAATCTAACTTGACACTAGTTTCACAACGAAGCACATTGTAATTCTATATAATTACATACGAGTTTGCAAATAATGCACTTTACATGGAACACAATACCCGTAACTGAATAGGATTAGAACGTGAGCTAAGTAGAATTCATTTTGTGGACTACTGACTGGAAGTTTATTTATCACTAATAATTATTGAGAATTAAATGATAGATTTACTACGGAATAGTATGGCTATATCTGAAAAGAATGTTGCGGTCTGGGCAGGTAACACAACACTGCTTAGTTCTGAGTATGCACTGTGCACTTTGCGCCTCTAATATTAATTGCAAATGAAAAAGAATGTACCTGTTCAAACCACAATTTTTTTTCTTTTGCTATGCTAATAAAATATAGTAGAGCTTAGCCAGTCTCTCGTTTACTTATAAATTATCTTCGGAAAGAATGTATTATAGGTACGACATGTTATTTAATATTGTTATATCGGTAAAGGTGTCCAGTGTATTAAATCCGACGGACAGCTTCATATGTAACCATTGTATCTGTGATAATATTATTGTTGTACTTGTACATTATATAAAAGGTACATTTAGCATGCATACTAGTGGAAGATATCAAGGCCAAAAGTAAAGAATATTATTATGCTTGGTCCTGGAGGAATCTACTTACTATCGCTCGCCAGACGACTACCTACTACTCTACTACTCCTATAATATAAATGTGTGTGTGCATGTGTTCAACTTTTTATTCCCTCACTGAAACAGAACGCAATCAACCTCATGTCATGTGCCTTTTCCAGTTTTTCTAACTAGCTAAATAGGATAATACTATTAAGTATTGCATACAAAAGATTTCCATAGGATAGTACACTGTAGAAACGACACGCTGCATATTCAATGTGTCCTGCAGTAAGTATAAGTAATAATAATAAGTGTCTACTAATGTGTACAACAGTTTCTTTGATTATAGAGATTAAAATACATAAGAATATTTTCCAGCATGCAACAATAAGCCCAATCCTGTTTTCAAAGTGGATCCTATTCTTTCCTGGGACCATTCACTTCTTGTTGTGATATGCCTCTATTTGTACATACTTTTTATGGTATACTATACATAAGCTGGCTGCGTACATACTGCAAACACATACTCATACAAATACAACACATACATCAATGCTACCATAAACTATTTACTGGAGACTGGGAGAGCCCATTTTCTCATATTTCCCATGCTGCTCAACAAACCCAACGTTTCATTATCTCAATCTCATCTGCAAGTCTGCAACTGCAACAAGCAAAGCAGTGGAATAATGGTATTAGTAGTATACTTTGTATTGTAATATGCATTTAAGTTGTATTCGATTTGGCCCCAGACCACTTTTTCCTGAGATACTTAATAAATGGTTGCACAATGTTATTTTCGTACACTATGATAGTAGTAGAGGGATGCAGAATTAATGCTATGTAAATTAATTGTTATCCATATCCAGCAGATTTAGATTTAAAAATAAGTCGCATCTGGTATGGTTTCTATTGGCGTGCCAGACACAGTTCTAAAAACGCTTTCATATAAATCTACACAGTGTTTTAAGACATATGTGTACAGTTTTATTGATGTCAGGCCAAAAATGTAGGTTTTCTACATTGCAGTGTACTATTTTAAATATCATTTTGAATAAAACCCTGTTTACAATGAACGTTAAATTCATTTACGAAATGAAGCTTCGTTTTACATGATTTAGTTCAGGGATTGTTTTGTTAAGGTATGTATATCTGTGCCGTGCCTAATGCACTCTAAATATCGTGGAGTAAAGACCGCTAAAGTATAAAATCTATTTCGTTTTAAGTAGAGGTTTACATAAAATGTCTTAACAGATTTCCTATTTCATCCCTTTAAAGAAGTCATATTACATTTACAGTTAAAAGGTAATGATTTAAAATAGCCTTACATGTAATGTCATTAATGCGTTACTGATTCCACGGCAGCTATTTATTAGTTACTTTTTATGAGACATTTTGTTTCTATTTCATATAGACGTGCTTCATGTTTCGCAGTTCTATTCTTTATGTCAATTTCTTACATATTTTGCAAAATATTCTGGCATAAAAGAATTATATCATTAAAAAGTGGACTGCTAATAGAAACATACAGTTAGTTAGGCGTTACGACAATTTTAAGGTTACTAATTTAACTACTGTTATGCATAAAGTGAATAAGTATTACTTAAACTGAAATAATTTTTTTTCATACCCATAGAAAAGCAAACCATTTAATATTTAAAGAGAAGACATTTTGGTGGTAATAAATAAAATGCCAGCGGACAATATCTTCACAAGTTGTCGCAAAGGGGATTTATACCGTGTCCAGTAAGTTGAAAATCAAAAATTCCAATTTTTTGTGATACTGTTCCAATGGGAAGTAGATGGGAAAGTATCTGATGACCTGAATAGATAACTAGTGCACAAGCATGAGCTATAATGTATGTTAGCTTCAGCTCAACCTCACTGAGATATTGCAGTCTTTCTGACTTGTTGTGAATATAGAAGCCCACCTTCATTTCTGCCCTGTACGATTTTGAGAGTGTACTTATATTATGATTTGGGTACTATTAGGAAAATATGATTGCGTTCTAATGCTACGGAACATTCAAATTAACTCTGACATCTTATTGCACACAGTTACAGACAGTCTTAACAGTATACTAGCAATTTTTTTTGCTTCAGTTTTTCAATAAAAACTGCCCACCAAAATATTTTCTGTAAAATTTACGAATTCTAAGAAATGAATATGTACACATTTTAAAAACTATTGTATAGAGCTTTTTTTCAAGTAGCTATGAGTTGCAATTTCTTGTTTTATTCACCTATAACAAAATATTTCTTAATTTTATTTTATTTCTAGAAATGCCTATAATTACTTTTAGGGTCGGTAGACTTCACTCAACAAGTGGCACAGTACTGTATACTGATTTTGGTGTAGTATTAGAAATAATTGCAGTCCGAATTTTATTCTACACCCGACATATTTATTGTTTTAAATTTTTATCTAAACTAAAGACTAAACTAAGGCTAAACTATACAATGAAAATCAAAGTTTTCTTGTTCACTATCCTGTAATAGACATGTATCGATTAGGGCAACGAATAACGGGGATTCCAGGCTTCTCCACTGTTTAGCTAACTAAAACCATAATTTTGAAAAGATTTCCTGTAACGTTGCAATAAAATTAATTCCTGTAACATTATTATTTTCAGTTCCATTTTTCTGTTCAATAATATTTGTAATTATTAATGAAAGTTCATTCTATTTTGACCAAAAATCTTGGATATTAAATCTTATATCCATTCAATAGGTAGAAATTCATACTTCTTCTCAAAGGCTACATGTAAAGCATAATTACACTTTCAAAATTAAAAATTGGCAAACTGATTTTTCGCAGATACTTGGTGGAACAGAAAGAAATTGATTTAAATGTCCGAGATTGTTGGGATAGTACTCCTCTGTAAGTTAATTTCCACTTTCTAAACTATGTAATCTTTCTTTAGGTTGAAAATTTCAATAATTATTTACATTTCACAAATCGGTTGATGAAATATTTGATTCCAGGTACTATGCTTGTTTATGTGGTCATATAGAAGTTGTGAAATATTTATTATGTAACGGTGCTCGTTGCGAGGCAAACACATTTGATGGCGAGCGCTGTGTTTACGGAGCCTTAAATAACGAAATTAAAAAAGTTCTTTTGGATGCTAAAGTATTAACAGCTCAAATTAAAAAGAGAGATGACTACGACGAATTTTGTGAAAGGTTTGTCCCTTACATAAAATGGATTGTTGAAACAATTATTCAAAACATGACAGGTGTAATGACTTTTCTGCATTTACAGGCTTCTGAAATCGGAAGAATTCAGCGATGTCACATTCCGTCTTTCAGAAGGCCATGTATTTAACCTACACAGGTGTATTTTGTCGGCACGCAGTGAATATTTGCGACAGGCATTGCAGGGGAAATGGAAAAATAAAGAAGTTCGCACAAATGCAGTAGGTTAATTAGACGCAACGCGATTTTAATTTTCACCACAAAGTTTCTATTGCTAGTCAAACTGAATTTAGAGAGATTGTCATTAAATTAATTTCCCGATTTACTAATTAGGTCAATGCCCAAGTTTTTGATGACTTTTTGCGCTACATTTATACCGGACGGACTACTTTTTGCAAAGACTCTAGCGAAGAATTAATTCGTTTGGCAGACAAATGCAAATTGGACAGTTTAAAGACTAATTTACAGAAGACTATCGCAGATGTCGAGTTTTTTGGTAACATCTTATAATAATTTATTCTATAAATTTATAAAAAACAGTTTAAACTTACGATACATATCAGAACAAAGATATGAAGAATCAGTTTCCATGCAATCGCCAGCAGAATTCATATCCATTGCTATTTTCAAAATTAATAAGTTCGCACAGAAATAACAGCAGTACCGGATGGGCAATATTCCGAGACTAAATGTTTACTCGAACTTTATTGCAAGAGTTTCAGTAGGATTATAAATCTTCTGTAATGGAAAGGGAAGCCAAACAAAATCATTTGTATGCATTGGTTTTCCTACAGAATGCCAAACTTATAACGCTTCCGAGTTAGACTATCGAGAACTACTAATAAGAACAAGAGCTTTATGATATCATCTTATTAACATTTTCTAAGATAATGCTACTACTTAACATGGCCCATATATTTATTAACGTATTCAGATACAATTTTTAGACATACACAGTCTACACATCTGTATTTGTAAGACAAAGCACTCGCCTTCACTAAAGTTTACGCCAAAAAATTGTTTCATGGCATATGCTGCCCTAAACAAAAGGACGAGTTATCATATTATATTATCATTTATAATATTGCTACTGATGCTGATAACTTAAAAGTAATACTTTGAAGAAGTCCAGGTTTGATATATGTATTAAATTTTTTAGATAAATAATTTCATTTAATATGCAGAAGAAAATTCTATACTGTACAGCTGCCATTTACCAACTCTAGAGTATTGTCCTGGTGATGATAGTATAGTTACTAGTTAGCCTAAATAGGAAACAGTAAATCCCATTATTTATCAATGATAAATCGTCTTCTAAATACGTCGGCGGAGATTATTGGAAATAAATCTGTACATGTGCATTTATTAAAATCCGTAGTGATTTATTTCTTCCATTTTTATATTTTTATTTTTATTTTTTTACAGAACTAACAAAGAAGGGACGAGTGAGTGTTAAGACAATTGTGCTGGAGTCTCCTTTAGCTGTGAAAGATTTACAACAGGATTTGACATTTTTAATTGAAGCGGGAATACCGTCTGAATTTTCCCGATGGCCACCTCATTTTGCCTTACCGATGATGCCTTCAATGCCAGAGTCTTATTTCGACATGTGTCTTATTGTAGAAGGATATCCATTTTATTGTCACAAGGTATTTTCAAATGGTGGCAATATCGATATAATAACATATTATTACAATTTGCTGTATGTAATTGAGCTATTTTTATTTAATTTTTATTTAATTAATTTTTAGCTCTTCTTGTGCACCCGAAGCGGATATTTCAGTGCACTAACTAAAAATCATTTTGCAGAAAGTTCACAGCAAGAAGATGATGTCCAGAGGTTTGTCCTAAGAGATGTGTCAGCCCATGTCATGTCATGTGTGCTATATTTTGTGTATACAAATAATCCTCAGGTATATATAATGTTAAATCTGGATTTGCAGTTCTTATCTGTAAGTATTAAAATAATGACCTATATGAATGTATAAATAAGCTCAGGGAAGATAGCATTTTCGAAGTGCTAGAAGCGGCAGACATCTATTTACTCACTGGTCTTAAAAGAGCCTGTGGCAACTTTATTTGTGATATCGTCAATTTGGACAATGTAATTCCTGTGCTAAAATTAGCACGATATCATCAACTGACGCGACTGGAGTCTCATTGCGCATCTTTCATAGCAGATAATATTACAAAAGTAATCACAATGTTGAATTTCCATAAATACATAATACAACTATATCAACACTTTTTTAAAAAATTTTCAATGTTCTTTTACAAGGTCGCTGAAAATGAAGAATTTCGAGCTTTGGTAATGTCAGATGCTGAGGAAGTAAAGGGAAGAGAAGATACGGACTCGATTCAAATCATTGACGACGTCCGCTATCAAATCAGTAGCAAAGTTTTAACTTTCTCCGAAGTTTTGGAAGCCACGGATCGACTCCGTGTAATTGATCAAATGTTGGAAGAATTAGGCCTGGATGCCTAATGAGGTAAAATAATTTCTTATTTGATTGCAAATGTTATTTTTGTCTTCCGTTGAAGAACATCTTGTCATGTATATAGTTCACGATTATGTAAAGTAAGAGACTAGTCCGTCTAGTGATTGGTATTCGTAGTTATTGGCCAATATCTATCAGCATTATTAGTTATATAATAATTACATTGCAAGTCATCGAAAGCATTCTGCCTTAAACACTACTTACACTTACACTTCGGTGAAATAATATTATGTCCAAAATTTCAACGCAATAAATTTGAAATAAATATTTATTTTCATCATCACTAAATAATCATAATATTGTAGTAATCTTCTTTTGCGTTTTGCATTTACGATCTTGGTATATCAGACAAAGGAGAGTACCAAATCACCCAACTTTTATAAGCACGTCATGCAAATGTTAAATTTTGTCTAAGCATAACTCATTGTAGCATTTGTACTATTATGGCTGTATTATTTCGAGATTAGGGTCATTCATGGCATGGCTATAACATGCAATTTGTGAATATCAAAGCGATATCATATAAGCAATATACTTACAGTAAGCACTGGCACTACGTTAGGACATAAATACATACAAAGACTTCACCCGGGCAGCTAAAACCCGGGTAGAACCATCTGGTGTGTTTTTCCTCATTTCAAATCTCAATCTTGTTCTAGTCTGTCAATTTACACTTCTGACCTATCTTTGCTTAATACGTTCACGTCGATATAAAATATCGGTGGAAATCTTGTGAGCATGAGGAGAGAAAATATTTTAGTTGCAGAAGTGCTTACTCATAGAAATATATATATTATTATTATTGAAAATACAATAAAACTGTTTGGGTATACACAATAAACTCCGAACTAATGAATTCGATAAATAGAATAACAATATTTATAAGGGTTGAAGAACGACACATTTACATATTAGATAAAACTATAGTCTATTAGTGAATTGGTGAACAGTGGACTACTCTGGAATACCATACGGCTTATCTAGGTATAAGTTTTGAGAAAGCTGTTATCATAATACTCATTAATTTACAGTAATAGACAGTGCAGTCTAGGTTTGCATTTTACAATGTACAGTCTTTGTTAACGAAGTGAAATGTATTTATTTACGACTTAAGGATAGGATTCAATCACAGTAATTTCTTTTTGTTTTGACTATAGTGTTTTAAGAGCAAAATTTGATTGCAAACAATAAAATAGGAGATTATTTATTACCGGCTAAACAGCATCATAAACGGTAACGGGTTGCGGCTTACTAATATTTAATTAGAAACAGACGGTTAGAAATCAGTTAAATTATTTTTAAGCTGATAATATAATATTGCATAAAATTGACTTTTTGTTTATGATAATTTTACAAATTTTATGGTCCTCGTAAAAGTACTTCTCCTGAAATTCTTTCAAGTCTTTGTGAATTTAAATTGTTTTTCCACACAACAATAGTGAGCAATAAGTTTTTGTGCATCTAATTTACAATTTTCAATTCTCAATGTATTTTTTAATTTTTTATTTGTCATTCCAATATGTTTTGGCATTTCCTTATAATATAGATATCTATTTATTACAAAACTGTATGCACCTGTCTGTATTATATAGTACAAATCGGAAATATTTTGCCGTTCTTGATAATTTTATCCTGTAGTAGGTTGCGGACATGAGTTTAAGCTTACTACTTGCTTTTAATAAGTAGTATTAAGCATCATTCATTGTTATTGATAGATTATAGTACTATAAAGTGAAGAGGTGTCTATAGGTTATTGTACTAATTCGAATTTATAAAGTAGCACGTATAGTTGTCATGCAATTGTTCTAATACCATACTGATAAAGTAGTGGTTTGACAACATTACATTTTTTCTAAGTATGGCAACGATCCCATAAAAGTTCAATTTAGATGTAGTAGTCAACTATCTGATTTTCGACTGAGATATACATTTATTACCTTAAGCTAATGATTGCTAAGTAATTAATATTTTGTGCAAGCTGTGCAGACCCAAACTAGCATGAGACATGGCAAATTTATTTTCACACACATGTCTCCGTCTCCACTTACTATTTACACTGTTTATTTACAGTTTCTACATGAAAAATGACAACCAAGGCTTTTACTACGTTCGCTGAGTTTGCTGAAGTATCTAACAAAACTCATGGAAATACTAAAAGTGATTATTCCATGTTTATTGACTTATCATTTTTGCAGTGTTTGTTCAAATTCGTCTCCAGCGTTGCAGCAATGTGCCAACAAGAATATATGCAAACAATTTTCATAATGGCAAAATCCGAGTTACCTAATTATGATGTACATTTGAAGCCACGGTAATTAAGCTGGTAAGAAATCTTTTGAACAAATCACTTATAGCAATTTTGCATGACTTGTCTTTATAGCTATGCTACTCAATTTTCGCAACGATGAGATTTGTCTATGAAATGGAAGGACAAGTTGAATGCTAACCTAATTCTATAAATAACAGATAATAAATATAATCTTAAGCTACTTGCACTCGACTTAAAATAGCAGTAATAATATTCTGTCATTATATGTATCATATACCCAAATAGATTCACATGTACTAAAACTATTTAAAATTCTGACTTTTGAAGATTTACTGCATTTAAAATATTCGTGTTATCATAAGGCTATTTTTAGGGAATTTTAGCACTTGCAATTGTAGTTACATTATCTAGGTTTTTTTGCTATTTAGAATGTGTTATTATGATGCCCAGTTCAAATCCTTTGCTAGTGGGCATACTATACGCTTAGTTATGGTAACTTCAAATTAGACTGGCTGCATTACTTACGAGTTGTATCGAGTCATACAATATATGCTGGACAAACTTGCATTAATCTCCATGAATATTATGCTATTATGTATGTTTATTGGTGTACTAATAGGTATATACTTTTTTAAAAGTATATTATGTACTACAAAAATTCGTGTAAATAGCGTGTCCTTATCACTCTACTTATTCAAAATGTCTTTTTCCTATGTCACCCCACCTTGGATTCGTGAACAATGTATAATATAAGGAGAGCGACAATAATAATTAGTTTATGTTGAATATTGTATTAGTAAATAGTATGTTGTATACATACAGGCACGTATCCAGAAATTTGGTCAAGGGGGGTGCAACCAAAAATACTGTTAAAAAAGACATATTCGCGCGAAGCACGAAAAATTATTGCAATTTTTGGAAAAAATCATCTCTTTTTCTCAGATTTAGGGGGTCGCTGCGTCCCCCCGCCCCCTACTGGATACGTACTTGGACTTGTATATGGATTTAAAAAAGAATCGTTGGATTGAGAGCACATATTCTTGCTCACTATAGTAACTTTAGTATCCTGTGTGGATTTTTGGGTTTAGCTTTTATCTCCCACGACTGAGTAATTATCTTTATCAGTCATACATTGTATGATTTCATTTTAAGTACATGTTCGTTTAAATGACTATTCGGCAATTTCCTTTCCCAATGGTTGCCTTCATTCTAATGTGCAAATAGGTATTATCATATAGAATTCAGGAAATCGGTTCAATGTAGGTATTGGCATTGGGACTTACCGTAACGGTAACTAATGCCAAAACTAATCTACTCGATCCATTTTTTATTCTGCCCGGCAGGATATTATATGGTACTAAGACCTTGGGAAAAAAGTGACATGACACTTAGGAAGTCTGCTTATTTACAAACTTTTGGAATCACATATAAATAACTGTATATATTAAGTACATATATTTAGTTAATTATGTATTGCATATTACGTGTTTTAAATTTCAGCTAAGTTTACATCGTAAAGTATTTTTGGTTTGCTTTTTGGCATAGTCTATTGTAATTGTAACCGCAAAGAAAGGTATAGGAAAAATGCAGAACATTGATAACCCCTATTTGGGGTAACCGGTTTCAAAATGTAGTACCTGAAAAAAATAGAACACAAAATTCTGAAGGGGGCATCGTGGCCCAATTTCTTTTAGCTTTTCATACAACGGAGATTGAGACGAGTTTTCCAAATATCCATGCATTTCTCCCACTCCAAAAACTATTTAATTTTGACAAGCGCAGGGACTTTTGAGGATAAATGGCCACGATGTCCCCTCTGAAAATATGCTTTAAAAAATATGACAATTTTTATTCTACAAGGGGGATGTGTTATCAATGTTCTGCGCATCGACTTTATTTATAGTCCTGGCTGCGCGCAGCTGCGGCCCTGGTCATAGTATTTAGCATTGCAATTATTGGTATATATCTGCATGAAATATTTGTTTGTTTGCTAGAAGAGAATTAGAGATGCTTATTAGGTAAGTAGAAATGTTTGTTGGTAGGTACATTGCAATGTTTATTGCTACGTGGAAATGTTCATTAGTATGTAAAAAGGCTCATTACTATGTATAAATGTTCACTAGTACGTAGAAATATTTTGAAATTAAAATATTTGCTTTTCAATTATTCGTTGATTGAAATTTTTTAATTATTTCCTGCACTTAATCATTGTTACTTACAAATTTTCGCGTTTTCATCCTAAATAGATTTATGATTTATGCATTATATATTTTGGCTCACCCTACCACACCTGCAGACATAGATAGATACTAGATAGATAAATTTACTGCTTTATTTTCTGAAATCTGAATATTATATTTCAATTTATGTTAGCGTGTTTTTACGTAGTTATTTTCCACAGCATAAAAATTACATAATTTCTTTACACTAGCGTGCTAATACGAAGTTCATCTGAGACATTGGTAATCACTGAGTTACTAAGTTGGTATCGGTAGTACATTACAATTTATGAACTTACTAGTGAACCCTGCTAAGGGGCAAACCTAGCACTCAAGAGAAATTCAGCAGGCCACCTAACACAGTAATAAAAACAATTTTGATAAGATCCCTTACGTTATTATGCTGAATTTATAGTTACAAAATTTATTTAAATATACTTTTGGTTGCAAAATTAGCTGCAGCCCCAACTTCCTGTTAAAAAAAAATTTCCTAAACCAAAATTATAACTGTAGATCGTAGCATCGAATACAGGAAACAATGAAAGACTCCATTTTGGGAAAAAAATTCCACTATTATTTTCTACAGCGGTTGGTAAAATTAGCTGCAGCCACAACTTCCTGATAAAAATGAATTTCCTACACCAAAATAGGGAAATTCATTTTTATCACCTGTAGATCATAGCATAGCAATACAGGGAACAATGAAAGACTCCATTTCGAAAAAACTCCCACAAAGTCACCAAAAAGCTCCCTTTTTAAATCAGAAAAATAAAATTCTCCCTGGGATTTTGGAAAAACGTACAAATTCTATGAGTACAACTTAGGAATAAATAGTTAGTTACCCAGTACTGTTATTTAATTCTACAAAACGGTGTACCAACTGCCAAAGGAATCAAGAGGGTAGTAAAAAAATAAACCCAGCTCTACTAAAAAATGATAAATAAGTTTGTCAATAAAACAGAACCAATTAGGATTAGAAGTTTTGAAATGCTATTTAATAAGGCACAATACGATCATTACGAAATGTCCCCTTTCGCTAATCATTTCCATTCAATCTTCAATCACGAATCACCACCATTCAACCTTCTTATGTAAATTTCTATTGGTATTTTGATATTACAATAATATGAAACGACTCATTTCGATTGTTTAGAGGAATTAATGATTTCAATAATGTACCCCAACGCATACCTCAATGTACTAAATTTAGCACATGAAGGTATGCGTTGGGGTAAATTATTGAAAACATTAATGGGGCATGCGCATTTTGCTTTTAAGGAACATGCATATATTACGTGTGCAGTTGATGGGAGGAGGATGTACTCAATAGTGTTGCAGCCAGCACTGGCGTTACACATGGGGGAGAGGGTTTTGCATTACGCAATATATGTAGATTTCCTAAGTTCTCCTACCAAGACAAACATACATAGGTAATTTTTTTCAAGTCTAGGATTATATTATAGATGTTATGAAAACATTCATCTGACTCAGTTATACGTAGTAAATTCTAAATCATGTCAATGGTTCATTTTGAATTTCCAGGGTCGATTTCGTAGAAGCGTAACGCTCACGCTATATACTTTGAGTACTCCCTGAAAGTCATTTCTGCGTAGTTGATGCTCTATAATAATACGAAGGTAGGACGGTAGGATTAATGAATTTAGTGTAAGACAGAAAGTGGAAATTGAATAATTCTTCAATGTTGTTGTTGTTGTCAGGCGCCCGACAGTGGGTCGCGAATTAGTGGAGAATTACAATATGTGCTAGCTCGGAAACCCGTTATAATTATAAGTCTCCATCTCCAAAACAAAGCTATGAAGAATCAGTTGCAACGTTCCTTCCGCAGGCCATCTTGTGGGTCGCTGTGATGGTTACGGCTACCCAAACTAGCCCAGTTAATATTCACATTATCATGGAATTTTCCAATGCGCGATTGCATTTTTCGTTTACTTATACTATTAAAGGACTAGAGACTGCGCTTGTGCTTGTATTAGAATATTTACGTAGTCTACAAATTACATTGCCCGTAGTTTTTTAACATTGAATGAAATAAATTCGCCATACATTTACATATTATAGTACATAGTCATAAAATAATTGGACGAAAAAAAGTCCTATCGCCTCACGTTCCATGTTGAACTAGGTAAAATTGAGGCATTGGATTTTTTTCTTCCAATTTTAAAAAACTGATCCGTACATACGTATAATACCGACTTTTCGTTCTTTTATGTCGTTATGTCCAGCAATCGCTAATCCCATGATTTGCATAGTCAGGTACGGATAGATGCTAAGCAGTGTTGTGCAGTGGTTAAAACCACTAGTGGTCATAATGGTCAAAATGGCCCGGTCAAAAAAAATTAAAAAGTGGTCAAAATGGTCAAAATGGACAAAATGTCCGTTTGGGGTTAATTGAGACCCCAAGGTAGGTTTTACTGCAACAGTAAACAACAAATACAACTTTCTAAAGATTGCAGTTAGAAATGATTAGAGAGTGTCATTTTGTAGTCTGATGTTAGTAGAATAGTGTTTCATTGGTTTTAGGCCATATTTCATTCTCTAAATATTTTAAATTTCATTTGCTAGCCTAAGTAACTGTATACTGATATTTTGTCCATTTTAGCCATTTTGACCATTTTGACCAGTGGCCCGGTCAAAATGCAAAAAAGTGGTCAACAGTACAACACTGATGCTAAGACCGAGTACCCATTAATTCAGTAGAAAAGATCCTGTGGTAGGAAAGTTACTGCTACTGCGTTTCTTATGTGTCTTATTGTGCACCATGAATGCTGGTAACATTCGGTGGGGATTCTAATATCCACATTTATAGGATGAAAATAAATAATTGCTTTTTTGCTCAAACTTTTTTCGCCAGTTCTTAATTTTTCAGTTTTGCTACTTACATATAAAATAGATACTAGAAAAGTTTATTTTGTTTGATTTTACTTTTACCAGACTCTTGATTTGGGAGACCAAATTAAATACTTACCTTTCGCCAACAGAATGAATGTTTCGATGTGAGAGCACTGACAAGACATTGTGACTTTTTCCAATTTATATACTGATTTGTTATTTTCGGTCGAATTTAATATATTAGTGGGTCATATTATCACTTCCGGATTAAAATTAATAAGATTTTGTTCACTATATAATGCGAAAGTATTGTTGCAATCAGTTATAAACAATGGAATATGAAGTTTCGCACCCTGAAGAATAGCAACCAACCATCATACAGGCGTAAGCCAGTAGCTGTAATTTTCTACAGCCGTAACTTTTGTTACATGCGTTTCCATTACAATTTTGCAGCAGTTGCGTTTCTATAGCAGTCAGAAAGACAGTAATGGAAACTGGAACTAAGGGCACTATTCTTAATAAAAGCTTGCTAACGCCATTAATATACCCTAGGATAAGAAAGTTTACCCGTTACTAAGCAACAAGATATGCGTCGTAGTATACCTTTATATAACCTTTTACATGTAAATGTACTCCTTCGAGAAACCCCCTCAGACGAGGTTTTTGCTTTGGTATGGGATAATCAAAACTAAAACCAAAGCTTCAGAAAACTTTTATTAGGAATAGCACTCTAAATGTTACGATTAGTTATTATTGGTACCATGGTTATGTTAGATTAGATTATTAGGGGATTAGCGATTTTCGTACGCCCCATTTTTAATCGGTTAGAATTTCTAAAATAGAAATTTATTAAGATCTGTCTATCAATATTGGATATCTGTCAATCATCTCAATAATCTATCAATCAAAGTGAATATATATAATAATTTTAATGTATGTATGCATACAAGTACAATAACGAAGAAGGAATGGGGAAATCGTTGCACACAAGACACAAAGGTATAAGACTCACGTTAAATGGTCTCCAAATATTGATTCATGTCAGCCGGTTGGAAGGACTATTATAATTGAATTCGTCCTATTGATTGAATTGTGTTACATCAGCCGAGTAATACATAAATCGATATATTTTATTGTAAAACACGCATGGACTGTATAAATATTGTAACATATTTAACATTATTGTAAGCTTATGCCAGTTCATCTGTGTATTGATTAGGTAGGCCATATTTATAGCTCAGTCCTTGCGTGTGGCACAATAATTTATGCAGCTTAGCTTAGCTGTTTTTACTACATACTAATTAAATTACAAATACCATAATGAAATATATCTACACTCTACACCTATGTCAAATTAAAATATAACTACACCAGACAACTCTTAACGAATTGTTCAGACCTAATAGTATTACTTTCACAAATAGATATATAGGCTATTAGCTTTAATGTGATTATTGCAAAAGAAATTGACTACGATCTTGCATTCAGTTTTGATAATTTTAATTCGAATCGATATAAATTTTTTTAATGAATTGGTTAGAAACAGCCCTACGGGTTGTAAAAATGTTGCAGTAAAAAGGGAGATTTATTCTTGGGAGGTCTAACTTTTAAAATAGAGGTCGCATATTTATTAGATGCTTATCACGATTAAAAATCCATAAGAGATGGATGAAATTGTAAAAATGATAGTTTCATTTCCTGCACGATATAGACATGACATGTTCAGTGAGCCGAAGTATTAGTTGTAACTTGGGAATAAATAAATATTAAGGCGGATCAACCTTTTCATGCCGATGTATTATTCTAACAGAGTTTGTTATGTATGTATGTACACAGACTGCAGTTAAAATATACAGTACAGCCACTCAATTTACATAAACTATAGATACTACGTTACATACCTGTAATTATCTACACCTCGCATTAACTCGCTCTAACTCCTACTCAATCCTCTTCAGCAATCCATTGACACTTGTGTAGTCCCTACTCATTATTACTACGTCCTACCTGTCCTACCTCTGCCTACACGTACACGAGTACAAGTCCAAACGCAATCTGCTTCGAAACAACTTGAGAGAAGGACTGTCGACAGTGTCTGTCTGTGTTGGTATACTACAGAAACGAGTTGGCTAAGTTGGCTTAGACATTTGCTACAGCTCAGCTTTGCTAACATCCATTCATCCTTTTTGTCTCATCGCCAGTCTTCTCCTATCGTAATTGTCATTGGGATCCTTGCTGAGACAGAAGTTCATCAGACACCATCCGCTAAACATCATCTGATCTCTACTCTCTGCAGCCTAGCCTACGGGAGAGATTACAAAGTTTGCTTCAATACTACAATTGAAGCATTACACTCAGCCTTATTTGTGGGTTGGTGAAACTGAAATTGCTTTATCTATCTCTATTTCAACGCTGTTTTAAACTGTAGGGTCATTGGAATAGGTGAGTAAAACTTTGCATACCATCCACAAATTATAATTGAAATAGTTCATCTTGTCCCCAAACAGTAATTAAGTAAATGGAAAATACCCACAGACAAGTGCATTACTATTTGTGATATAACATGTGTATTCAGTTACTAAGTCTTTGATCCTATTGAGGGTGTAACGCTATTCAGCCACATTTTATAGTCAATTGATTACTATACAATGGACAATGCTATATATGTCATTCGTTTATAGCTTACTTTTCTTGTGTTCTCATACACATAAAAGTCTGTAGAATACTAGCACATTCTGAGTGAGACTATTTATTTGTATCTGTATCTGGCAAACGTGCAAATTCTCAAAGCAGACATAAGTGAATTGAGTAGAAAACAGATAAGTATGAAGCCCTAGATATCTTGTTACTACTTTGTAGGATTTATTATTAGCAATGCACATTAGACAGTGTTGGCATTCTTCGTATTGGTAACTTTTTATTTGTAACAAGAATCCATTGCATCTACAAAATATCTTTCAACTTCAACTTGATTACTGGACTATGGATTGATTGTAAAGATTTATACTAGCTTACACGTGTTTGGGCATCTTGCTGCCTCAGACCCTTCTTTCTTTGTTTATTTATTTTTCGATTCCTACTAATCGTATCAATATGCATGTCATTCCAAGTCTTAAGTCAAAAGACGGATTAGTTTTTAGCTTGCAATCCATGCATTACCACCATCACTTTATCATCTCTAAGAAATCATAAATACACAGCTTTGGGCCTATATACAAAAATGGTAGGTATGATTAAAATGTTTTCAAAGTATTTCACATTTTGAGTCAGAAGTTTTTTTTTGAAGATTTCCAGGTACGTTTGCCCATCTGCTTCACAGCTGTATACCTCGCTGTCCTAACACTATAATATATTACTCTAATTATTTGTTTAGATGCTTCGTTCTTAGGTTTATCTTGGTTTTGACAAGTACTTAAAAATATTTGTTTGCACATTGTTAGGAATACGAAGTCGGGATTGGGAAAAGGGATTTGAAGTGCAATGGCAATGAGCCAAATTCTGATGCTGAAATATTTATTCAGAACATCAATCGTATTATTTGTGATTCTGACGTCTGTAATAAATCCTGTCTCATTAAATCCCGTCGCCGAGAGTGAGATAAGCAAAATTGACTCAAGTGCGACGAGTCAAGAAGAACAAGTATGGAAATTCCTGTTAGATAATTTCTCAACCTCAAAACGGTACCTAACCGGTGAAGATTTGGGCAAGCTCGTTAGCAAATTTCAACAGTGTCACCATCATTCTGAAAACAATGAAGAAAACAACAGCCTGGGCGGAAAAAATCAAGGCGCTTCCCAATCATTTAAGTCGATCAAGTCCTTTTGTGACGGAAAGGTGTGCAATAAAAGTGATACGGATATTGTTAGTGTAAATGCGGCTAATAATGATATAATTAGTGACAGTTATATTGAACTGCTGAAATTAAGTCCCTCGTGCAAATCTCCCCCATGGAGATTATCACATGATAACTATAATAGTCTCAAAAGTGTGCATGATATTTGTCATCAAGTTTTATTTCATATTGCTAATCCTGAATGCTGTCGGATTCCCGCAAAAAGCTCCAACCTAGTAAGCAATGACGATCCTAAAAGAATTGAATTCAACAATGATGATGAAGCTTTCTCTAAGAGAAGAGAGAAGCCTTCTTCGGGAGAAGGTCAGTGCTTTACTTTTCTTACATTTGGAATTATACTACATAAGTCTTATTAACGGTAAAGTAAACGGTAAAAATATAGATATTAGTTACTATTGTTAATATACTTAATACCTACAATAGTACTATAGTAAAATGTTACATACCATATTAAAGGATGACGCTCTAAGCAGATAGTGATAAGGATTCCCTAATTACTATGTATATATCTGTATTGAATTATTGACTTTAATATAGCAGGCAGTTATAACTTGTTCTGATATATATACTAGAGAGGCTTTTTATGAATAGTGGATATGGATGTAGGTACACGCCAGTATAATTAAAATATCGTACTATATCTTCAGAACTAGAAGGAAACCATTTACATATTTACTGAAGCAGACATTATACAAGAAGGGTCTACAATATAGACGAACGAGCTGAGCTGAACAGATAACTCCGGGCAAGATAATGCTCATCATCTTAATTCTGCTTGGTTGCATTGTTTCTAGCTTTAGTAGATAGTCTGAATAGTTGATGAAATTGTTGTTAAGGCACTTTCAGGAAATCTTGCATGCCTTCTTGGATGAAATATAAGTATGTTTGAGAATATGGCTCATAAATCTGAGTGTTGTTGAGAAATACTCAGAATAATCATGAATTAAAAATGTCGGGTTCGACACTTTTTGTGCTTGTGTAAGTGCAGTTTGGTTTGCATACTTTGAGATAGCGTTAAAACGGAAATTCTAAAGCAAGGTCTATTGAAATGCAATTTTTTTATTATTCACATCTATTTTTGGGACATCTTTAACTACTGAATATCCTTACACTCCACTTTTAAACGTCTAGCCACACAAATTACATTAAGGACGTAGTTAACAGCTTAATGGGGAAAAGTAAAATGGAATTTATTCTTGTTCCCACAAGTCTCTGAACTCTGTTTTTCGACAGCTATTGAGATTACCATTGTAAGTACTGAACAGACTTTTATTAATTGTAGTATACCCAGGCTATAAAGTTTAATGGGTATACAGAACACAATCACAAGAAATGGAAGGAATTTGCGTGTGATGCGAATACAATTATATGCACATCTAAAGTTTAGTATTTCTTTACTACTTTGTTTAGGAATTAAGGCAGAAGACTGACAGAGCAGGTTTTCGATTACAGTACGCAATTTTAAACTTGATCCTGTTGATTGGAGATTTAAACGGTTAAGGTTAGAATGAAAGTATATAGTATGAGTAATTATCATTGGCTGTTTTTTGTTTGATATTGATATCCGTTTTTTCCTTCAAAATCAACACAGGTTCTTTGGTTAGGATTATTATTGCTAAGTAGTCTTATGCTTACAGTTACAATTTCAATTGAAATTATCCTTGATTTTTTTCTTAATCCAACCCTACGATCTACTCCCTATTAAGTCCCTATATTTCATACTTAGAGCTGTTGAGAAGTTTTATAATTTTATTAAGAGCTATGCTACATCATAAAATTAAAACCTATCTCTGGTTGTTAGAATTATTGACAATGAGATTATAAACTTGTTTTTATAATCCCTTATTATCCTCTGAGGAATGATTTTTTGAATATACTTTGACCAGAGTGACTCTGAATAATGCTAATTACGCCCTCAATATTATCTGTACACTTTTCTAAACTGAAAGAAAAAGCGCTGTAACATGTTACCTTATAAAATGTTTGTTCAACCTATTACAACGTGACAATTATTGATACCTATGCTCGGGTTAATTTATTATGCATGCAGAATCAAACTTGGCAATTGATTTAGTTCTGTATTAAATGTCAATGATTTCTGCAATGCATTCCCATGAATCAGCCTTAACCTTAACCTTTGCATCTATTTTGCATATTACTAGGTATTGGCTAAGTATAGATAGTATATTTCTACTTATCTGCACATTGTAAGTCAATCTCAACAGTAAGCAAATATCTAAAACTCATATCTATTGAACCTCGACAGTTCAATGGGTTTTGTCAAACTGCAGACGCAAGGGAAAAAATTGCTGACAGATCATATCCTATGCATTTGTGCATAATTTACAACAATTTACAATAATGATTATCGGTAGTAACTTGTATTACTATTTCAGTATAACGTGGTAAACAATGGATACAATGGAAACAATGAAACGCCATCGCTAATTGGATATTTTGTATTGTGTAGCTAATTGGTTTTAATTGCCTTTCCTCGACGCTCGGCGAAGCGAATGCAGTATAGTGAATGTGTTGTATTACTATTTCAGTATAACGTGGTAAACAATGGATACAATGGAAACAATGAAACGCCATCGCTAATTGGATATTTTGTATTGTGTAGCTAATTGGTTTTAATTGCCTTTCCTCGACGCTCGGCGAAGCGAAGGCAGTATAGTGAATGTGTTGTAGAAAGCTGCTGCATGCCGGGGACAACCAAACTGGCGAAGTTCTATCTTCAATATACCGAACGCAACTTATAATACACAATCTCACACACAAGTACCAATATATTAATAACATATTAACATATTTGATTAATGTTGACTATGAAAGTCAGCAGAAAAACAAAAGTGATTAATGTTGACTATGAAAATCAGCAGAAAAACAAAATTGCTTAATCTTGACTATGAAAATCAACAGAAAATCAAAATTGATTAATATTGACTATGAAAAGCAACAGAAAATCAAAATTTATTAATGTTGACTATGAAAAGCAACAGAAAATCAAAATTTATTAATGTTGACTATGAAAATCAACAGAAAGTCAAAATGTTGGCCATCATAATGAAAAGCAATTCGAAAAATATAAATTTAACTATTTATTTGCATATAAATGCGAAATAGATTTATTGCCGTCCGCTAATAGTTATTTTCCGGTTTTATTTGTTTTATTATAAAATCTTAAATTTGGTAGAAGCGGTGTGAAATATTTTATACTATCCGCTAACAATTTATAGGAAACACAATTGAACTTTTTATTGCCAATTTTTCACTTTGACTATCAAAATGAAGACAAAGTGAGCGCGCGGTATCTCAGTAACCTATGAAGCGATTTGAACCAAAATCAATAGGGTTCGTTACCAGTCCATAGGCATTGTTTATGCCAAGTTTGGTCAACACCATTTAAAGCAACGATATCAAAAATCTAGCAACCCTTGTGTGTTGATCGATAGTCCAGGATTCCAAATATTTAAGTCCCATAAAAATCCGACTTATCTTTCGGGAGGAATAAAGCCAGATGTAACCATTATTTAACATGCATTTAGAAAGGTCCATGTGGTTGTGGTTGCTATGCAGGGGTGAGTGGTGAGCCTTCTTAATATGTTAATATGTTATTAATGTATTGGTACTTGTGTGTGAGATTGTGTATTATAAGTTGCGTTCGGTATATTGAAGATAGAACTTCGCTAGTTTGGTTGTCCCCGGCATGCAGCAGCTCTCTATTACTATTTCAGTATAACGTGGTAAACAATGGATACAATGGAAACAATGAAACGCCATCGCTAATTGGATATTTTGTATTGTGTAGCTAATTGGTTTTAATTGCCTTTCCTCGACGCTCGGCGAAGCGAATGCAGTATAGTGAATGTGTTGTAGAGAGCTGCTGCATGCCGGGGACAACCAAACTAGCGAAGTTCTATCTTCAATATACCGAACGCAACTTATAATACACAATCTCACACACAAGTACCAATACATTAATAACATATTAACATATTAAGAAGGCTCACCACTCACCCCTGCATAGCAACCACAACCACATGGACCTTTCTAAATGCATGTTAAATAATGGTTACATCTGGCTTTATTCCTCCCGAAAGATAAGTCGGATTTTTATGGGACTTAAATATTTGGAATCCTGGACTATCGATCAACACACAAGGGTTGCTAGATTTTTGATATCGTTGCTTTAAATGGTGTTGACCAAACTTGGCATAAACAATGCCTATGGACTGGTAACGAACCCTATTGATTTTGGTTCAAATCGCTTCATAGGTTACTGAGATACCGCGCGCTCACTTTGTCTTCATTTTGATAGTCAAAGTGAAAAATTGGCAATAAAAAGTTCAATTGTGTTTCCTATAAATTGTTAGCGGATAGTATAAAATATTTCACACCGCTTCTACCAAATTTAAGATTTTATAATAAAACAAATAAAACCGGAAAATAACTATTAGCGGACGGCAATAAATCTATTTCGCATTTATATGCAAATAAATAGTTAAATTTATATTTTTCGAATTGCTTTTCATTATGATGGCCAACATTTTGACTTTCTGTTGATTTTCATAGTCAACATTAATAAATTTTGATTTTCTGTTGCTTTTCATAGTCAACATTAATAAATTTTGATTTTCTGTTGCTTTTCATAGTCAATATTAATCAATTTTGATTTTCTGTTGATTTTCATAGTCAAGATTAAGCAATTTTGTTTTTCTGCTGATTTTCATAGTCAACATTAATCACTTTTGTTTTTCTGCTGACTTTCATAGTCAACATTAATCAAATATGTTAATATGTTATTAATATATTGGTACTTGTGTGTGAGATTGTGTATTATAAGTTGCGTTCGGTATATTGAAGATAGAACTTCGCCAGTTTGGTTGTCCCCGGCATGCAGCAGCTTTCTACAACACATTCACTATACTGCCTTCGCTTCGCCGAGCGTCGAGGAAAGGCAATTAAAACCAATTAGCTACACAATACAAAATATCCAATTAGCGATGGCGTTTCATTGTTTCCATTGTATCCATTGTTTACCACGTTATACTGAAATAGTAATATACAATGTATGCTTAATATCGACGAAATTGAATGAGCTGAGCTGGATAAGCTCTCTATAGTGGACACGCCACACAGAAGTGTATGGCTATGTATTGTAATAGGCATATACTAAAGCATTTAAACATTAAACTGCCTTAACATAATAAAAGCAGTTAAAGGATTAACTCCCACAATGAATGTCACATTTCTATATAGGAAATCATTTAATTGTATATAGTGGAATTACATTAAAATAGATTTAATTTCACGATTTAATTACACGCACATTGCCGGCGCATTAGCACATAACGTTGAATTTGGACATCATCATAATTACTGTAACTCTCCTTACAATTAAAATGATATCATTGTTAAAAATTATTACACTGATCGACAACAATTATAATAGCTATTAACAAGCTAACTTTTACCATTAATACTTACTACACATTTCAGTTGCTACACTTACTTACTATATTATAATATTACGGTAAGTAAATAGATATAAATAGGATGGGCATGTGAATTTGCCAACCAAAAAGGATTAAGATAACTGAAATTATACCCTTGTTCACATCAGCTGTTTTAATATTCATTCAATTAAATCGTCAATCGTATGATGCTTCATCGTATCTTCGTCATGATATGCGTATTATGTCGTGTTGGCACAAAAATGCCACTTGAAATCATACTTTTATTCGTTTCATATTATTATTGGATATGAATCAGGTGAAGTAGTTTGAGTGTTTATAAGACCTCCTTACGTCACAAATAACTGTCAAGTCAAAATTAAATCGATACCAATTTAAAAATAATTAAACCTTTATAAGTAAGAAATGTTTTAAAGGATTTGACTTTGCAACCGAATGTAAATATAGGTACATATACCGTATTTTCCGAATTAATTGACCAGAGTCAACCATTGTTTCAAGCATGCCATTAGTTGACTCCCCTGGGGTCAACTAAAACGAAGAGGGTCAATTATTGTTTCAAGGCGAGTGCTAAATTTTTTACCTTCACGCCTTCACTAATTGGTTCTCGAAGTCTAGACTTCGCGAAATATTGAATTAATTATTATTATTATTAATTATTGAATTATGCTGCTGCTACTTTATGTACATTCCGTTTAGTTCGCTAAATATCGCTAACACTTATCATATTATCTCGAATGAGAACATTGTATTTACCGGGCGTTTAGGGGTAGTTTAGATACGACCTTCTACGGGGGACATTTTCACTAAAATGATTGTATCATGACTTAAGCTAAGCTGCAGCGATTGCATATTACCTTTAATAATCATAAGTAAATCCTAATTTCCAATTCATCACATTTCCATATGCAAATACTCAACTATATGTACACTAGTATAAGTATGTCAACAAATCATCTCCAACTATACAATTATATTATTTCGGGGGGGGGGTCAATTATTTCGAGGAGGGTCATCTAATATTTGAAGGCACTTGTAAACGTGAAAATATAATAGTTGACCCGGAGGGAGTCAAATATTTTGAACAGGGTGAATTAATTCGGAAAATACGGTAACTGTATTAAGAAGATGACAATATGATATTAATATAATTGTAACTGTATATTTTTTGTGTTATAGCCATATGACTGCTTGAATACGATAAGGGGGTTAGATATTTTCATAGGATAAATACCTTAGTAACCCTAATAAGTTATGTGTATTAAAGTAGCTGGTGTTTGTTTACAATTTGTTTACAAAAAATCTAACCCCCTTGTCGTATTCAACCAGTCATATGTCATAATTAATTGGTATTATTGTCCCAAGCTAACTATTTATTTTTCCTTTCAATTGGAAGAACAATGAATCATATGGTACTACACAAAAGGCTTGCTTCGACCAGAACTCGAAGCCGAGAACTGTACTATGAGACTACCACACTGCGGGTACGATTTCATACCCCAAGCCCACTACTATTTGCCGACTGATAAATAGTATGTACTTAACATATTGAGCTGAATGCAAATGATGTAATGACTGAATAGCCGAATGTGATGACTGTATACTGTACTCGTAAATTTTTGAATTTACTCGTAAATTTTTGAATTTACTCGTAAATTTTTGAATTTACTCGTAAATTTTTGAATTTACTCGTAAATTTTTGAATTTACTCGTAAATTTTTGAATTTACTCGTAAATTTTTGAATTTACTCGTAAATTTTTGAATTTACTCGTAAATTTTTGAATTTACTCGTAATTATCAAATTTACCAGTAAATTATCAAAATTACCAGTAAATTATCGAATTTACAAGTAAATTATCGAATTTACCAGTAAATTATCGAAATTACAAGTAAATTATCGAATTTTACGAGTTTTACGTCAGATCGCGAAACATATGGTCATTGAGCTCAATCTGTAATCAAGTAAGTAGCATTCATCGGTCGGCAAATCGTAACGTGCTTCGGGTATGAAATCATACCCGCAGAGTTGTAGTGTAGTTAGACCTAGACCTCACACGTTGTTTTTATCGGCTTCGAGTTCTGGTCGAAGCAAGCCTTTTGTGTAGTACCATAATGATTCATTGTTCTTCCAATTGAAAGGAAAAATAGTTAGCTTGGGACCATAATACTTACACAAATAAGTGGAGGTATGAACAAAATCCCAAAGCTTGTATAACTAACTGTTTGTAGAGGTGGTGGAGGTAGACTACACACTACCCAGACTACAAACCTACCTGCAAATAATAAAGAGAAACAAAGTTTCATTTCTATTTGTATTATATATTGATTTCTATTGGCTGCCAAACAAGTTTGCAATTGTCTCAGGCTGAATTACCAATTCAAATTCAATTTGGTATAAATAAGAATGGTAAGCTTTTATCAAGATTAGAAACGAAATACTAAGTAGTATTAAATGGATACTAAGTAAACACTGGAGTTAATTGGTAGGTTAAATTTTACTATTTGTGGCTATGTGTGCATTATATTATAAAATATATAATATTATAAAAGTCTGACATTTTCAAAGTTAATAAGAAAATACTTACCTTATGGGAAAGAATGTTTCTCTCGAACGGGGCGCATTGAGACGTATTATTTTATTTATTATGTCTGGCCTTTTTAGCGCAAGTCGTAGTCGTATCGTAACGTGGTTATTAGTAGAGCACAAGCCAATGCAATGGTCCGTCTCCACCAATCAACTTTGTTACAACGTTGTGTTTTGTGTAATACAATATTTACGGTGGTGTAATTACTGAAAAAATCATTGGTGTGAAGACTTAATAGTTACTTCTAATTTACATTTTATAATTGGCAGTTTGGGGATATGGCGTTCTTTTCGTCACAATCATCAGTCTGTGTTCCCTGGCCGGAGTGAGTGTTTTACCATTTATGGAGAAAGATGTCTACAAAAATCTTCTTATAGTTATGGTCGGTTTGGCTGTAGGATCATTAACTGGCAGTGCAGTTTTCCATCTTTTACCTCAAGTAAATTGTCATATTTGTATTACGGTGCTTACGTGTTAAATGATTTTATATGATTATTTTAAACTGATTGATGAATTAATTGTTAACAGGCTTTCGGAATGAGTGACCACGACCCCAATCACGATTATCTATTCATATCTCTGGTGGTCTGTGGTGGAATTTGGCTATTTTTCATGATTGAACGTATTCTTAATTTCATTATGGATTTTAAACAGGTAGTCTTTAGATCGAATTCGAAATGATAAGAACTGGAAGGTATTTATGTAAAAAGGAGCATTTGTTTAATTTAATTTATTTCATGACTCCATAGCGCAAAGACAAGCGGTCACGAAGAGGCAAAATGTCCAGCATCCTGTCATCTACACCTGAAAATAGTACAATTTCTATGTTGGTGGACAATGGAAGTACTAAAGGGGTTCTCAGAGATTTGGATGATGGCATGAATACCACAATTTGCTCACAGTCTGATACAGGAGTTATTTACGAATGCCAGGAACAATCGATCAAGGGTCAATTTGGCCATCAAGAAGTGGTAAGTCATTTAGCTCATTGTCGTCAGCTTTATTTAACTACCCTTATGAGGGCTTCATTAACAAGTCTGTGTACTTTTTGGCATGTCAATATCAAACTTCTTTATTTAGAAACTGTCATATATACAATTACACTGCGTAAATAATATTATGCATGGTACTTATGAGGTCGAAGATATTTTTATAAACAAACAGGATTGGAGTAGCATTGACTTATTATGTAAATATTGTGTAAAATAGAAGTCATTTGCCTACTAGAGACTAGAGAACTCGCTACATAATGTCAATAATTACTATCTCATTCTCAAATGCAAAATGCTTAATAGTATGTAACTTTTCATAATTATGCTGAGTACAAGTACCAACTTACGAGTGTACTGTGCACATACTAGAAATACAACTCGTCCACTTAATGAGAGTCACATAATAGGCAATCATAATCAGTTGGCACATCGATACACAATCAAATGAGACAAGTTACTTTTGTGTATTTATTAGGTACATAGCAGAATGACAACCTTTTGGTTTAGTGATCCTGACATGGATCTTGTCTCTTTTCCCAATCTGCGAACTAAAAGTATTGACTATTTGAAATACAAGTCAATGATTGCATGTAAAGGTTCACTGGCAATTGGAAAGTGTTGATTTTGCACACGATTAGTCTTTACAAATTAATTACGCGTTTCAGGTAAAGTGAGACTAATGAATTCAAACCAGAAGTAAATCAAGACATTATATAGCTATACAGACACCAAACGTAGTAGCGCATTATGTAATTGTCAAATCTTTCTGCTATGCCAGGGCGTTCAACTAGGGAAAACACACTTCACGATATGTCTTAGATGGAAAGATGCCTTTCAGGTAGTAATTCCTTACCTACTTTTAAATAGTACATGTCTATGCGTACGTAATTACCTTATCATGGTCCCATGCTACTGTGGATTATTTCGCAGCACTCGCAATTGAATGAACAACAAAAAACTTGTACTTTTTACGTACAGATACTTACTTTAATGGAGAATCCCCAACCAAACAGTTGAAATGTTTTATGAGCTAACTGCAATCATGCATAAAATATCAGCTCTGCTGCGTTTCGCATTTAGTCTGAATTCCATTCAACTTTATAGTTAGGTACCTACTTATATTATTTTGATAATTGTCTAGACGATTACGTGGGGTAGTTGTTACGTTCTTATTGCCATTAAAAGCAGTGTACACTAAATACATTTGCAACATATACATAATAATAGGCAAATTGCACAAACGATAAGTTTCATTAAGTATAATGCATTACTACTTCCTAATTTGGAAATATGAAGGTCCCAAATTTGTACTTTGACACTCCCAATGTTGACAGTCGCAGATATGCAAAATTTTCCTACTAAGCGAATAATTTGAAATTTCTTATTAACACGCTAATTTGCAATAATTACATGTATGTTAGCAGTGTCAATTTGGGCATGCCTAATAGTGCCAACACTAACCAATTAATCTAGATACCCCACATTTTAAAACACATCTGTCTAAACTTATTCAGTGTTGCTTTTGGGTACAGATACTAATTCCAGATGCTCATAGTTACATAAGATAATTCTTAATTTACTAAAAATGAAAAAAGATACATGACTTTAAATTCAAACATGACTTTTGAATGCTTTGTCGAATTTTTAAAGATTGTACTTGTACACGATCAAACTCTGAAACATGTTCACTAGTTGACTACGCGTTACTATACAGAATTTTTCTCTGGTTTTGCATCTGATTGGTGCATATTATCCCCGGTGGTGCTAAAGGTATTCATAGGTACCAGCTTACTACGTATGACCATTAAGTATGAGTATGAAATTCCATTTTGACTTCTTGTGTATCTATGATTAATGGTAAGGAATGTTTATTGTTCTAAGTACAGAAACTTCCTGTGATAGAATTGGCACTGTCTACTTTTTGCATTTTTTCACTTGTTAACGAAACGTAATGAAATGTGTTCCCGATTTTAACATTAAAATTTGTTGATTGATTGATTGATTGACTGGTAAGCTTTATCGACAAGTTCTGGCCAATTTCTAGCTCCCAGGAAGGTCTCCTAGTTATACTAGCACCATCGTCACCGCATATTTAGCGACTTTGACCATGAAAAGTAGATGAATTAAAGCGACAGTAAATAATTCCTTTGTTTCCATTGTGTACATGGTGACGATAATAGATAAAATTATTAAGTAGATCAGTGGGAAAAAGAGCATAATGAAATCAAATGGCTACGATTAGAATTCCGAGCACGTTTATATAATCTATATATATTCCAAGCTAAATAATAGTTTGTGTACTTATTACTTATGTTCTGATTTTTTGCAGAATCCTCGACTGAGCAGTTGCCATGAACACCAAGTAAAGTTTGAGCAAGGAAAGGACAGCGTGATAGCTACAGTCGCTTGGATGATCATATTTGGAGATGGACTTCACAATTTCATTGACGGGTTGTCCATTGGAGCTGCTTTCAATGAGAGTATCCTTACAGGGATGAGTATTAGTGTAGCCGTGCTTTGCGAAGAACTCCCACATGAGTTGGGTAAGTTATTCAAGTCATATAAAATTAATATGGGAACTCCAATGATAATTCATTCCTTTCACTATGCCACATTAATTTATTCCAGGCGACTTTGCTGTTCTCCTTAATGCTGGGATGTCTATCCGCCAAGCTCTCACCTACAATTTCTTCTCAGCCTTGACGTGCTATCTGGGATTGGCTGCCGGTATCTTTTTAGGAGAAATCGAAGCAAGCATTTATATTTTTGCCGTTGCAGGCGGAATGTTTCTTTATATTGCTCTAGTCGATATGGTAAGACATTTATTAGTTTCTGGATCTTTTTTCTGCAAAAATGAAGTCCGGAAGTACTAGAATAATTATGAAGCAATAACTCAGGCTAAAGAATTTAATGTTGCTAATGTACTGTCCTTTCAATGTCAGGTCCCTGAAATGAACGAGATAGCTAAAGAAACAAGTAAAATTTCCGTTAAGAAAGGCATGAAAGTATTATTTCTGCAAAATCTTGGACTGATCACAGGAATAAGCGTGCTATTCATTTTGGCAAAATACCAAGACAGCATTCAGTTTTAACTGAGTCGGGATGGGATTCTCATTGCCACAGTAGCAGCAAATACCTTCTTGTGTACTTTTTTTAAATACCTCTACCTGTTTACTCTACATTCGATAACAGAATACTTGGGTGTGTAATGCATAGGTTACAAAATGTATAGTGACTTGGGTAATTACATGCATATGAATGTATGTCAAAATAATTGTGTCGAGCATTGCAACTCAAATTCATAAGATACCTACAAAATAAAAATAGACAATGTATGTGTGTGCATGTCACAGACGATAGATACTCATGGTAAATGTTAACCGTAGTCACTACTTTTAATGATTTGTTATGCAGCAACCATCTTCCGTTACCTACCGAAAATAAACTGTTTGTCTTGTTAAGCAATTATGCCGAAATTATACATAACATACTACAATCGTTAATAAATAAAAGAATTAGACGTGTCCAAAAGGTTCAAATGACAATTGACTAACAAATCTTTTCAAATAATGTATTATGAAGTTCTTTTAATATTTAATTAACTAGAAATTGATATCTAAACTCAAAATTGATGTAAAAATGTATATGTAATTACCTATATACATATTATGTAGTTTAATTTATTAAATTCAAAACACTGTTAATTAAGTAGTACTAATTGTTGTAACATGAATGAAATGTTATGTATTTTTTAGAAATTTAAGATTTATCGACTTAGAGACACCTTAATACCTAATTATATTATCCATAAACGAAACGACCTGGGTCTGCAAAATAATCTTTATCGTATGACGAATCATTGAAAAACCATGACATCACCTTTAACTAATTATCCATGAAGGCAATACATTTCGCCCATACATTATTTTGTGTGGGTATTATGGAGGAGAATAATTATTAGTCTATACTACCGCAGCAAGATTGAGTCTGAATGCATAATTTAAAGCGATAAAACTTTTGTAAACTGTTATTTTGATAGTTGGTTTTGGTTACCATAAATTTTGTTTAATTTAGAACTAGTAATTAATATTATTTTGGCAAAGTAATAATTGTACAAAAAGAATGATAAGCAAATGAACTGATGACTTCAAATGATAAAAGCAATATAATTACTGGAATGAAAAGAATGGCAATATTATAAATAATAACCATCGTATGTTTTAAGTAAACCTTCAATATATCTTCCGAAACGAAGGCCAAATTAGTTACTTATTTCTTGGATAAACATTTAATGTAACATTTGGTCACTGAATTGAAGTGATTATTATATAAAGCATAATATTATAGGATTAGAAAGATATTTTGTACATCTTCACTAATTTATGCTCACAATTACTACGTATAGTATATAATGTATGGTATAATAGTCGTATAGGTACTATAGCTTGTAGAATTCCCGTCTGTGTTAAAATTGCCACTGCATTATGATTAAAACAATAAAGGCTTTTTCAAAAACAATGGAATCTTGTAAACTTAACCATTTGAACTGTTTACATATTGCAATTTAAATTACACTCATTTTGCATTAATTACACATAACATTGTTTTTTTATTATTCATTCCTTATCCTTAGGTCAAAGCAAGATTGCATGGAAAGTTACATATAGGATTCCCTCTCGGCGATATCCCACGGAAATCTACTTTATGATGCAACTTTTTTTAAATAACCTTTTAAAGTAAGGGTGCCAATTAATTTGTATGGCACAAACATGAATTTTGTATGGAGGAATTTTTGACATTTAGTGTGACATTGTATGGTGTGTTATAACTTACCTAATGAATTTGTATGGAAATAATAGACGAGTTGCAAAATAATCCGCCAAATGAATCGCTGCTGACGGACCACAGAAATCTTATGTAAAGACAGCCGACAGTGATAGTGATGAATGTAGTGTTGAATGCAGTACTCAGGTAAAGTATTATAGATCTGTTTAGAAAGAATAATAATATAATGGTTTCTGAAATCATTAGAAATATTAAACATACCGCAAACCCGCGATACCCCCCGCTGTTGCCGCTGGGGGGTATCGCGGGTTTGCGGCAACCGCGGTGACACAGCTAGGACCACTAGCGGCAACAATGACCAGCGGCAACAGAGACACATTGATCTGATTTCCTCTGTTGCCGCTAGTGGTTTTTACGTGTCGCCACTGTTGCCGTTGTTTCCGCTGTTATGCTGTTGCCGCTACCCCCAACGGCAACAGCGGAGACAGTGGCAACAAAGTATCACTGCCTAAATTCAGCCATTGTGTGAAAGGTAATCTATTTTTAGCTCTCCCATACAAAAGTCATATGAGTGCCATATAAATTCCTATTTTCCCTTAAATTAACACAGTGTAGATTAGTATATGAATCTGTACCAAGAAAGCCAATTGCACAAGTATTGACAAAAATGATTTTAAAATATGACCAATTCATTTCTTTTAATATGAGCAGGAAAAGTAACGATGCTTATAGTTCCTTTGGTAATTACTTTTCCGGTGTATCGACAAAATCCAAACAAATAATATCTCAAATACATTTTCAACTTGTAGTTCGCCCCTTGCTTGACCTGCATAATAATGTAAATAGCTGAAACCTAGTATGTACAGTGCTAGAAAAATGTTGAATTATGTAAAGAGTGCCTACCTTTCGAAATTGAGTTGCCCATGACGTGGACTACTAGAACTAAATAATTATTAAATCTATCGAGTAGGTCGGAATAAACACAAAAAGGTGCGCGTGAGATATGCCAGCTCTAAATTAACGAAAATAAATTCATTTGGTAAGTTGCAAACGGTAAATTGTTATAAGCTTATAGTGTATATTTTATTATATCTAATTAATCTCGTCCTAAATATCTTACAATTTTATGGAGTCCATAATACAATAGATAACAGACTTTCACTAATAGAGAATAAATAAACGCTTATTATTAATAACTAGTAATAGGCCCGTTCTCCGAACGGGTAAGCTGTTTTTTTACTTTTACAGAGCAAACATTTTTAGTTTTGTGGATTTTACAAGCTTAGGAATTTAACAGATTTCTTATCAAAATTATTAATTTCAATTGGGACAGAGTGTCAATTTTTATGTCGCACTGTTTCATTCTCATCAAAGTCTTATAATATTGTCCATGTTCGGATAGAATAGAAAACGAATGGACTCAGTGTTTGTTCTTCTGAAGTTTGTATTTTATTCTCGAACTGTTGCACTGGCTTTGAAGGGCTGTTGGTAATTTCAATGGGATTCATTTGCAGAAGATAGCCTTTCCTACATTTCGGGCACACTAGAGCTTGTTGGAAGTATGTTCCTCATTCAGTCTTGTCCAGGCAATGCCCGCATTTACAAATAAAATTATGGAATATTTGAATTTGTCGGGGGACAGTGCAAAATTGTAATACCATAGGATTATAAGCTATTGACAAAATGCTGCCCTTTCGGCTTTCTTGCACCAAGGTGATATTCCAATTCGCGTCTCCACTCCTTCCACATTTTTGACAAATGAGAACCCAACATTAGGACAACAAGAGTTAGAAAGTAAGCTGGTGAAATAGTAGAGGGCTACACCGGCGTGTCTATATAATTCACAAAACAATTTTTTAATAAATGATCTTACTATATAGTTCGTGAGTCGAAAAGAATTAAAAAATTTTGTTTTTTGAGTCTTACTCTGTGGAATCATCATGTGGATTGTAAAATCGTTGATTCGAGTTGCTGCCAATAGTTGAGAAACTTGATCTACTGAGACATCCATTTCACAGTTAAAGTTAAAAGTTAAAGTTAAAGTTTCAGCTTTATAGTCAACATAGGGACCATCAGACACCACGGTACTGAATCAGTTGGCAATCTATGTAGCTTGTCACTGCTCTTCCTCCCCTGACTTGTTGGCTCCTTCTGCATTTGCAGATAAAGGAAAGGTGGATTCCTATCCAGTTTTAACAGATTTATAGTGGGTCAAGCCTTACCAATCTGCCTTTCCAAGGATAGACACTCGTGCCAGTAGAGTGTCGCTGTTACAATATAACTATGTGGCACTTTAGGGATGAGGCAGCTTTTTACAGCATTTATGGAAATTAATCCACCCCTCCCACGGATGACATCCCCGTACCTTCACCGAGCCGAAATGTCACCCAGCTAGCAATCCCTATGGTAGGAACCGAACTCGAGAGCCCGACAATAGTGGCCTAGAGCTCCGAACGCTCTACTAACCAAGCTACTGCTGCTAGCTTTCCTTTTAGCTGTCCTCTACCAAAAACTTAAATACATCATCTTCATGCACATTCCTTCTGGAAAACTTGATCCGGCTCATCAGAACAAAGGTCCAAGAACTTTTCATATTTGGCAGGCTCCACGTCCTTGGACAAAACGATTCTAAAAGACAATAACTTGCAAAAGTTTTCAGTACCAGTTGAAATGCCCAATCTGGAGAAGATATTGCACTCATGTTTCTGTGATTTTTATTCTGTAGTACAAAATAATTCATTTTTAATTTCTCATTATTTAATAAACAAAAATTACATTGAATTGGTCATAGATTATTATGGTAATCAACTACTAATCCCAATCATCAATGAACAAAAATAGCCATTTTTACCTTGGAGGAATGGAGCGAGCAACAGGACCAATGACATTTAGGGC